>OY856409.1:1876345334-1876983191 GCA_963693085.1 Alisma plantago-aquatica | reverse complement strand
GATCCTCTCTGGATTTTCCCCATCTAGCCTAGACAAGACAACATGCAGACTGCACACCTTAAGGTCACAGAGGAATGATATGGTGTTACATGGTACAACTAAATGAAGCCTACGACATGATCGAAGGATGTGTCGTTCAAGCAATCGTTGATGCTAAGGTCATGGAAGACCCACAAGCTCTCATCATCTTGTCATGAATGGTGATGGAGCCCAAAATTGGTGTGTACAGGAATGTAGCAACCTGAGGACCAGGCCCCCTAAAACACCAAAAAAACCCTATTATAGTAACAATACTGCTATGTGGTAGAGATCCCATAGTGGCTCTTTGTCACGCTCTGCCACATCGCCGCTCATGTCTGCAAAATTCAAAAGTTTGAAAAACCTAAAAAACCCAAATAATTACAAAACCTAGAAAACCCAAATGAATTTCAAAATGAGCAATCTCTCCAAGAGTTCTCTAATTACTTCACTAAAGTATCAAAGATCTACAACAACAAAGATACTAAGTTTGAAGATGTCCCTATCATGGAGTATATGATAAAGGAACTTTCATGGAATCGGATCATCTAGACTTCAGTCGCACGATCCAAGAGAGGACCAATGGTCCTGCAATCAATGGCCAAGGAGCATGAGTCAGGTCTTGGGCCAATGGCCCAGATCGATCAATGAATCGAAGGTAACACCCTATGTCAAACCATTTAGTTTGAATACAAATTTTAGAAAAATGATAACTCTCAACTCCCTAGGCCAAATATAACAAACCTATATATCAAATTCATCACTTAAAAGAGATCTACAATGTGGACTAGGTTTTAGACTTTAATTCCTTCGTTTGTTCTCCTATTTTTCTACAAGTAAAATCTTTGACTATGTTGACCAATATAATGCATCTTTACGATAAATCTTGAATTTTTAGTACACATGAATGACTTGTACCTCGACTCTGGAAATGTGTAATTGAACTCATGAATATGACGTATCTTGTATAATTTATACTTGTTGAATGTTGAGACTATGCTGGTGCCTTTATCTTATTATATGTTCATGTGTGCTAAGCTTTACGCTTCCGCACATTGCCTTTGGTATACGTTTGGTTCATGGGACTGGGATTCCAGTTCTGTGATAGGAACATCAGCCTTTTCATATTGAAGAGAAGAAAGAGACAATGAATCTCAATTTACGCCCCAACCAATCCAAAGTAAAAGTTTGATAGTGTATACCACAATATATCTAAGACTAGTTGATAGAGCTTCTATGCCACTACGTCAACATGTTTTCATGGAGTTGTGTCGACATGCCCAAGTTGCATGATGTGATCATTATTCATCGACTGGCTAACATCCCTAGTGTTCAACCCATCAAGTAGAAGGTTGGATGGTTGTAGCTAGTATGGAGTCTTGATATCATGGAAGAAGGTCAAAAGCAATAGTTTTGGTTTTCTAGAGAGAGTCAGCTATCCTATAAGGCTTGAAAACATTGTACCAATATTAATAAAGAAAGACAAGGTGCAAATGTGTGTATTACGCAACCTCAACAAATCATATCCAAAATATGACTTCCTTCTTTCACACATATACATAATTATCTACAACACAAACAACCATTGTAACGACCTCACCTTTCACCATCCCCCAATTAAGGAAAGACCCAAAATGTTGAGAGTCACTACCTAACATTCCAAAGGATCCATATTTTTATCAAATAACAAGTGATAGAAAATAATTTCCATTAATTCAAATATTGTTTACAATATGCTCCTCTAAGGAGTTCCATAAATTTCTATCATCAAAAATATTCATATAAGAAGAATTATCGATGTAATCATCCTTTACTTATCCTTAATTCCTTCAACTAATTTCATCTGGTTTATCATATATTGACATCTTCATGTATTGCATATACCTTAAATGGTGTGAAATAGAGCATGAATCGACATATCAAAATATATTGTGTACTTGGGGTGCATGCAAAAGTGTACAAGTACATAACAACATATAATTAATCAACTACTTGTAAATAAGAATTGGTAGTTTATTTTCCATATTTTAACCCACACTTGATGTGCTGTCTTGGGGATGACTACTATCCCTCCAGGGCTCATGTGCATCACCCGTTTATGCATGTCATCTTAGGGTTCAAAATATAATATCTTTCTTTATGTGATACTCATAGTGGCATTATAATTGAACAAAATGCAAACAAACAACCAACATTTTACTTGAACAATCTTCAAGAAACATTTGGAAAAACTCTACAATCAATATTGTGGGTAGTCATAATCATAACCATGTACCTCAATGTAGAACCATGCAAATCATGCAATTATATGTTAAGTACATTCAATCATTCCAATCAACAGATCCAAGAAATTCAATATTTAATCTACATGTATGCAAATCCTAAAGTGTCACCATAACATTCAAAACACTAACCATGATTTAGTCTAGGGTTTAGGTTTTCTTGGTATCAAGATATCATCAGGGTTATGCTTTGCTACCCCAGTTCCCATATTCATAAATCTATTAGTTCAAGAATCCAAGTTCATACTAAGTGTAATCATTATTATCAAATCTATCATGTTATTGCATCACGAAGACTTATATTAGATTATGTACATTAACAACATAGCAAGTTATGATCTTTAAACCCTGATTCTTTATATGCATGATTATGCACACTAGAAACCCTAAGTATCATCATTATTATCGTGATCATCTTAGATTCCAATTATGTCCAACAATATTAGATAATAACACAAAAGAAAGGGTTTAATGTTTTCATGTACTAATCTCTCACTAATCATATATCCAAAGTAATTTTGGAATAAGAAGCATAATTAAGTCTCAATTACATTTTATTGATGTTCCTCTCATTTTCTTGATCCTTTTTTGACATATAATTTTGCTATTTTTTGGACAATCCTAGAAATTTCTATGAATGATGCAAAATATCACTTATACCTTGAATATAACACCACATGGAGACTTGTCATTGGTCAGAAGCAAGTCAAGTGTCATGTTGATTAGTTGGGTAGCAGTTAAATAGATCTCTTTCTCCTTTAGGCCAATCATTAGTTGGGTGAATTGTGTGGCTATTGGACCCATCCATCCTTCCCTTCCCTCGTGTCTCTAGTGATGGAGCGAAGTCGTACTTAAGCCGCAGGGTCAAAAGATAGGGTGTTGGCTCGAGATCATCTCTAGCAAGGCAAACCCACTGCTCCATCCTCCTCCACATAATGTGTGCTCTGGTATGGCAAGCAGTGGTGTCGTCCTCTTCTACTAACGTAAATGTGTCACCCTACCACCCTCTATATAAGCATGCATTTGTAGAGGGAAAACTCCACGCCTCTTCTTTCACTGAGCCCAGGAACTCCACAAGCATCATAAAAGACCCTTCTTCTTCTACCAGCTACTTATTTCTGGTCATAGAGAGTGACAACATACCATGTTGTCGTCTAGTTAACCTTGCCACTGAGTATTGTTAAGTGATGGTCCAAAAATCTAAAGAATAGCCATGAGTGGGCATATGGACCTATATTCCCTATATTATAGAGACCATGGACAACTTTGTGGGTAGATTTGAGGCTCCCGTGGTCCCTTATATAGATTTTACAATAAACCCTGGGGGTATGTAGGAGGAACAAGTGAAGAGGGAAGAGGGGAGGGAGAGAAAGTGTAGCACAAAGAGGGGGGTCTGGTTTCCCTTTGGTTCCTATTATTCCCTTTGCCATATACATGAGTATATGGATTTAACCAAAAGTATCCCCTTTACATTCCTTCCCTTGGTCTTTTTCCTTTTCCTCGTAGTTACGAAGTGCATTCATGGGAAAAGTACTTTTAGCTATCAAAAAAGAGAACATTTACTAGATTTCCAATGTAGTGACACATATATCCATACAAGTATTTCCTTAATTAAGTTACCAAATTTATTTGATTGACATACCAAAATTCATAAAGGAAAACATCGCCTAAATGGAGCATATTGAATATTTAATAATTATTCCATAAGGAAACACTTTATGACTTGGGGTTCAGATTATTCTTTTTCTCTCTCTTTGATATATCCTTTAAACCAGTCACCTTTATTTCATGGAAACTCACCATTACCTTTCTCAATTTATACTTAGTTTTGTGGATTTATTGTGAGGTATTTTATGTACAAAACTTGCTCCTTTAAACATTTCATTAAAAAATTGCCATAAAAGATCCTTTTACTCCCAATTTCTAGGATTCTCTTCTTTTTTATATTATTTTCAAGTATACCAAAAGTTAGATCAAAATATTCTTATTTGATACCTTAAACATTGTGTTGCCAATCCTAATTACATAATTACTCCATTAATTATCTAAAATGCCACATATCTGATTTTCTTTTGTAAACTTGCATATTATCTCTTATTTTAGCTATTCTAATAATTTGTAAAGCCATTGTTTTTTTATTTATGCACAAAATCTCTGATTTCTTTGTCTTATTCACCAAGGATCCATTTGTAAAGAAAATAGTCTCATGGGCCTCATGGGTTGCACCCATGCCACAAATATGGATTTATTATTTCATCAATAATTGCATTGAGGAATTTACTTATCAATTCATGCCTTACATTTATATATCCAATTTCACCAAAATTGATGATATTACAGCCATACACTATTCAGTTTCATGGATGGATTCACCGGATACAACCAGATCAAAATGTAAAAAGAAGATAAAGATAAGACAATATTTACCACATAATGGAGAGTATTGTAGTATTAATTCATGTTGTTTGGTCTTAAGAACACTAGAGCTACATATCAAAGGGAAATGTTCACCCTCTGTCATGACATGATGCACAATAAGGTGGAGGTCTACATAGATGACATGATTGTCAGATCTAAAAGTATGGAAGATCGCATCATTAACCTAGAGAATCTAATTCAATGATTGCAATGATTCTCCCTCTACTTGAATCCTTTTAAATGTACATTAGGGGTTACATAAGTTAAGTTACTTTGGGTGCACTATCATCCAAAGAGGAACCAAAGTAGACCCTAGAAAATTTGGTCCATCAGAGAAATGTCCTCACCATGAAAATAGAAGGAGATACAAGACTTACTCAGACAATCATCTCCAATACATCAGCCACTTCATCGCCAAGCTCATGCCTATATGTGACCCATCTATAACCTATTAAAGAAGAACTATGACATGTGATGGAACGAACAATGTGAGGGAGAGCTCCATAAGAATAGAGACTACATTGCTAATCCCCTAGTGTTGAGGTTGGTTCTGCCAAGACACCCCCTCATCCCATTCCTATCAGTCTGTGAAACATCAATGGGAGGATTCCTTAGCAAGAAAAAATTAACAGGAGCACGTTGTCTACTATTTGTCCAAGAATTTCAATGACAATGAAGCTCTCTTTGGTGAAATTGAAAAATATTGGTTGGATTTTGTCAACAAAACAATGAAGTTGAGACACTATTTAATGTCCTATCATCTACATATAATCACCAAGCATGATCCACTCCACTAGTTGTGTGATCACCAGAATCCAATAGGAATATGTTCTAAATGGTTGTTAATGCTGTCAAAATTTGACATTACCTATCTTCCAATGAAGGCACACCAATCATAAGTTGTTGTTGATAAACTAGCATACTCCCTACTTCTAGAGAAAGAAACAAATGAATATGAGTTCCCAGAGAAATACATAGGGATGATTAGTCAACCAGACATACAAACTCTTATAGCTACTGACATACAGACAACCTTCTTCTATGGAGTCATAAAATAAATGAGACAAAATTGGCATAGACCTCCAGAACCCTCAAGGGGAGAAGCTACCCGTGGCTAGACGATTGGAGTTCCATTCCCCTAACAATATGGCCAAGTATGAAGATTGTATCTTAGGGCTCCAACTCCTCAGATAGAAGGGTCATGGTGCTTATAGGTCAATGGTGACTCCCTTCTTGTAACATATCAAGTCCAGAGCAATTGGAAGACATGCCATTAGAACATGATGTGATATCAAGAACATATTGTTCCCTAGCTCAATATTTTGAACACATCTCTTTTCACTTCATCCAAACAGAGCATAATGCCTTTTCAGACATTCTCAAAACACTTGCTTCATCTATCAACATCCAGGAAAGCCAGACCTTCCCTTTCAAGACACAAATGCTCTCTCAGCTTGCCTATTTCATGGTCATAGACAATGAACCCAATGACAAAAGAAATGCTTGATTTCATGACATCAATTTGTAACTTGCTAACCAATTCATTATCGAGAATCTCTCCCAAAGAGAGCAACAAGTGATCAAATGATGAGCCACTTAATATGTCCTAGGGGAAGAAAATTTGTGTCATAGATCCTAAACCAAACTCTTTTTGTATGCATCCACAAGTCAGAAGAAGAAACTCTCACTAAGGAGGTGCATTTAGGATCGTGTGACACCTATATGAATGCAGTCATTTTAACAAAGAAAATACAACTCTTATGGTACTATTAGAATACGATGGAGACGGACTGTTGTTGATACTTCTGCAAATGTCGAGTTGGTCAAGTCCATAGGGTACATTGATTCTCTTACAAATGAGCTATACAGCATGGTCATGCCTTGGTCATTCTCATCTTAGGGAACCAACATGATCGTAAAAATAAATCATAAGGTGTCAAATATAAATTGCTTCATTCTGGTCGACGTTGATTATTTCACCAAATGGGTATAATCAGTGTCCATCACCAACACATCAGCCCATTAGGTCATGAATTTCCTTAAGAACAACATCATATGACTGTATGCGATACTGCATGATATTGTTTCCGACAATAGTGCAAACTTCATCGCCCTAATTGTCAAAGAATATATAAGCTCTTTGGGCATCAAACATCATCGAATGTCACCTTACCAGACTCACATGAATAGAGCCATAGAATCTTCCAACAAGAATTTGATCAAGATTCTAAAGAAGAAAATTAGTTCTCATGCCAACTGGCATGTGCATCTTCCAGTGGCCCTATGGGCATACCTTACTTATTTCAAAACCTCTACATGAGATAGTCCATACTCCCTCGTATACATGCTAGAAGTAGTCTTACTAGTTGAGTTTCACATCCGTTTACTCTTCATACTACAAGAAACATATACTCTAGAGGTAAAGTGGCTTCAAAATTGAATCTACTCGCTCAACACTCTTTGAGAGATGCAGACAAAATCCTTTTTCCATGCACCGTGTTACCAAGAAAGAATGGCTTGAGAAATCAATAAGAATGTTTGACCTCACAGTTTCCATAAGGGAAACTTGCTACAGTGTACCCTCTAAAAATCTACATCGAGGGGAAAGTTCAACCCTAAATGAGGACCTTACATCTACCATGAGATCTACAACTAGGGAGGCATGCATTTAAAGGACATGAATGGAGACATTCATTTTCATCACACAAATCCTAGACTCGTCAAGCACTACAACTACTAACTAGACTACAGCAATGAGAAAATATCATGCCAGAAGCTATGGAGCCAAAAGTTCTCCTACCTCTAAAAATACCTAAAATCTACTTAAACACCTGACTACATCCCACTGTGTACCCTAAAGCATAAAGGTCAAAGTAGAACCTAGGTCCAAGGGAAGAAGGAGCATGACGTTATCCTGAGGCCTCAATGGTTTGTCAACCTAAAAATAATTCCTTAAAATAGGGCCATTCTAATAAAACACACCCAAACATGTCCATGATTGCGGAAAAAGATGAGGTGAAGAATCCTAATCAATAAAAGGATGGCATAGGCTATGAGTCCCTGAAGGCAAGACAAATTTGATCTTTACAATCAGCATTTGGACACCTATACCTAGGAATATACCATAATGTTTACTTATATTGTGGTTAACCTAAAAGGGAAGGACCATCACTAGGAGGAGGATAAATCCCCTTGCAGCTATCCATGCCTCATAACTTAAAAAGAGGTGGGACCAAATTGTGTATGAACTAACCCAGGATCGTGAGAAGGGAAACCCTATCCACAAAAACCCCATTCATTCCGTTTAGAATCTCAAGCTCTCATACTATGGTTATGAGCATCAAGCTCCAATATAGAGTCCAATGAAAAGATCAACAACTGGTGGACACCTTAAAAAAATAATCTAAAATTCCATTAAATAGGAACACACATGCTTGTGGTGGATCTCTAAACTAAAGCATGTCAAGAGTGGAGCCTACCAGGGTGTCTCCGACACTTGGCACCGTGTCCCAACTGGGTATGGAATTGTCATTGATACACCCACTACATGGCATGACTTTAGCACTTAACGTGAGACCCAGATCCAATAGAGATTTTTATCCATCTTATCTCCTAAAATAGGCTATGAACGCTAAGAGGAAGGAAAAATCTATCATCAAATTGAGACAGGAGGTAGATTAAAATGTTTGGGGTTTCAACCTTCTGACCATGCAAGGAGGTGGATAAGAAGGAGGTGGTCCAAACATATGAAAGCCTATAAGTCATCCCTAGTAACCTAAAATGAATAGGAAGAGCTCCATATTGTTCCCAATCAATGGAGTCTTCACAAGAGAACTCATAGTGATACACACCCCAAGTACATATGTCCAAACATGTATTTCTAAATATCATGTAGGGAGTACCCATAGTCAATGTCTACCATCATGAACAAAAACTTCTATTTCAAAAAATATAAACCCAGTAACAAAAACTTGGATTCTCATACGAATAAACAAATAAACATATGAAAAAAGTAAAAAAAATGTTTCATAGTGGTTCTATAGAAGAATCACAAGTCACTTCACTTAAGGCATTAATGCATGCCACTCCAAATATTCAGGAGAACAATCTTGACCTACAGGGAAAACATCATGATTTATCCTCCTCTAGTTCAACCACATCTTCGCCACCTTCTCATGAACCTTTGGAGAATCTACCAGTAGCTTCTTGAAAAATGAAGGAAAGCTTCAACTTGATATGCACATTGTCGACAATTGAATTGTCTTAGTGCTTAAATAGGTTACTATATGATGTTGCCCTCTAGGTCAGGCAAGATGAGCAGCCATTAATAATCAAATGTGGCCACTCCAAAAGTTGATCTATCAAGACAAAATTCCATCCATCCCCTACATGCATTTGTGGATGTCATACCAACAAGCCAATGAGCCAGATCTCCATGTAGTTGAGGGGCCCTCGATATTCTTTGATAGAAACTCATTCATCATGCTATAATGAGGGTTTGAAGACTCTTTCAAACTAATAGGTCCATTACACATTCCTAGATAAAATCTATAGAACCTTGAAGGGTCCCCTCATCTTTTCATTCAGTTGTGCTTCATCCAAGCACCCATACAACTCATCCAGTTTCAAAAGAATGACTATTTCCATTCTTCACAAGGAAGCTATGACACCGCAAGCAGCATCCCTAACTCGGATGACACCAGAAGAAGTATCCATCAGTCTCTTGATGATTAGAGTATATTCTTGTAGGCAAGGCATATCAGGAGAAATGGACCAACTCACACTTCCCTCTTAAACTACTCCCATAGGGAGGCCATCTAAATGAAGCAGCAATTAATAGTCAACCTTTACAAAGATTGGACTTCTCATGCCAAGAATATTCCATAGCTCAGCATCCCAACTTGACTTATTTGGTACCACAGGCCAGAGGTCATGCAACGGAATATGGGTAATCTTGGCCACATCATCCAAAAAGGAAGTCAGAATGACATCCCTAAAATAGAAGGAATGACTTAGAGGATCTCAAAAGAGAATAACTGCCAACATCATATCTCACTACATAGGGAGATACACCAGATGATGAATATGATAGATCATGCCAAATCTTGCAAGATCGACTTCTTCAGTCTTAGAGAGATTAGTAATGCAATGATCCACTAAAGACATATTAAGGGGAGGACTCCACAAAAGTGGGACTTCCC
This sequence comes from Alisma plantago-aquatica, assembly GCA_963693085.1. NCBI lineage: Eukaryota > Viridiplantae > Streptophyta > Magnoliopsida > Alismatales > Alismataceae > Alisma > Alisma plantago-aquatica. The sequence goes on along the minus strand of OY856409.1, from coordinate 1,876,973,272 downwards.
GTATCTCCCTCTCTCCCATGACTCTGGGTCGTGAAAGTCAAGATGTGCATACAAGATGATATCATGTGTCCTTATTTATGGACCATCCATATTATAGGTTCATAATCTAGAGACAAAAGAATTTATGTGTTTTTCCCTAGTAGAATGGTGTAATCTACCATATAACTCTAGATCAACTGTCAACATGGATACACATCCTAAGATGATAGGCCTTTGCATCCTATAAGTTGGAAGATTGATACAATCCATCACCCTTAATTGGCATGCAGATCAAGGGAATCTGCCAAATCATCAAGAGATCTTATGAAGATCATTTTCTTAAAATTCGAGTGTGAATTAAAGATAAAAAACCTCACAATTTTATCTTACATGAATTTAAACTTTCATATAAGATTGGAAGAATCTTACCAACATAAGCATATCTAATTACTTAATTTTTATTACATGAAAGGAAAATACATCATGAAATAGAAATGGTAAAGACTGTTCCTACCTCTTCAGCTTCTTCTTCAGTCACCTAGTCAAAAGCTTGGCCAAAGGTTGATGATCAGTAGAAGAAGAGCCAAAAGAACGATGCACATTGCTCGTGTTAGAGCGAATGTTGGGGGAAGACCACCAAGGACCCTAAAAGGAGTTTCTGGAAGGCACATCCACAACCAAGGTGGTATCCCTATGACGAGAGAAACCTACTCTAGAATTGGTCGAAAATTGACATGTTGTCAAAATGGAGATGTCTAAAGAGCAGTCGCCAACACTATAAGATCCCTCTAGGTATTGACTATGCTCGTATCCAGGTGGGATACTTGACCCAAAGAGTCCACCTACTAAATATGAAGCCTGATATACCCCCTGGAAGGATGAGGTCCAGCCAAATTCACCCAAGAAGTGAGATGAGCCTCCTACTCCAAAGTCTCGATGAGGTCTCTTCCCACAGATGTTGTGAAAGACATGATCATCAATAGGTGGAGAAGGCAAATCAATAAAAGAACAAACCACCTTAGGAGGAGGTGGATGAGGAAAATCATACCCCTAACATCATGCTCCTTGGCAGAATCATAGTCAATTGTTTGTAGAATATGCATATAACAAAATATAAGAAGACAATGACGACACCAGAATCAGATACTTACCAATGGAGGACATCGATGATGATCATATGCCCCTCTGAAAAAGAGTATCTCCTAGTCGTGCACATAGCATCACTACAGGTACTCATCATGTGTCACCTAGCTATACATTAGCTCCTGAGTATCTTGACAAATTCCAATACTAGAAGGGATCAACCCCAGTAAAGGGTCTAAGGGGATGTGCTAGCCACCGGCCCACTAATGACCAATACACTTGACTGTATACAACACACTCCTAGAAGGAGACTCAAATTGGATCCGACAAGCATCCAGATTGAATGCCTTAAAATAGAGCGTACACGATGTGGCTGTCTTGCCACATTAGAACCTAGAGAAGATCTAGAATCAGTCCTAGGAACAACAATGATTTTGGAGTCATCTAAAGTACAAACATACACAATAATATAGTTATAAATTACTATGCACACCTCAAAAATGGATATCATCTCCAACTCACCTCTCCACTGCTCATATCCTACCATGCTGCTAAAGCAAACCCCAATGATGATAGGTAGGGAGGGAGGCTTTCAGATAACCCACTAGGACACACAAAGTGATGGTCCTATGAAGTTGTAAGTACTCTTATCTACACAACTACAAAGAATAAATTGGTGGAATCAACTTCCACAAATAGTTCAAAATAGAAAATGTAAAAAATAGCAGCTAAAGGCTTACAACAATCAAACCTACAAAGAATCGACAACCCTTTTAGTGTGGACTATCTCCCCCATTTAAATTCTCCCACAACAAACTTCCTCAGATGCATCAGCAAATGGGCATACATGCCACCACCCCAATCAAAGGAAGGAATCACATCAGATCAAGAAGAAAGGAGAACCAGGTAACATCTCCTCTATTCCTATCATTATTTCTAAACAAAAACCTAGTGATCAAGATGAATAAGAACACTTTAACCCTTGGGGCTACATAAAAAGGATCATAGAACCCCATCATTTAGCCTCACAAAAGAAGGTGGCTTTCAACCAAGTAAACTTGAACTCATATCTAGAGGCTATATCGATATCGTCGGGGTTCACTCCAAGCATTCCATCCAGATGATAAGTGTAACGCCCCATCCCACTGCCTAAGGCTCTAGAGGAGTTTCAAGAATGAAGATTATCCCCACAGACCACCACTAACCTAAACTATGTTCTTTGTCCCCACTCACGTGCAAACTATGATAAGCTTCCTCACTGGTCACTCATCCTAGTACTACTTTGGGCTGAGCACACCTAACCACAAAGTTCTTTGGTGATGGGATCCCTGAAAAAAGAGGTGCACTTGGTGATATGGGTAGTCCAATCATTACTTTTAAGATCATTTTATTCAAGGCCTCAAATCCTGAGACGTTACAATCTCCCCCACTTGAACTCTTGACATCCTCATCAAGGCTCAACTATATGGCCTCTAAATATTGCCCCATTTCAATATAGACCCAGAATGGCCCATGGAAACCCAGCTCTCGATCATAGAATACCAGTGCAAGGGTAGCTACATCACCATGGGCATCCCTTTCCAAGTTTCCTGGACTGTACGGCTCAAGATTGGAATGCCACATGCCCATGTGGGACCCACCTACTAGAGGTTTATGCCTCTAATACCATTTGTAACATCTGAGGGCCCACTACCCAAGACTCTAGTGGAGTTTCAGGAATGACAACTGTCCCCACAGACCACTACTAGCCTTAACTGCACGCTTTGTCCTCACTCGTGTGCAAGTAAGGATAAACTTCTTGACTGGTCACCCATCCTAGTACTACTTTGGATTGAGCACGCTTAACCACAGAGTTCTTATGTGATGGGATCCCTGAAAAGGAGGTGCACCTTGGTGGTATGGGTAGTTCAATCATTCCTTTTAAGATCATTTTATCCAAGGTCTCTATTCCCAAAACGTTACAATGATGTCCCCACCCTACCAGTCAGGCATAAAATGGATGAGTGTCCAACCTAGTCCTTACTTAACAATCCTAACAAAATCACTACGGGTGATGGCTAACTCGCCACATGAAAAATTGAATATGCTAATCTCCAGGAAAAAATTCTCAATCAAAGGAAGGAGATAGTGTTTATCTAGTATCCCACATCGGCAGATGCTACCAAAATTCATCCACTCAAGAAGGTATACTTCCTCATCCACTAAGATATCATACAAATATCCCATCTCATTTGGACGGGTTCTCTAATGAACATTAAACAATTTGAGACCCTAAAGGAACAAGGTGGAACACAATGAAAAAAACCATTGGTATATGGTGAGAAATCCCGATTCAACCTCAAAAAAACAAAAAGAAAGTAACATGGGTCAGAGTTTCTAGGTTATACCTCATCACCCACTTGAAGACCTTGGTGGTGCAAATTCATATACAACATTGTAAGATGATGGACTAATTTCTCAGATGGAACCATCTCCCATATGATCCTTCTTGCATTATCATGATGTCTTTTAAGGTAAGTGCTAGTAAGAGATCTCCTAAACCAAATACAAACTCTACAAGGGAAGCTACCATTCCTACCTTGGATACACCTTGGCCCCCCAGATCATCACTTGCATCTAGTTTATACATGATGGGTCCTCCTCATGCTAATCATAAGCCTCCATCTACACAAACATTATGATAATGTCATAAGATTTCCACGACAATTGAAATTGGCTCAATTAGACAATGGTTGGCCAAGAAAATAACAAAACAAAAAGATCGACTAGATCACAAAATAAGAATGTGCAACTAGTTCATCTTCAACCTATAGAAGTGAAGAATGTGATGAAGCTAGAAACTAGATTTTTCTAGGAAGGATGAAAATTGCCAAACTAAAGTGCAAAAATGAGGGTTATACCCTCCCTAATATGGGTGTACCTCAAATATGCACTAAAACATCATCAAAGCAATCAAATCACAATCACTTTGCAACTGCATCGCCGCCTCTTGCAATATCATTGAGGAAAGATGGCAGAACATTGTGATCTATCCATTTGAGCAAATCAAAGAACCCTCTTAATCGTTCTTCTCATTGTCATCATTGCATTAGTCCCCCTGACATGGTTGTTGTCATTGCTGCTTCATGAGTGAGGAAGAAATGGGAATGGCACTTCACCCTCCTCTCACTTCCCTTATGTAAAAACATAAACATCTACAAAAAATGAAAATAGGTCGTTGGAGTTTCAGCAAAATCTGAAGAACCGTACAAGAATTATAAAAATGATAAAAAAATAGAAAAAAGCAAATAAAAGATAAAAAAATTCTAAGAATTAGGAAGTGTCCAATTTTGACTTAAATGATGAAACTTTGAACATTTTTAAAATTAAAATAATTATCATCACCACGTTCCTGGGCCATGACCTAAAACTATAAAAACCACATTCATTATCTCAAAATCTTTTAGGGTCCCAAGCCATGACCTAAAATTGGATGAATTCTTTTATCAATCTCAATTCTTTTTGGGTCTTGGACTATGACCTAAAAATATACCAACCATAGGCATTACTTTCCAATCTTTTTTTTTTGCTCTGAATTATGTCCTAAAACTAATCCATCCCGAGCATCATTTTTATATACACACAGGATCCTGACTCATGACCATGAAACTGAACCACGATCATGGCCACGGCACCAGCTTTACTTTCATCACACATCCTTCGACAATCTTGGATCTTGACTCAAAAATGAATCAAATTGCAAGATCCATGATGTGAACTTGGGTTATGTCTCAAATCTTCAAATTCCAAAACTGGGAATGGAGGGTAAACCAATAGAGGAACAAATCATGGAGACCACCTTTTATTGGGTGGTCATCTAAACACCCAACCTCAACTTAGAGGCTTCAAAGAAAATAGATAGGTAACTGACACAGTCACTGGACAAAAGGTCACCTTATGTTTGGAAGCTTGTCTAACACTAAAAACACCAATTTTAGCGATCCAAGCCATATCCTATATAGGCAAACTCTTTATATTGTTCCCTTTAAGAATTATGGTGTCGATCCTAGTGATGTGGCTGCTACTACAACTGTGAAGAGGATTGATGTTTTCTTGAGAAGAACTGAATCAGGTTGGGCGTCTTGGATGAAAAGGCACTATAGTGAGGTGCTGGTGGAAAATAGGACCAAGAATGAGTCCAGAGCCTGGCGGGAGATGTGCAGAAGGTGAGTGGACATTCGAGGGGATTATCCCAATGTTGGCAACACATGGGCACTGGTAAAACCTGATGTCATCCCTTGGATAATTAAGCACTACCACACGCCCCAGGTCCCCTGGTTTCAGCTATTGTGGAATGGCTCTCATATCCCAAAGTGGAGTTGTTGCTTGTATAAGAGCATACTCCAGAAGCTTCCCACCATGGACTGGCTGATTAAGTGGGGGCTGAATAGAAACCCTCTCTATCTACTTTGCCATGTGGAGGAGGAATCTCATTCCCATCTCTTCTTCGGCTATAGCTTTACCTACTATATGTGGTGTAGGCTTTGTCGTAAAATGGGTTGGGGTGGCCGCCCTCCCAAGGATCTGTTTCAAGTGGTTTTTTGGATAGAGGATAAAATGAAGACTGATAAAGACATGTCCAAGCTGGTGGGTGTTGCGGTTACTGGTCTATGCTACTCCATCTGGAGAGAAAGAAATGGTAGACTCCATGGTAAAGGAAACATTGATGTGTTGCGTCTTTTTGATGGTTTTTTCATAGCCTTGGTTGGGTGGTCAAGTCCAAACCCGAGATCATGATGCATGTCCAGGGCCTAATTCTTAGGTAGTGGGATTTTGTTGTCAAGCCCACGTGTATAGTATATGAGGCCATACCCTCTATACTTTTTGAATTTTTGTAATATTTTACCAGCTCCAAAAAAAATTATGGTCTCGACTCCAAATTGGCCCACTCAAAAAATAAAAAATAATAACTAAATATTTGTAGGAATAAAGATGATTGCTAGTTTTATCAAAGATCGTCTTACATGTAGAGAAGTTTCCACTACTTTATTGTATTTATAGAATCACAATCTTAATATTTTTTGACAAATCACAACCCACATTCATTTTTTCACATCCACCTTTTTCTCACAAGACATGAGTTAGTAAAAGAATCAAACATGTTGATTTAAGAGCTAAAGGAATGATGAGAGTCACTTTTGTGACCGAAAAACCTCTTCTGGATAATCAGAAAATTAGAGGAATGGACGACAAGTCAGAATAGGTAAGTGCTCAATATAAGGTTATCCTCCTATTCTTTTTATAAATGACTATTTCATTAACTCATTCTTAGAAGTAAAACATGTCACCTTCCCTTTCCACCCTCCAACATGGTATGTTAGAATATCCTTGACAAGTCCAACCTTTTTGGCCTTTTGTGATAAAACATCACGGTTAGACTTGTCTCAAGCTTGCAGTTCTCACTCCTATCTAGAACCTTGCCTTGAGAGGCGCAAACTGTTGACACCTCATTTTTTCTCACTTGGTAGAAATTCACAACTAATGTAAATTCTCTAAGTAATGATGGATTCCATTCCAGAGTCCACCCATTTTTCACATTTATCATTTTCTCCACATTTTTATTTTTTTCACATATTTAGTTCATCTATTTACACCCACTTTCACCCTATTTAATGCTTTTTATAAAGAAACCTTCTTTACAACCAAAAGTGCAACTTGATATTCAATTTTTCTTTATATAACCTATTTTTATATATTTCCTAGTTAAATTATCCAAAATAAAAAAAATCTTTTTCTAAAGGATATATAATTGCTTTTCCAGATAAATTCAAGAAATAATCTCGAATTATTTTTTTCTACAACTTTCCTCAGAATATTCCTAGAATTAATTGAAAATTAAGAAGCCAAATTTTAACCATCTAGGACACCTGACGGATCTGAGTCATCCTCCACGTGCCATATGGAAGATTTCCTCGATTCATGGTGCACTCTTTTGTGGTGCTCTAAGCGATCTTTTGCCTCTTGCAAAAGGTTCACTAAAGATCCCTAAAACCTAATATCCACCTATAAATACCCCCCATCATCTATATTTCGAGGCCCTTTCAAACCCCCAAAATCTAGAGGTTCAAACTACCTCCCCTTTTATTTTCTACAATACTCTGTGATCAGAGAATTCTTCCTTTGAGACCTCCTATCGTATTAGCATTTATAGAATGGTAAATTGCTTTAACTGCTACACCTAACATGTTATAACTTTTATACATGCTTAAACCTCTATATATAATCTATAATTGTTGCATCTAATCTATTGAACTAATCCATCTAATATGTCCAATCATCATACCTTCTATATGGTGTTGTTATAATTGTTGCAATTGTTTGCCTCTTCTAAAAAATTAGATCACTTTTATTACCATGCATATGCTAGTCAACTCAAAATCTTATGCATTTCTCTTAATCACATGTGCAGGATCTCCATTGTGGTAGATCCAAAGGTTATTAGAAGTCCAATCAAACTAAAAATTAGGACTTTCAAGGCAGTAATGGGAAGCAAACGGCCATGTCCATCCCTAAAATCATGTCTACCAATAAAAATCAATTTAAATTTTTTATCTAAATTCACTTCAATTGTTCTGAAGTGTCCTCTTCTTTGCAACAGAAAGCATCTTGATATTGATTTATCATGTGGGATGGGATGCTAATCCTTCCTCACTTGTAATAGTACCATCGAATCTTATCTGTAGACTTTTTTATTTATTTCCGGTTTTTTATCAATCAGACTCAGATGACAACTCAGATTTACATTGGTGGCTTCAATGTTTTATGTTGCATTTCCTCATTTTTCCATTTGAAACATGGTACTAAATTTGACTACCCTTTTCTTTTTTTGCAACATTTCACAACAAAAAGTGGAAGGGCTTTCCTTGTATATCTCTATTCCCCCATTTTTTGGGCAGGGTGTGACATGATGAATGAAAGGAAAAACCTTTTCACTCTGGAATTCCTATATTAAAGCATGCATGTTCTATAAGTGGACATATGCGTCGATGATAGTTACCAATGATTTTCCCCTAAGTCATCTATCACCTTCAGAGGAAAATGCAACCATCATTACACATAGTACAATATCTGCACAAATATGCTCATCCTTCTCCATTCCACTTAAAAAAAGTATATGTAAATTTACGAATGCATTCATTCATGTAGCGCTTTTATGGTAATCTCGAAAACATCCACATTAACGAGTGAATGACATATTAGAAGTAGGCTTAAGAGGGGACTACCTCTTCATGGTCTTTATAGGAGCACTTATTTTCCCCTTTTGTCTTATTTCCATATATAATATGGTTGATGGTATAAGAACAAAAGGAAGATGAGGTAGCACCAAAAGAACTAGCAACACAGTGATGGAAACATAGCATGATTTGCAGCACAAACTAGAAGTGAATGAATCCAATGGTTTAAGTTATAAAATAAGCCAAGGAGATATTTTCTCATAATCCATTAGGATTTAGTGTTACATTGTTGCACAGACACTCAAGTTTGAGTTGAATATTTAAAGTTACTACATGAAACATTAGTAGCTTTGGGTTAGGATGGGATGGTTTGACAATATATAATAAATACGTATGTGGCCAAAAAAATGGAAGAAGGGTTAAAAATAAGTTTTTTTGTAGTTCTTCCAAATAGGTAATGGTTATTGTGTTAGTTGAAATCTTGTGAGTTTGAAAAATACATGCTTGCTATTAGGTTCGTGAAAATATGATGATTTATTTAACTAGGTTTATCAAATGGTTGGTGTGTTGTTAATCATATATTTATTTTTTATTAGTTAAATGTTGGTGAGTCTAACAAACATATGCTTTTTATTAGATTTTCATAATTATGATGTGTTGTTCAGTGTATGTTGGTTATTGTATTAGATGAATGCAGGTGAGTTTGACATACATATGTTTGTAATTAAGTTCCTGAAATCTAGAGGGTATGTATATTGTACTATGCTTATATTTTTAGCCTTATGTTGGAGGGTTGTACATCAAAAGTTGCTCATTTCAATAGACAAATGCTACACACAAAAGCATAATCATTGCCTCTTCATATATATCTTTATGTAAATACACAAATTTGTATAGATATAAATTTACATAAAACTCATCATCTCAACTTGATCCCTCCGTAGATTGTGGTCAATTCTCACTATTTAGTGTACCACCTTCCTACTAAACTCCTTGATATAACCTTAGGTGTAGACAAATATGTTAAAATTTTCCAACAACAGCCCCTTTTTAGTATTGCATCATAAGCAGTAGGAACACAATGTATTTATTAGAATTAGGATGGACAAATATCACCAAAATATCCCAATTTTTATTGGCCTAGGAAGAATAATTCTTTGCAGCACCGAGATACAACCTCATCATAAACCACATAGTTCCCAAGATCACGGAAATCAACAACATAAATGTATCATGTCAAGTGATGATGTTGAGGTAGATATACTGCTTACTGGAGAAGTTGAAGTTGAAGATGAAATAATAATTTTGTTTCCACATGGAAATCATATACTATAAGAAATATGAATAAGTTTAAGAAATCTTTATGAAGCATAAATATAAAATCCAAATATATGTACGTACGCAATCGCATTCATTGTGCCTAAAATTGGGCTAGAAATTTAATCTTGCATGTCACAAATGTGTCTTATAATCTTCTATTTTATAAAAACTTAGAATTAGTTTTTCCCCTAAGAGTGTGGTGATGAATGCATATTCATCCCATTTTTATCTGCATTATAGTCAAATTTAGCATTCGCATAGATTAGTTTTCATTAGAATAGCTCTATTTTGATCTACTTATGTTTTTATGCTAATTTGTAGGAATTTGATACTTTTCTTGACTCACTTTGCAGCTCTTCCCTCTGTTCACTTTTTACACACCCCTTGCAAATTTAAAAAGGGGCATACCATCAAGAAAATATGCCAAAGTGCACACCAAAGAAAAAAAATGTGGTGAATGAAACTACAAACAAAGAAATAAAAAGATCTCAAGTCGAATAGAGGAGAGATCATTTCCTTGTGTCCAAGAACAAATTTGACCTGTCGATCGACATGCAAATCAACATCAAAATTGACAAGAAATCAATAGGGTCGACAGCCTTGTTGGCCACCCTGCTTGACACTAAATCTATCGACCACCTCATCAACAAATGATCAAAAAACTAATGCTCAACAACCTTGTCAACCCATAAGGTTGACAGATCCATTGATCTCTCCTTCGACAGCACCATCGAGCAACAATTGACAAGCAAATCAATAATCAATCAAAAATCATGTCGACAAACTTATCATTGAATAAAACTACTCAATAGCCTTATCGACCCTCAAGGTTAACAATCTCATTGACTGACTGACCGAAAATAGGAAGTCCAAAAGTCATCGATCCACATACTTGTCGACCGACAGTAAGGTCAACACCGATGGAAAGAGGTCGACAGCCTCGACCCTATAAATAGGCCCCCAGTGCTGCCACACAATTCATCTCAGATTTTATGGCAAAAGAAAGCTAAAACATTACCGTTGAGATCAGAGAAAGGGCTATGTCTGTCGACTTAGCTAGTTCTATCGACCTAGCTAGTCGACACCTATTGACCTCAAGCATAGATCGACATATTTCCTTCATCTGCAACTCCAAAAGTCATCTATCTTCCTTCTTGGGTAATGGATCTCTTCCCTGATTTGTCTCTCCTCTACCTACTTCTACTGCAAGCTAGGGTTAGTTCTTAGATGAGAGAGAAGGAAGTAAGTCTGCCTTCGTATACCACACCGAGCTGCTTCCTCCACCATCATGTCCATGATGGCGTTCTCTTCCTCTTCTTATGATATTAATCTCGCCATGTTGAGGGAGTAGTCTTTTCATTGGGGTGTGGTGACTAGACCCACTACCCAATTCTTGCAATTTCATTCATGTTCCAATTCTTATATGAACTCATATCATTCATAGCCAATCGTTTATTGCATATTTTATGAATTGATCTCGAAAGGAGAAAATTGTATAACTCCAATTATATCTTCATACAAGTTTGGATTTGAATGATTGTGCAGATCTGAGTAGTGGTAGTGAAACCCAGTTCCACCCTAGTGTTTCCATCCATTGATAACTAGAATCTTAGTCTGGATCTTTTTATTATTGTAATCTTAAATTAATCAAACCAATATCGACTTTTGTAATAAATACTAGTTCTTGATAGGTTACTTTGATTAGTTAATTCTTAAAAATGTTGTCCCTTGGGATTCGATCCTCAACTATACTGCGATAAAGTCCATCTGTGTGACATCCCCGGATTTTCTAAAACTTAATCCAATGTGTGACGTCCAAATTGAAACCCTCACCTCAGCGAGAATCCCAATTTAAACATCCCACACAAGGCTAAGAAGAAGAAAATCAGAGGAAGTCATAAGGAAACAATCAGTAGCACATGTACATGAACAATAATAAAACCATACACACATGTTCACCATTCAACTTATAATTACAACATTAATTGTTACAACATTTGATATTACATATTGAATAGCAAACTATACATATACATGTACTACCACTAAACTACAGGATCTTAAGACAACAGGTCCACTTGTACATCAGCTCGCTACAAAACTCTCACTATCCTAGATCTTCAAGAGCATAACCATGACCTAAACAAAAGATTACATGCGGTACACGTCAGCACAATATTTCATGAATATTGTACTGAGTACGCCTACGTGTCTTTTATATACCTCTCATCATATCTTGGCAATAAGATAAAACTAATACTTGGCAGTAACAGAAGAATATAAGAAAAGTGTATACTTGCACAAAGATATTCATTAACAAAAGAGAACACATATTTTAAGCTTATTTTCCATTATATCTCAAGTCCTTTATGATCACTACCAAAGAGTTAGATCATTTGTACAAGGTGACCACTACCAAAGAGTTAGGTCAGACCACTACCAAAGAGTTAGGTCATATGTACAATGTGACCACTACCAAAGAGTTAGGTCACTTCCAAGCACACTACCAAAGAGTTAGTGCTTTCATATAATGGAACATATATATTATGTTTGATGTGTTCATAGCAGTAATCATGGAAAATCATGCAACATATCATACAAGAACAATCATTTCATCCAATATCATATGCCAAGTATTTTACTACACATATAACACAAGCATATTGTATAACAAGCCAAGTAAGAGGTAATGGCGTACCTTAGATCAAGACAAACCTAATCATCATATCCTCATGTCAACTATATCTTAGTCAAACCCCTGGTTAAGACAACATCACATACGATCATCAGGTTCTCATCTTATTATATCTCATCTTAACCCTAATCGTGTTCATTAGAGTTTCTCTTAGTTCATTAGGATATGTGTATCATTACTTGTATTCTTATCTTATGATTATCTCACTGATGTCATTTTCCAGATTACATCTCATTATCAAAGTTCATCATCTGAACATTAGGTTCCATGTACTTTTTGTGCACATATTAACCCTAGGTTACATCATTAACCTAGATTAGGGTTTTATATCACATTAAGAGAAAATATCATTGTATAACATGGATTATGGGTATCATCCTGATCTCATATTTAATTATGAGGTTCCAGATACTGATATGAGATTACTCTGTAAATTTCATCATTTATTGAGCATGTATGCATTAATTGCATTTTATTAGGGTTATTAGCCCTAATTAGCCATATTAGTCAAATTATATGCTTTCTTGCATCATCGTGACCATATTTCACATCATATGCATTATAAACATAATCACGAGTCTACTGACATTTTATCATGATTTTAGGCCATTGTTTGATATTTATTATCCATCAAATGAGCATTTCACTACTTATATGATATAACAGATATTAGTGCATAAAAAGACTGATATTATGCTTTCATTGTGTTCTACACATTTTTCTGAGAAAAACGATACCTTAATTATATTTTTCTGATAATCGAGCTATTTTCTATGATTTATTGAAGATTTGCAGATTTTACTGAAGATTTTACCTTAATCAGCCAATGGGAACTCGCCACGTGGCCACTAGGTCTGGCGCAGCTCCTTTTCTTGCTGCAGCCGGTTCTTTGGTTGAGCCGGTCTAGTTCAAGCGGTCTCTGGCCTCGGTTTGGGTTGGTTCGTCTGGCTCACAGTTTGCCTTTAGTTGGGCCGAACCGGTTGGCCCTTTCCTTGTCCTCTCCTTTCTCGCGATCCACACGAAGCGGGAACCGCTCTCGCCATTCTCCCAGATGGAGCCACCGCTGTGACTGGTCTCCTCAGGTGAGCTAGGAAGCTATCAACAGGCCCACTCCAGTAGCCCTAGATGCCATGAAAAACTCTGAGCTTCCTCCCTCTACATGCCGGTCTCTCAGGATCTCCTATGGTGGTTCCTGCTTGAGGCTCGAGTAGGCCGCCGCCATGGGATGCGGCTGTGGCAGAGCAGATATGGGGAGGACGCCCTTGATCCTCTCCGTGTGAGTCCATCGGGTTGTTCTCTAGACACCGCTGATGGGTCTGGTCAAGACCTGCGCCACTCTGCTCACCTTCGCCCGGTGACCCTCGGCTCTTGCAGTGGCGGCATACCTCCATGGCGATGGGGCTTCTTGGTTGAGATTTAAAGATCCGCTTTAGCTCCAAACCCTGCCGCCTATAACGGACTGCTCCGGTGAGCAGTTTGCTTCCTGGTTTCAGCACCGGTGCTAGGGAGAAACCCGACTTGGAACAACCAGGCATCCATGCCTCCTCACGAAAGCTCTACGGCACCTGCTTGTCTCATGCGGTTGCTTGAAAGGCAAGTTGCGCCTCCGAGACAGTGCCTCCACAGGCACGCGCCGCTTGCTCCCACTACGGCAGAGTAAAAGAAGTAAACGGCCTCCATTCCGGCAAATCCCAAACAGTCTAAAGTACCATCCCCGAACACCTCTTCTCTACTCTCTATCTCATTTTCTAACTCCTTCTTACGGTCTGTACATGCAGGTGGGGAGGTAGTGTATGGAAGACGGTGGTTCTCCAACCATTCTTCACGATGACTACTATGAGGGGTTCTTATTCTGCTCTCATCGCAGCGTAAAACTTCTCTCGTCAGATAACCACTAACAGGCCACGATCAGCGAGAACTACGACCTGTGTGGTCGTCCCCTAGTTCCGTAACTGCAAGGAGGTAGACACAATCCTAGCCACTGGTTACTGGTGTGCGGCTGAGACATATCCTATCCCATAGTTGATTCGTGGATTCCCCTCAAAATATTTGTGACATCATAATGACCCAAAACTTAATTTGTAATGATATAAATCCTTGCTACATCATGCCCATATATATACATATCATCTCATAATTTTCAGACTTCAATATCTTCTTCTAAGAACATCAAAATCTCATGAAACTTGTACCATAGCTTCCTCACTACTCAAGGTACCTTGTACAAGAATTTGGTGTCAAAACTCAACTGTTAGACTAATAAATTAAATTCCTCAAATAGGAATAATCTTATGGATCTTAATCATTATATAAATCTCAATCAACATTCCAACTTTACTAACACACTTGGGATTCTCAAAACAACTCAACATGCATGACTTCACTTATGTCATTGGACATTTTAGAATTTTAAAAGTCCACTTCATCACATCCTACACACCTTAAAAGAAATTTCATCCTCGAAATTAAGCCAGAAAACCCACTTTGTCACATCATATATGTCTTAAAAGAACTTTCGTCCTCGAAAGTCAACCATACTCGTACTCCAAGGAAAACTACCATGTCTTCATCCACATGTGGGCATTCTTCTATGTGTATCATATCCACAAGGTTACCTAGAACCATGTATCCAAAGCACTATTAGGGGGTTTACAACCATCTTGGGTGCACAAACACTCCATTCAGGGTTGAACTCAGGGTTTAGAAACTTAGGTTATGTCATTACATATCTCATATGTTAGATTTGCTTCCTTATCTTTAGCCATGCATTAGGTTTTCCACATCATATTACCATGTTCTAAAGGAGTTAACTAAAGTTAACCCATTATATCAAGGCGCCATAAACATTATGTTGTGCTAACTATCAAACTATATTTTTCATCTTTATTAAGCACTAAGATTAACACCTCATATAACATGTTTCATTTATATGATCGTATTTCATTATTCATAATAAACTGTAACATTTATAGGTGATTTCATCACAAGATTAACCAACAGTTTCGCATTATCATCATTATTCATGTATATGGTTAACCATTTATACCTTGATATCTATTAAACCATCTCTAGGTATTTCATCATATCATGTCTATATATCATATCTCAAGATTAGATCACATCCTTACATATATTTTATCATGGTTGTTCTAAAAAAACTTAGGTGAGTGGCTTCTTAAAACATATATCAAAACTTTATCTAGTCCAACTGAGGTTCTCCTAACCCATATCATGAGGGTAGGGCCATACTCAGACTCTCTGAGCTAACTCGACTCTATGAGTAGCTCGTATGCATATACTTTATCTTTCCTCTCAGTCTAGGATTCTTGGATTACCTCATTGGCACTAGTGATCAACTTCACAAGATTTATCCACACAAGCAAAAACCAAAGCATGCTATGACATATTCTTCATAGGTTCTAACCATGAAACATCATACCCAAAGCTCTCTTATATACACCACTAGATTCCTATGTGGGAAACCACCAACCCGAGCATGAGGCTTCACAGAAACTAACATAGCTACCTCCTCCAGGGTCTTGGGCTCTCTCCCTCACCCAGATGGCAGGCACTCATATACATGTTCACATATGCACATATATAACCATCCTCTCTCTATCTCTAGGGTTTGGTCCTCCCAATGACATCTAGGGTTCAACAAGACTATAGGAATCCTGCATAGAGCAACACAACTCATTCACTCAGGAGTAGTCTAGTTTAGGACATATCATATCACATATCTTAGAATTCTCATATCTTGGAGTTTAGGTTCTCTAACCTTCTACCATTGGGTCTCACTCTCTCTGGAGTTAACCCCGAAACTGGTCCTAACACTAGAGGTCCTCCTTCGTAAAAGAGCTTGAGGCTCATGCTGACTCACAACCTTGTCTTAACTTAACTTATCTTATCTCATAAAAGGATGGATACTTGCATTAGCAAAACTTATCTCAAATCCTCAAATCTGAACTTAAGTCCTCAAAGACAATATAAATCAACATAAACATCTTATGTCTTCTATATGAAACTTACATCATATCATCAAAACTTATATCCTCTATTCCATCTATAACATATGCCAAACAAGGCTCTAGACATCTAATCTAGAACTATCTCTCTTCTAGACTGATGTCATTCACTTTCACTTAGGTTGCATGACCACCTCCTACTCGTACATGTGTGGGGACACATTTTTGTAATACATATACATAATAAAATATTATATAGTTTTTCTCCGATAAAACAAGCGTCAGAGAAAACTATCGAGGTTCGATCCGTTTGGAATCAAAAACCAAATCCTGAAAATGAGTGTCCCACACATAATAGAGAGTCCAGTGTCATGAAAACTACTGAAAGGGGTGAGAACATGGTGTAGACTAGTGTAGCTACTCTAGACAACGTGCGCAATATGTCTAGGGTTTCTCTTCCTTTTATGCACGTCATTTCCAAATAGTGCAACGTCCCATATCGATGCACTACAAGGAAAGAATGACATCTAAGGACTTGCTACTCAACAAGCACCAGTCTAGACCTAGTTCTCGGACATCTAGGTGCTAACCTAGAGGCTAGGTCAGATCTAGTCTCTAAAAGATGACTAATCTAACCCTAACACATTATTAAGTTCAAGGTTCATTTGTTTTGAGTTGCATAATGAGCAAATGTCAGGATTTTCTATTGTTCATGCTCTGATACCACCTGTGACATCCCCGGATTTTCTAAAACTTAATATAATGTGTGACTTCCAAATTGAAACCCTCACCTCAGCGAGAATCCCAATTTAAACATCCCACACAAGGCTAAGAAGAAGAAAATCAGAGGAAGTCATAAGGAAACAATCAGTAGCACATGTACATGAACAATAATAAAACCATACACACATGTTCACCATTCAACTTATAATTACAACATTAATTGTTACAACATTTTATATTACATATTGAACAACAAACTATACATATACATGTACTACCACTAAACTACATGATCTTAAGACAACAGGTCCACCTGTACATCAGCTCGCTACACAACTCTCACTATCCTGGATCTTCAAGAGCATAACCACGACCTAAACAAAAGATTATATGCGGTACACGTCAGCACAATATTTCATGAATATTGTACTGAGTACGCCTACGTGTCTTTTATATACCTCTCATCATATCTTGGCAATAAGATAAAACTAATACTTGGCAGTAACAGAAGAATATAAGAAAAGTGTATACTTGCACACAGATATTCATTAACAAAAGAGAACACATATTTTAAGCTTATTTTCCATTATATCTCAAGTCCTTTATGATCACTACCAAAGAGTTAGATCATTTGTACAAGGTGACCACTACCAAAGAGTTAGGTCAGACCACTACCAAAGAGTTAGGTCATATGTACAATGTGACCACTACCAAAGAGTTAGGTCACTTCCAAGCACACTACCAAAGAGTTAGTGCTTTCATATAATGGAACATATATATTATGTTTGATGTGTTCATAGCAGTAATCATGGAAAATCATGCAACATATCATACAAGAACAATCATTTCATCCAATATCATATGCCAAGTATTTTACTACACATATAACACAAGCATATTGTATAATAAGCCAAGTAACAAGTAATGGCGTACCTTAGATCAAGACAAACCTAATCATCATATCCTCATGTCAACTATATCTTGGTCAAACCCCTGGTTAAGACAAGATCACATACGATCATCAGGTTCTCATCTTATTATATATCATCTTAACCCTAATCGTGTTCATTAGAGTTTCTCTTAGTTCATTAGGATATGTGTATCATTACTTGTATTCTTATCTTATAATTATCTCACTGATGTCATTTTCCAGATTACATCTCACTATCAAAGTTCATCATTTGAACATTAGGTTCCATGTCCTTTTTGTGCACATATTAACCCTAGGTTACATCATTAACCTAGATTAGGGTTTTATATCACATTAAGAGCAAATATCATTGTATAACATGGATTGTGGGTATCATCCTGATCTCATATTTAATTATGAGGTTCGAGATATTGATATGAGATTACTCTGTAAATTTCATCATTTATTGAGCATGTATGCATTAATTGCATTTTATTAGGGTTATTAGCCCTAATTAGCCATATTAGTCAAATTATATGCTTTCGTGCGTCATCGTGACCATATTTGACATCATATGCATTATAAACATAATCACGAGTCTACTGACATTTTATCATGATTTTAGGCCATTGTTTGATATTTATTATCCATCAAATGAGCATTTCACTACTTATATGATATAACAGATATTAGTGCATAAAAAGACTAATATTATGCTTTCATTGTGTTCTACACATTTTTCTGAGAAAAACGATACCTTAATTACATTTTTCTGATAATCGAGCTATTTTCTATGATTTATTGAAGATTTGTAGATTTACTAAAGATTTTACCTTAATCAGCCAATGGGAACTCGCCATGTGGCCACTAGGTCTGGCGCAGCTCCTTTGCTTGATGCGGCCAGTTCTTTGGTTGAGCCGGTCTAGTTCAAGCAGTCTCTGGCCTCGGTTTGGGTTGGTTCGTCTGGCTCACAGTTTGCCTTTAGTTGGGCCGAACCGGTTGGCCCTTTCCTTGTCCTCTCCTTTCTCACGATCCACACGAAGCGGGAACCGCTCTCGCCGTTCTCCCCGATGGAGCCGCCGCTGTGACTGGTCTCCTCAGGTGAGCTAGGAAGCTATCAACAGGCCCACTCCAGTAGCCCTAGATGCCATGAAAAACTATGAGCCTCCTCCCTCTACATGCCGGTCTCTCAGGATCTCCTATGGTGGTTCCTGCTTGAGGCTCGAGTAGGCCGCCGTCGTGGGATGCGGCTGTGGCAGAGCAGATAGGGGGAGGATGCCCTTGATCCTCTCCGTGTGAGTCCATCGGGTTGTTCTCTAGACACCGCTGATGGGTCTGGTCAGAGACCTGTGCCACTCTGCTCACCTTCGCCAGGTGACCCTCGGCTCTTGCAGTGGCAGCATACCTCCATGGCGATGGGGCTTCTTGGTTGAGCTTTAGAGATCCGCTTTAGCTCCAAACCCTGCCGCCTATAACAGACTGCTCCGGCGAGCAGTTTGCTTCCTGGTTTCAGCACCGGCGCTAGGGAGAAACCCGACTTGGAACAACCAGGCATCCATTCCTCCTCATGGAAGCTCTGCGGCACCTGCTCGTCTCATGCGGCTGCTTGAAAGGCAAGCTGCGCCTCTGAGACAGTGCCTCCACAGGCACACGCCGCTTGCTCCCACTACGGTGGAGCAAAAGAAGTAAACGGCCTCCATTCCGGCAAATCCCAAACAGTCTGAAGTACCATCCCCGAACACCTCTTCTCTACTCTCTATCTCATTTTCTAACTCCTTCTTACTGTCTGTACATGCAGGTGGGGAGGTAGTGTATGGAAGACGGTGGTTCTCCAACCATTCTTCACGATGACTACTGTGAGGGTTTCTTATTCTGCTCTCCTCGCGGCGTAAAACTTCTCTCGTCAGATAACCACTCACAGGCCACGATCAGCGAGAACTACGACCTTTGTGGTCGTCCCCCAGTTCCGTAACTGCAAGGAGGTAGACACAATCCTAGCCACTGGTTACTGGTGTGCGGCTGAGACATATCCTACCCCATAGTTGATTCATGGATTCCCCTCAAAAGATTTGTGACATCATAATGACCCAAAACTTAATTTGTAATGATATAAATCCTTGCTACATCATGCCCATATATATACATATCATCTCATAATTTTCAGACTTCAATATCTTCTTCTAAGAACATCAAAATCTCATGAAACTTCTACCATAGCTTCCTCACTACTCAAGGTACCTTGTACAAGAATTTGGTGTCAAAACTCAGCTGTTAGACCAATAAATTAAATTCCTCAAATAGGAATAAACTTATGGATCTTAAACATTATATAAATCTCAATCAACATTCCAACTTTACTAATACACTTGGGATTCTCAAGACAACTCAACAGGCATGACTTCACTTATGTCATTGGACATTTTAGAATTTTAAAAGTCCACTTCATCACAATCCGCTTGTGGGTGGCATTATTCCACTTTGGTTTTGGTAAACTCTAGGAATTATATTCCTAGTGAATTTGATTGTGAGATAATAATCCACTTCATGTGGACTTTATGATGCAATCAAATTATTACCTTGTACGTCAATATGGAAAAGTTGGTTTTGAGAAATGGTATTCAAACACTTCAGTATGTGTAACATGGTCCAAGTAAGTGGGAAAACTCTCTATGGAGTCTACTCACTGAAACATCCAATGTAAGGTAAATCATTTTTACTCTTCCTCTAGTGATCTTTAACTCCCTCCTATTGGATAGTGAAAATATGAGTGTATAACCTTTTCATAAACTAGTTGTCACCTGGTGATCTAAGATGATTACCGTCAAGGTTTTAGTAGCCATCAAAGAAGAGGTTGCTGCAATTTCTAAGAGTTTCATACCGTATGAATTACACTATATAATTAGTAATAAAGTACACATGTGAAACTCACTAAACCGTCTTAGTAGGGTTCTAAGATAGACAAACAATAACACATTCTTTCTTGTATAGAAAAGATCCTTTGAAGGGGTCCCTCTCCACTAGCATTGATTCCACTGGTATACTGAGCTTTTGTTTTTTCTTAGCATTAGGTTCATCATTAATGATAAGGATCTACTTGTTTGGTTGTTCTATATCTATTATAAAAAGAAGAATGAGCAAGGAGATGATGACTAGCAGAGAACGTCATTTTTGCAATAATGAGATCCAGATAGTAATACAATTTTACCGATGAATGAGATAATAAATAAATAAACCATGCAAAAGTTCCACATAGGGCTTATGTGTAACATCACTCATTTATTAATGTTAAAAAATAATGGATTAGCATGGGAAACAAGTATATAGATACATTTTACAGTGACAATATAGAGGAAGTGTATGTATTGGGTTGTACCTTTTGTGAATAATAATCCTCTTCCTGCCATCTACATATCCACAACAGAATACATCTATTATAAGATTATAGCTTAAATAGGGAAAACATCCTAATCTATTGGTCTCTTATCATGCCCCAACTTAGACTCAATTCCTAATTTCTAACATGTGCTCTAATGCCAAGGAATTTGACGTGACCCAAACCCACTAACTAGGGTTTAGGTTCATCAAGGAGGGACTTGATTACCATCAACTTATAATTACTTATTGAAATTCAACCTAAAATGTTTATTCCCTTTAAGAGAATTGAAGTAATGAAACATCATGATAACTAGAAAGATAGCATCTTCTTTATGCAATCCATGAAATTTTACAACATAGTTTGACTTTTATGTAAAGAAAGAGTTATTTCATAAATACAACTTGTATGACATATTGCAAGACTTGTCTCATATCTCACTCTCATTCCCAGGATCTAGAGGAAGGATAAGAGACCACCTAACTACCCTAACTATTCGTATCAACCTCGACAGATCTATCCCTAATGAAATTTAGCTTCTAAATCCTCTTGCAAAGTTGGACCCTTGCCTAAAAGATGTTTCTATAGGTTATTCAGATACTAGCTTAGTGTGTAGAAAATCAATTGGTAAGCATGATAAATCAGTTGGAAAATATTTACTATTTAAGACACATGCATATTATATAGGTAACTGAAAATTATCACATTATGCAAATATAGCATGAATATTGATAAAATCTAATCCACATGCCACATGTCATATGCCTTGGACCGACATGAGATGTACCACAACATGTGAAAGCATCACAACAAGCTATGATCTCACTATATGAGACTTAGTAGAATGTATGGGATTCCAAGTCTAAAATCTCTATCTACCATGCCTACAATGGGACTAATCACGTCTAGCCTCGATGGATAATGGGTGTAGCTAGATAACTGGGATCGTCCTTTAAATTTGAGTACTTAGGTAGATAGTCAAAGAACTTGGCTTACTTTGCATCAGTGGTTTCATTAGGATTAATTGAATTACTAGTATCATAGGTTCCACTGACATCTCCAGTTATAGCTCAGTACCATACTATTATAAGGAGTTTGTATTCACTGGCCTAGACTCAAGACTCTTATTTTATGTGATTCGGCAATCTCAATTCAGACTTATCCTACTCAAGATGCATGTTTCCAACAATTATGCATGTTAGTTCTCTCTCACTAGGTGGTTTGGCTCTCTTCCATCTCTAGAGGTGGAGGTCCTGGTGATGGCGGGAGGGGTACCGTCTGGTACCCTGGAGGTTCAGACTGGCGGGGTGGTTGCTTCGTCATCCTCTGTGGTGGTGTCGGAGACCCTTCTGTGGTCTAATCCTCAGACATATGTCACGAATGGGTGTGCCTGGGCAGATACAATGGCTCGCCCTATGGAGGTTGGGCGGAACTACAGACTAGTTCTGGTGCTGGAGGATCCCAAGGTGTCATTCTTCCAAACAGAGGATAGGAGACCTTGGATGAAGGTACCAGATCTGGTGGCGGAGGATCTGGAGGAGATTCATAGGTACTCGATCACTGTCCAAGTTCTAGGGAGGAAACATTTGCTCTAGCAAGTCTATGGGTGGATGATCAGGATGTGGAAACCTCAGGGTGAGCTCCAAGTCTCGCAGCTGAGTGAAGGCCTGATTCGGAGATGGACAGGAGAAGGCTGTGGGATTCGGTGGTTGAGTCGACACAACAGGCACTCCCTCAATTAGTTATTGGTAACTTTAATCAGGTCAGGAAAGCCAGAGAGAAGTGGGGTGGGTTTCCCATACCTGACTCCATTCTTAGAAGGTTGAATGAAGCTATTGATGCGGCTAGGATATTTGAACTTAACATGAATGGTGGTCTTATCACTTGGCAAAATAAAAGAAATTTGATCAAAAGAATATCAAGAACCTTGGACAGGGGTTTGGTGAATGAAGCCTAGATTGATGTTTTCCCTGAGGATGCTATTAAGTTGGGAGGACATCCAAACAGTGATCACTCTTGGATGGAAGTCCATCTTTTAGTGCAGAATCATCATAATCGTTTGTTTAGGTTCCTCAATCATTGGCTCTCTTGGCCCTCTTTTGAAGGTGTGTTCAAGGAGGTTTGCAATGTGAGGGTCGTCGGTAATCCCTTGTTCGTGATAACTGATAAGCTTAAAAAGGTGAATATGGCTTTGAAGGTGTGGTCTAGAATCCTTATAGATTTACCCAACCTCATCAAAGATGCTAGGGAGGTGTACAACATAAAGGCTACTAACCTAAGATTAAATCCTACTGATCGGGACAGTATGGAAGCGGAAGCGGAGGTTGGTAAAAAGACTAACACAGCTGGAGAAAGCACATGAGATCTCGGGTTGGCATAGAGGCAGACTTAAGTGGCTGAGAGATGGTGATTGTAATTCTAAGATTTACCATGCAACAGTTAAACGAAATAATATGAAGGATCATATTCATAATCTGATTAACGAGAAAGGAGAGATAGTGGATGAAGTCACTAAAGTTGAGGACATGGTTGTGAGGTACTTTTTGGACATATATAATAGTGAGGTAAGCCTTGTCAATAGAGATTCCTTGCTGAATAAAAGAGTGACTGATAACATGAATACTGATTTGCTGAAATTGGCTACGGATGCGGAGATCAAAGATGCCACCTTTTCTATCGATGCCTCCAAAAACCCTGGTCTGGATGGCTTTAATGATAAGTTTTTCCAGAGTTGTTGGCACATGGTGGGCAAGGATTATTTCAATGCGGTCAGATGGTTCGTAGTTGGAGGGTGTATGGTTAGACAAGTCAACCATACCTTCATTAGACTTATACCAAAGAAGATTGGGGTTGCGTCTATGAGTGATTTTTGACCTATTACCTACTGCTCGGTGATGTATAAGATAATATCCAAATTGTTGGCTAGAAGACTTAAAAGTATCCTACTGATGATTATCTCTCCTAATCAAGCAGCTTTTGCAAGAGACCGCTCTATTGCTGACAATGCTCTACTGGCTACAGAATTCTTGAGAGACTTCCAGGTAAAAGGGAAGTCGAAGAAAGCCTGTATCAAGGTGGACATATCGAAAGAATATGACCATGTTTCTTGGGAAGGGTTTTGGTGCTCCATGGAGGCTTTAGAGTTCTCTACCAGGTTCTTGAATGTCCTTAAACAATGCATTGAGACCACTTCTTTTTTTGTTCTGGTCAATGGCATCCCTATAGGTCTGTTTAGAGCCTCTAATGGTATGAGACAAGGAGACCTGCTATCGCCTCTTCTATTCACTATCATTATGGAAAACCTTACCTGCCTTGCTGACAAAGCGGAAGAGGAGGGGAAAATTAAAAGCTACAAGGTTAGGGGAACCAAACTGCTGAACCATATGATTTTTGCTGACGATATCATGTTTTTTGTCGCTGCCCATCCCAAAGTTTTCAGAGGGGTCAGAACTTTGTTAGATATGTTTGCAGATCTTTCTTGTTTACATATTAGTGATACCAAATCACAGGATTTCTTGTCGAAGTCATGCAATTCTAGGAGAGGAAGATTGAAAGATGCTATCCAGTTGGAAATTGGCTATTTCCTACGAAGTATTTGGGGGTGCCCATCTCGGGAGGAGTTGGTAGAGGTTCTGACTTTCACACCTGCTTGGATAATCTTCGTCTCAAGGTGGAGAAGTGGAGTGGGCTGAAGGTCTCTATGGCGGGGAGGGTTGTGTTGATTAAAAACATCCTCACTAGTATGATGAGATACTGGTGTAGACTGGCTGACATACCTGAGTTTATCTTGAGTAAATGCAGATCGATTATGGCTAGTTTTTTGTGGAATGGTGGGCAACATGGCGTGGGATGGTTGAAGGTGGCTCAACCTAGACATGGAGGAGGGTTGGGGCTATTTGACCCTTCTGATATTATGTGGGAAGCTACGGCGAAAAGGGTGCATGAGTTTTTGATTAAACCAGGGTCTACCTGGTCTTCCTAGATGAGAAAATGGTATGGGCCTAGCTTGGAGGATGGGGGTGTTGAGTTAGCCTCCTGTTCAAGAATCTGGCGTAAGATGTGCTTGGCGTGGGACTCTTGCAAATAGGAGTATAACTGGTCCAATGGAAGCTGGAGTGTGTGTGACAGAGACAGACTGTGGAGGATTGTTCGCAATTAGCCACAGGTACCTTGGGATCAGCTGCTCTAGAGTAAGAATCATTGCCCCAAATGGAGCTTTTGTGCTTATAGAGCGATCCTTGGGCGGCTACCTATGAGAGACAAAGTTAGCAGATGGGCGTTTGGCTCTAGCTGCGTCTTCCTGCTTTGCCTTGAGGAGATGGAGTCTCATCAACATCTTTTTTGATTTCTCGTATGCCAAGTATCTCTAGTCCCGTAGTTCCCTTAAACTCAATTGGGGTGGTAATCCGCCCACCAACTTGATGTGTAGTATGGGTTGGATTTTGCATTCGACTAAAGAGGACTGCCAATTCAGGAGATTTGCGGGGCTTATCTGGACGGGTCTCATTTTCCTCCTTTGGCAAGAGAGGAATTGTAGATCCCATGGCAGAAAGGGAGAGAGACAAATTTTAGCTTTTTGATGAATTTGTAAATAACCTGTGGTGGTATTATAAAGCTAAATTGGGTACCCTTGCTAGGGTCCAACCCGGGGTTAGGATGATGTGGGGTCTTTGGTGACCTTGTACAGTATACGGTGTTTTCACTCCTATACTCTTTTTTTGGGGTTCTAGTAATATTTTACCTCATCCAAAAAAAAAGATGCATGTTTCCTCCTCACAATGCAAGCCTCTTACTAAGAATTTTACAGTATTTAGGTTATCTATCACTTAATGATATTTAATCTATCCTAATAAAAATTTATCCTTGCTAATATTACTCTACATTTGTCAAATGAGCACTTAGCATTAATCACCAAAATCATCTAGATAATAAAAAACTATCATAATTTTCTCTGGTAACAATTTATGCTTTTAGATTTGGGATTAGGGAAAAGAACTTGGGGTTTTTTGGTGCCTTCAAATCAAATTACCATTTTTCATTGTAATTTATGCAAAATTTGAATGTATGAACATAATAGCATGTAACATACTAGAGAAATCTATTTACTCTACTGATATCAATTGTACAACACATCACTTACAGCATGAAAGTCAATAAAATAATATTTGTCAAATATGTGTCTTCTTTTAAAGTTTAGCTACTGTAAAGTAAAGTTAGAAGATAATTTTCCACTCACTTGCTCATTATTTAACTTAATGATCTGAGATTCTAGCTTGCACGAGTCTAATTCGAGCTTCAGGCCTCAAGATCTCATTCAAAACCATTCATTGGAAACTAACATACCCTAAAGAATTGACTAGAGTTAGAAGACAAAGAACGAAGGTCAAAGATAACCTTTGGTCAATGAATAAGATATCTCTGCATACAAGGGAAATAAGAAAAGAAGAAATCTATTGTCAGACTTACTTAACAAGTTGGGTCTTCACTAAAACTGTCAATTTCCACCGTTCATCTTTCTTCTCTTTTGCTCGTCATTGATGATCACCACTACGATAAACCTCTTTTATCCCTTCAAAGGTTTTCAGGAGAGAAGAAAAACTAAAATGAAGCTAATGAATCATGTTCCATCAGTTTCCATCACATATTTATAGATCTCTATGATTCTAGATGGCGGTCTAGACAACCTTTAATTGTCTCCATCAATGGTATGTGAAATCTTTGATTGTGTGACCTTCGGTAGGAACAAGCCTCTGTTGTAGACAACCTTAGGTTGTCGCCTTTAACCATCACTCCTTCGGTTGACGTTTGCTAGTTTGGCCTTTAATAGCTAGAGATGTTAGTCAGCTCTACCTTTAGTTGATCTTTATTAGTCAAACTATCGAAAAACATCCACCAGAATAGTGTTGGGTTGACTCTTGCCAATCCATCCTTCGATTGATAACGCCTATAAGAAACCTTCGGAAGCTAAAACCTCCGACTGACACTTCTTCAGTTGTTGCCTTTGGTAGGCAACCTTGAATGACATTTGCCAATAAAACCATTAACTGGAAAACTATCAGTTGATTATCAATAGAAAGACCATCGATAGGTGTCTACCTTATCAACCATCGAAAGGTGCTTCCTCCCAAACCATCAAAAGATTTCCTAGCTATTATCGACTTAAGGGCTTCATGAAACCATCAATCTGCATACTCAGAGAAACCTTCATTCCATAACCATCGGATAATCATTGATCTATTAAACTATGATAAATTTTCAATCTTGATTTGTCAGTTGTCAACTGATGGAAATCATGTTAAAGACTACAATAATTTGTAACTTCTCCATTTAAACTCTAATTTAATTCATTCTTATTTATGTGGATTCATGATCTAATTTTCTATAATTCTAAGACACAACTTGTTTTAAATATTAAATAGTATTATGGTTATCTTTGAACTCTATGATTACCTGTTAATCATGATATGCGTTCTAACATCATGAATGTAAGAAGGAAAATAAAAATGTATCCAAAGGATCCTTCTATACCCCTGTTGCTTCCGATTTAACTTCTTGGTCATCATAGTGGGGAGGACGATATGGGCGTTATTCAACCATTATGAAGAAACAATAGAGAAGGAGCAGCGACAAGGGGTTAGGTTATATAAAACAAAAGTGACTCTGTTAATGGTGGTGGTGGGTATTTCATAAATGCACAACAAAAATTAATATTGGTAGTTAATAAAATGACACATACATCAGTTACTCTAAAAATTGTGATGGTAGGGTTCGAGAGTCGTGGCGGCGGCCATGGAGGTGGTCGTGGCGGTCGGGGCCATCCTTCCTCTCCAAGGACTAGCAACAACGATCAGACTTTAGAGCGAGAGATCCATTCCTCTGAGGGCGATGCTACTGCAGAATAAATAACCGATCCGGAAGCCATGGATGCTTCCGATACCACGCCTAAGGAACCACCTCCCTGAAAGTCATACAGAGATGCTCACGTTGGGAAGGATGTCGTCCTTCTCTCGTATGTTAACCCAACCCCACCAGATATCCTTACCGCTGCTGATATCCAGGTAGATATGAACGGGGTGTTTCCAGCATTTTCTGTCAAGCAAGACTCTATCCAGCCTCTTCTTGAACCCTGGAAGCATGCTGTCATCGTTAAGGCAATCGGAACCACGCTAGGGTTTCAAACCCTGGTCAATAAGATAATGACCCTCTGGGGTCCTACAGCGCAGTATCGGACTATCGACCTTGATAATGGCTACTACATAATCCAACTGGGAAACCAACATGACTACGAGAAAGCCATGACTGGCGGCCCATGGATTGTTTTCGGTAGTTATCTTTCGGTGTAGTCTTGGTCCCCATCATTCAGGCCCTCTGAACCTATCCCCCGGAAACTGGTGGTGTGGGTAAGAGTTGCAGAACTTCCCGTCTTCCTCTACCAATACCAACTTTTGGAGTAGATCGGTAACTTGATCGGGAAAACTATCAAAATCGATGCCAATACCTTAATGGGTAATAGAGGCAAGTTTTCCCGCATTGCAGTAGAGGTCGATACAAGTAAGCCCCTCCTGCAGGCGATCTTTAGAAATGGTGAATTCTTCCGCTTGGAGTATGAAAACCTCCCTCAGTTCTACCTTCATTGTGGTCATTTAGGTCACGTTGAGAAGGAGTGTAAACAGCAGACCCAGAGACCAGATCTGGCCTCTACATTCATCCCTATCCCCGTCCCCGCTGTTAGCTAGACATCGGCCATTCATGCTAGGATGTCTGACCGTCGCAAAGGGGCAATACAGGAGAAAACCACCAGCTCTGCACCTCCTCACGATCAGGCCGCGCAAAAGCAGTGCACTGAACAGCGTGAGGCGAGGCAACAACAACCCAATACTACTGACAAGCCCGTGATTGAGGGCGATGGTGAGGATTGGCAAACTTCTATGAGCAAGAAGGCCAAGCAAAGGCTACGCAGGAAGCAGGCAACTGAAAACCAACCATCCATATCCACAACAGAGGATGTGGAGCCTGACGTTCCTAATACTAACACCTTTGTTCAATAAAAGAGAATGAGGTCCTTGTTGGTCGACCGCATCACCCACTTGAGGGTGGGGCTTTCTAGTTTTCTTCTAATAGAACCACAGTTCCCTCTATTCCAGCCTGTTCCATCCTAAGCAAAAAGGATGCTTCGGGGTTTGTTATGTTGAGGAATCAAAAGATAGTCTATTAGGCAGTCCAGAGTCCAGATAGAGTCTGGAAGAAAGGACGCACTGATGAGAAATCTCATGAAAGAAACCATACCAACCCCCATGTACAACGTGCCCTCAAGTTCCAAGAGCATCTCAATGATGCGGGTGCTGGAACCTCGGACACTATGAATGCTGAAGAAGGAGATCAGTCTGTCAGACTCTGTGCGGCTCTCTAGTAACCTTCTTAATGAATGCTCTCTGCTGGAATATTCAAGGGGTAGGCCTTGACAAGAAAATCCTACTAATCAAAGAACTGAAGATTATTCAGAAAATCCAAATTGTTTCTATCCTGGAGCCTCGCTGTTCGGGAATTAAAGCAACCAACATTATCAAGAAGCTCAGCTTTCCATCCTCTCACAGGGTTGAAGCTACTGGTTTCTCTGGTGCTATATGGCTTGCTTGGAATCATCGCCAATGTGATCTTGAAATCCTCCTTAACCATAGACAGTTCATACACTGTTTTATCAATAAGTCATGGTATCTCACCTTTGTCTATGCTAGTCCCAACTCTTCTAGGCGTAATGTGCTATGGGAGCACCTTGAATCTATTAGTGCTTCC
Organism: Alisma plantago-aquatica; assembly: GCA_963693085.1. NCBI lineage: Eukaryota > Viridiplantae > Streptophyta > Magnoliopsida > Alismatales > Alismataceae > Alisma > Alisma plantago-aquatica. The sequence goes on along the minus strand of OY856409.1, from coordinate 1,876,943,217 downwards.
ATGAATGCGGCTTGGGCAGTTATGGGTGACTTCAACAACCTCCTCAATGTTGATGAAAAGCGAGGCAGTAAATACTTTGACAAGAGAGAAAGCGATCGTTTTCATGAAGCTCTGGTTAACACCGGTCTTGCAGACCTGAAAACACAGGGCCATTTCTTCACTTTCAAAAAACTCAACCTCCTTGAGCGCTTAGATAGAGTGCTTGTAAATGTTGGCTAGATTAACAGTTTTGACAATGCCACTATCACTGTTCTTCCTCGCACTTTCTACGATCACAACCCTCTTCTACTGTCCACTAGTCATAAAGCTCCAAAAACGTTCCACTTCTGCACTAAAGCAAGCTGGAACCTACAACCTGACTTCCGGATGAAGGTCCTCAGCCAATGGCCTACCAACTCCTGCTTCCACAATGCCATCAAGCTTTTTAAGGTGGCCACCACCAAGTGGGAATCTAAATGTAATATGTCACAATGAAGAGAGAAAGCACATCTACTGGACAACATTGATAAATGTTAGGTACGTATCCAAAACCTCTCGCCCATTTCTGACCTTGATCCCTCCATCCTTCTCCAGGAGAAGCTCCACAACATTCTTCTTTTGGAGGAAGTGGATTGGCGTCAATGAGCACATATTGATTGGTTAAAATTTGGTGATCTTAATACCAAGTTCATCCAATCTTATGTCAAGGCTCGATGACACTACAATAGGATTTCCCGCCTCAAGGATGGTTCTAATGGAGACTCCTGGATCTCTGAACCTGCCGTGCTCAAATCACATATCCATTGTTGGTTTCAAGACTTGATGACACACGCCTTCGCGCGTGATCCTATAAATGCCCGCAGTTACCCTGGTGTATTCCCTATCATTGATGACCAAACCAAATGCCTCCTGGGCACGATCCCGCAAGCTTCAGAAATCAAGCAGGTCCTTTTTTATATGGCGCCTCTCAAAGTGCCGGGCCCAGACGGAGTCTACACGGAATTCATCCAAAAGAATTGGGATATTTTCGGCGATTCCATAGTCACCACGGTCTGTACTGCCTTTCAATCTGAGCGCATTGAGAACTCCATTGCAGATTCCTACATGGTCCTCATCCCGAAGGTGGCTTCTCCACAGCAGTGTTGTGACTTCAGACCTATATCCTTAAATAATGGTTGCTTTAAGCTAATCTCTAAGATTATAGTTGAGTGCCTGAAACCTCTACTGAGTGATTGGATTGCGCCCACGCAATCTAGTTTTATCCCCGGGCATCGCATAAGCGACAATATACTCTTGGTGTAGGAAGTTATCCATACAATGAAGGCTCGAACCACCAAGAAGAAACTCATGTGTATCAAGTTAGACCTGGCTAAGGCCTTTGATAAAATGGACTGGCACTTTATCCATGATACACTTTCAAGAACTGACTTACCTGCTAAGATTATCCATGTTATTATGCAAATTATAACACAGGGATCCACCTCGATCCTCTGGGAAGGTGAAACCCTCCAACCTTTCAAGGCAACTCAGGGAGTAAGGCAGGGTGACCCTATTAGCCCATATGTTTTTGTTTTGTGTATGGAATGGCTAAGTCAGGCCATATCTATTTCAGTTAACAACGGCGGCTGGAAACCTATCTACATCACTCGTCGGGGTTCTCCACTCTCCCATGTTCTGTTTGCAGATGATATCCTTTTGTTGGGGGAAGCTTCAATGGCGCAAGCCAACACCATCAATAATACTCTCCACTCTTTCTCCATAGCCTCAGGATAGACAATCTCAAAGCATAAATCCAGGTGTTTCTTCATCTCGAATACGCCCATATCTGAGATCTGTTCCATTAGCAGACGCCTGGGAATTGGATGGACGTCTGACCTTGGGAAGTACCTGGGGGTGCCTATCTTGCACCACATAGTAAACAAAGCCACCCATGGTAACATCATCTCGTCAATCCAAAGTAGACTAAACAGTTGTTTGTTGCGCCACCTTTCTCTCACAGGAAGAATTACCTTAGCCAAATCAACACTCCAAAGCATCCCAACTTACACAATGCAAATTGTTAAACTATCACCTCAGCTTTGTGATGATATTAACAAACATATCTGAAGATTCATCTGGTCTGGGACAGCTCCTCAACGGAAACTTTCCCTAGTTTCATGGAAGAAAATCAGTTCATGCAAGGGAACAAGCAGGCTTAGTATTCGGGATGCTCGTGATCAGAATGACGCTCTTATGCTCAAGAATATCTGGTCCTTTGTCTCTGACCCAAGCAAGCTATGAGTCCGAGTAATGAAAGAAAAATATATGAAGAATGGAAGACTTATCTCCAAGCCATGTTCCTCCGCCTGGAGTTTCACCAAATGCAGCCTTGACACTGTCAAACCACTTTGCATCAAATCTATTAATAATGGTGCTAGTACTAATGTCTGGAAAGACAAGTGGCTTGCTGGACAATCTGTTATGGATATGCATCCTGATTGGGCTATCCCTGATGAACTCTCAGACCTTACAGTTAGTTGTATGTCATCTGTAGAAGATGGTTGGGATTGGAGCTTTATTCACTCTTTCCTACCACCGGAAGCCAAAGACATCATTAAGCACCTTCCAGTGCCCTCAAACAACACCTTGGAAGATGAATGGCTATGGTCCCTGGAGCAGACTGGTTGTTTTTCTTCTAAATCAGCTTATAAATGGCTTCGGAAGGAAAAGGAATTCACAATCCCAGGAAACTGGAAGCAACTTTGGGGCTCCGCCCTCCCTGCCCGTATCAAAACGTTCCTATGGCTGTTACAGCACCGAGCTCTCCTGACCAACGCTGAGAAGAATCGTCGTCATTTAGACGTCTCCGACTTGTGCCCTGTGTGCAATAACGATAAGGACACCATCCTTCATGCTCTAAGGGACTTTCCACCCAACGTCAAGGTCTGGAAATTGGTGTCACCCGACCTTGGGCACTTCACTTTGCAAGAAAAAGACTGGATTGATCACGGTATGAGCGTCCACCACCCATCTCACACGCTTTGGGCTGTCACTTACTGGTACCTGTGGCAGTGTCGTAACAACTTCATCTACCAGGGGCTTAAGCAACCTACTGCAAGCAAGGCCCTTTTCATCAAGCAGCGTAGTCTCACAATTCAAAACATAGCCTCTCAGGATAGGGAAAGAGTACCTGCTGCTATCCACACCCAAGGACATTTTCAAGGCAGAGATATGTATGTCTTCACGGACGCTTCATTCCAAGCTTGCACGCATAGCGCCGCCATTGCGGTCCATGCTGTGAATGATAGAGGTATGCATATTATGGGGATGGGCTGCACTACAAGAGCCACCTCAACAATGGATGCAGAATCCAAAGCCATCGTGAGAGCCGCTGAATTATGTAAGCAACATCACTGGGACAATGCATACATTCTCTCTGACTCTCAAACTGTGGTCCGAGCTATTACCAGAAGAATTCATGTCCCACTTCTAAAACCCTACGTGATGAAGGTGCTTAGCCTCACACCTCCTGAAACAATTCTCTATATCATTCGAATCCATAACATGCACGCTGATAGGATTGCAAAGCACTGCCTTGCAACCAAAGCTAACTTTAGTTTTTCAAGTCCTATCCCTAGCACTTTCGATTTCATTAATCATGTAAACATTTCTACGCTTTTGGCTGCACTAGAGAGCAGCATGAATAAATAGTCTTCTCTAGTTACCCCAAAAAAAATGACACAGACCACGAGGACGTCCATATATAGCTAGCTATAATAGGGAGTAGATATGTGGATGTATTTCCACTCATGGGAATAATAGCATGCATGAGGGAATAGTTACTTTTCTATGAAAGTAGGTTATTAGTTACACTTAATGTTGATTATTAGTTCTACGGGAAGCTAGTTATTAGTTATTCCCTTTAGGGCATTGGCATGGCAACGGGAATAAATCCATTGTCCTCACGCCGCCACTATAATACACAGCCTCGGCCGCAAGAAAGGAAAAGAAAGCATCCGCCAACTTGCCCTATTGACAAGATGGAAATAAAGAAACAAGAAAGAAAGAAAGAAGGTAAGGAAGGAGGGTGGTACCGATCTGATATCTTCATTAGGCTATATAATGATTTCTCCACTAAAGTACTTTCTGGAAAAACTTCAAGGAGGGATGTGTTGCTCCAGTTTCTTCAATTGGCTTTATACTGATTTTTCCATCGTCATTTCTATTCTTGTTCCATCTAGGTATTCTCTACAAGGGGAAGTTTTTTTAAGAGGTATTTTAGTTTGGTGATGTACCGATCTGGTATAATATGTATATCTTCCTTTCACTCTATATTCCTCAAGTTTTGAGTCAAAACTTGGGACGAACTTTGTAATCTATTGATTAGTGGATTACTCTGACGGACTTTGACCCTAGGATTTTTCCCTCACACATTAGTGGGGGTTTCCTACGTAAATCTTGGTGTTCTTGTGGTTGTTTGTTCGTGTTTATTTTTTCTATACTTATATATGTATATTTCTTATTATGTCGCTATACTGCACTACACATATTGGATATTGTATATCTAGTTCATATATGCAGGTTATTCTGCATTATTATTTACCTGCAACAACCCCTTTAATTGGTATTAGAGCCTTACTCAGTTATGTGGACTAGATAGATGGTGCAAATAATATGGTGAAATTGGTGACGTCTAACTGGCCAATGTGGAAATCAAGATGGAAGATCTTCCCTATTGCAGTGATCTATATGAACCGGTCAAAGGAGATGCAAGTAAGCATGCAGACATGAAAGATAAGGATTGGAAAAAGATGGATAGGAAATGCATTAGACTCATTCTTCATTGGTTTGATGAGTCATTCTTCTACCACATCGCCAACAAGACTAGTGTCCACTCTCTATGAAAGAAGCATGAGTCATTGTATGAGAGGAAGACAGTAGGGAACAAAGTTTTTTTTATCAAGAAACTAGAGAATTTAAAGTTCAAAGAAGATAGCAATATTTTTTTACATTTAAATGATTTAAAAAATATGGTAAATCAACTAGCCACAATGGGTTTGTCTCTTGATGACAAGTTACAAGCACTTCTATTTCTTGGTTCTTCATCTGATAATTGAGAAACTCTGGTTGTTTTGTTAACAACTCTTCTCCAGACGAGAAATTGAAATTGGACTTGGTGTCCAATAACGTGTTGAATAAAGAGACAAGACGACATAGATCAGTAGAGACATCTTATTCACATTCCCTTGTTGTTGAGGATAGGGGGAGGAGTCAGAGTCATGGCCAGGGTGGTGACACATGAAAGTCAAAGCATGGGTCAAAGTCTAAATATAAGATAGTTTGTCATCACTGCAACAAACCAAGTCACTTAAAGAAATTTACAAACAACAAAAAAGAGAGCTCATAGAAGGAAATCTAAAAGTGATAGATGATGATAGCAATAGAGTCGAAGTCGTTACAGATATTGCAAAGATACTCACATGTGGAGTTGTCATGGGATATTTTCTACATATAAGTGACAACACTAATTTGGTGTTGGACACTAGTGCTTCTTACCGCATCACTCCTCATAGACATTTCTTTTTCTCCTACAAGTCTAGAAACTTTGGAATGACAAAGATGGCTACTAAATGTTATGAAAAAATTCATGGGATTGGGGATGTGTGCATTGAGACCTAGTTGGGTGATACCATCTTGCTAAAGAATGTTAGACATATTCCTGAATTAAATTATAACATCATCTCCGACTATGGAATATACATTTAGGGTTTTAAATATCATTTTGGTGACTTGAAAATTGTTGTCACCAAGGGATAGTTGTTTGTGGATAGAGGTAAATCTTGATGCACCTTGTACAAGATGAACATAACGGTCTACAATGATAGTGTCAACATTGTGGACATGTTCAGTCCTCCATATTTATGACATAAGTTGTAACATCCCTAACTTGGTTTATGGCCTAACCCTAGAAGTTTTTCTTAATTAAGTTACAAACATATTTTAATCTTCTAAAAAGTAATTAATAATCTTTGTGAAGTTTATTTTCAAGTTTGAGCATAATTGCAAACTATTTGTGCATTATATGATAGTCTGAGTGTAAAGTGCAATTTACCCAAGATGAGAGGTAATATTGCAAAATATTACATATTGAATGTACTTTAAGTGCTTTAACATCATAAGAGAGAGAATGATGCTAAGTGGTAACTTGTGGAAAGCCTAAATTCTAAAGTGAGAACTTGTTTGCATAATGCTAGTGCTTTGTGCACCAATTTTGGTACAAATTGTAAATTATCCAAAATGTAGGTTTGATGTGCAAATTACCACTTCTAGAGTGTATCTACCCCTTCCTTGTATTATATATAGGAGAGATAAATAAGTAGTCACTATGTTTGAATCAACTTGGAGAGGTAGCATTCTTGGTGATGAAAAGACTAAGGAAGTTGTATAGTTGAAATCTTTGCATGAGCTATATCGAGTTGTAGAAGACTTGATATGAGGGTTCCTATCAGCCAAGGAGCCATAAAGGGAGTCTCCTATCAGTTTGTTGAATCTTGGAAAAATCCATTATGGGCTAAGCACCTCGATAAAGCAACAGATGTTGGGTTGCAACTTTCCTTTGGAAAGGTTGTATTGAATTGAATATAATAATTAAAAAAGTAGAGGTAGCTTGCCCTAGAAGATAACCAAAGGGTCCGACCCTTATCCCTTGCATTATCCTCAAATTTTAATTTTGCATGGAAAGATAAATAATAATGCATGCACGTACACATGGAAACAATGCATGGCCATGTGGCACATGGTAGCTTAAGAAGATGAGACATCTTACACTCTTTTTCATAAACCACAACTATAAATACCATTCCCTTCACCTATTAGTAAAGTTTTCGAATCTTACTACCATCTTTCCCTTAGATATCATGTATACCATCTTGGTATTATGCATAAGTGAAGGAGTGTCGAGCTTAGAGCCTTAGTATCGGCCATAAAAAAGGGATATCGACCTAGCAAAGTGACATCAGCCTAGCAAGGTGATATCAACCACAAGTGAGGGATATTGGCCAATAAGTAGTGAGATATCATGCATAGTGTTGAGGAGATCAAGTCTTGGATTTTGGATAAGCTCATCTTCAACCTTGGGAATGTGAAGATTTGGAGCTTGGATCTTAGAAGTTGCTTTTAAGGTGGTTTATATAACTTGAACCCAACTATGTTATTATTCACCTTCAATGTTGTTGAACTTGTTGATCTACTTTCAATTTTGAATTTCTTTGATTAATTGATGTTCCTTTGAGTTCCAAAAGAATATGACGAATGTTTTCCATGAACGAGTATAGTAATAACAATAGTTTATAGGTTGATTATGGTGACATCATCATGGCAAAACCCGATATAGGGTTGAAGTACCTTAAACCTGATATGAAACCCAAGATGATGGATAACTCGATATAGGTATAAGTGATACCTCATGAACGATATGAGAAATACCTCATGAACGATATGAGTGACATCTACATGCACTTTTTGCATGATATAAGGTCAATTTCATACCTCATGCATGATATGGTGACAATTGTATACTCTAACAGATATATTGTTGAAACCCTAGATGATGCAATAAAACCCAATATACCCCTATCGTTTTGTTCAAAGGGTTGTTTGTGAAAGAGCTCAACTAGATATCCAACTTGTTATTCAAATATATGGTAGAACTAATCCTTTGAAGGTATGAAAAGATATAAGCATAATGGTCTACCCAATATGCTAATTTGATATGTTGGCCAATATGCTAACTTGATATGTTGGCCAATATGCTAACACAATATGAAAATCCAATATGGTAAACTGATATGGTATTGTGCATATACATAACCCGATACCATGATGAAGAACATATCCTATGTACGACATGGTGATGAAGTGTACACCTTGTACACGATATGGTATCAAGTATACCCCTTATATCCGATATGAGGTCAAGCATTTAGCCCAAACATGATATGATAGCCAATCTGATATGGGTACATGTTATGGTAATAGGGGATACACCCTAAACATGATATGGTGATGTGATTACACCACATGCCTGATATGGATACCAGATATGATGATAAGGTTGTATCTCAAGCATGATATCGTAGCATGCCCACACCTTCATGCCCGATATGGTGGGAATACCTCAATCCAATGAATTTGGTTAAGTGGTACATGTTGTGTGTTGTATCAAATGCTACATTAAGATGTAATGAGTTTAATGTAATTTGATAATTGTGAGCTTATGTACCTTAAGAGGAGAATTGAGCCAACTTAATAAAAGTATGGTGCAATCTGCATCCTAGTGAGGATGAGAGAGAAACTAAGATTTGAATCTTAAGCATGTAATAAGTATATGTTGATACTCCTCGTATGAATGGAGTATGAATTAGGGCATAATATTTTATGATGTGATCTTGAAACCCTAATTGGTTAATAAAGGTAAATATTAACCCTAAATGGGTGATGAGATTATTTGAAACCCTAATCGGTTGATGAAGGGAAACCCTAACCCTAAATAATGGGAAGGATGTGTCTCTTTTGCATTGCATGGTTATGACATGTATTTGATATTGTTGTTATCATGAATTACTAAACATGTAGGTATCATGAGATGATGAGCATAGCTAAGTAAGAGCTATGATGTTTATATGAAACAAATTTAATGAGCTTTGTGAACTATGTGAATTAATTGTATAATGTATACCTTGGTATGACAACCTAGAGGTAATGGTTACCTGATAAGTGGTAACAATACTCAATGATGAACTAAGGATTTGAATACCCAAGCATGATGATGATAAGAGATTCAGATCCTAAGTGGTATATGTGTTACAAGGAATCATGAAAGAACTTGATAAATGTATTGCACCTTTCTTTGTAGCATCTTATATAATTCTTGCTTCTAACTTGATTGATGCTAAAAGGTACTGTAATATACTTAATTAATCAAGTGAAATTTTATCATGTAGTTGCCCAGACCATAGATCCATTCAGTGTTAGGATTTGCTGAATGGTGAAATGAGTTTAACTCGGTATACATATTATTGAATATGTAATTTTAATTATACCGAGGTTGCTCAGTGGACTCCCCAACTAAACCAGGATCACTCGGTGGTATTCCTGATGAAAAATAATCTGGGAAAGCTCAGTGGCCTTCTCCCGAAGAGAGTACATGCTGCAGATGTAACGCTATAGTGAAGATAGGAGTATACCCAGGTAAGATAATTGCAGTAGACACAAGATGTCATGTCAGTTATCTTGTACTACCGATACAGGTGAGGTCTTGACAGCCGGCTCTGCCACTGACCTTGTATGGTACTGATGCTTAACGTAGTCGTAGTTGGTTGGAACATGAGTGGTATACCTCATCTCCTTTGGGCATAAGTGTGAATGCGAACATGTAATCAGCCATGTAGTGTATTTGTTTAAGAATTAAATACGGAAAACATTGGTTGATGCTTCATTACTTTTATACATCTTAGTAGATAGATGTTATACATGTTCTTCATATTCCTTATAAAGCAAATAGATGATTTATAAACCTGCTATGAACAGTTGAACTATATTATCAATGTTATTGCTTTGCATTGTAAATAAACCTGCTTATTTGCATAAAGTACCCTCTACTTAGTTTTCATACTATTTCTTGTGATAATAATATTGTTGGCTGAGAGTTATATCTCTCGTTGGGATAAGAGTCTCACCCTGTGGGATCCAAAAATTTAGGTGGACGCAGATGAGGAAATAGAAATCAGACTGTAGAAGAAGGATCGTATCAATAGGGACAGCATTAATAGCTCAGGTCGAGTGTACTGTCTGTCATGTCTTATAGATAGAAGTCTTATGTGTTGTCTTTGTACTCTCAGGTCCTTGGGAGATAGTACTTAGTGGTTTTTATGAACGACTTGAGATTTTGGCTTGAATGCCTCGAGATTTTATGTTGCTGATGTATATGTTTGAGTAAAGCAACTAGTACTGTTATCCTCAAGAAGATACGGTTCAATGTATGTACAATATGAACCATGATGTATATATAAAGTTTTGGTTCTTTCTATAAGAGTTTCCCGGAGAAGGATCTCTTTGCAAATGCTTTTAATTTTTAGTGATTCTCATTAATCTTTTGCTTATGGTAATTCTGCAATTATTACTGGTGATGGCTTGATTTGTTATCAGGTCATCATAAAGTTTTAGTATCAGAGCCTAAGGTTCACTGAGTCTATAGAGACATGGGATTAAGTTTGTTGAGTCTGTTCTAGTGTCCTCCAGTTTATCTTAAAGTGACTTCTCCTCATACAAGAGAAGATGTAAAACTGAAAGATGGCTAGAGTGCATGAAGAACATGCTGCTGAGAGTAGTATTGTTGCACCAGGAGGTGGTGCAAGGGATCAGGCTAGAGAAGGACCAGTGCTTGAGAATCCTCAGCTTGACCAAGCTATGCTAGAAAACCCATCCTTTCATGCTCATTTTGGGCAGATCATGACCATGATGACGCATATGGCTGATCGGATACCAGCACCAGCACCTAGGATACTAGTTTCCAATGAGGGGCATGGATCTGGTAAGACCTTTGAGCGGTTATGTTGGGTAGGAGACACTGAATATGCTGATATAACTGACCTAGTAGATGCAACTTCATGGCTTACTGAGCTAGAGAAAGTCTTTAGAATCCTTAATATTCCAGAGGCTGATAAAGTTAAGCATGTTGTATACCTTTTGAAAGGAAGTACTGGCTATTGGTGGGCCATTGAAGAAGAGAAAAGACCTGGTGTTGAGGTCGGATGGTAGGAATTCCAACGTGAGTTTGTTAGTAGATACTTTCCTAAGACTTATCTAGATGAGAAGATCTCGCAGTTTGAAAATATTAGACAAGGACTAATGAAGATTAGCGAGTATGAAGCTAAATTTATGGAGCTTTTGTGGTTTTGTCCACACATGGCTACTATTGAAAAGGAGAGAATTTGACGTCTTGAGAAGGGTCTGAATGCTGAATTAACCACACTTGTATCTACTTTAGAGAAAAGAGAGAGATTTTCCACCTTTGTGGAGTCATTTAGGTGGATAGAGAGGTCTGTGACTAAGAAACGTGAGGCGAACAGTAGGAAAGTACCTGCATAGTTCCACGGTTAGAGGTTTGGAAGTTTTAAGAAACCAAGGTTTACTGCACCAGTAGAACCACAGAGGTTCAGTGCTCAGACACAGTGGATGTCTAGAAGAGGTAGAGGTTGTAGTTTTCCTCCAAGTGGAGCCCATAGTTCAGTATCGATGTCAGTGACATGACTGTCTAGGCCGCAATGGGAGGACAGAGTTTGCTACAAGTGTAGGCAGAAAGGACATATGATAAAGGATTGTCCAGTTAGAGACATAGAAGTAACACAACCACCGAGGTAGAGTCAACAAGGCTCTGATAGACAACAGTTTAGTAGTGGAACATGAGGACGTGGACAAGCTTCCCAAGCAGGATCATCTACACCACCCAATAGAGCATGAGGTCGGCAACTGGCAATGGAAAGATTATATTTTATGAATCAGCCGGAAGCAGTGGTTAACCCACAAGTTGTGAAAAGTTAGATAGAATTATTTCATTCTGATATATCTTCATTATGTTTTGTATCTGTTTTGATTGATTTGGGTGCTATGCATTCCTTTATCACTTGAGAAGTGATTCATGACTACAATATAATTATCAATCGTAGAATGGATAATCTATTATTAGAAACTTCATTAGTCAGATCTATAGTGTTGCGGGAGGTATGCTCTCCCTGTGTTCTTTCTTTCTCAGAACACAACATTTAGGTGGATCTTATACCACTTGAGATGCATGGGTTTGATGTAATTGTTGGGATGGATACCCTAGAGAAATATAAGGTTGTCTTGGATTGTGGTTCCAAGCAGGCTATGTTCACAGACAGTGATAAGACATGGGTCTTTTAGGGGGACATAAAGATTCTTCCAACCTGTCTAGTGTCAGCAATGGTAGCAGAGAGGTTAATGCGACAAGGATGTGAAGCATTCTTAGCACATGTGGTAGACACCAAAGAAGAGAGTCCTAGTCTTTCTGAATTTCCTGTTGTAAGGGAATTTGAGGATGTTTTTCCTGAAGAATTTCCAGATATTTCTCCACCCTGAGAGATTGATTTCAAGATTAATCTAATTATGGGTACGCAACCCATAGCCCAAACACCTTATAGTATGACGCCAGTTAAGATGGAATAACTCAAGAAACAGTTACAGGAGTTGCTTGAGAAAGGTTTCATTCGACCGAGTACTTTGCCATGTGGTGCTCCAGTTTTTTTTGTTAAAAAGAAATATGGGTCCATGAGACTATGTATAGACTATAGACAATTTAACAAGGTGACTATGAAGAACAAATATCCTCTGCCAAGGATAGATGATCTGTTTGACCAGTTTTGTGGTGCAACAGTATTCTCTAAGATAGATCTAAGGTCAGGATACCATCAGTTACATATCAAGGAGAGTGACATACCTAAGTCGGCCTTTAGGATGAGGTATGGTTATTATGAGTTTGTAGTTATGTCGTTTGGACTAACTAATACACCAGTTGCATTCATGGAGTTGATGAATACAATCTTCTGACCATTCCTTGATCATTTCATAGTAGTTTTCATAGATGACATCCTAATATATAGTAGATATGGTCAACAACATGAACAACACCTTCACCAAGCCTTGACTTTGTTGAGACAGCACAAGTTATATGCTAAATTTAGCAAGTGTGAATTATGGTAGTCAGAAGTGTCTTTTCTTGGATACGTTATATCTGCTTCAGGTATTCGTGTTGATCCTAAGAAAGTGGAATCTGTTGTGGAGTGGGAACAGCCCAAGACACCAACTGAGATTCATAGTTTCCTAGGTTTGGTAGGTTACTACATAAGGTTTATTAAAGACTTCAGTTCTGTAGCATTACCCCTAACCAGGTTGACTAGAAAGGAAGTTCCTTTTGTCTGGAATGACAAGTGTCAACATTCTTTCCGGTTTTTGAAAGAAAGGTTGACTAGTGCACCTATGTTGGTTCTACCTGAGCAGTGAAAGGGATACAGTGTTTTCTGTGATGCTTCTAAGAATAGTCTAGGATGTGTGTTGATGCAGATTGATCATGTAGTTTCTTTTGCTTCCCAACAGCTCAAGAAACATGAGGAGCATTACCCGACACATGACCTGGAGTTAGCTGCAGTGGTCCACGCATTGAAAATCTAGAGGCATTATCTCTATGGAGAAACATGTCATATTTTCACTGACCATAAAAACTTAAAATACATCTTCTCACAATATTAATTAAATATGAGACAACATCATTGGATGGAACTAATCAAGGATGATGATTGTACAATTGATTATCATCCAGGGAAATCCAATGTAGTGGCAGATGCACTCAGTAGAAAATCATCATCTTCACCCACAGATAAAGCACAATTGAATTCTTTAGTGTGTCGTAAATGGGACATGTTTGTCTCATTGAGACAAATGAATGTGTAGTTAGAAGTATTTTTGCTAGCTTAATTGTTAGCTGAGATGCATGTGAAACCTACTCTGAAAGAACAGATTAAAGAGGCACAACATGATGATATTGTGATTCAGCAGATCATGTTAGATTATGGTAGTGCGAAATGGGATGATTTCCATGAGTCAGAGGATGGGATAGTCTGTTACCATGGTAGGATGGTAGCACCTGATGTCAATGACTTAAGAAAGTTAGTTATGGAAGAACCTCACTCATCCATGTATGCAATGCATCCAAGGAGCACTAAAATGTATCATAATTTAAAAGATATGTATTGGTGGCCTAGTTTGAAGAAGGATGTAGTCGAGTTTGTTATGCGGTGTCCAGTGTGTCAGCAGGTTAAAGAAGAATACCAGAAGCCTACAGGGACATTGCAACCCTTACCTATACCTCAGTGGAAATGGGATCACGTGATGATGGAATTTGTGGTTGGTCTACCCAGAATAGCTGAAAGTCATGATTCCATTTGGGTGATAGTTGATAGGTTGACTAAAACAACACATTTTCTTCCTGTTAAAACAACCTATAGTGCTGAAAAACTTGCACAGATCTATATAGATGAGATAGTGTGATTGCACAGAGTTCCAGCTACAATTGTGTCTAATAGAGGTCCCCAATTTACAAGTCATTTTTAGGAATGATTAGATAAAGCATTGGGTATGAAATTAAATTTTAGTACAAATTTTCAGCCTTAGATAGATGGGTAGTCTGAAAGGACTATACAGATTTTGGAGGACTTGCTCAGATAATGTGTTCTTTAGTTTGTGGGAAGTTGGGAGTTACATTTAAGCTTAATAGAGTTTTCCTACAACAATAGTTATCAGGCTAGTATTGATATGGTGCCATATGAAGAATTATATGGTAGACATTGTAGATCTCCATTATGCTAGTTTGAGACAGGAGAATACCAACTTCTAGGTCCTAAATTAGTGCAACAAACAACTAAAAATATTAAATTAATACAACAACAGTTGAAGGTTGCACAGGATAGGTAGAAGTCATATGTCGATAAACGTCGTAGACCTTTAGAATTCCTAGTTGGAGACAGGGTGTATCTCAAGGTCTCTCCTTGGAAATGTGTTTTTAGATTTAGGAAGAAGGGTAAGTTAGCTCCTAGATTTATGGGACCTTACCCAATGACAGCACAGATTGGAAAGGTAGCTTATAGGTTGGAATTACCACCTGAGCTACATAGATTGCATCTAGTGTTTCATATATCTATGCTGAGAAAGTGTCATCCTGATACAGAGTTGGTGTTGTAACCTGTAGAGGTTGAATTGAATGAGGATATATCCTATGTGGAAGGTCCTATGATGATTCTTGACATAAGAGTAAAGAAGTTGAAGAAGAAAGATATAGTTCTTGTGAAAGTTCTATGGCATCATTGTGGCATGGAAGAATCCACATGGGAACTAGAGGAAGAGATGAGGAGGTATTCTTCTCTTTTCTCTTGAGATTTCAGGGATGAAATCCTTTTTAGGGGTTTATAATTGTAACATACCTGAACTAGGTTATGGCCTAACCCTACAAGTTTGCTTAAGTAAGTTACTTACAAACTTGTGTTAATTTTTTGAAAAGTAATTAAGACTCTTTGTGAAGTTTATTTTCAAGTTTGAGCTTAATTGCAAACTATTTGTGCATTATATGATAGTCTGAGTGTAAAGTGCACTTTACCCAAGATGAGAGGTAATATTGCAAAATTTTACATATTAAATGTACTTTAAGTGTTTTAAAATCAGAAGAGAGATAATGATGCTAAGTGGTGACTTGTGGAAAGCCTAAATTCTAATGTGATAACTTGTTTGCATAATGCTAGTGCTTTGTGCACCAATTTTGGTACAAATTGTAAATTATCCAAAATGTAGGGTTGATGTGCAAATTACCACTTCTAGAGTGTCTCTACTCCTTCCTAGTATTATCTAGAGGAGAGAGAAAGAAGGAGACACTATGTTTGAATCATCTTGGAGAGGTGGCATTCTTGGTTATGAAAAGACTAAGGAGGTTGTATAGTTGAAATCTTTGCATGAGCTATTTCGAGTTGTAGAAGACTTGATATGAGGGTGCCTATCAGCCAAGGAGCCATATAGGGAGTCTCCTACCAGTTTGTTGAATATTGGCAAAAGCCATGATGGGCTAAGCACCTCAATAAAGCAATAGATACTGGGTTGCAACTTTCCTTTGGAAAGGTTGTATTGAATTGAATATTATAATTAAATAAGTGGAAGTAGCTTGCCCTAGAAGATAACCAAATGGGCCGACCCTTATCCCTTGCATTATCCTCAAGTTTTTATTTTGCATGGCAAGATAAATAAGAATGCATGCATGTAAACATGGCAACCATGCATGGCCATGTGGCACATAGTAGCTTAAGAAGATGACACCTCTTACACTCTTTTTCATAAACCACAACTATAAATACCATTCCCTTCATATATTAGTAAAATTTTTTAATCTTACTACCATCTTTCCCTTAGATATTGTGTATACCATCTTGTTATCATGCATAAGTGAAGGAGTGTCGAGCTTCGAGCCTTGGTATCAGCCATAGAAAAGGGATATAGACCTAGCAAAGTGATATCATCCTAGCAAGGTGATATCAGCCACAAGTGAGGGATATCGGCCAACAAGTAGTGTGATATCATGTAGAGTGCTGAGGAGCTCAAGTCTTGGATCTTGGATAAGATCATCTTCAACCTTGGGAATGTGAAGATTTGGAGCTTGGAGCTTAGAAGTTGCTTTTAAGGTGGGTTATATAACTTGAACCCAACTATGTTATTATTCACCTTCAATATTGTTGAACTTGTTGATCTACTTTCAATTTTGAATTTCTTTGAATAATTGATGTTCCTTTGAGTTCCAAAAGAATATTAGGACTTTTTTCCATGAACTAGTATTGTAAGAATAATAGTTTAGAGGTTGATGATGGTGACATCATCATGGTACAACCTGATATAGGGTTTATGTACCTTAAACCCGATATGAAACCCAAGATGATGGGTAACTCGATATAGGTATAAGTGATACCTCAAGAACGATATGATTAATACCTCACGAATGATATGAGTGAAATCTGCATGCACTTTGTGCACGATATGAGGTCAAGTTCATACCTCATACACGATATGGTGACAATTGTCTACTCAAACCGATATATTGTTCAAACCGTACATGATGCAATAAAACCTGATACACCTCTATCATTTTGTGTGAAGGGTTGTTTGTGAAAGAGCTCAACTAGATATCCATATTGTTATTCAAATATATGGTAGAACTAATCCTTTGAATGTATGAAAAGATATAAGCATAATGGTCTACAAAATATGTTAATCGGATATGTTGGCCAATATGCTAACCCGATATGTTAGCCAATATGCTAACATGATATGAAAATTCAATATGGTAAATCGATATGGTATTGTGCATATACTACTAACCTGATACCATGATGAAGCACATATCCTATGCACGACATGGGGATGAAGTGCACTCCTTGTACACGATATGGTATCAAGTATACCCCTTATACCCGATATGAGGTCAAGCATTTAGCCCATACACAATATGATAGCCAACCCGATATGGGTACACGTTATGGTAATAGGGGATACACCATAAACATGATATGGTGATGTGGTTACACCACATGCCCTATATGGATACCCAATATGATGATAAGGTTGTATCTCAAGCACGATATGGTAGCATGCACACACCTTGATGCCCGATATGGTGGGAATACCTCAATCCAATGAATTTGATTGAGTGGTACATGTTGTGTGTTGTGTCAAATGCTACATTAAGATGTAATTACTTTAATGTAATTTGATAATTGTGAGCTAATGTACCTTAAGAGGAGAATTGAGCCAGCTTAATAAAAGTATGGTGCAATCAGCATCATATTGACGATGAGAGAGATACGAAGATTTGAATCTTAAGCATGTGATAAGTATATTTTGATACTCCTAGTATGAAAGGAGTATGAATTAGGGCTTAATATTTTATGATGTAATATTGAAACCCTAATTGGTTAATAAAGGTAAATCTTAACCCTAAATGGGTGATGAGATGATTTGAAACCATAATCGGTTAATGAAGGGAAACCCTAACCCTAAATAATGGGAAGGATGTATCTCTTTTGCATTGCATGGTTATGACATGTATTTGATATTGTTGTTATCATGAATTGCTAACTATGCAGGTATCATGAGATGATGAGCATAGCTAAGTAAGAGCTATGATGTTTATATGATGCATATTTAATGAGCTTTGTGAACTATGTTAATTAATTGTATAATATATACCTTGGTATGACGACCTAGAGGTAATGGTTAACTGATAAGTGGTAACAGTACTCAGTGATGAACTAAGGGTTTGAATACCCAAGAATGATGATGATAAGAGATTGAGATCCTAATTGTTATATGTGTTCCAAAGAATCATGAAAGAACTTGATAAATGTATTACACCTTTCTTTGTAGCATCTGATATAATTCTTACTTGCAACTTGTTTGATGCTAAATGGTACTGTAATATACTTAAATAATCAAGTGAAATTTTATCATGTAGTTTCCCAGACCATAGATCCATTCTATGTTAGGATTTTTTGAATGGTGAAACGAGTTTAATTCAGTATACATATTATTGAATATGTGTTATTAATTATATTGGGGTTGCTCAGTGGACTCCCCAACTAAACCAGGGTTCGCCCAGTGGACTCCACAACTAAACTAGGATCGCTCAGTGGTCTTCCTGATGAAAAATAATCCGGGAAAGCTCAGTGGTCTTCTCCCAAAGAGAGTACATGATGTTGTTGTAACTTTGTAGTGAAGATACCAATATACCCGGATAAGCTAATTGCAATAGATAAAATATATCCTGCTAGTTATCTCGTACTAGCCGAGACAGGAGAGATCTTGATAGTCAGCTTTGCCATTGACCTTGCATGGTACCAATGCTTAATGTAGTTGTGGTTGGTTGGAACATGAGTGGTATACCTCATCTCCTCTGGGCATAAGTGTGAATGTGAACATGTAATCAGGTTTATAGTGTATTTGTTTAAGGATTAAATATGAAAAACATTGGTTGATGGTTCATTACTTTTATACATCTTAGTAGATAGATGTTATACATGTTCCTCATATTCCTTATAAAGAAAATAGATGATTTATAAACCTACTATGAATAGTTAAACTATCTTATCAATGTTATTGCTTTGCATTGTAAATAAACTTGCTTATTTGCGTAAAGTTTCTTCTACTCACTTTTCATACTATTTCTTATGATAATAATATTGTTGGCAGAGAGTTATATCTCTCGCTGGGACAATAGTCTCACCCCGTGGGATCCACAATTTTTAGGTGGACGCGGACGAGGAGATAGAAATCGGACTGTAGAAGAAGGATCGTATCAACAGGAACAGCAGTAATAGCTCAGGTCGACTGTACTGTTTGTCATGTCTTGTAGATAGAAGTCCTATGTGTTGTCTTTGTACTCTCAGGTCCTTGGGAGATAGTACTTAGTGGTTTTTATGAATGACTTGAGATTTTGGCTTGAATGCCTCGAGGTTTTATGTTGCTGATGTATATGTTTGAGTAAAGCAACTTGTATTGTTATCCTCGAGAAGAGACCGTACAATGTATGTACAATATGAACCATGATGTATATATAAAGTTTTGGTTCTTTCTATAAGAGTTTCCTGGGGAAGGATCTCTTTGCAAATGCTTTTAATTTTTAGTGATTCTCATTAATCCGCTGCTTATGGTAATTCCACGATTATTTCTGGTGATGGCTTGATTCGTTATATGGTCATCACATAAGTGTCTTGAGCACATGTGTGATAAAGGACTACAAGTTCTTACAAGGATAGGATTAATCCCCTATGCGAAAATGCACTTCTTGGTCCTGGTTAAAATTGTTTGTTTGGGAAGAAACATAGGGTCCAGTTCAGTGCTCAGTGTGAGAAGAACTCTACTGTTTTAGATAAAATTTACTTTGATGTTTGTGGTCCTATGGAATTCAAATCTTTGGGTGGAAATAGAGTTTCATGACTTTTATTGATAATGCATCTAGAAAAGTGTGGGTCTATGGTCTATAGAGGAAGGATTGGGTCTTTGATACCTTTTAGAAATTCCATACTATGGTTGAAAGGGAGACAGGTAAAAAATTGAAATGTGTATGCTTTGATAGTGGAGGTGAGTATACTTCTAGAGAGTTCAGGTCTTATTGTGAAGGATCTGGTATTTGGTATAAGAAGACAGTTCCAGGAACCCCACAACACAATGGTATAGCTGAAAGGATGAACATAACCATTATGGAGAGAGTCATAAGAATGTTGAAGAATGCCAAGCTACCTAAGGAGTTTTGGGTAAAGGTAGTAAAAACTGCATGCTACTTTATTAATAGGTCACCATCCATTCCTTGGTGTTTGATACTCTAGAGAGTATCTAGACAGGGAATCCAACTTCTTAATCTCACCTTAGAGTATTCGGGTGCAAGGCATTTGCACACATTCTTAAGGGGTAAAGGTAAAAGTTTGATTACAGATCTACTCCTTGTGTTTTTCTTAGTTATGGTGATTAGTAGTTTGTCTACAAACTATGGGATCCAGAAAAGAAGAAGATGAACACGTACAGAGATGTGGTCTTCTTCAAGTACCATATGCATTTTGATATTATGAATACAGAGACTGAGAATTTTGTAGATGATTATGTGTTTGATACACCAGTTCTGTTACAACCCCAATTTTTGGGTACAAGTGGTGAGAAATATAATTTCTCATATTAAAGATGATTGAACAAATAATCATATATTTGGTTGAGAATAAATGGATTTCGTTTAAAATAGCCTTGTTGTTTGATTTGTGGGCTTTATTGGCTATTGGGCCCAATAACAAGGAAAATAACAAAGAAAATTCAAATAGTAAATGGATAATTGAATTTTTGAGAAAAGAAATATGTAGAAACCTCTAGAAGGCAAATCCAAAGGGGATTTCGTGCCTCTTGGGTTTCTGGGGTACCAAGGAGACCAAGGTTGTGAAAAGAAAGTAATTAGAAAAGAAAAGGTTAATTAAGTATTTCTTTATTAAGAAAGAAATTGAAAATGATGATAAAATGTGGAAAATGAGTGGAAAGAGGCATAAATGAGTTTTCTTGGTGATAATTCGTATCCATGAGGTTTCTAATGATAAAAGGAATACCCATGAGGAAAATAAAAGGGAAATAAAGAGAAATCCTCAAAAAGAAATAATTTAATGAGAAATAAACAAGATAATGTGAAATAATGCATATAGATGCATCTAGAAGGATAATAAGTATCCTCAAAAAGTAATTTCGAAATAATGGAGTATCTTGGGATCCAAGGAGTCCCAATAAAGAGGAAAGAAAGAGAAAATACTAAAAAGGAAAAATAAGAGGATAATGTGTTGCATTATTAATGAATTATGAGGTATTGTTAAAAAGAAAGTAATTTTGATTAAAAGAAATAGAATTTCATGCCAATACATAAGAGGGCAAGTACAAAGAAAATAAAAGAGGAATTTCGAATTCCTAATATCTAAAGAATAAAGAAATATCTAAAAATATAAATAGGAGAGAGAGAGAGAGAGAAGAATTGCTTCTCTTTGAAGGAAAATGATTCCTTTTTGAAATGGGACTTGTTCCCTCTTTTATGAACGTCTTGGGGTGTGGATGTCCACCCCTATATAAAGGGTAGAAACCCTGGTTCAAGAAAAGATGGAATCTCACGCAATACTCTTCCTTCTCCTTCTTCCTTACATACAAACCCTAGTTGAGGGTAGTGTTTCATCCCAGAGATACCAAGGGGTGATGTCGAGGTTTTGACGGAAGCAGAGTGCTCCCACGACGCTGCAGAAGTGCTCATCCATCTCCCCGTGCCCTGGAGTTTGCACTGCAGCCATTGCATGGCTACAGGTCAGCCACAGGTGGCGGAGCTTAGCAGGCCTGAAGCTACCACTCAACCCGCGACCTGAAGGTTCCCTCCATGTGCCGAAGCACGGAGGAGCCAGGGAGGGGGTTGGCGGTGAGAACCGAGCTGTAGGGAGGAGAGGAGGAGCCGCCCCATCACGGCTAGGGCAGCGCAACGCCGCTGCGCAAGGTTGAAGAAGACCCGGGCTACTTTTGACGGTTCTGCCCTTCCGTATAACAAAGAGCGGATCTTTAAGTGGAGGGTAGAAGTGTCATTCCGTTCTAATTCTCAAATCTAGCGCTTGCATGGAGTTGGCTACGTGGCATCTCCAGATTGGTCCAAGTAAGTTTTTATTGCAAAAATCGTAGTAAAATATTCATAGCTCGGATGACAAAAGTTTATATATGAAAGTTGATCAAAAAGACGTGAGGAATCTAAATAAAATATGTTTATAAGCCAATTCCTCTTACAATTTGAAAAGTAGTGTAATTGATCAACTTTAACATAATGATGATTAATGAAACCCTACTTTGATATGATTAAAGTGATTAATAGGGTTTAATGGATCTTTAGAGTTGATATTAATCTATTAAATGTAAAAAGTAACATTGAGTTCAAAAAGGAAGAACTTTGCACATGATTAGTCTAATTTAGGGTTTATGTGCTTAAATATGCATGGAATTTAAAAGGGCATAAAGTTATCATCTTTAATGATTCAATTAAGGAAAAACCATTAGATTTGATGATAGATGGATAATTCAAGCTGATATTAACCTGTTGTTAATAAAAGTGAAAATAGGATTTAAAAAAATGATCTTTTTATATAGTTGGTCTCATTTAGGGTTCTATGTACATGAATATGCCTTAATGGGATTAGAAACCCTAATTTATGTTGATATGAATTCTAATGGTTTTAATTGTACAAATCAAAGAATAAAATAGAGATATGATGATTCGAAGATAAATTGAGTACCAAAGATCTTTAATGTGAATTATTTGGATAATTAGTGTTTCCTAGTGTATAAAAGTGGAAATAGTGATAAATAAGGTTCATGTATGTGAGTTGAACTATAATGAAATATGATTTGTCAATTTGAAAGAAACCAAAGATGATAATTAGCCTTAATGTTTTGGATATGGCCTAAAGGATAAATAAAATAGTTTTAGTGTAAAAGAAACATATTAGACTTAATTGACATTCAATTGTGCCTATGATGCAGAAATTAAAGTTTGTGAACTAAAAGAGCATTAAAAGTGATAAATGCATAATGAAGACTAAAACCCTAATAAAACCATAAAGTTGGCCTAGAAATCATAAGGTGGAATCCAAGTTGATCTTGAGGATGTTTTGAATAAAAAAATGACACTTGGATGTTATGCATTATTTTCAGGATATTGTTGATTGCTTGTTAATTGTGTTGAATGTTAATGCATGGACATCAAGTTACTATGGATCAGGTATGTGGTTACGATTATGAATAACTACTTTAGGTTTTCCGATGGATTCCCGGATGTTTAATCGCATTGAATGCAACTAAACTGTTGAATGTTTATTTATTTCTTGCAATTATAAAGTGACTATGACTATCATATAATGTATATGCCTTCTAGCTCAATCATTAATCCCCTCTGTGTCGTAATGGCTGGCCTAGTACATGGCTACCTAGAGGGTAGGTTCATCAGGTCATGAAAGACTTTGGCTGCCTAGAGGGTAGGTCCATCAAGTCACCTTTATAGAGGTACCATATAAGTCCTTACAGGGACAACACGGAGTTGTGGATAGGTATGGATTGAGTAGTTTGGCTTAAAACGTAATCTTGGTTGTTAAATGATTAATTGAATGATTACATGGTTATCATAGTTGCATGATTATCTGTTTCCCCCACATACCAGCTTCGGCTGACCGACGTTTTGTTTGTCGGCATTTTAGGTACAATGAAAAGAACAAACAGTAAAGTGGCACATGTGATACTAAAAGAAAATTAAAAAGAACAAGGAGGAACTAGTTAGAATAGTTCAGCTGAGGTTAGAAGTTTAGTTTGTTCCAAACTTTTCACAGGTATGCAAAGAAAAATTTTATTACCATTTTCAGTATAGTCTGTTAGAATTTAATAATTGTTTATGGTTATATGTCGAACCTTTGATCCGTGATTAATGGGTGCGGCTCAACCTCTTGGTCTCCCTTAATTGGGGGTTATCGGGTGGTGGGGTCATAACATTTGGTATCAGAGCTTAGGTTCCTCAGTTAACCATTAATAATTATTTAATTTTACAAACTCCATAGAACCCAAGGGAGTTATTAGAGGAGTATTCGAAAGACGGAGGTGTCTAGAAAGGGATCATGACCGGGGGCTGGCAAGATTTTCCTCCGCACCGCTAGTCGGAATACGAGGACTCCCGGACCCGTGTGACCGCCTGGACAAAGTCTTAGGGTATGAATCGAAATAAGATACCTTTAGGACTTCTCATCTTATTCATCCCTTCTCATCACAAAATTCTGATAAGGACATAAAGGATTAGGGTTTCCTTTCTTCTCCTCACCCTCCTGAGGTATGGGTAAGGTTAATAAGGTTTAAGGAATCCTTCACTAAATTAATGAAAGGCATGTAAATAAGATGTAATGGACATAAGCTTAATAGATTAAGCGCAAAATAAATAATAGATACATGCTTAGGTCGTATGACATAAGTTGTCATGTCCTCAGAAGAGACATGAGGCTAGACCTTCTTGTCAGGAGGATGAGTTAGTCTTGGAGATAGAGATATCCATTGCAAGTAGAGGCCTAGCACGTCCTCTGAGGATGATGCTAACCCTAGCCCTAAGTGAAGGTTAGAGAGAGATGAGTTGGACCAGGTGTTTGAAAGGACATGCCTTTGGGATGCCATAGGATCCATGGGTGACCTAGCACCTTTAGCAACCCCAACCCTGGGAAGGGTCGTGCATGTTAGGGTACATGATAGCTCTTTAGATGATGATGTTCGTGAAGGACCATAGAAACCCTATGGGCTTGTACCAGTAGGGTATAGCTGGCACCTAGGACACGACACAGTGCTTACGATAGGATGAAACCCTAGATAAGGAATTATGATGGAGCACAAAGGGTTATGGATGATCTTGAGCAAACCTAGGCTTCACCCAGGTAGAGAATGCTTTGGAGGTTGATCCTTCATGAAGAGAGGACCTCTAATGGTGAGGTTGTATGTAGGGTTAGCTCTAGAGAGAGCAGGAAGCCCAGCAAGAAGGTTGGAAGCCTAAAACTCTGAATAATGGATGATAGTGGTTGCCTCATGATTGATCCCTGAAAGTTATTGATACCTTGGTTGTCTTTAGAGGGACCAAACCCTTGAGAAAAGATGAAGCTTCTGGTGCCTATGTGCCTACTGTATAGGTGTTTACCTTCTGAGGTAGGAAGAAGAGTTCCTCAGACTTAGAAAGGTTTTGTAACAGGTTATGAGGCCTTGTACCTTGTTGGTTGTCCTTAAGGAGGACCCAACCCTAAGTGTTGCTCGAGTTGAAGGATGACAAGAAGTGCATGTCATGCTTGGTTCGTAGTTAAGAGATGGAGCATGCAGTTGGACACCTACAAGTGAACCTAGGGTTCCTAGGCCTAAGAGGGGAAGTGGTGTACCTAAGGCTCATGATGAGAAGTTGAGTTCCTATAGAAGTGAGCATGGTAATCCTCATGAATAGAGGAAAAGAGAAGCCCCTTAAGTTTAAGGTGTGTTTGATGAACCCCTCATAGCTAGGTTGATGATAAAGGAAGGTATGATCTCAATCCAGCATTAAGGAAAGAGGACAAGTATGACCTGGCATGGTATAGTAAGTGATCTGCTTGTGCCTTAATGGCTTGCTAGAGTTAAGTAGGCTCATGTGGATGTAAACCCTAGACCTAAGAGCTTTTGTGACCTTAGAGATAGTTTTCCTCCCATCCTTGGAAAGGGACCCCTTTGGAAGGGTGTATATCAGTTTTTGTTGGTTCAAGGTAACCTAAAGAGGTCTCATAGGATCTTGAGAAGCTAAGTGAAAGGTACATGGTATGAGAATGAATCTATAGACCCATAGATATCCATCTCTATTGCATGTGAATGTGTTACCATGGGGGTAACTAGTATGGGGCTTGACCAAGGTAGGCAGGTTGCCATGATGCCTATGAACGGATGAGAGCCAGCCCATGAATGCAGAAAGAGAGATGAAGAAGACTTGGGTAAGGTTCTAAGTGAACATGTACTGTAATGGAGAATCCTAAGTCTATCCTAGGGTCAGGTAGGGATAAGACCGATGAAAGTAGGAGTTTCCTAATTCCCCAGTTGCACATGATCGTAGGGTCGGGAGGTAATAGCTATCATTGTCTGAGGGCCATGGGTTAGGAGATTGATCACCTTCATGAACTCATGAGACCCAAAGGGCATATGAGTAGGGCACTCTCTTGATGCATGAGGGAATAGGGATGACCCCAAAAGAGTAGGTACCCTATAGACCTAGAGGAGATGACCAAGGATATAAACCTCAGTAGGTTCAAGACTAGTTTGATATCATGATGGTTGTGATGAAGAGACATATGTGGCACGTTGCAACTTAGATTTAAAGGTGTACTGGCAAGGTGGAATGTACCATCTCTACTCTTGGAACAGGAAGAACTCTATATTTGGACTGCAGCCAAATGCTTATTTCCTCTTGTTATGGGGGTGAGAGATAGGACATTATGCATGTCATACACCAAGGATAAGAGATGATGTAGGTTGGAGCGTTGCCACGAGAAATGGGGATAGAGAAGATAGCTTACCATGGTAAAGTGAATGAATGATGGATGGCTTGCAAACACTAAGAGGAATGAGGTAGTCCCCTTATGAGGATGTTTTTATCATGAGCTATGTGGAACTTACAAGTTATGCCAGGTTGAGTTTGATCACCATGATGATGGAATCAGAGAGTGTTCTTATGAAGATAAACATAGAGTTTGAGGTGACATGATAAGTGAAATACATGGAAGTGTAATGTTACCTAATACCTAAGGATGTGAAGTGGTAATGGATGCTCTGGTTGAGATACATCTGACTTGTTTGACCAGAAGCTAGAAAGGGTTGATTGGCTAACCTTAAGTTCGAAAAGGAGAGGTGTTTGCATAACACTCAGATGTAACAAGATACATTGAAAAGTTATGGTTGTTTGGTTAGCCAGTCTAGTCCTGGATGCAATGAAAGGATGGTGGTAAAACCTCAGATGTACTTCTTTGGAAGAGAAGGTGATGAAACCCCGACTAGAGTGGTTTAGGGTTTCATAGGAATTGATCTTGGAAGAATAATGACATACAGGGAAGCATGATTGAAGATCACCATACACCGTGGTAAAATGGCAATAGCACGTTAGATGCTTAAGATGAGGTTGCATGTGGTTTATGGCCATGCAAGCCAGGAGGTAAAGGATGAACCCCAGTAACCCTGTGTATCGATATGGAGGACAAAAGAATCCCTGAGAAGGAATGAGAGTTCAACACTATGGATGTTGTGATAGGTCTTCCCTGGACCAAAGAAGGTTGAGATACAATGTGGGTTATGGTAGGTCGCCTTACCTAGATAATATGAGAAAGGAAGAGTTTGGTTAAGGGACAGATCCAGTTGAACTACCCATGAGAAAGATGGTTCAATTACACCATGAAGCAAGTTCAAAGGATTCTTGAGTTTGACCTAAAGGTTCACTTCCATAAAGTGGAAGTAGGTACATGAAGAACTCAATATACTTTATCACCCCTAACTATGGTTTTAGTATGATCCAGACAAAAGGGTTTGATGAGGACATGTGTGCTCGTTCAGGGTGATATCTAGAGACAGTTCTTGTCCTATGAAAGATGTGACAATGACCACCATAGCCAGTATCAGGTTTTATAAGAAGCTATGTAAGGGAGGTTGTGTCGGTCACCACTTCAGTAAGGTGATGTTGGTGAAAGGACCACATGATGGTTAGAAAAGGACCACATGATGGTTAGAAAAGGGACCACAGTGCGTGTAAATGAAGTCACTTTGATTGTGCAAGGGCTGAAAGGATCCTAGAGACGATGAGAGTCATGAGCGAATGCAAAGTAGACTGACTTACAAGTTACTGTGGAAGAATATGTGAGAATCTGACCCCTCTGAGCTGCAGCTAAGAGAGCTAAGTCCCCGATACATGGGTCCATTAGAGATGGATGGGTGGAGAAGGTTAGGTTTGACCCTACCCCTCAGGACAGAGTAATAGGAGATGTTTTCCATGTGTCCAATTTAGAGCACTATGTGAGGTACTCGACCATGTGCTGAGAAATGAACCTAGTGAGCCCCAAGGGAGGCTGACAAGGCCTGAGTCACCTGTGCAGTTTATAGACGCCAGGATGAAAGGACTCAGAGAAAAGAATATGTGATGATAAAGGTTCTTTGGAAACGCCATGAGTACGGAAAAGCCACATAGGGGCCAATGATGGACATGGAAAAGTCTTATCCTGAATTGTTTGTTTGCTTGCCTGAATTTTGAGGACAAAATTCCTATAAGAGGGGAAGGATGTTACAACCCCAATTTTTGGGTACAAGTGGTGAGAAATATAATTTCTCATATTAAAGATGTTTGAACAAATAATCATATATTTGGTGGAGAATAAATGGATTTCGTTTAAAATAGCCTTGTTGTTTGATTTGTGGGCTTTATTGGCTATTGGGCCCAATAACAAGGAAAATAACAAAGAAAATTCAAATAGTAAATGGATAATTGAATTTTCGAGAAAAGAAATATGTAGAAACCTCTAGAAGGAAAATCCAAAGGGGATTTCATGCCTCTTGGGTTTCTGGGGTACCAAGGAGACCAAGGTTGCGAAAAGAAAGTAATTAGAAAAGAAAAGGTTAATTAAGTATTTCTTTATTAAGAAAGAAATTGAAAATGATGATAAAATGTGGAAAATGAGTGGAAAGAGGTATAGATGAGTTTTCTTGGTTATAATTCATATCCATGAAAGTTCTAATGATAAAAGGAATACCCATGAGGAAAATAAAAGGGAAATAAAGAGAAATCCTCAAAAAGAAATAATTTAATGAGAAATAAACAAGATAATGTGAAATAATACATATAGATGCATCTAGAAGGATAATAAGTATCCTTAAAAATTAATTTCTAAATAATGGAGTATCTTGGGATCCAAGGAGTCCCAATAAAGAGGAAAGAAAGAGAAAATACTAAAAAGGCAAAATAAGAGGATAATGTGTTGCATTATTAATGAATTATGAGGTATTGTTAAAAAGAAAGTAATTTTGATTAAAAGAAATCGAATTTCGTACCAATACATAAGAGGGCAAGTACAAAGAAAATAAAAGAGGAATTTCGAATTCCTAATATCTAAAGAACAAAGAAATATCTAAAAATATAAATAGGAGAGAGAGAGAGAGAAGAATTGCTTCTCTTTGAAGGAAAATGATTCCTTTTTGGAAAGGGACTTGTTCCCTCTTTTATGAACGTCTTGGGGTGTGCATGTCCACCCCTATATAAAGGGTAGAAACCCTGGTTCAAGAAAAGATGGAATCTCACGCAATACTCTTCCTTCTCCTTCTTCCTTACGTACAAACCCTAGTTGAGGGTAGTGTTCCATCCCAGAGATACCAAGGGGTGATGTCGAGGTTTTGACGGAAGCAGAGTGCTCCCATGACGCTGCAGAAGTGCTCATCCATCTCCCCGCGCCCTGGAGTTTGCACTGCAGCCATTGCATGGCTGCAGGTCGGCCACAGGTGGCAGAGCTTAGCAGGCCTGAAGCTACCGCTCAACCCGCGACCTGAAGGTTCCATGCATGCGCCGAAGCACGGCGGAGCCAGGGAGGGGGTTGGCGGTGAGAACCGAGCTGTAGGGAGGAGAGGAGGAGCCGCCCCATCGCGGCTAGGGCAGCGCAACTCCGCTGCGCAAGGTTGAAGAAGACCCGGGCTACTTTTGACGGTTCTGCCCTTCCGCATAACAAAGAGCGGATCTTTAAGTGGAGGCTAGAAGTGGCATTCCATTCTAATTCTCAAATCTAGCGCTGCATGGAGTTGGCTACGTGGCATCTCCAGATTGGTCCAAGTAAGTTTTTATTGCAAAAATTGTAGTAAAATATTCGTAGCTCGGATGACAAAAGTTTATATATGAAAGTTGATCAGAAAGACGTGAGGAATCTAAATAAAATATATTTATAAGCCAATTCCTCTTACGATTTGAAAAGTAGTGTAATTGATCAACTTTAACATAATGATGATTAATGAAACCCTACTTTGATATGATTAAAGTGAGTAATAGGGTTTAATGGATCTTTAGAGTTGATATTAATCTGTTAAATGTAAAAAGGAACATTGAGTTCAAAAAGGAAGAACTTTGCACATGATTAGTCTAATTTAGGGTTTATGTGCTTAAATATGCATGGAATTTAAAAGGGCATAAAGTTATCATCTTTAATGATTCAATTAAGGAAAAACCCTTAGATTTGATGATAGATGGATAATTCAAGCTGATATTAACTTGTTGTTAATAAAAGTGAAAATAGGATTTAAAACGATGATCTTTTTATATAGTTGGTCTCATTTAGGGTTCGATGTACATGAATATGCCTTAATGGGATTAGAAACCCTAATTTATGTTGATATGAATTCTAATGGTTTTAATTATACAAATCGAAGAATAAAATAGAGATATGATGATTCGAAGATAAATTGAGTAGCAAAGATCTTTAATGTGAATTATTTGGATAATTAGTGTTTCCTAGTGTATAAAAGTGGAAATAGTGATAAATAAGGTACATGTATGTGAGTTGAACTATAATGAAATATGATTTGTCAATTTGAAAGAAACCAAAAATGATAATTAGCCTTAATGTTTTGGATATGACCTAAAAGGATAAATAAAATAGTTTTAGTGTAAAAGAAACATATTAGACTTAATTGACATTCAATTGTGCCTATGATGCAGAAATTAAAGTTTGTGAACTAAAAGAGCATTAAAAGTGATAAATGCATAATGAAGACTAAAACCCTAATAAAACCCTAAATTTGGCCTAGAAATCATAAGGTGGAATCCAAGTTGATCTTGAGGATGTTTTGAATAAAACAATGACACTTGGATGTTATGCATTATTTTCAGGATATTGTTGATTGCTTGTTAATTGTGTTGAATGTTAATGCATGGACATCAAGTTAATATGGATCAGTTATGTGGTTACGATTATGAATAACCGCTTTAGGTTTTCCGATGGATTCCCGGATGTTTAATCACATTGAATGCAACTAAATTGTTGAATTTTTATTTATTTCTTGCAATTATAAAGTAACTATGACTATCATATAATGTATATGCCTTCTAGCTCAATCATTAATCCCCTATGTGTCGTAATGGCTGACCTGGTACATGGCTACCTAGAGGGTAGGTCCATCAGGTCATGAAAGACTTTGGCTTCCTAGAGGGTAGGTCCATCAAGTCACCTTTATAGAGGTACCATATAAGTCCTTACAGGGACAACACAGAGTTGTGGATAGGTATGGATTGAGTAGTTTGGCTTAAAATGTAATCTTGGTTGTTAAATGATTAATTGAATGATTACATGGTTATCATAGTTGCATGATTATCTGTTTCCCCCACATACCAGCTTCGGCTGACCGACATTTTGTTTGTCGGCGTTTTAGGTACAATGAAAAGAACAAACAGTAAAGTGACACATGTGATACTAAAAGAAAATTAAAAAGAATAAGGAGGAACTAGTTAGAACAGTCAGCTGAGGTTCGAAGTTTAGTTTGTTCCAAACTTTTCATAGGTATGCAAAGAAAAATTTTATTACCATTTTCAGTATAGTCTGTTAGAATTTAATAATTGTTTATGGTTATATGTCGAACCTTTGATCCGGGATTAATGGGTGCGGCTCAACCTCTTGGTCTCCCTTAATTGGGGGTTATCGGGAGGTGGGGTTATAACAAGTTCCCTCTCCAGTCCAGCAGAATGTTGATGTAGAGCAGATTGAGGATGATGATATCCCTCATTATATGGTACAGGATGATCCTAGTGCACATGAAATTCAAGACCAGGAGGCTCCTGAGTAGGGGGAGCAGCCCCAATAAGTAGATCTAGTAGAGCCACAACTGAAAAGGTCTACTAGGGAGAAAATGGCGTCTACTAGATATTTTGATTCAAAATGGTCATTGATCACAAAATAGGGGAACCTGAAAGCTATGAGGAAGCAAATTCTCATTAGGAAAATGATAAGTGGTTGCATGCAATGGAAGATTAGATGAACTCATTGAAGAAAAATGATTTGTATGAGTTATGCAAGCTTCCTAAAGGCATAAAATCCTTAAAGAAGAAGTGAATCTTCAAGCTAAAGAAAGATGGGAATGACATCACTATGAGATACAAATCCAGACTCATAGTGAAAGGCTTTGGGTAAGAATAGAGGATTGACTTCGATGAGATATTTTCTCCAGTGGTGAAAATGACTTCCATCCACACTATTTTGAGCTTGGCAGCTAGCTTAGATCTAGATATTGAGCATCTTGATGTAAAGACAACCTTCCTCCATGGTGAGATAGAGGAAGAGATTTATATGCAACAACCTGAAGGATTTGTAGTGAAATTCAAAGAATGCATGGTTTGTAGATTGAAGAAAAGTCTTTACGGGCTTAAATAAGCACCAAGGTTGCAAAGACGCTCAGATGATTGCCAAGTTGAAGAAGGAATTTGTTAAGTCTTTTGACATGAAAGACTTGGGACCAGCCAAACAAATTGTTGGCATGGACATCAGGTGTTACAGGAAAGCAAAGGAACTTTGGTTGTCACAAGAGAAATATGTTGAGTGTGTACTTGATATATTCAACATGAAGGGGGCAAAGTGAGTTGAGACTCCCTTAGCTAGTCACTTCAAACTGAGTAGAAAAACAATCTCCTTCTACTGAGCAGGAAAAGCAAGAGATGGCTCACATACCCTATTCTTCTTCAGTAGGAAGTTTGGTGTATGTTATGGTGTGCACTAGGACTCATATTGCACATGCAATTGGTATGACTAGCATATTTTTATCTGACTCTGGTAAGGATCATTGGAATAATGTTAAATGGATACTCAGATATTTAAGAGGTATATTTAGTACTTGTTTATGCTTTGGTTGGGCATCACCAGTTCTTATAGGTTTCACAAATGTAGATTTAGCAGGTGATCTTGATCACAGGAAGTCTACCTCAGGTTTCCTATTCACTTTTGTGGAGGGGTTATTAGTAAGCCGTCAAAATTGCAAAAGTGTGTTGTTTTATCTACTACTGAGGTAGAATAGATCATAGCTTGTGAAGTAGGGAAAGAAATAGTTTAGCTCAAACATTTCCAACAAGAACTAGATTTCACATAGGATGATTGTGATAGTCAGAGTCCCATGAACTTTACCAAGAATTCTTTTTTTAAATCAAGGACAAAGCATATTGATTTGAGGTACCATTGGTTGCGTGAATCTATCAGTGATGACCAATTGAAACTGAAGAAATTCCACACTAATGACAATCTTTCTAACATACTGACAAAAGTAGTTCCTACAAAGTAGCTTGCTACTGGTAAGGAGTTCACTGGATTGGACTCTAATTGAGGAGTCATAATGACAATATCTCCTTTGGGCTAGAGGGTGAGATTGTTGGACCAACATCCCTTTGATCCAGCCCAGGATGGGCAAGGCTCTTTAGGGCATTGGCATGGCAATGGGATTAAATCCCTTGCCCTCAGCTGCCACTATAGGTATTAGAAAATCTACAACCATAAGCAAGGAACAAAAGCATCTGTCAACTTACCCTATGTAATGACCCCACCCCTTAGCAACCCCCATTTAATGAAGGCTACGAAGCTGGTGTCGTTATCCCAAAACAGGATCAACTAGTTTTGCAAATAATCAAAAATAATTAATAAATTCTACCACAACTAAGCTTAAAATAGGATAAAAATTTTCCTTTCACATACCTTTCAAAAATAGGAGTTTGGAACTTTACCCAAAGTAGAGTTATATCTATCAAAATCCTCCAATCTTTATTTAGCTTTATTCCTCTAATGTCACTTTAAATATTCATCCACTTTCATGTATTCCTAAAATGTCGACAAACAAAACGTCGGTCAGTATAACAAATTATATGGGTATGTGGGGGAACCAAAAGATTGCAAATATTATAACAACATATCTACAACCAAATTATTGTTTAACGTATAAAACTTTACGTCTTAAACATAACTACTCAATCCTAACATATCCTTGTCTCTATGATATCCCTACAGTGGACATGGATACTACCTCTCTCATATGGTAGATCCCTAATAGCCCCTTTTGATTCTACCCTACATGTATACCAAGACATAGAGTTGTGTGGTCGTATGGTCCTACCTAAAGGTAGACCAAACATCAACTCATGATAACCTGATGATCCTACCCCAAGGGTAAACCAATAGCTAGGTCATCAATTTCTTGCATATACTCAAAGCTACAGAGGCAGACTAGGATCCGAGCTAGTCATGCATATATTTATGGTGATAGCCATAGTCACTTTATAGTTGTAAGAATTAAAACTCATCCAAGTAGTTAATCTCAAGCAACCGGTGAATCATCAGAATTCACTATGAAACTAGAGTGATTAGGCATAATCGTAACCACATACCTTATTTGGCAGTCTCAAAACCAAGCAAGATAGCTAATCCAATCAAAGTCCAATTCCCAAGCAAAGTTTTCCCTAAAAGTTAATGCAATACACCCATGTATTATTATTTTATCCAAATCATCATTAAGACTGACTTGGGTCCCAAGTTAGGGTTTTTAGGTCAACATTTGGGTTTAATTACGGTTTTGACTTCCCAAACCCTAGTTTCCACTTTTCATGCTCTATTAGGTTACAAACCCTAATCCTTCATTAGATACACCTTTTATTTCAAGGAAACCCTAATTTACCCAAACATGGGTTGCTATGATCATATAATTTTCAAGTTTCTCTTTTTATTCATAAAAGATCAATCTTTTAATATCAATATCAATTGCACACAATAGGATCATTACATCTTAGAAATTAGGGTTCTAGTTCAGTTAACACCTTAAATATGCCAACTTTATGTTCCTTATGAACTAGAAGCAGATCTAGATCTAGATTATATTTTAATTGTATTCCTTACATTTCCTTCATAAAATTTCATATATAACTTATTGCAATCCGAGTTACCAATCAATTTATACAATTACTTCAAGATTAATATTGTTCTGACCAATGGCAGTGTGCCATGTCGGTGATAAACCATATAATTCGAGCATGCCCAATTAGGTGTGGTCTAGGGAAATCTAATAGGCCCTCGCCTCAGTGGCAACCTACTCGAGTGATTCATGCTAAGCAAGGACAGAAAGAGCAGAACACTCTTTCCTTTCAATGCAAAGATGGGGAGGGTAAAGTGAGAAAATAGTAGGTCAGCTTCTTCTTCCTTCGTCTTCCTCTTATTTGTTAAATATAGCCATCATCCAGTCAACTGGGTAGTTGACTCCTGCCTCTAACACTTAAAATATGTAGGAAATCTTCCTACTGCCTCCTCCTACCTTCAACGGTCCTAGGGATAGCTTGAAATGGGTTCGTGATGGCCAAAAGTGACCCACCCACAAGCACTTTCCAGTCTCCAGTAGGGTCGCTACTAGGTCTAACGGCGGGGCATCTAGGGCCTCCTTTGTCCCTTCTGACCCTTTAGAACTTTGTGAGAGCTTGCTTTGATTCTTCTTGCCAAGGAAATCATGTTGTATTTCCTAAAATCATCGAGCGTAGAGCTGATATCACCTGAAGAAGGGAGTGGCACTGCGTGAAGCTCCAGAGTAGATATCATGAAATTAAGGTCTCCAACGCCTTGGGTACGGCACAAAGGTTCAACAATTGCCGTTTTATAGGCATGGGTGATGGTCTAGAGGGTCGCCCCACTTTTCCCTATCTTCCAAGATGACTTGGAATTGGAGAACTTTCCATATAGGGAGAGACAACAGTTGTATAAGGGCTTATTGTATCCGTCTCTTTCTCCTAAATTTGTAGCACTTTTTTTCATGGGAAACTATTAAGGGAGCAGAGAGCAACATGTCAGGAAAGGTTTCAACTTATTTGTTCTATTTTCCCAATTTGGTTCTGAGGTAGGCGACAACACCATCACCATTGGATCACAGATCCAATGACCCACAAGGCACATGTCATTAAAAGGTTCGAAAATATAATTCTAATAGGAATCAAAATTGTGACATTACATGTTATCCTCTTCACTTTAGGAAAATTTACAAAATTCATATCTCTCAAACCCCAAGTCCAACTAATCCCAAATTTTAAAGGAAAGTCCATTATGACTTAAATTACATGTATACAAAGTTTGGGACTCGAATTCGAAAGTATGAGAGACTTTTACAAGTTATCACTTAAAAAGGAATATTTTATTCATATTTTCTCTCTCTTACTCTTTTATATCCTTTATTTGGATTCCTTTTACCATTAGAAACCATGTGGATTTGAAATCTAATCCATGATGATCAATCATACAACTTTGTAGAGAATTTTGCATGTTTCTCATCATTATCTTAATTTCTTTTCCTTTTTATGCATTATTTGATTTCATTCAACTTTTCTTTCCTTTGTATCATATTGGACTCACTAACTCATTAGGATCCATGAAATCATACATATAAAGGAAATGTTATCAGAGAAATCCACTCATTACACATAAATCATACAATTTTATAATCATACATTTTATTGAAGAAATTACATTTCAAACCATATAAGCCCAAAAATTGGGCGTGTAACATCCTTCCCCTCTTATAGGAATTTTTCCCTCAAAATTCCACCAAACAATCAAACAATTTAGGATAAAACTTTTCCATGTCTATCATCTGCTCCCATGTGGCTTCATCCTCTCCATGGTGCTTCCAATGAACTATTATCATCTCTTTTCTTTACTCCTAAGCTCTCTCTCACCTTGCATCAGCATGCTACTCTTGTCAATTCTGGGCTTCCTGAGTTGTTGCTCGATCAAAGTGACTTTACCAGCATACAATTGTGGCTTCTCTGACCTACACAAGGTCGTCTCACTGACATCACCCTAGTGAAGTGGTGACTGACACGTCCTCCCATAAATAGCTTCATACATCTCGATACTGGTTTTGGTGGCTGTCATAACAAGCAAACTCTTCTAGGGGTAGGTACTGCTCCTACAATCCACCCTAAATGAGAACATATGCTCTCATCAGACCTTCTAAATTCTGGATCATACTTTCTTGACTGTCCATTATTCAAGGGGTGATATGTTGTATCAAACTTCAATCTAGTATCGAGTTCTTCATGTACCTACTTCCACAACATGGAAGTGAACTTAAGGTCATGCTCATGCTCAAGAATATTTGAGCTCGGATTATTGTGCACTTGAACTACCTCTCATATATATATATATATATATATATATATATATATATATATATATATATATATATATATATATATATATATATATATATATATATATATATATATATATATATATATATATATATATATATGTATATGTATATATATATATATGGTTCAACCAGATTTGTCACACTAGCAGTTCTCTCTTAAGAAAGGAAATGTGCCAACTTGGTAAGGCGATCTACCATAACCCATATTGCATCATGACCTCTCTTGGTCTAGGGGAGACTCACCACAAGGTCCATGGTGATCTGCTCCCATTTCCTCTCGAGAACTCCTCATCATCTGTAGACATCCATTGGTTTACTCGTGTTCAGCCTTCACCCTTTGGCATGTATGGCAACTGGCCACATGCCCCTCTATGTCCTTATTCATTCCATAACTACAAGGTACCACTGCAAATCTCAACCATCTTGGTAATACCATGGTGTACAATATACTTAGAATCATGAGACTCTTGCATGACACGATTCTTCAAGGTCAAAACCTCAAAAACCCTAAAACACTCTAATAATGGATTTCTCCACCTACTTTTCCTGAGAGGTGTAGTTGAGGTTCCTCTAAAAATCCTTTCATCTCATCAAATTCTAAGCTAATAGGGAAACCACTAACTCGACCAACATGTCTGATTATATCTGGATATTAGCCAAACATGTCTCATCTTCCAATGATCGTAGGGTCCACCTAGCAACCATTTCCAGCCTCTCCACTAGCTAAACAAGACAGTTGTATACCTGAGTTTTATCTTGGCTAAGAGTATCGATTACCATATTAGCTTCCTTATGTTCTAGGTGATGGTGAATACATAACCTTCATTTACTCCACTCATCATCCTTGTCTTGGGTTTAGGTCTGTCTGAGTCTGGAAAACTTCAAGCTCTTGCATCCATCATCTCGATTATTAAACCCAAACTTTAACTCATAAAGTCCAAATTGCTCTTGACAAATATGTCCTCATATGATGATTACCTTAGTTCATCTATTCCTTCATACCATTTATCCAAAATACTTCCAAAAAGGGTATGGTACTTCCTCTATCCTCAAACATTGTACAAAGGTTTCAACTCATATCACTTTTATTCTTAGTCTGTGGCATGCATTTTGTCCCATTCTCACACCCATAACAAGATGAAATAAGCATTTGGTTGCAGTCCAAATACAGAGTTCATCCCATTCCAAGAGTAGAGATGGTGCATTACACATCACCATTACACTTTCCAGTCTAAGTTGAAACATACTTCTCATGACTCCACACCATGAACATCTCAATTCTATATCTACACCCATGGGAAGACTTTTCCCATCACCTTTCGGTACTAACATCACTCTTATGTACAATCCTTAGTCATTTCCTCAAGGTCTCTAGGGTGTCGTTACTTTTAGGGTGATCTTACCCTTATGTATCTAGGGAGTGCCTCTCGCATTTACCCTTAGGCCCCATGAACTCATGAAGGTGGTCAACCTCCTAACCCATGGTCCTCGGGAAAAGGTAGTTGTTACCTCTCAACCATATGGACTTGTGCTTCCAGGGAACAGACAACTCCTACTCACATCGGTCTTATCCCTCTTTGACCTTGGTATTTGCCTAGGATTTTATCATAGAACATCTCAATCTTGAATCCTCACCTGAATCTCCATCATCTCTCTGGGCACTCTTGGTTAAACTTACACCCTTTCATAGGAATCATGGTTACCTACCTAACTCAGTCTGGTCCCATACAAATTACATCTATGGCAGCATATCCTCATGCCCCTTAGAGATGGTCACACGAGGGTCTATAAATTCATGCTCCTATTGTGTTCTCTTACACTTAGCTCAACAAGCTCTTATAAGTGATCTCTTAAGGTCACCTCAAACCTAAACAAGAGTTGGTGATAACCCCAACATGAAGGGTCCCTTCCCAGGATAGGAGAAAACTATCACTTGATAGTAATAGATGTCACAAAAAGTCCTTGCATCCAAAGGTTGTATCATCATGTATATGCATAACTCCTATCTAGATACCTATGCACATGGCTAGCAAGAAGACAGCCTATTAAAGCATTCTAAGTTCCTTGGTATATCATACTTGTTCATCATTCTTCAAGGTTGGACCAATATCATACATGCATAGGTCACCAACCTGTGTGAGTGGTTCATCAAACATATAACTCAGTTTAGGTGGGGTTTCCTTATGCTCTAATGCATAGGGGGTTCCATGCTTAATTCCTTATGAACTCACTCAGCCTCATGAGTATTATGTGCACCAAGTACTGCTACTTCCCCTCTTTGGACTAGGAACCCCAGGTTCACCTCTTATGCATTAGCTATCTAACTACATGCTTAGCTATTCAAACATGAACCAAACCTATACAAGATATGGAATATAC
The DNA here is from genome assembly GCA_963693085.1 of Alisma plantago-aquatica. Classification (NCBI taxonomy): domain Eukaryota; kingdom Viridiplantae; phylum Streptophyta; class Magnoliopsida; order Alismatales; family Alismataceae; genus Alisma; species Alisma plantago-aquatica. The sequence goes on along the minus strand of OY856409.1, from coordinate 1,876,903,965 downwards.
TCCTAACACTCTTCCACATGAACAACCCTTAGAGTCCTATATAGGGACAACCAACTAGGTGAGAGGCCTCACAACTTGTTATCATAGCATACCTCTTTAGGGTCTTTGGAACTCTCTTTCCTACACCTAAAAGGTAGGCTCTCATATCATCTATACGTTCATTTAGGAAGTCTCTTTCTCTTTTCTAGGGTTTGGTTCCTCTAAAGGACACTGAGGTATGACAACCTCTAAAGGTCATGCTTGAAGCAACTCCAAGCACCTACTCAGGGCCATCTATTTTAGGCCATATCATACCAAAATTCTCATGATTCCTCATGTCTCAGAGTCTAGGTCTCCAACCTTCTTCATCAGGGTCTCACCCTCTTTCTAGATCTAACCCTAAGACCGGTCCTACCACTAGAGGTTCCAACTCAGAAGATGGTTCAAGCTCTTAAGGATACACATCTATCCCTACATGGGTGAAACGTATTATCAAAACTTATGTCCGGACAATATCATCTAAATCTCTATATGCTTATCTCATAAACTATCAGTCATAATCCTTCTGGCTTAGGTGTAAAACCTGCTTCCAGCCTTGCTGCCACTCACTTCTATGTAGGTGCATGCCTCTTTTCTACTCATATATGCCTGTTAGGGTTCCTATATGGTCACCACCAATCTTCTCAAGGATGGAGGTATCCCTCACCCTTAACAGGAACGACCCACCCAAGGTCGGGTCACCAAAAGGCACTAGGGGTCAAACAACCACACATAGTCTATGTTTCTCATGCATACTCAAAGCCTCTACGTAAAGCATGTAAGCCTAACCCACTTAATTGCATGCATGGTCAACTATGATATCCAACTCACCATGTCTTCTCTTTCTCTATCAACTACTTAAGGTTTTGGGTTGAGCATCATCCTCAGAGGATACATCAGGTCTCTTCCTCTTCCTAGAGGCATCTTCCTCCAAGGCTATCCCTCTCCTCCTCATCCTATGAGATGGTCTAACCTTAGTGTTCTCCTGATGGCATGGAAACATAGGCCATGCAGCCTAAATATGTAACTAAACTCAGTCTAAGTTTCATCATTTAGACTTATGTCCCTTTCTTACATGTTTTTTATTATTTGGTGGAAGATTTAATCGTTATTATTCTTAACCCCAAAACTTGAGAGGGGTGAAGAGAGATGAAACGCTAATCTCTTACAATTTCTCTATGAAAAGGGTAGAGAAGGGTTGAAAATAGATGAGAAGACTTAGAGGTATCTTATTTCGAGTCGAATCCTCAAATTTTGGACAGGCAGTCACACAGATTCTGAGAGTCCTCATAAATTGACTAGTGGGGTAGAGGAAAATCTTTCTAGCCCCCAGATTGTGATCCTTTTCTAGACATCTCCATCTTTGGAAAATCCTCTAATAACACCCTTGGGCTCTAAAGAATTTGTAAAATTTAATATTTGTTAGATATTTTATAGAAAACCATGCTTTGATACCAAATGTAACGACCCCACCCCTCAACAACCCCCATTTATGGAAGGCTAAGAAGATGGTGTCATTGTCCCAAAACATGATCAACAGGTTTTGCAAATTAAAAAAAAATTAATAAATTCTACCACAACGAAGCTTAAAATAGGATTAAAAATTTCCTTTCACATACCTTTCAAAATAGTAGTTTGGAACATTACCCAAAGTAGAGTTATATGTATGAAAATCCTCCAATATTTATTTAGCTTTATTCCACCAATGTCACTTTAAATATTCATCCACTTTCATGTATTTCTAAAATGCTGACATACAAAACGTCGATCAGTATAACAAATTATACTGGTATGTGGGAGAACTAAAAGCTTGCACATATTGTAACAACATATTTGCAACCAAATTATTGCTTAACAGGTCAAACTTTACGTCTTAAACATAACTACTCAATCCTAACATATCCTTTCCTTTGTTCTATCCCTACAGTGGACATGGATACTACCTCTCTCATATGGTAGATCCCAAATAGCCCCTTTCGATCCTACCCTACAAATAGACCAAGACATAGAGTTGTGTGGTCGTATGGTCTTACCCAAAGGTAAACCAAACATTGAATCATGATAACATGATGATCCTACCCCAAGGGTAGACCAATAGCTAGGCCATCAATTTCTCACATATACTCAAATCTATAAAGGAGGACTAGGATCTGAGGTAGTCATGCATATATTTATGGTGATAGCCATAGACATTTTATAGTTGCAAGAATTAAAACTCATCCAAGTATTTAATTTCAAGAAACTAGTAAATCCTTAGAAATCACCATGAAACTAGAGTGATTAGCCATAATCGTAACCACATACCTGATTTGGCAGTCTCAAAACCAAGCAAGATAGCTAATCCAATCAAAGTCCAATCCCCAAGCAAAGTTTCCCCTGAAAGTTAATGCAATACACCCATGTATTATTATTTTATTGAAATCATTGTTAAGACTTACTTGGGTCCCAAGTTAGGGTTTTTATGTCCACATTAGGGTTTAATTAGGGTTTTGGCTTCTCAAACCCTTGTTTCCACTTTTCATGCTCTATTGGGTTACAAACCCTAATCCTTCATTGGATACACCTTTTATTTCAAGGAAACCCTAATTTACCAAAACATGGGTTTCTATGTTCATATAATTTTCAATTTTCAATTTTCTCTTTTTATTCATAGAAGATCAATGTTTTAATATCAATATCAATTGCACACATTAGGATCATTACATCTTAGAAATTAGGGCTCTAGTTCTTTGAACACCTTAAATATTCCAACTTTATGTTCCTTACAAACTAGAAGCACATCTAGATCTTGATTATATTTTAATTGTATTCCTTGCATTCCACTGATAAATTTTCATATATAACTTATTGCAATCCGAGTTACCAATCAATTTCTCCAATTATTTCACAATTAACACTATTCTGACCAATGGCAGTGTGCCATGTTGGTGATAAACCATATAATTCAAGTAGGCCCAATTAGCTACAGTTGCAGGGACAGCCAATCGGTGCTCTCTCTAGTGGCAACCCACTGGGGTGACTCACCCTAAGTAAGGACAGAAAGGGAAGACCACTCTTACCTTTCAATGTGAAGACGGGGAGGGTAAAGTGGGAAAATCATAGGTGAGCTTCTTCTTCCTTTGTCTTCCTCCCGTTCATGAACCATAGTCATCGGTTGATCAACTGTGTAGTTGACTCCCGCCTCTAGCGCTCAAAATGTCTAGGAAATCTCCCTATTGCCTCCACATGCCTTCAACGGTCCTACAGATAGCTTGAACTGGGTTCGTGACGGCTGAAAGTGACCAACCAACAAGCACTTTCCAATCTGTAGCAGGGCACTGCTAGGTCCAACGGCAGGGCATCTGGGGCCTCCTTTGTCCCTTCTAACGCTTCATAACTTTGCGAGGGATTTCTCCAATTCTTCTTGCCAAGGCAATCATCTTGTATTACCTAACATCGTCGAACGTAGAGTCGATATAACATGAAGAAGGGAGCGGCATTGTGTGAAGCTCCAAAGTAGATCTCGTGAAATTATAAGGTCTCCAATGCCTTTGGTATGGCACAAAGGTTCTACAACATCCCTTTTATAGGCATGGGATATGGTCTAGAGGGGTCGCCCCACTTTGCACTATCTTCCTATATGGTTTGGAATTTGAGAACTTTCCATATAGGGAGAGACAACAGCTGTATAAGGCCTTGTTGTATTTGTTTCTTTCTCCCAAATCTATAGCACTTTGTTTTGTGGGAAACTGTCGAGAGAGTAGAGAGAAAGATGTCAAGGAAGGTTCCAATTTATTTGTTTTGTTTTCCCAACTTGGTTCTTAGGTAGGTGACAACACCATTACTGTTGGATCGTAGATCCAATGGCCCACAAGGCACACGTCATTAAAAGGTCCAAAAATATAATTCTAATAGGAATCAAAATTGTGACACTACATGTTATCCTCTTCACTTTAGGAAAACTTACAAAATTCATACGTCCCATGATGCATGGGTTTGGAGTCTCTTTTACAGGCTTATTCTATATCTATTTTGTGCACATATATGTCATTTCCTTGATTTTATTTGCATAATTCACTATTGTTGGCTTGTACACTCTGTTTGCATCAAATTATACTTATTTTATCATATTTATATAATTCTATTCATTCCCCAAACTTATGTACATTTTTCTACTCTTTTCAGGTACTCTATACACACTACAGTCTCGGTGCCACCGACCCATCTGGTCGGAGCCATCGAGATCACATCAGTAACCGGTCAGAAATGAGCAGTAATCTCGATGCTACCGACTCATCCTATTGGTGGTACTGAGATTGGGTCAGTATCACAGCCCAAGTAGACACACCAGCTCAGTACTAGTGACCCACATGCCGATGGTATCGACTCAAAATAGGAAGGCTTGTAATAAGAAGTTGTCGATGCCACCAATCATCCAGTCAGTGGTACTGACTCTGCCAGATTCCGCACGCAGATTTGATCCCTCAGATTCAACGGTCCACATTGTGTGGTACCGTAAGTTGGCCTATGACCTAATCAAGGATGGCCAAACCTAGGGGGCATCTCATTATGTGTCGCACGAATGAGAGAGAGAGAGAGGAAAACGGAGCTGAAAGCCACCAACCGGGTGATCTGAGCACCTCCGACATGTGTTTTTGCTGTCGGAAGACTGTGGAATGTGCATTTCTTGAGGAGGATTATCCAGAATACCTTCTTTCCAGTAGTTACACAAATTTCATTCATGTTTCCCATGTTTTTCTCCTTTCTCTCCATGTATTCACAACTGAAAACCATGCGGGGCTAATCCTCTTCTTTCCTTAGGACCCGAGAGTAGCCCGGGGATCATTGTATCAACTTTTGTATGAATTAATATATATGTCTCTTTATTCCTAGATATATAGTTGTGTTTTGAATGATCTACCTATAATTGATCACCATCAGTAGAGTAATAGACTGATAATTGCTCTGGAAGGAGGATTAAAGGTTATAAAAACACGATCTATACACTTTCGTAAGCGTTCTTTGGAAAAGGTAACGTACAGTTAGTGGAAAGAAACCCAGAGTCTTCGATAATGCATCTAGACTAAGATTTAATTTGCTACGGAAGTGGAATTGGCTTAGATCTAGGTAGTGGATTGCATCGTGGAAGCGGGAAAATCTGAGTACAGGCTTTCTGTCCAGGGTTAGGGTAAAATATGTGTTAATTTGGTAGAAATTAGATATAACAAGACCCCGTGGTGAAATCAGTTATCCTAAGGAGTTCATACCATTTGAATTAATCACCATTAATTTTTGTTTAATTGTATTTTATTTTATTTAACTCAAATACAACCTTTTTATCAGCTTAGCTGACAACACTATAGTTAGTAGTAGTCACTGAGACTACGTCTCCCTGAGTTTGACTCGGGCCTCACATAGGCCTATATTACTCGACACGTACACTTACTATCATATGCTCAGTTTTAGCGTGTCAAGTTTTTGGCGCCGTTGCCGGGGATCGAACCCGGGTCACCCGCATGACAGGCGGGAATACTCACCACTATATTACAATGACGGCATGTCAAGTTTTTGAATTAATGTGTGATGCATCAGATTATGCCGTAGGGACGGTGTTGGGCCAACACTTAGACAAATTTCCTACAGTCATATATTATGCATCTAAAACACTTAATGACATACAACTAAATTACACCACTACTGATAAGGAATAATTGGATGTGTCTTTGCTTTTGATAAGTTTAGGCAATATCTTATAGGAGCTAAGGTGGTGGTGTGGACTGATCATACAGCAATTAAATACTTGTTGCAGAAGAAGGATGCAAAACCAAGACTGATTAGATGGATCCTTTTACTGCAAGAGTTCGACATTGAGGTCAAAGATATAGTTGGGATTGAAAATGTAGTGGCAGACCACTTGTCTAGACTGGAGAGGGTAGATGAAAAGGATGTCAATATACCCATTCTAGAAACTTTCCCTAATGAACAACTATTTTCCCTTAAGCAAAGGGACCCATAGTTTGCTAACATTGTAAATTATTTAGCTTGTGACGAATTATCCAATGATTGGGTTTACGAAGAAAAGGAGGTTTTTTCATTCATTGTGCTATTATTTTTGGGATGACCCTCTTTTGTTGAGACAGTGTAGGGATGGAATACTGAGGAGGTTCATACTTGAATGTGAATATGATAATGTGCTGAAACATTGCAACACACTACCTACAGGTGGACACCATGCCAGTTCTAGAATAGCTGCAAAGGTTTTGGAGAGTGGCTTGTACTGGCCGACCCTATTCAAAGATGCATATGATTTTATGCGTAGGTGTGATGCATGTCAGCGGTCAGGTAATATATCAAAGAGGCAAGAGATGTCGTTGAACGTGTCTCAGGAAGTAAAGGTATTTGATATATGGGGTATCGATTTCATGGGACCCTTTGTATCCTCTAACTCTAGCCTCTATATCTTACTGGCTATAGACTATGTATCAAAGTGGGTGGAAGTGATTCCAACCCGCACCAATGATGCCAATGTTGTGTGAAAATTTATCAAGGATCACATTTTTTCCAAGTTTGGGGTGCCAAGGATGATCTTAGGTGATGGTGGAACACACTTCACCAATAAAAAATTTGGGGCACTTTTAAGAAAATATGGGGTGAAGCACCGCATGGGTATGCCCTATCACCCACATACTCAGAGGCAGGTAGAGATTTCAAATTGTGAGATTAAAAAGATCCTTGAGAAAATGGTATCTTCTAGTAGAAAGAATTGGAGTGCCTTGCTGGGTGATGCACTATGGGCCTATAGGACTGCCTATAAAACACCAATAGAAACTACACCCTTTAGGATAGTCTATGGACAGGCTTGTCATCTCCTAGTGGAATTAGAACATAAAGCTGATTGGGCATTGAGGAAGCCCAATTTTGACATTGATGAAGCTGGCAAGACCAGGATGTTAGAGTTAAATGAGCTAGATGAAAGTAGGATGAATGCTTATGAGAATTTAAGATTGTACAAGGAGAGAACTAAGCAAATACATGATCGGCATATAGCAAATAGAATCTTTTATCTGGGAGAGAATGTGTTGCTTTTTAATTCGAAGTTAAAATTACACCCAGGTAAACTGAGATCTAGGTGGAGTGGACCATTTGTTATTGAGGAAGTGTTTCCACATGGGGTTGTTAGAATCAAAGTTGGAGAGAGATCCTTCTTGGTTAATGTCCAAAGACTAAAGCATTAATTTGGAGAAGACTTTAATAGGAAGGAGCATGAGGTAAAGCTCATTGCTCCTAATTGATCTTATGATGGACTTGTCTAGCCTAGGATGTTAAACAAGGGCGCTTGTTGGGAGAAAACCCAACTATTAGGAATTTTATTTCAGTTCTTTGCATTTCTTTGGGTTAGTTGTACTTAGTTTTCCATATTTTTTTTGTAAAGAAGATACCTTGACTCATTTGGTGAGTGTGCAGGAACATACAGACTCAGTACCACTGACTAGGTGAGTCGGTGGCACTGAGTTCTGATCAGTAAAATGTCTCATTCAGAAGAACAGACTCGGTACCACTGACTCCACAGTCGGTGGCACTGAAATCCCTAAAGAACTACAAAAAAATCTCAGGTAGCTAACTGATAAACTGTTGGTACCACTGACACGTGAGTCGGTGCCACTGACATAGTGGATGCTCTGGGCTCGGTAGGTATATCGGTGCACCGAGATAATTGACAGGGTCGGTACCACTGACCACCTTGTCGGTGCCACCGACAGATGACATCACCAATCCATGGGAGCCCTCATCAACGGCCCAGATCTGATCATAACCAATGATTGGTAGCACTGATCTGTTGCAAGTCGGTACCACCGACAAGAACTTGGTACCACCGACACCACAACAATCAGTTTTCTCAAATGGAGCACGGATAGTCATCGATGTACCGAGGCCACAGATAGACCCTAGACTCGGTGCCACCGACTCAGCAACGGAAGGGTTGGGTAGCAATTATAAAAGGGGGAAGTGGTGGAGTGTTTCTCTATAGACCTTCAAGCACCACCCCACCCCAAGTGCAGGAAACTACACCAAGCATTCAAAAGATGCATTGAGCTCTACTTTCTCAACATCCTTCTTTGATCTCTTCAGCACCATGGCAAGGAGAAGAGAAGCTTTCACCTCAGCGGCAGGATCTTCTGGATGTTTGATGCCATGACCCTGGATAAGTCACCCTTCACTGGAGGTGTAGAAGGTATATGAGGAGCTCGCTAAAAGGCCATTTTCTCTGAAAAGATATGGAGACCGAAAGACAATGGAGGACATGGGCTTCACCGACAACTTGGAGGCTATCCTCCAAGGACAAGAATTCGATGACGGGGCCTCAAACCCTTTCTTCAATGGGTGTCCTACATACAAGGAGTTCGTTCTTGAGTTCATGGCTTCCCTAGAGATATGTGTGACCCCTGATCCAGTCTTCCCAGTGTGAGGTGAGTGGAAAGAGGGGAAGGTGGACTTCTGCCTTTACAATACCAACCACTCCATGACTCTTCACGCATTCAACATGATCTATGGATGGCCCCATGTACCATGTCACCAGCCCAAGAATGTCAACTACAAATCCATATGGGAGGATCTTGTGATGGTTCCAGAAGGCTAGAAGATAAGCTGGCACCACAGCTCCATCGCTGACATCGAGCATCCATTTTCTCAGGTGCTACACTACATGCTCACAAATACAATCTTCGCCAAGTCTATGCAAGAGAAGGGGAAAGTCTAGCAGCCAGACCTATACTTTCTCTACCAGCTTCTGGAAAGGAGGTTGGTCAACTTCGGGGCATTATTCCTCACTCGTGTGATGGCGGTGAAGCAAAATGTAGGGAGGAGAGCACTGATTCTTTTTGGGGGACTTATCACCCCCATAGCTTTCCACTTAGGTCTGGACCTATGTACACTTGAGCCGCTACATCCCAAGCACCAGATTGATCACACACACTTCAAGAAGGCCGGTCTTATCATTGTCTGCCTCAACACCCTCTTTGCTTGTTTTTCGGTCAATGACGGTTACTACGAGCATCAATTACCTGATCTTGTATTCAACATCAGGCAAGTTGACCACTATAGATGGCCATACATTGATGACAGAGATGAAGAAGAAGAAGGAGATGATGATGAGGATGGGATGCCGGGTGGCAAAGACGTGGGGGAGATGGATCCCACCATCCCCATCATGCATCGAGTAGCTCCGTGAAATCTCCCACGACACTATGCATCCTCAACTTCTTCTGCCCCACCACCCTCTCAGGAAGGAGAGGAAGCTTACTCCATGGCGGGCATGTATACCATGTTGTAGGATATTCAGAATGCTCAGCAGCAACACACCACATCTCTGGCTAGAATTCAAGATGTGCAGGGTCAGATGTACACTAACCAGCAGGCCATCTATGAGAATGGGCATCTTCTCTTAGCCAACCAAGAGACCATGCATTAGTGCATGTAGAGGATGGAGCAATACCAGCAGTCGTTCTTTGATCACTGTTGTAGCCAGGGATACTTTGGAGGCTATCAGATGCCACCGCCTATGCCCTCTTCTGATCCAAATTTCTAGGGGATGTTTCCTCCCCAGGACCCTAGCCAGCCACCACCACCGTACTAGTCGGGTATCACTATTCCACCTCTTAAGTTGGAATTTTGACTATGATGTCATAGTCATATTCATTCTTGGGGTGTGCTAGAACATCTTTTATCTTAGTTCTTTCATGTTAGCATTTTGTTTTTATTTTGGAAAAATTAGTTTTTTTTAGGTCTAATGTTTTTGTAGGATCCACAAGCTATCTAGTGTAATATGTGGAATAGTAAATGCATGGTTTCATTTGAGTATGTCAATCTCTGGGGTTGGGTGCACATAAAAAAATTTGAGTAAATTTAAAAATTTGTGTGCTTACCTTGTGAGTAATTGAGTTTAACTGAGGAAGTGCTTGGGTAGGACAGCTTCAGGACATGGGGATATGAATGGCCATCTTAATTGTCCAAGTAAAGTGATTGACAAGGTTGTTGAGCCCGAACCGACCAAACACTAACGTGACCTTAAACTAAAATTTAAGAGAGAAATCCCTTGATTACCCTATACACAGGTCATTAGAGAGGGACATATGATTTTCTCTGAAGGTTCTATCTCTTAGTCGTGTGATCTCATCCACCGCATACATTCGCTTTACACTCCACCATAAGAAGATTGAGTACACATTATCATTATTTATTTTGATTGCATTTACATTGCATAGTAGACCTTGCATTATAGTTGTTTATTTTAGCTTACATTAGTGAAAAATGAAAAAACAAATATAGAAAATCATACACGCACAACAAAATTCCGGTGCATGTAATATTAGTTGTATAACATTTTTGTTCATATAGCTACAACTACATTACATAAAGCATATAGTATCATCATGTGCTCATTTATTCTTCTTAAACATAAGAAGGTAGTGATTTTACCCATACCCTTCAAAGAAAGAAGAAAACTAGTGTCATGATTAGAAAAGTGTAGTGTAAGCATAAGCCCTTAATAGTATGTTGAAAAGGGGCTTGAAAAAAAAGAGAAAAAAATAAGAAAAAAAAAGATTGAGTATAGTTTCAGAAAGTGAGGGAGAAAGGGCATAGTCCTACCTGTTTCATAAGGAAGAATTAGTACATGATGTAGTTGTGTAGATGTTTTGTCTTATATTAAGATGAAATAATAGTTGCATGCATCATTCCACCTCAATGATTAGGCATTTTATAATTTTCATCGGCATAGGTTCATCATAATTGTTTATTGCATGAATGATTCTATGTGTTCATGGTTCTTCCATAGCCACCCATCCTAACCACCTATTGCTCTTATCGGTAGGCCACTCATTCATTATCTATCAAGAGAACTACTTCCATGTAGATGGTAGTTAGAGAAAACGAGAAACGTAGATAGGAGATCACATGATGCACCAAGTATGAACTGAACGAGGTTATCATATTAACTGCTTTAATTGATAGTGTTTCATTGATTGTAGGACAGACATCTTTTATAGAGGTTTCTGGTCTCCTGGAGGGCAGTTAGTGTTCAGTAATCAGTGAGGGCCGGTGTGAGGACCGGAGGTGGGGACTTTTTAGATGTACTTTATGCACTTATGTCCTTCAGCTGACTTATCTCAACCAGATCCAAAGGTTTTGTTGCTCGAGGACAAGCAAAGTTTAAGCTTAGGGGAGTTTGATGCATGGGTTTTGAGTCACTTTTACAGGCTTATTCTATATCTATTTTGTGCACATATATGTCATTTTCTTGATTTTATTTGTATAATTCACTATTTTTGGCATGTACACTCTGTTTGCATCAAATTATACTTATTTTATCATATGATTCTATGCATTTCCTGGACTTATGTACATTAATCTGCTCTTTTTAGGTACTCTATACACACTGCAGTCTCGGTGCCACCCACCCACCTGGTCGGTGCCATCGAGATCACATTGGTAACCGGTCAGAAACGAGTAGCAATCTTGGTGCTACCGACTCATCCTATCAGTGGTACTGAGATTGGGTCAGTATCACAGCCCAAGCAAACGTACCAGCTCGGTACTACTGACCCACATGTCGGTGGTATCGACTCAGAAGTGGAAGGCCCGCGATAAGAAGTCGTCAGTGCCACCGATCATCCAGTCGGTGGTACCCACTCTGCCGGATTTTGTACGCATATCTGTTGGCTCAGATCCAACGGTCCACGTTGCTTGGTACTGTAAGTTGGCCTATGACCTAAGCAAGGACGGACAGACCTTAGGGGCATCTCATTACGCGTCGCACGAAAGAGAGAGAGATAGAGAGAGAGAGGAGAACGGAGCCGAAGGCCACCAACCGGGTGATCTGAGCACCTCTGACGGGCATTTTTGCTGTCGGAAGACTGTGGAACGTGCGTTTCTCGAGGAGGATTATCCAGAATACCTTCTTTCCAGGGGTTACACAAATTTCATTCATGTTTCCCACTTTTTTCTTCTTTCCCTCCTTGTATTCACAACTGAAAACCATGTGGGGTTAATCCCCTCCTTTCCTTAGGACCCAGAAGTAGCCCGGGGGATCATTGTATCGACTTTTGCATGAATTAATATAGATTTCTCTTTATTCCTGGATATATAGTTGTGTTTTTAATGATCTACCTATGCTTGATCACCATCGGTAGAGTAATAGACTGATAATTGCTCTGGAAGGAGGATTAAAAGTTTGAAAATCACGATCTATACACTTTCCTAAGTGTTCTTTGGAAAAGGTAGCGTACGGTGAGTGGAGAGAAACCCAGAGTTTTTTATAATGCATCTAGACTAAGATTTAATTTGCTACGGAAGTGGAATTGGCTTAGATCTAGGTAGTGGATTGCACCGTGGAAGCGGGCAATTCTGACTACATGCTTGTTGTCCAGGGTTAGGGTAAAATCTGTATTAATTTGATAGAAATTAGATATAACGAGACCTCGTAGTGAAATCAGTTATCCTAAGGAACTCATACCATTTGAATTAATCACCATTCATTTTCATTTAATTATCTTTTATTTTGTTTAACTCAAATCCAATATTTTTATCAGCTTAGCTGATTACACCGTAGTTAGTAATAGTCACTGAGACTACGTCTCCCTGAGTTCGAATCGGGCCTCACATAGGCCTATATTACTCGACACGTACACTTGCGTTCATGCGCACGATTTTAGCATGTCAGCTGACAAGGCACACATCATTAAAAGGTTCGAAAATATAATTCTAATAGGAATCAAAATTGTGACATTACATGTTATCCTCTTCAGTTTAGGAAAACTTACGAAATTCATATTTCTCAAACCCCATGTCCAATTAATCTCAAATTTTAAAAAAAGTCCATTATGACTTAAACTACACGTGTGCAAAGTTTGGGACTAAAATTAGTTTTTGCAAGTTATCACTTAAAAAGGCATATTTCATTCATATTTTCTCTTTCTTACTCTTTTGTATCATTTATTTGGATTCCTTTTACCATTATAAACTATGTGGATTTGAAATCTAATCCATGATGATCAATCATACGACTTTCCAGAGAATTCCACATATTTTTCATCATTATCTTAATTTCTTTTCCTTTTTATGCATTATTTGATTTCATTCAACTTTTTTTCCTTTTTATCATATTGGACTCAGTAACTCATTAGGATCCATGAAATCATACATTTAAAGGAAATATTATCAGAGAAATCCACTCATTACACATAAATTATACAATTTCATAATCATACATTTTATTGGTGAAATTGCATTTCAAACGATATAAGCCCCAAAATTGGGGTTGTAACAGACAAAAAGAAAAAAGCAAGGAAGAAGAAAGAAGAAAAGGAAGGAGGGTTGTGCCACTTCGGTTTCTTCATTGAGCTTCATACCGATTTCTCCACCATCATCTTTATTCTTGTTCCATCCGGATATTCTCTACAAGAGGAAGTTTTTCCAGTAGGTATTTTGGTGTGGTGACATACTAATTTGGTATAGTATGTATCTCTTTCTTTTGCTTTATATTCCTCAAGTTTTGGGTCAAAACTTAGAATGAATTTTATAATCTATTGATTAGTAAATTTCTCCGTCGGACTTTGACCCCTTGATTTTTTCCGTCACAAATTGTGGGTATTTTTCCACATAAACCCTAGTATTCTTGTGTTTTTTTGTTCGTATTTATTTTTTTGTACTTGCATATGCATCTTTCCTATTAAGTTGTTGCACTACAATATATATATTGGATATTTATTTTTCATTATTTTTAGCAAGTAACAACCTCTTTAAGTCATACGGTAACACAGCGTAGTTGTGCTCCTTGCAGTGGATTTGTTTATCCCCTTGATCGATTATGTTGTGTCCGGAATGGTAGGTTTTTCAACGTTAAAGGTGGTTGATGATAGGAAGTGGTGAATGAGTAAATCTATTGGCTTTCAATTGTACAGTAAATGTCATTTAGTGGTTTGGCACTTTGTTAGTCATCTGCTACGCTTGTGTTGGCTTATCAAACACTAAGATCGAAATCTTGGAGGTTTGGAAGCTTGCGCTGTAAAACTTGTATTAATCTAGAGTATTCTTGCGTAAGGTTTTGTTTCTTAACTTTCTTGGCAGCAATAGTTATTTGATTTATGCCTGCCCCGCGCCATAAGAGAGAGAGAGAGACTTCTAGGGTCTGTTTGGTATGATGTAGTTTTAGAAGATGATGTTCGATTATTTTGTCTTTAAAATTAAATTTATCAAGTAAGGTGTGTTAGGGTATAATTATGTAAATTACAACTGCACTTTTGAGCTGAAAATCCAAAAAATCGTACTGCGTCCATTGCAGTTCGTGTGCGGAACGAGTCCAAGGTGCTGGATAGCGGTATGTGGACCCTACGTAATCAACTAGCAAAGTTATTTTGACTTTTGCTCCACTATCATGATGCTTGCTGTATGATTTCAGAATTAATAAATCTCAGCTGCTCTTCGAATCAAACTCCACATTGGCCACAACTCACGACCACGCAAAAACTCCTCCATATCAACCAAACATAAAAAACATAAAATCGTGCTTACACGCTAGTGTGGTCGCGAGCCCTGCAATTCACTGCCGAGTGCCCGTTCACACCACTTCATATTCCATCCCTTCACGGATGTAGAAAAAACTACTACGGTTGCTTCTACAAACAAACCCTAACGTGATATTCACCCAATCGAAAGCTACATGGGTTTATAGCTTTTTCAATCGCCACTCCCATTACTGTATTACAAGGCGGATGTGAAGTCTTTGCCTTTGTTTTTTGTAGGACTAAATTTCTTTTAGGCACAACCGCCGCACTACCCACCTGACACCCTGCGCTTGCCACCTGTCAACGTGTTAGTTTTTTTATTTTTTGTTTGTTTTGCTCATAACTTTTAAAATAGAAAGAATTTTTTGATGAAATAAAGTGTATTAGAATCCTTATAAAATGTGCATTCAAACAAGACCAATATTGACATATTTTTAAAGAAAAAAAGAAGAAGAGAAAAATATAGAGGGAATAAAAGGAGAGTCAAAAGAAGTAAAAAAATAATTAAAAAAGATAAAATAGACGAATATGAAAAGGAAGATGGAAAATAAGGAAGAACGTAAATGAGAAGAGGAGGAAAGTAATATATTTTTATTTGAATGTATCTATTATAGACCCCAATGCGTAAAAATTTTATTGAATGTGCCCACTATTATTTGAATGTGTCCATCATTGCTTCAATGCACCGACTTTTTCTTGAATGTGATCACTATTTTTTGAATGTGCTCACTATTACTTCAATGCAGCCCTTTTGCTTGAATGCACCCACTATTTTCTGAATGCACCCACTATTGCTTCAATGCACCCACTTTTACATGAATGTGCCTACTATTGTCCTGAATGCGGCCACTTTTACTTTAATGTGCCCTCTACAGCCCTAAATGTGCCCACTTTTACATTAATGCGCCCAATATTATCCTGAATGTGCCTACTTTACTTGAATGTGCCATTACAGCCCTCAATGCGCCCAGTTTTGGTTGAACGCGCCCACTATTTCTTCAATGCACCCACTATTTCTTCAATGCACCACTTTTACATGAATGTGTCCACTATTGTCCTAAATGCCCCCACTACAACCCTCAATGTACCCACTTTTACATGAATATGTCCGCTATTGTCTTGAATGCGCCTAATTTTACTTGAATGCTCCCACTACAGTCCTGAATGCACCCACTTTTACGTAAATGTGCCCATTATTGTCCTGAATGTGCCTACTTTTTCTTGAATGCTCCCACTACAACCCTCTTGAATGTGCATACTTTTTCTTGAATGCGCCCACTACAGCCATGAATGTACCCAATTTTACTTGAATGTGCCCACTATTGCTTCAATGCACCCACTTTTATATGAATGTGCCCACTATTGTCCTGAATGCACCTACTTTTACTTGAATGTGTCCATTACAGTCTTGAATGTGCCCACTTTTACGTGAATGTGCCCATTATTGTCATGAATGTACCTACTTTTGCATGAATGTGTCTACTACAACCCTCAACGCACCCAGTTTTGTTTGAATGTGCCCACTATTCTTCTCAATGCACCCATTTTTAACAGAATACACCCTCTATTATCCTGAATGCACCCACTTTTACTTGAATGTGCCCAATACATCCCTTAACGCCCATTAATGTCCTGAATGCGCCTACTTTTTAGGGTTGTAAATGGGTACGGGTAGACCCGCAGACCCGCAAATCCGGACCCTTAAAAAACCCATCACGGGTCTAATTTTTTATACCAGCATACCCTTGGACCCGTATATCCTTGGACCTGCATATAAGCGGGTCCAATAATGGGTATGCTTGGACCCAGACCCGCTAGACCCGTGTACCCGCTATACATAAGTAAATACTAAAATAATATGTTATATATATCATATTTTACTAGTCTAACTATTATAATTATTAAGATTATATCCTACTCTAGCCACAATAAGGTTGAGACTAGTCATATAATTAATAATTAACTATTCTAGTTACAATAATGAACATCATATGTAAACTTAAAATCAATATGTCTACTAATTTACATTACTTTCTACATAAATTAAATGTTATGATCATGACTACATATTTGTAAACAATTACTCAATTAATGTTATTGTATAGAATATAGCATTGTCTAATATAACTATTACATGTTGATATACTATATGATAATAATATCTTGTTGTGTTAAATATATATAACATAGTCATTTCTCTTAACAATATGATATTTTATAGAACCGCTTACCCGCATACCCACACCGTATACCCGCTATTATTGCGGGTACATGTATGGTGCGGGTCTAGGTTTTGTATTATGTGGGTCTAGAATCAGAACCGGACCCGCTAAATTAGATGGGTATGGGTATGGATATGGCCAGACCCACACCGTTTACACCCTTACTACTTTTTCTTGAATGTGCCCACTACAGCCCTCTTGAATGCGCCTACTTTTTCTTGAATGTGCCCACTACAACCATCAATGCACCCAATTTTGCTTGAATGTGCCCACTATTGCTTCAATGCACCCACTGTTACATAAATGTGCTCATTATTGTCATGAATGCACCTACTTTTATTTGAATGTGCCCACTACATCTCTCAATGCACCCAATTTTGCACGAATGTGCCTACTATCCTTCTCAATGCGCCCACTTTTAAAGGAATGTGCCCTATATTGTTCTCAATGTGCCTGCCATTGTCCTCAACGCGCCCGCTATTGTCCTTAATACACCTACTTTTGAATGTATTCACCCACTACAACACTGAATGTACTCACTTCTTCCCTCCTCACTTCTTTCCTTTCCTTTCATCACTTTCTTCCTCTTTTTACTTCTCACATGTTTTTTTTCATTTATTTTCTCACTTACTTTCTTCCTAATACCGGTGTGTATTATTTTCTCTAAAATATGTCAATATTGATTTTGTTGAAATGAAAATTTTATAACAAATCCAACAACTTTTATTTAGTAAAAAAACTCATTACGGATCAAAAGTTATACACAAAACAAATTTTCTTTATATTTCCTCTTAACATACATGTGTGTTTTTTTTTAAATATGTTAATCTATTGATCTTGTTGTAATTTATTTTTTATAACAAATCCAATGATTTTTATTTCATCAAAAAATTCATTACAGATCAAAAGTTATACACAAAACAAGATTTCTTTTGTATTCTTTCTTAATCTCTTTTTTCAGCCTTATCAAATCACTCCATTTGTCCCTTTTACCTACCCCATGTAACAATCCCACGTATAGCCAAACATGGGTGCATGAGCGCGTCAGGCACGAGTCCTGGCCAGACACGCGTCCTCTTCTCATTTTCATTTTTGGTATGTATTGCCGCACGATCTGTTTTCAGGTACATCTATCAATTCATATGCCGTCTCTATTTCAGACGCTGAAGCACAGCACATGGTTAAAAATAAATTAAAGCTAGCTGGTCATTTTATATAGCGCCATTTTATCAACCACGTTTTGGCACCAACACCTGCGCTGTTCACCGTCAAATTATTCCCCTGGCAGAAGGAATCATAGCCTTGTTCCCATTTCTATCGTATAATAATGATAAAGAAAACCTTGTTACCATTTGACTTTGCAAAGGAGCACATGTGAGTGCTTCCCTTCTTTTCTGTCAGTCTTTAGAGAATTATCGTGTGATGTGTCAACGGTGCTGCCAGCCCCCCACCGTAGGATCGCAGGGTCGCTAATGTGCAGTACCCGAGATTGGTAAATCAAGTTGCCGAGCTGTTTTTGGTCAGCAAGTGGCCGGTCGGAGATTGGTAAATCAAGTTGCCGACCTGTTTTTGGTCAGCAAGTGGCCGGCTTTACCAACATAGATTACTTGGTGGTTAGAGTTTTATTTGAACATCATGTTGCCGGCTTTAGCAGCATAGATTACTTGGTGATTGGAGTTTTATTTGAACAATACATCAATTTTGCTAATTATTCACTTTAGTTAGTCGTGAGCAACACTAGTAACATTCTCTTTCATGCATCAATTTTGCTAATAAATTTATATTTGAACAAATGGTTCCTATAATACACTGCAACATATTGCTTAACATGAGATGAGCGCAATCGTCCGTCAGACGGGTAATGCATGATAATGGGGCTTGTCACATTTAAGGGGCATGTCACATAAATACATCAAATTGGGTCGCCCAGTCCATGTGTGACTATCATGATCATCACAGGTTGTTGTTGCTCTACAAGCGCCAACTCTATGCGTAACTTTGATCATCACATTTCTTAACCTGGTTTAGAATATAACAACACATCATGAAATTCAAGTTTTCCAATCATTCTATAACAAATTCAATGTGGGTTTCATTACCACCTGAAGCATCAATGATCAAGATCTTTAGTCGCAATGGTTTTATCACAACCATTCAGCATAACATAAGAATCATATTGAATTTTTTTCATAAAACAATTGAATTGCAATATCCAAATATTAAGAGCCAAACAAGCATGTCTTCTTCAGTGATATCATGTATTCATGTCACCCTCCAATCTTGTCAAACATAACTAAGTAAATGATAATGGTATTAATGAAATATTAATAGCTCGAGACCGAGAACATATGGGTGCATTTATAACCGTTTTCACATGAATTTGGGCCCATTTGAGTGTTAGTGGAACCCTAGGGTGTACAATTAATTTGGACACTTGTGATGCTAGAATGGTTTCAACAAAATGTAGATTGATTTATATATTGGGAACAAGTTTCCAACCAATTTTGGTGATACTTGGATATGAGAAGAAAAAGATATGAGGAAGAGGACCTTTTACAATTTGACCAATTTTGAGGTTTAATAACCAACCATTTTGGGGATTTTCTTTTGATTACTAGGATATGATGAGATAACGTTAACTTTTCATGAAGCTTGAAGTTGTTTTCCTCAATCATTTTGAGGATATACTAAGAGGAATGAATGTAATTCACCAAGATTAGACTAGGGGTAGTATTGGAACTCTATTAAATATTATATGAGTGAATTAGGTTCTAATTTTTTTTGAACAAATCATAATTTGAAGAAGTGATTTTATAAATTTGCGATATTTTAAAGATAAAATGTAAATAGGAGGATGTGAAAAAGAAAATATTAGGAAAACCCTATTAGTTGGGTCTTGGCCTTAAAACGATATCAATTGGGAATTCATCCTATGGTAAACCAAGTTATAATAGATTTAAACCAATAGTATTTTGTTGGTTAGTCCAACTTCAACCAACATAATTCAATTATTTGTCATTGTATCCTACCTTGAGGAAGAGCATGCTTTATAGTTCAAGTATGGTTGGGTCTATTTGAGACACCCTTGCTATTCGGACTCTAGTCATGATAGAGGGTTAGATGGAAACCTTTGTTAGACCCTTTTACACAAATGCAAGAAGAAAGTGGGTTGTCATATCTGTTTTGAGAGAGACTGTGTTCCCCTGGAATGCATGGAATTTGAGTTTGGAATGGGGGTGTTAGGTAACCTTGGTCCTATATAACGGCGTCTTAGAATAGAAGTGAAGGATGAAGATGATAAAGTTCCTACAAGGTGGCGGGAAGATCAGAGCAAGAGAATCCATGATTGGAGTATATCTACCATCCAATATGTGATCATGTGTAGTGGGTGGTAGTTCTTCAGAGATATGGGGACTGGGATGGGGTCAATAGAGGTTTCGTAGTCCTCCCAAAGATGTAAGGCTTCTTGGCACGATTAAATTAGGCTTTAATGAAAGGAAAGAAGTTGGTGGGTTGCCCCAATCACAGTGGTGCTTCAAGAGAAGAGTGTAAGTATGGGTGAACAGAATAGGAAAAGAAGTATATAAGAAGAGAGTCAGATACCAAGGAATGGATTTGGGTCACATATTATTACAAACTAATTTTTTTTGCATTTGATTTACTTATATGTAATTGAAGTATTAAATAGGGTGATATTAAAAATGCTAGATTTCTATGCCTTTGTTTAGCAATTTTGGTTTGTCAAAGCAAAGTCTCCAAGTTAAAGGAATTTGTGTTTTTATTTTTCAATGATACATGACTGATTTGTGATTAAAGATGTAAAACAAATTCTAATAATTGAGAAGGCTCCATGATTATCAAGTAATTGGATAGCTAATACATGATAATGCTCTGGTTTACTTGGATATCGAGTTGAGGGGAACCAACAAGCTTCATTAGACCCCACCTTTAACCCAACATGGGAAAATATCTAAATAGGGATAACTACCAAGTTTGATTGGATAATAAGCATATATCAGACTTGGGTATGCAATTACTTAGAAGGAAAGGACAAGATAATTAACCTTTGTATTTTATCATCAAATTTTACATAAATCTAAATAATGTCAAGATAAGGTTCCCTCAAAATTTCAGATCATTTGGAGTTTTCTAGAAGCCTCTAAAAAAATAGCTAAAGTGGGGAACTATCCTAAATAATAGAATGTAGATAGAATTAAAATAACCATCACTCGACCTAAGTCTGTGTAGTGTGGGACATAGCCACATGATGTAGTATGTGGATATCCATCAGATTGGTAAGATGTAAATCCAACAATGATTGATCATCGTCTACCTCCTAGCATAGGTCCTTCGAGACTTAGACTCCCATCTCCAACCCAAACTCCCTCATTTCTCAATTATTTCCCCTCAAACCAAACCCATTGGGATAATTAGAAGATAATGAGGACAAAGACATAACTCTCATCCATTATCACCCCTTGAGGTGATAATGCCCAAACCACCAGCTAGTCAGGGATTTAGGGCTAGAATCATCCACTACTAGATGTTGCCTCCACATAAAGGGTGCCATTAGCTTTGTCGCACCATTTTTCACTTAGAAAAACCCTTAATTGATTGTCAAATAGACCCTTTACCTCTTCCTAGAACTCCACCTTCTCTGATGAACTCCACCTCATCTTAATGCTCTAGAGCATTTCATGCCAATTGTCTTGTCTAGAAGCATTAGTTGAGGTCCCTAAAGTTGTTTGTCTTATTTGAAAGCCATGATGAGGACTTAGTCACCCCTTCCTAGTTCTCAATTTTTGGATCTTACCGACCTTCATCGAAATCATGTCTTTGGCCATCTTAAAGGGTCGCAAGTGGTTGAACTTTGGCAGACTCCCAGAAGCTTGCTAGAGCCTCAACTTGTCGTGAATTGAGGTATATCCCCTCCTTCTCTTTCATTTGTATACCTGTAATCCTAATCCCCTAGCACCCTCTCTAGACCATCATTGCCATGGTGCTATGGTCGGATAGTTTTAGTAAGACCTAGAGTGTAAGGACCCTGACCTTCATTTTGGGCTTACCCTATTTGTTTTGCCTAAACCTTGTGCTTGGTTGCTTGCTAATCATCTTTAGTGATAATTAGGGTTTGCTTGTGCTTAGTTGAGAGCTGGAGGTGCTACTTGCAAAATAACCTAAGATAGGGTTGAGGAGCAAGTTTGTCACCTTGAGAGATGTCTTTCTCTCTCTTTGCTTCCTCTAGGGTTGAGAGGAAGGTTTGGGCTCGTGCCTTGGGTTGTCTTGGGCTTGGTTGAGCTCTTTTGGGCCTTGTTCTCCCTTGTTTGGTCCTTGCTTTGTTTGGTTGAGCCCTGTATCGGGCAGGGATGCTTGTGTCGGCCTTGCTTTGTGTCGCCCATGAGGGGTGTATCGGCCATGGATGGAGTGTGTCGGCCTTTGACCTTCTTGCCTTGGTTGTGTCACCATAGCTTGTACAAGTGGTAGACCCTTGGGAGAGTAGTGTCATGGCATGTGCATGAGTTTTGCAAGGTGGTAAAACGTGTGGACAAGTGTCCCTTGGTAAGGTAACACCTTGCCTTAGTCTAACCTTGACCCCCCATCTATATATGTCTTGCCTTTCTCTACCTTAGGAACCCTTTAGCTCTTTGTTTCTCCTCTCTTCCTTGGTGTACGATACACCTACCCTTTGGAGCAAGTTGGTGGATGACCCTTCTCCCTTGGTGGCGATCCCTTCTTCTTCCTTTATCTTGGTGTCTAAACCCTAGGTGGGTCTTGTCCTTTGGTAAGCATCTTCTTCTCCATCTTGCTTACTCTTCGGCCATGGTGGTTATGCTTCTTGTTCCTTTTCTTGAGGTGGCCAAAGTAGTGTGCTTGGATCTAGGACCTAGAAGCTTGGAGTTTTGGAGCTTGAGGAGTTTGCTTAAGGTGGGTTACATAACTTATAACCCTAGATATACTACTTTCTCTATGTTGCATGTTTCATATATGTTGACAGTTGGCCATGCATGTATGTTTATTTCTCTAGAACATGTTGTTGACCTTAAGGATATTATGAGCATGATGTTGTTGTTGTTGTTGATGGGTTATATGCCTTTACACCTAGTTGGCCGAACCATAGTTGGGGTTTTCTTTGGTAGCAACACTCCTTTCTCTCCTTGGTCTAGAGAAGTGAGTTGGAGCTCTAGTAATATGGGCAATACCCCTCTCTCGTTTAAGTTTAGAGGTGAGATTATATTATAGTTGCTTGGGCAATACCCTCCTCTCACCCTGGATTTGAGAGGTGAGCTTTTGATGACCTATGTTGAGGTTGGATCCTTGTGGTTGCCTGATTTGTGAAAGAGGTTGTGCAACACCCCTCTCTCTTAGTTATTGAGAGGAGAGCCGACCTTCTTGATCAACTAGGGTTTGGTGCCCTTGTGTTTGAGGTTGAAGACGACCTTGTTGGGTTGTGTCTTATACGATATGACCTTGGGATAATGCTGCCCAACAACCTTCTGGTCTTGGGTTATACCCTTGTCCAATACCCATGTGTGCTTGGGCGTTATGATTTGTTGAGTGCCCTGCATGATACACCTTGTTGAGATAGTTTTACCTTGGTGCCTGATATCCCTTATCCACCCTAGAGTTAGGGT
This sequence comes from Alisma plantago-aquatica, assembly GCA_963693085.1. Lineage (NCBI taxonomy): Eukaryota > Viridiplantae > Streptophyta > Magnoliopsida > Alismatales > Alismataceae > Alisma > Alisma plantago-aquatica. The sequence continues at coordinate 1,876,880,553 of OY856409.1, read as the reverse complement.
TTGGGCGACATGGTTGCTAAACCCTTGGATGGGCATCTTGGTCGATATGAAGCCTCAACCCAAGCTTGGGCGTTAGTGTTGCTCTAAGCGACATGAGTTGTCTACCCTTCATGCATGATATGTCCTTGAGGTGTAATTCTTAGTAGATAAGCTTGCTTGGGTGAACCTTGTATCCCTGGCCGATATGCCTAGTTTAAGCTTAGTTGGTGCCTGTTATGGTCCCCTGGTTGATACCCTTGGAGGAGTTGATAGATGGGTGATTTACCCTTGATGTGATGTTGCCTGATAGCCTCTTTAGGATTAGGTCTTGGACGAAACACCATGTAGAGAGGGTGCTCGATGCACTCCCTTGTCTTTAGGTGGCCTTGGCCATTATCCTTGATAAGCTTGGACAATATGGTTTCATGCCCGACATGCCAACCCTAGGATGCTGACCGTTATGTTGCTGGCTATGCACGACACCTTTCTTGGGCATCATGGTTACCCTGGCCGATAGGGTTAACCCTCAGATGATGCTAGAAGGTTGCATGATAGGGGAGCCTTGGGCGACACCCCTTTGGCCGATATGGCTCATGTTGAAGGTTAGCCCGATAGTGGAACCTAACCCTGTCTTGGTGCATGTTAGACCCTTGGCCGATAGCCATGGTAGTGTCACACGTTATGACCTCGTGGATGGCTGCCCGACACCACGAGTATTAGTGGAACCTTGATGCATGTCAGAGGATGTGCAGTGTTTGGTTGATATGGTGGTGAGTTGCTTTAGGGTTTGGAACCCTAGCCGGTGTACCCTTTGGTAAGGGTTGGCGCTACTCGCCATACCTGTAGTGAGGGTTGCAAGGAGTTTTGGTGAGGGTTCTGATAACCCAGAATGTATATAGTTGATGGTTATCTTTTGATAATGATAACACAAGTGACATGATGTAATCACCTTGCATCCTGCAAATATGATGATGAGATATAATGATAGGTTGTAAAATAGGAAGCTTGGAAGCTTATGATGTTGCTTCACATGTTGATATAACACATGCATATGGTCACAAGTATGAGGCATAACGTATGCCCATGATTGATAATAATACTATAAATGATAAATCTTGTGTGATATGCTCATGGATGCTTCTTTATACTTGATAGCATGATCATTCTGTTAATCCATGATGGTTTCAGTAATCTCTGTGAATATGTATATACTAACCATGTAGGTATTTCATGTGGATTCATAGCCTGGCAAGAGCTATGAGATATATGTGCTCTGACTAGCATAGTATGATGATAATCCTTGTTAATAAAATAACAAGTTGCTAGGTCTGAGGACCTGATATAAGACTGAGTTCCTAGTTGAGGTGTTATCCTCTGATGATGAAATAAGGGATGCGTTCCCAGAATGTTGGTGCATGTTTATGATGCCTTGAGAGGCAATGGTTGATATCATGAGGGATTGAGGTCCCAAGACAGTATGTTGATGGCAATAATGATGTAATTCTATAAGGCTATGTTTATGCCTTGTTTTGCCTCAACAATTGGTTTAAAATATACTAATTAATTTCAAATGAACATATCATGTAGTTTGCCCTGGCCATAGACCCATTACCGTCAGTAATTGGTGATGGTGAAACAGGTTTATCCTGCGAGATTACTTAGAGAACATATTGTTGAATATGCAAGGTTTCCCCTAGCCTAAAATAGGAGGGCTAAGTGCAATTGTGGTTGCCAACTCGGGATGTGTGGAACATGGTGAACATACCCATGGCTCGGGATATGTGATGATGAGCATGATGTGTTCATGGATCAGATGTATGTACTAGCACCTATGATGAGGTGAGCTAGGGATATGGGTAGCTTGCGGAGCTAACCCAGAGGCTGAGGCCTATAAGCATAAGACTGCGGTCTTGCTTGATGATTCATGCACTGACCACGGGAAGGTGAGGTCATGGAGTCCGGATCTCCTTAGACCTTGTATGGCACCGGATTGGGCTTCGTAGCCAATGGTTGGATTTGAGCAGGGAAGGCTCACTTCCTCAGGGCATAATAAAATGTAATCCAGCCGAATAAGTATATCTTGCTTAGAGCAAAATGTGGAACATTGATTGAAGCCTTGATTACATAGCTGATCTAGTTACACCTTGCAGATACGTGTACGATCCATACAACTTGTGATAAGTTCTTATAATGCTTATCTTGTCAATCATGTTCCATAAAGAAATACTTGGTTATATGCCTCCCGGATATCTTGGTAAGTTTGATGGTAATGATAGCTTTGTTCAGTATGCTGCTCTTGTTATACGCTTATTCAGTTATTTGTTGTTATCTGCTTTAAACCTTTGAGGTTTATAGTTGCGGTGGGGAGTTATGTTTCTCGTTGGGACTTTGTGTCTCACCCCGCTAGTTTACACTCTTTTTAGGTGATCGCTCTAGACGTGGTGGTGGTCATGAGGTTGCGGCCGAGCAGTAAGAAGAGTAGTAGAAGGCAAGAGATGGACATTCTGCTATTTTGGTGGTTTTCTAGTAGAGTCCTAGAGTCATCCATGTAGTCTCAAGTCCTCGGAGGTGTTTGACGATGTTTCACGATGTTTAGCTGCTGTAATTTTTGTATATCCTGCTGCTGGCCGTACATGGCCTGTTATGTATGTATAAACATGTGATGAACTAATATGCGTTGTTGCGACAGTGGGTGGCTTTAAGATGTGAACATATCTGGCAGGTGATCTTGAATATATCTATATATGACCTGAACTTCTTGTAGGGCCTGGTTGCAAATGTTCTGTATGTATGTCCCGCAAACGGTTTTAATTAACCTGTGTTTTCGGTAATATATGGTTCCGCACATTTTCACGTGTCATCTCGTTGTCTATGTGATGGCGGGGTATCACAGTTGGTTTGGTATCAGAGCTCTAGGTTCACTGAGTCTACAAGGATCTAGGACTAGGTTTGCGTCTGTTCTTGTGAGTTTCCTATATTTTCTTACCATAACCTTATGCTCTCAGTAGAAGATAAAGCTTAAAGATGTCTGAAAACCATGAAGAACATGTTTCCGAGAGCAGCGATGCTGCATCAGTTGATGGAACATAAGGGCAGGAACATGGAGATCGAGTGTCTGAGGTCCCCCAACTTGACCCAGCCATTCTCGAGAACCCTGCCTACCAACAGCTTATAGGGTAGATGATGACTACGATGAATCACATGGTGGAAAGGTTTCCAGTGCCTCAGCCAAGAGAACAGGCTCCCCATGGTGAAACATCGGGTATTGGGAAGGCCTTTGAGCAGCTTCGCCGAGTCAGAGCTTCATATGATGCTGGAATGGATGATCCAACATATGTTGATCTGTGGATGACAGGTCTTGAGAAGGCCTTCCGGATCCTCGACATCCCCGAAGTAAACAAAGTCAAGCATGTTGTCCACCTTCTGAAGGGAAGTGTTGGCCACTGGTGGGCCATCGAGGAGGAGAAGCGACCCGGTGAGGAGATCGGTTGGGAGATCTTCCGATAAGAGTTCGTCAGCAGATACTTTCCGAAGACGTATCTGGACAAGAAGATCAACCAGTTTGAGCATCTACGCCAAGGAACGATGAGCATCACCGAGTATGAAGCCAAGTTCATGGATTTGCTGAGGTTTTGTCCTCACATGGTAGTGACAGATGATGAGCGGATCAGGTGGTTTGAGAAAGGTTTGAGTGTTGAATTGTCAACACCTGTTGCTGCTTTAGAGAATCGGGAGCGGTTTGCCATGTTTATGGAGTTCGTCTGCAGGATTGAACGATCTATTAAGGAGGAAAGGGATCCCATGACTAGGAAAAGGCCTACTCAGTTCCAGGGACAAAGATCTGGTGGCTTAAAGAAGTCAAGGTTTTCATCACCTTCCATGATGAGAGGTTCTAGTGCACCATCACAGTGGTCTCCGAGTAAGGGAAGAGGTCATGTTTCTTCGCTATCAAAGGTGCATAGTACAGCTTCTGTGGCAGTAACAAAGCCATCTAGACCACAGAAAAAAGGTAGGTCATGTTACCACTGTGGACAGACTGGGCATTTAAAGTCAAATTGCCCAAGAAGAGATGTTGAGGTAACACAACAGCTGAGACATAGTCAACAAGGGTCAGACAGACAGCAACACAGTGCTAGCAGAGGGCGAGGATGCGATCAAGCGCCGCAAGTGGGATCGTCTTCTCAAGGAAGCAGAGGACATGGAAAACAAGCAACGGCTCGATTCTATGCTATGAGTTAACCGGAGGCGATAGTCAACCCGCGAGTGGTGACAGGTCAGATGGACTTATTTCATTCGGATTTGTCTTCTTCTTGCTTTATATCTATTTTGGTTGACTCGGGTGCTACGCACTCTTTTATCACACATAGTCTGCTTGATAGTTGTCCTTTACCTTTTAGTTGTAAGAAAGATAACTTGTTGTTAGAAACCCCTCTTGATGGTTCCTCGATTCTTAGAGAAGAGTGTCCATCTTGTGTCTTATCTTTTTTGGGACACAATATACAAGTGGATCTTATACCACTTGATATGCATGGATTTGATGTGATCCTTGGGATGGATACTTTAGAGAAGTATAAGGTTGTATTGGACTATGGTTCCAAACAGGCGGTGTTTGATGAATATGGAGAGGAGTGGATCTTCCAAGGAGATAAGAAGATTCTTTCCACATGTCTAGTATCATTAATGGTGATAGAAAAGTTGTTGCGGCAAGGTTGTAAGGCTTTCTTAGCTCATGTTGTGGATACCAAGGCAAAAGGTCCTAGCCTTGAAGAGGTAACGGTTGTCCGAGAGTTTGCAGATGTATTTCCTAATGAGTTTCCCGGTGTTCCCCCACCTCGAGAGATTGATTTTGAGATCAATCTGATACCAGGATCACTGCCAGTCGCAAAGATACCGTATAGGATGGCTCCAGCATAGATGGTAGAGTTGAAAACGTAGTTACAGGAGTTGTTGGAGAAAGGTTTCATCCGATCGAGCACATCGCCTTGGGGTGCTCCAGTGTTGTTTGTTAAGAAGAAGGACGGATCGATGTGGCTATCTATAGATTACCGACAGTTGAACAAAGTTACAATCAAGAATAAGTACCTATTGCCGAGGATAGATGATCTGTTCGATCAGTTGTGTGGTGATACAGTGTTCTCAAAGATCGATCTATGGTCTGGATATCATCAGTTGAGGATTAAGGCGGACGACATACCAAAGTCAGCATTTAGGATGAGGTATGGTCACTTTGAGTTTGTGGTTATGCCGTTTGGGCTAACCAATGCACCTGCTGCTTTCATGGACCTGATGAACCGAGTGTTCCGTCCATTCCTAGATCAGTTTGTTGTAGTCTTTATAGACGACATTTTGATCTATAGTCGGGACAGGCAAGAGCATGAGTGACATCTTCGGCAAGTGTTGACTCTTCTTCATCAACATCAGCTGTATGCCAAGTTCAACAAATGTGAGTTCTGGTTGAAGGAAGTGACCTTCTTAGGTCATGTGATATCTGCAGAAGGAGTCAGAGTGGACCCTAAAAAGGTGGAGTCAGTTGCAGATTGGGAGCAACCAAAGACGCCAATAGAAGTTCATAGTTTTCTGGGTTTGGCCGGGTACTACCGGAGGTTTATCAAGGACTTCAGTGCAATCGCGTTGCCAATGACAAAGCTGACCAGAAAAGATGTACCATTTGTTTGGGATGATCGTTGTCAGCAAGCTTTCTAAAGTTTGAAGGAGAAGCTGACTAGTGCTCCAGTACTAGTGTTACCAGAGCCTGGGAAGGGCGATGTTGTTTTCTGTGATGCTTCCAAGAAAGGCTTAGGTTGTGTGCTGATGCAGGAAGATCATGTGATTTCTTTTGCTTCGCGACAGCTTAAAAAACATGAGGATAACTATGTGACACATGATTTGGAGTTGGCAGCGGTGGTCCATGCGTTAAAGATTTGGAGACACTATCTTTATGGGGAAGTGTGTCAGATCTTTACAGATCATAAAAACCTAATGTATATCTTTTCATAGAGTGAGTTGAATATGCAACAACGTCGTTGGATGGAGATAATCAATGATTATGATTGCACCATTGAGTATCATCCTGGTAAGACAAATGTGGTAGTTGATGCGCTTAGTAGAAAGTCTTATTCTCTCTCCACGAAGAAAGCACAGTTGAGTTCTTTGGTATGCCATAGGTGGTATATGTTTGTCTCCTTGCGGTAGATGAATGTGTAGTTGGAAGTTTCCTTGTTGGCAGGACTATTGGCACAGATGCAATTCAAGCCTACATAGAGACAGTAGATCAAAAATGCACAATAGGCAGATGATACAGTACAGTTGATCAGGTCAGCGCTTGGCAGCAAAAAGCGTGATGGGTTCCATGAGTCTGAGGATGGACTAGTTTGCTATCATGGTAGGATGGTGGTCCCCGATGGTGACAATCTAAGAAAGCTAGTGCTCGAGGAAGCACACACGTCAATGTACGCTATGCATCCAGGAGTCACCAAGATGTATCATAATCTAAAGGACCTGTATTGGTGGTCTGGCTTGAAGAAGGATGTAGCTGAGTTTGTGGCTAAATACGCAGTATGTCAGCAAGTTAAAGCTGAGCATCATAATCCGGCAGGTACGTTGCAACCTATGTTGATACCACAATGGAAATGGGATCATATAACCATGGATTTCATAGTTGGTCCACCAAAGACAGCTAGGAATCATGATTCCATTTGGGTAATAGTGGACAGGTTGACAAAATCCGCTCATTCCGTACCAGTAAAAACAATGTATACAGCAGAGAAGCTTGCTCGGGTGTATGTGGACAATATAGTGCATTTTCACAGTGTACCGGCAACAATAGTTTCCGACAGAGGTCCTCAGTTCACAAGTCATTTCTGGGAACACTTGCACAAAGCGTTGGGAACGCAGTTGAGGTTCAGTACCGCTTTCCACCCCCAGACGGATGGACAGTCTGAAAGGACTATTCAGACTTTATAGGATCTTCTCTGAGCTTGTGTTTTGCAGTTCCTAGGTAGTTGGGACATGCATCTCAGTTTTATAGAGTTTGCTTATAACAATAGTTACCAGCGGAGCATTGACATGGCTCCTTATGAGGCTCTATATGGAAGGAAGTGCAGATCCCCTTTATGCTGGTATGAGTCTGGTGAAAATCAGCTTTTGGGTCCTGAGTTAGTACAACAGACAATAGAAAAGATCAAAGTGATACAACAAAAGTTGAAAATAGCACAGGATAGACAGAAGTCTTATGAAAACAATCATCGACGACCTCTAGAGTTCCAAGTGGGAGACAAAGTATATCTCAAGGTCTCACCTTGGAAAGGCATGCTAAGGTTTGGTCGGAAGGGAAAACTGGAACCCAGGTATATGGGGTCGTACCCGGTAATAGCACGTGTTGGCAAGGTAGCTTACAAGTTAGAGTTGTCGCTAGAGTTGCGAAGGTTGCATCCAGTGTTCCATGTCAGTATGATGAAGAAAATTCATCCAGACACAGGGACAGTGATACAGCCAGTTGAGGTTGAGCTTGATGAAGACGTGACCTACGAGGAGGGTCCGATGGCGATCCTTGACAGAAGAGTAAAGAAGTTGAAGAGGAAGAACCTGGTTCTTGTGAAGGTTTTGTGGCATCATCGTGGTGTTGAGGAAGCCACGTGGGAGCCTGAGGAAGAGATGAGGAGAAAGTATCCCTCACTTTTCTATTCGGATTTCGGGGACGAAATCCTTTTGTAGAGGGTTATGGCTTGTAAGGACCTTGACCTTCGTTTTGGGCTTACCCTGTTTGTTTTGCCTAAACCTTGTGCCAGGTTGCTTGCTAATCATCTTTAGTGATGATTAGGGTTTGCTTGTGCTAAGTTGAGAGTTGGAGGTGCTACTTGCAAAATAACCTAAGATAGGGTTGAGGAGCAAGTTTGTCACCTTGAGAGATGTCTTTAACTCTCTTTGCTTCCTCTAGGGTTGAGAGGAAGGTTTGGGCTCGTGCCTTGGGTTGTCTTGGGTTTGGTTGAGCTCTTTTGGGCCTTGTTGTCCCTTGTTTGGGCCTTGCTTTGCTTGGGTGAGCCCTGTATTGGGTAGGGATGCTTGTGTCGGCCTTGCTTAATGTCTCCCATGATGGGTGTATCGGCCATGGATGGAGTGTTTCGGCCTTTGACCTTTTGTTTACTTTCTTGCCTTGGTTGTGTCACCATAGCTTGGACAAGTGGCCGACCCTTGGGAGAGTAGTGGCATGGCATGTGCATGAGTTTTGCAAGGTGGTAAAACGTGTGGACAAGTGTCCCTTGGTAAGGTGACACCTTGCCTTGGTCTAACCTTGACCCCCATCTATATATGCCTTTCCTTTTTCTTCCTTAAGAACCCTTTAGCTCTTTGTTTCTCCTCTCTTCCTTGGTGCACTATATACCTACCCTTTGGAGCAAGTTGGTGGCCGATCCTTCTTCCTTGGTGGTGATCCCTTCTTCTTCCTTTAGCTTGGTGGTCGAACCCTAGGTGGGTCTTGTCCTTTGGTAAGCATCTTCTTCTCCATCTTTCTTACTCTTCGGCCATGGTGGTTATGCTTCTTGTTCCTTTTCTTGAGGTGGTCGAAGTAGTGTGCTTGGATCTAGGAGCTAGAAGCTTGTAGTTTTGGAGCTTGAGGAGTTTGCTTAAGGAGGGTTACATAACTTCCAACCCTAGCTATACTACTTTCTCTATGTTGCATGTTTCATATATGTTGACAATCGGCCATGCATGTATGTTTCTTGCTCTAGAACATGTTGTTGATCTTATGGATATTATGAGCATGATGATGTTGTTGTTGTTGTTGTTGATGATGGGTTATATGCCTTTACACCTAGTTGTGTGAACCATAGTTGGGGTTTTCTTTGGTGGCAACACTCCTTTCTCTCCTTGGTCTAGAGAATTGAGTTTGAGCTCTAGTAATATGGGAAATACCCCTCTCTCATTTAAGTTGAGAGGTGAGTTTATATTCTAGTTGCTTGGTCAATACCCTCCTCTCACCCTGGATTTGAGAGGTGTGCTTTTAATGACCTATGTTGAGGTTGGATCCTTGTGGTTTCTTGATTTGTGAAAGAGGTTTTGCAACACCCCTATCTCTTGGTTATTGAGAGGTGAGCCGACCTTCTTGATCAACTAGGGTTTGGTGCCCTTGTGCTTGAGGTTGAAGACGACCTTGTTGGGTTGTGTCTTACACGATATGACCTTGGGATAATTGATGCCCGATAACCTTCTGGTCTTGGGTTATACCCTTGGCTGATACCCATGTGTTCTTGGGCGTTATGCTTTGTTGAGTGCTTTGCATGATACACCTTGTTGAGATAGTTTTACCTTGGTGCCTGATATCCCTTATCCACCCTAGAGTTAGGGTTTGGGTGACATGGTTGCTAAACCCTTGGATGGGCATCATGGTCGATATGAAGCCTCAACCCAAGCTTGGGCGTTAGTGTTGCTCTAGGCGACATGAGTTGTCTACCCTTAATGCACGATGTGTCCTTGAGGTGTAATTCTTGGTAGATAAGCTTGCTTGGGTGAACCTTGTATCCCTAGTCGATATGCCTAGTTGAAGCTTAGTGGGTGCTCGTTATGGTCCCCTGGTCGATACCCTTGGAGGAGTTGATAGATGGGTGATTTACCCTTGATGAGATGTTGCTCGATACCCTCATTAGGGTTAGGTCTTGGATGAAACACCATGTATAGAGGGTACTCGATGCACTCCCTTGTCTTTAGGTGGCCTTGGCCATTATCCTTGATAAGCTTTGATAATATGGTTTCATGCCTGACATGCCAACCCTAGGATGTTGACCGTTATGATGTTGGCTATGCACGACACCTTTCTTGGGCATCATGGTTACCCTGGCCAATAGCGTTAACCCTCATATGATGCTAGAAGGTTGCACGATAGGGGCGCCTTGGGTGACACCCCTTTGTCCGATATGGCTCATGTTGACGGTTGGCCCGGTAGTGGAACCTAACCCTAGCTTGGTGCATGTTAGACCCTTGGCCGATAGACATGGTAGTGTCGTACGTTATGACCTCGTGGATGGCTTCCCGACACCACGAGTATTAGTGGAACCTTGATGCATGTTAGAGGATGTGCAGTGTTTGGTTGATATGGTGGTGAGTTGCTTTAGGGTTTGGAACCCTAGCCGGTGTACCCTTTGGTAAGGGTTGGCGCTACGCGCCATACCTGTAGTGAGGGTTGCAAGGAGTTTTGGTGAGGGTCCTGATAACCCAGAATGTATATAGTTGATGGTTCTCTTTTGATAATGATAACACAAGTGACATGATGTAATCACCTTGCATCCCACAAATATGATGATGAGATATAATGATAGGTTGTAAAATAGGTAGCTTGGAAGCTTATGATGTTGCTTCACATGTTGATATAACACATGCATATGGTCACAAGTATGAGGCATAACGTATGCCCATGATTGATAATAATACTATAAATGATAAAGCTTGTGTGATATGCTCATGGATGCTTCTTTATACTTGATAGCATGATCATTCTGTTAATCCATGATGGTTTCAGTAATCTCTGTGAATATGTATATACTAGCCATGCAGGTATTTCATGTGGATTCATAGCCTGGCAAGAGCTATGAGATATATGTGCTCTGACTAGCACGGTATGATGATAATCCTTGTTAATAAAATAACAAGTTGATAGGTGAGAGGACCTGATATAAGGATGAGTGCCTAGTTGAGGTGTTATCCTCTGATGATGAAATAAGGGATGCGTTCCCAGAATTTTGATGCATGTTTATGATTCCTTGAGAGGTAATGGTTGATGTCATGAGGGATTGAGGCCCCAAGACAGTATGTTGATGGCAATAATGATGTAATTCTATAAGGCTATGTTTATACCTTGTTTTGCCTCAACAATTGACTTAAAATATACTAATTAATTACAGATGACCATATCATGTAGTTTGCCATGGCCATAGACCCATTACTGTCAGTAATTGGTGATGGTGAAATAGGTTTATCCTGTGGGATTACTTGGAGCGAATATTGTTGAATATGCGAGGTTTGCCCTAGCCTAAAATAGGAGAGTAGAGTGCAACTGTGGTTGCAGACTCGGGATGTATGGAGAATGGTGAACATACCCATGGCTCAGGATATGTGATGATGAGCATGATGCATTCATGGATCGGATGTATGTACTAGCACCTATGATGAGGTGAGCTAGGGATATGGGTAGCTTGCGGAGCTAACCCAGAGGCTAAGGCCTATAAGCATATGATTGCGGTCTTGCTTGATGATTTGTGCACTGACCACAGGAAGGTGAGGTCATGCAGTCTGGATCTCCTTAGACCTTGTATGGAACCGGATTGCGCTTCACAGCCAATGGTTGGATTTGAGCAGGGAAGGCTCATTTCCTGAGGGCATACTAAAACATAATCCAGCCGAATAAGTATATCTTGCTTAGAGCAAAATGCAGAACATTGATTGAATCCTTGCTTACATAGCTGATCTAGTTACACCTTGCAGATACGTGTACGATCCTTACATCTTGTGATAAGTTCTTATAAAGCTTATCTTGTCAATCATGTTCCATAAAGAAATACTTGGTTATATGCCTCCCGGATATCTTGGTAAGATTGATGGTAATGATAGCTTCGTTCAGTATGTTGCTCTTGTTATACACTTATTTAGTTATTTGTTGTTATCTGCTTTAAACCTTTGAGGTTTATAGTTGCGATGGGGAGTTATGTTTCTCGCTGGGACTATGTGTCTCACCCCGCTGGTTTACACCTTTTTAGGTGATCGCTCTAGACGTGGTGGTGGTCGTGAGGTTGTGGCCGAGCAGCAACAAGAGCAGTAGAAGGCAAGAGATGGAGATGTTGCTATTTTGGTGGTTTCATAGTAGAGTCCTAGAGTCATCCCTGTACTCTCAGGTTCTCAGAGGTGTTTGACGATGTTTCACGATGTTTAGCTACTGTAATTTTTGTATATCTTGTTGCTGGTCGTATGTGGCCTATTATGTATGTATAAACAAGTGATGAACTAATATGCGATGTTGCAACAGTGGGTGGCTTTAAGATGTGAACATATTTGGAAGGTGATCTTGAATATATCTATATATGACTTGAACTTCTTGCAGGGTCTGGTTGCAAATGTTATGTACCTATGTTCCGCAATCAGTTTTAATTAACCCGTGTTTTCGGTAATATATGGTTCCGCACATTTTTGCGTGCCATCTCATTGTCTATGTGATGGTGGGGTGTCACATAGAGATGGTCATGAAACCCTCATTTGGGGTTTCCAAGCACCCAATAGTAGAGTCTACAATAGGTTGACCCCATGGTCGGCTACTTGCTCAGGGTGACATAGGAGGGACAATCCCATGCCATCTGCATTATATAAATGCCACAATGTAATGGGACAATAGATCTTTGCCACATGATTAAAATTTGTCTATGTCACGTGTGGATAAATATCTATCCATCAAAGTGGTAGTCCCTTTTTGGCTGACTCCACATTAATTTGTAATAATTCTAGGAATTGGATAATAATTTTGATGATTTCTTATATATAGATAAAAATGATCTTAACAAAATATAGAATACAATAAAATAGGTTTGAAAGCCTCTTTCTATCTCAACTTCAAAAAGTAAATTGTGATGCATACTTTGATGATATTGAATGTATATAAACCCTAAGTTCATGAAATTAATGTTTAGATCTTGCTTATTTTATCTTGATACATGAAATTTGATCTGATTTGAAGAAAAGATATAATTAGATCCAATCTAAGATTTAGGGTTTCGTATGATATAAAATTGAGATTTTCTAAACCTTAGAGCCTTATATGTGGAAATTAGGGTTTGTGACATCTACACCTAATGAAATCCTAATCCGACCCTAAACTCTAACGTAGGACCAAGTCAGATCTTGGAATTACTTTGAGAAAATTAAAGTAATACTTGGGTGTTAAACAATAACTACATGCAGATTGATTGATTGGTTGATAAGTTGGGCTTGTTAAGCTTGGACCTAAGTTACCTATAACAAAATGTACTTCGTTACTTATGAGTGCCCGTTCTTATCAACTTCTGATATTTTACAACTAAATTGTTGGGTGTATGTTTATTTCTTACAAACTATAAGGCCCTATGTATATCATCTATAATACAGATAATTTTTAGAACCCATTATGCAATCTCTAAAGTAGTAGTTGAAGTAGGTAATACTCCTAGAAAATTAAGGTTAAGTCCCTAAGGAAGTGACTAACATTTTAGATGTACACATTACCAAGTCCAATGATGGATAGTCACCATGGGTCTGATGTTGGACCAAACCCAATAAATCCAATTATGGAGTAAGCAATGAATGTACCCACTGATATAGGGAAACTTTGGGTTACGTAGTTACATAGAAAATGCAAGTATGATTATTTAATAATAATTACTGATTATTTTTATTACATTGTTACACCTACTTGCATACATGATGGTTGCACCATGTACACAGTATAGAAATGCATTGATCTATGTATATGTTTGTTGGTATTCTAGGTTAAACTACATATTTATATGAATACATTTGTTGGTATGTATGCCCTGAGACACAATCATAGGATGATTTGGATTGGGATACATTATGATTTATTTGATAAATATCAAAGGCAAGCTTCCAATTTATTCTGGTTCAATCAGTTATGAGATGATGATAGAATAAAATGAATGTCTAAAGAATGACAGTACTCAATGACATATGTCCTCAGGTTAAGGACCTAAACAATGAGATCATACAGATGCTAAGAGTATGTACATTCTTATTTTATCCCTAATCGAATGTCATTGTGGAAGGTTTATATACAACAATGACACAGTAAGATTAGAGTGTGTGTTGGTTGATGGCTGAGTCTCATTAGTCATGATATGTGATATCAAACCAAGCACATATATACATGTAAGATAATAGTGTATCAGACTGACCCACGGTGAGAGTGACACATGGAACCATGACATGGTATTCAGAGTCAGCTCTCACAGTGATGGTGGTGATTGTGATTCTTAGACCTAAAATCACTGCACACATCACATGTCGTTGGGTACACTTTGACATCATCAAGTGTGGGCCTAAAATATGGATTGTTATAAAGGTGATGATTGGGTGACTTTAAAACTGTGAGTGATAGATATGGGATTTGTCCCTCTTGAGGGAGTATGATGTCCATGGCCACTTGATTAGCGAGACTGAGAAAGGCATGTGCATGCACGTGTGAGTCAATATGTGATATTGATGGCACACATATCTCAAACAGTTTGTTTTGGATCAAGGAACATGAATGAACGTTGAAAGGATGACATCTCCATGCCTTGAGTTCATTCAGGATATCAGAGATAAAGGAATTATACATTCACTGGAACACCAATCACAGACTGTAGAATTGAAAGTTGTTCTCCAACTTTCCTTTTCACTTGGGTAGAACTGATGTCCAACTAGGCACCGTTCTTTGCTTGTGATGTCATAAGCTAGTTATGGATATTCACTACCAACGTGAAATGGGACCCATAGGGTCACACACAAAGGATTTACCTAGAAGAGGAGTTTATTCATGAATGGTGTTTGTATTGATTACTAAAGGTGTTTGGGTACTCAATCAAACATTCCATCAATTGACTTCACTCAGAATCATCAAGTTCAAGCATTGAACTAACTGATTTGAGTGTCAAATTGATTAAGAACTACATTGACTGTGTTCTGCACAATCTGGACCACCAACTGACCGGTTCACTGGATGAATTGATCGGCTCATGATTAGTGAGATGACTGGTTCACTTGCTAAATTGATCGGTTCGACTGGACCAAACTAGCAAGGTTGGGTTGTCCCAATTTGTGAGAAATGTTTTTTCATTTCACTTGTACAATTTGATTGGGATAAGAATTAATCTTTGGATTAGTAGGAAACGAAAGAGGAAAGTCAATTAGAGGCAAGTTAGGAATGTGAAATGACTAATTCAAATGGTGAACCGATCAACTCACACTCCCAACCAAATGGTTCATTTGTGAAATGATCGGTTCAGCTATCATAGTGCAATCAATTCATGGAAATTCTGGACCCTTATACTCCCACTTTAGTCCTACATTGCCCAGGGCTGAAAACCCTAACAGTGACCCTTTCTATATATAGAGGGGTACTGGGGGCTTCTCAGATAGCACAACTCAGAACATCAATTGCTCTACAAAGTTATTGTCCTATCTGGTTGTGGTAACTGAGAGATCCCAAGCAAGTTCTAACTGTCCAGGGAGGAACAGTGAGGGAAAGACAATTGCATGACAGTAACTGGTTGTGGGAGAGTGTGTCGGTGACTAGTACGCTGATAGAAGGGGACGACTCCTTCTAGTATCCTGTAGGACAGGACGACTAGAGTTCTGGTGTGGTCTGTGTGGACTATCTATAGAGGTGGGAGATTTCTTCCGCTCAGGAGGACGACTATCAACCGCAGTCGAGGTCAAGACTAGGAGTTGCACAGATGCCGTCGAAGATAGGTGGGTGAAGACCGCACTTGTTGTGAGGCATTGTCGTTGAGCAAGCCTCAGGACTAGGTATGACTCGCTAAAACCATCCTTCCTATTTCATAGTCATTGATGTGATCTGCGGTTATAGTTTGTGGTGAGAGAACATTTTTATTTTTGCTACCTTCTCCCTCACCTAAAACCCAACAGTGGTATCAGAACCACATCAACGTACTATGTTTTAGGATTAATCGATATGATCGACTTTTTATTTTATCATCTTTTATTTATTGCATATGATGCAAATATTTAAAGGACTGATCTAAATATCTAATTAATGTCACATGATCCCAAACTAATATATATACATATATGATATGGTATATATATGCAAACGATATGCGTCGCTCAAAATGGTTTTGAGGGTGGATGTGTATTGTGGTTATGGCCTATAAACCCCTATGTGTGTGCTTAGTTTGTTGTGGTTGTTTGCTCTTAGTTTGCGCACCGAGCCCTCTTCTTCTTTTCCTAATGTAACTCAAGATAACTCGAGATTCTCTTCAAACTTTGCTCTCCCCCATCCCCCGAATGTATCTTGGGGTTTCCCAAAGTTTATGTAAAAGTAGGAAAGTTTTATTTCCTATTACGTCAAAGACTGGTGGGCGCCCATATGAGTGGCTGGATGCATGAGATGATCGGTTGGAGGAGCCAAGTGATCAGCTAGTGGGCCGATACAACCAGCTGATGGTGCAGCTAGTGGCCTAACGAGGAGCGAGATGACCTAACGAACCGACCGTCTGGAGGAACTAGAAGATCGGTTGGCGACAACCAACTGACTGGCCAGGAGGCGATCCGATCAGTCGTGTGATGAGATGATCAAACCTGAAATGGACTAAGCACAAGTTTTTCATCAACAGGTTGCATGTGATGTAGACCTAGATAATTGTAATTCCATGTGGATCAAGGAATTACAATAGGATGGCCATAATCATCGCTTTATCATTATGGCATATTTTCTTTTTGGGATATAGCATGTATATGATACGTACTATATGTGTGGTGATTGGATAAATCATATGCATATATAAGCATATTAAAACCCCTCAACAAAATATTAAATTTAAGATGCCTTCCAAAAGCAACACACATGAAAATCTTGATCGACTAAGTGTGGGCACGCCCTAGCATGGTGCATTGTCTATCTCGTGGAAGTGTGATGGTAAATATGTGGGTCTGTCCTAGTAGGGTGCATATTCATTGTGTTGGAATTTGGGTCGGACTTAACAAGGTGACCTTGATCGGATCAAGCACCTTGAGGCATAAAGATGAACATGGCAAGGAATTGTGCATGACATCTGTCAAGAGTTGCATATGATGGAATTGGAAAACGTTGCCTACCTGAAAGAGTCTAGTTGTGGGTGATAGCCCTAGCTGGTGCATGGCATAGACAAAATCAAGATCTTGCTCACTAGAATGTTGTACATTGCAATCTTTCAAATTGATAGTGAGGGCTGTCAATTTTAACAAAATAGTGGGAGTGATAATAATTAAATACCTAATTAATATCTTCAATTTTCAAATCAAATCAAGTCAAAAGTGTTTTGGACTAAAATTGCAAATTTCCTTTTGTAGAACAAATGGTTGTCAACGATAATCACTTTTCGTTGCGATCGGTCCTTGAGAAGGACAAACTGAATGGGAATATTTTCCATGACTGGTTTAGGACATTGAGAATTTTTCTCACTCAAGAGCGAAAGCTCTATGTCCTAGATACACCAGTGCCAGAGGAACCCACTCCCACCGCACCAAAGAAAGAAAGGGATGCTTACAGGAAGCATGTTGAAGATGTCATTGATGTGAAGTGCTTGATGTTTTGCTCAATGAACTATGAGTTGCAAAGACAACATGAGAACATGGGCGTCATTGAGATGGCTCAGCATCTCAAGAACATGTATCAAGACCAAGCATGGCAAGAGAGATATGATGTTTCCAGGGTGCTATTCAAGTGTGTCATGACAGAAGGAGATCCAGTTGGTCCTCACACGCTCAAGATGATTTGGTATGTGGAGAATCTGACAAGACTGAGATTCCCTCTAAGCCAAGAGTTGGCTATTGATGTGATTCTGCAATCATTGCCAGAATCCTACAATCAATTTGTGATGAACTACAACATGAACAACTTTGACAAACTGTTGATAGAGTTGTTGGGCATGTTGAGGACAGTTGAGGCATAGATTAAGAAAGACAAACCAAAATTTGTGATGTTCAGTAGAAAGAAGGGTAAGTCTAAAGGAAAGGGCAAGGGCAAAGCAAAGAAGGGTTCTGATGCTATCCAGCAACCCAAGTCATCTTCAGCTCTCAAGGCCAAAGGAGGGGCTAATAAGGGAGGCAAATGTCACCATTGTCAAGCGCCAGGACATTGGAGGAGAAATTGCCCTCTCTATCTGGATGAACAAAAGAAGAAGAATGAGGGGATGGAAGTCTCAACCTCAGGTATCTTGAAATAAATTTAAAACACTTCTTTATCTGAGGTATATGGTACCAAGATATGGATCTGGCATATATCATATGCATGATTTGAAAAGAAGTGATGGCCTTTAAGAAAGGACTAAGAAGGAGCACTCATCATTGGAGCAAGTGTTTCTGCCATAGATAGGAGTACTTTTCAATTTATTTCAGCCCAAAGGGCATGTAATAGAGTTATGAATGGCTATTTCATTTTGTCAATATTTCTACATCTTGTAATGACAAGGATGTCTATCAATAAATTTGATGTTTCAATTTAAAGATATGATCTTTTGTGGCAATGTCCTATTTATCTTATGGTACTTGGTATGCATAAGATAAAATGATACCTAAAAGTTATTGATGACTCAAACAATTAATTAGCATTATCATGAGAAATTCATTTCTAGCTTCCATGTTGATGGATAGGCCAGACTCTTTTGGTTGTGAACCATTAAGATATATGAATGTCTTGGGCATGATGACAAGCCAATCTTCACTAAATGTAGTGGGAGAATGACTATTCTATTAGGTATAATACATATTGATGTATATACATGCCTATTGGAATAAATGCTAATGCTTCATATGTTGTTTAGTGAAATACCAATATGAATATCTTGAAGTGTTCAAGAATATCATAAATGAAGTACAAACTTGGTAAAAGTATTAATTCTTTGATGATATCAATAAATGGGATACTTAAGCCAAATGTTTGAGGACCTTGTGAGTAATTATGATAATGTATCATAGAGAACTCATGATTAAGGCATAGTGATGTCTAAATCTAAGAAGGAATCATACTCTAAAGAGTTAGAGAATGATCATCAAATAACTAACCTTCTACAATTCTTCTAAAGAACATGCTTTACACTAAATAAAGGAGATTAAGAATCACAAGTATTGTGGGTTCTCAAATTCTTATGTAACAGATATGCCTCATATATCTAGGTGATGAGTTGGTCATGTGATGATCCAATAAGCTAGATGATGTTGAGAGACCAGATTTTGAGTTATGATTTAAGGGCCATAAGATCCAAAATGATTTCCATGTGAACCATAAGGTATGACCTTAGTGGTAGCACTTGTTGGGATAAAACCCATAAGTGTAATTGGGTCTTAAGTGTTAAGACTGACATGGATGACATTTAGAGAAAGGATCATGCTTGATGTTGGAACTTGAAACACTATGAAATTTGGCATATGGATATTAAAACTGCATTCCTGGCAGGAATAAGATAAGGTTGTGTATGTGACACAACCTGAACGGTTTTATGAATCCAATAATGCAAATGCAGTCTATAAGTTACAAGGGATTAACCAATATGATTGATTAAATACAAGCAACTCAGAACTAGAAGTATTTACTTCAATTATATAGTCAAAAGGTTTGACTGATATATCAAAATAAAGAAGGAATCTGTGATTACAAAGATTTAGTGGGAGTGTATTCACATTCCACATGATGATGAGGAATGAAATGTTCTAAAATGGAAACTAGTGTGGAAATACCTTCTTTAAGAGAAGATAGAGAAATGTCCTATGTGATAGGAATAGAGATCTATAGAGATAGTTCTTGAAAACCTCTTGACCTGGTAAAGAGAGAACAAACGTTGGCAATTTGTACTGAAGGGTTCAGTATGCACAGATTCAGTGGGAGAAAACTTGTCCATGTTACATGGAGTTAGTATCTTAAATGCCAAGTGTCCCAAATTCTTACGGATAATAGGAACACATAGATAGATATGGATCTATCATATATGTAATCATCCCATTATCTTGTATGTATTAGACATGACAAGAAAATATGCATTCATCATCTTGTATGTATTGGCCATGACAATATGATATGCTCATCATGTTAACTTGTGTGATGAGTGGATGTCTGTCTACTTCTAGTGAGGGTCACTGGAATACCATGAAGAACTTTTTTGGTACTTTTGAAGTACTAGTTCTATGGTAATATAAGCAAGAGTTGGGTGTAAAGAGTTACATTGATGCAAGCTTCCAAAATGAAAGAAAATGATCGCAAAATATAAAATATAAAAGTGAATATGAGTTGATAAATGGAAACATTCTGATTTGAAAGCCATTTAATTCTAAAAGGGAATGTCGAGTATCCTTGTGTTATGAACAACATAGAATACTATATGGATCTAGAAGTTCATAGAGATGAACTTATAGATATTCCAACCATTGATGACAAGTAGTAATACTGAGTCAAACAATGGAGCTAAGCGTTAGGCAAGGAATATTAGATCGCATATTATGACAACTCCATCTCATATGATATGTCGTACAGTGAAGAGATGTGAAACATGCAATATACCGTCTAAAGAGAAGTGTTGCTAACGCACTGTGTTAGCACTGGAGTAGGAAAACCATGTGGGACATGTTTGGAGATCACTAAGAATATGATTCAAAGGTGATTGGCTCATAGTGAAAGTGGGATTTTGTTGGTATGTATTCCCTAAGAGCGAATCATATGATGACTTGGATTGGGATACATTATGATTTATTTGATAAATATGAAAGGCAAGCTTCCAATTTATTCTAGTTTAATCAGTTATGAGATAATGATAGAATAGAATGAATGTATAAATAATGACAATACTCAATGATGTATGTCTTTAGGTTAAGGTCCTGAACAATGAGATCATATAGATGCTAAGAGTATGTACATTCTTGTTTTGTCCTTAGTCAGATGTGATTGTGGAAGGTTGATAGACAATAATGACACAGTAAGACTAGAGTGTGTGTTGGTTGATGACAGAGTCTCATTAGTCATGATATGTGATATCAAATCAAGCACATAGATACATGTTAGAGAACAGTGTATCGGACAGACCCACCATGAGAGTGACACATGGAACCATGACATGGTAGTCACAGTCTGCTCTCACGGTGATGGTGGTGATTGTGATTCTTAGACCTGAAATCACTATGCTTATCACATGTCATTGGGTACACTTTGACATCATCAAACACGATCCTAAAATATGGATTGTTATAAAGGTGATGGTTGGGTGACTTTGACACATCAGGTTTTGACTATGAGTGATAGATATGTGATTTGTCCCTCCTGAGGGAGTATGATGTCCATGGCCACTTGATAAGCGAGACTGACAAAGGCATGTGCATGCATGTGTGAGTCAATATGTGATATTGATGGCACACATATCTCAGACAGTCTGCTTTGGATCAAGGAACATGAATGACATTGAAAGGATGATAGCTCCATGCCTTGAGTTCATTCAGGATATCAGAGACAAATGAATTATACATTCATTGGAACACCAATCACAGACTGTAGGATTGAAAGTTGTTCTCCAACTTTCCTTTTCACTTGGGTAGCACTGATGTGCAACTAGGCACCACTCTTTACTTGTGATGTCATAAACTAGTTATAGACATTCACTGCCAACATGAAATAGGACCTATACGGTCACACACAAAGGATTTACCTGGAAGAGGAGTTTATCCATGAATGATGTTTGGATTGATTACTAAAGGTGTTTAGGTACTCAATTAAACATTCAATCAATTGAGTTGACTCAAAATCATCAAGTTCAAGCGTTGAACTAACTAATTTGAGTGTCGGATTGATTGAGAACTACATTGACTATGTTCTACGCAATCTGGACCACCAATCGACTGGTTCACTGGGTGAGCCGATCAGCTCATGATCAGCAAGATGACCGGTTGACTTGCTGAACCGATCGGTTTGACTGGACCAAACGAGCAAGCTTGGATTGTCCCGATTTGTGAGAAAAGTTTTTTCGTTTCACTTGTACAATTCAACTGGGACAAGAATTAATCTTTGGATTAGTAGGAAATGAAAGAGGAAAGTCAATTGGAGGTGAGTTAGGAATGTGAAATGATCGGTTCAACTGGTGAACCAATCGGCTCACACCCAACCGACCAATTCATTTGTGAAATGACCAGTTCGGCTGTCGTAGTGTAATCAATTCATGGAAATTTCAGACCCTTCTACTCCCACTTTAGCCCCGCATTTCCCTGGGCTGAGAACCCCGACCCCTCCTATATATAGATGGGTATTGGGGGCTTCTCAGATAGAATAAATCAGAACATCAGTTGCTCCGCAAAATTGTTGTCCTCTCTGGTTGTGGTAACTGAGAAAGCTGAAGCAAGTTCTACCCATCTAGGGAGGAACAACGAGGGAAAGACAACGATAGGACAACAACTAGTTGTAGGAGAGTGTGTCATTGACTAGTATGCCGACAAAAGGGGATGATTCCTTCTAGTATCCTATGGGATAGGATGACTAGAGTTCTCGGCCATCTGTCTGGACTATCTATTGAGGTGGGAGATTTCTGCCGCTCAGGAGGATGACTATCAATCGTAGTTTGGGTCAAGATCAGGAGTTGCACTGATGTCATTGAAGACAGTTGGGTGAAGACCACACTTGTTGTGAGGCATTGTCACTGATCAAGCCTCAGGACCAGGCATGACTCACTAAAACCATCATTCCTATTTCATAGTTGTTGATGCAATCCGTGGTTATGGTTTTGTGGTGAGAGAAAATTTTTGTTTCCGCTCCCTTCTCCCTCACCTAAAACCCAACAACATAGACATCCAAAAGTTGGCACTAAGAGAACATATGTCTTAAGACTACTAGAGGATTATATAGATAGTTTTATTTTTCTTTCATTCTTAGTTTCCCTTGTCATTATTCATGTTACCCCTTTGAAGAGATTTATCTTCTTATTGTACCAAACTATTTTCCATTCAACAAAATTATAAATTATTACTCATTATTTACTAATCCCAGATTTTACAACTATGGGAGAGCATTCTCCTTTTCCCTCCACCTTGATTTGGGATAACAAGGGGAGGGGGTCGTTACATTTGGTATCAGAGCCTGAGTTTACCATCTAACCCTTAATAACTAGTTATATTAAAGAATTCCTTAGAGCCAATGGAATTATTAACTGAATCATTTGAGGGGAATGTTGTCTAGAAATGATTATAGTAGGGGTTGGAAATATTTTCCACCACACTGCTAGTCGGCTTAGGAGGACTCTCGAGCCTCTTTGAATCACACCTGGCCAAAGCCTAAGGTTTTTTCCCAAAAATAAAACACATATAGGTCTTTCTCATTTCAAATTCATCTTCATCTTCACCTCATGATTCCCTCATGAAACCCTAATGACCCAATAGCTATTTCACTCTCTTCTGTACATTAGGATTTTTTTAATTAGGGTTAAGGTATCCTCTATCAAATAATAAATAATGCATGTACCAAATATATCATGAACACAAGTTTTGTTGCTTTAATTGTCTCAAATGGTAAGTTAACGAATTTATATGACATAGCATGGAACGCATCAAGACCATTGTGGTACTCGTCGACACTCCCCGAGATGATCAAGTGATGTGTTAGATTATAGAACAACAAATTCACATTGGGAGAAGTCCTTAAGTTTTAACCTAATCATATGTGCAATAATCATCACCCAAAAGCGTATGGGTCTTATTGTAGTATAGCTTTAGGATCAAACCCAAAGGAAAACATTTTCAAGAAATGTTTAGATTTTAGTCTAAATAATAAAAGTTAACTAACAAGGATGAATGGTTGATAAGTGATTAACTAAATTAACAAGAAAACAAAATTTAACTAAAGAAATGATTTCTATTCTATGATAAAATTACCAGGATGGTGGGTTTCACTTCCACGGCCTAAGTATCCACTCTCTTTCATTACATCGCTCATATATATATATATATATATATATATATATATATATATATATATATATATATATATATATATATATATATATATATATATATATATATATATAGGGCCCATATTTATTGCCCGTGTGGGTAGCTACCCACCCACCCTTCCGATCACTTTTTTTCAAAAATAAAAATTCGTAATTGTAGAGGACTATTTTGTCTATCTCTCCAAAAACTTTGAGCCAAAAATAATATCATTTTCCCCTCCAAAATCAAAAAACCCGTCCTTATATATATTTGTTGTATATTTTGTACAGATATACTTTTTTATTTGTGTAGTTACTTTCTGATCACCATAGTTACTTTTTTGACAGCAAAGTTACTTTTTTAGCCAGGAGAGTTACTTTTTTGGATGTCGGGTAGCAAAAATCCAAGCTACCCGCGCAGGCAACGAATGAACGCCCATATATATATATATATATATATATATATATATATATATATATATATATATATATATATTGGCAGCAAGGTATTTCACATCCTTTTGGAGTATGAAATTCATGATGACATATTTTACCATTGGCTCGTTGTCTCCTTACCTACGGGTCCATAATACATCACCCTAGAGAACTCCCTTCTGTGGTCTGATCTGAGATTCAACGATACCGATTTGTACTCTAATCTTATATTTCAAGGTATCTATTTCTAGGATTATAAAAGTCATGCAAGATAGGTAATTAATATAAGATAATGCAATCAATCAATCGATAATCAATCCAAAATTCCATATGAATAAGAATTTATAACATGAGAGAACAAGATATGGGCAACAAGGCTAATATCTACACCATAGTAAAAGATCAACTCCCTAATCTTGTTCATTGTATAAAGGGAGAGATAGAATAGGATGCTCATTATGAAAGATTATGGAGGAGAAGTTCAGTGGCCTCGCCACAACTCTGAAATGATAGCTAAAGTGTCCAATACAGATCTATGATGGAGTGCATCTTCACGTCAAACTGGTTCATTTCACCTCCGACCTTCCTTGGTGACAGACAGGGTTGCGTATGGGAAATACTAGATCTGAACCTTGTTCTAAGAATCCTCCAAATATTTTTGTATCTACGTATAAACATATAAAATCCATCAAGATTAATCCAACGATTCTGAATTGTAAAATTCTATCACAAGAACTTTGACAGATTTTTGGGACAATCTTCAGATCTTAAGTGGTCAATTAATATGTTTATTATGTAAATAATTAAATTATCTTTTCAAACCAACTTGAATCACTCAATTCTGACATTTTATGTGAAACATAGAACTATTTTAGTGTCGGGGTATACTGGTTGATCATTCGATTGTGATCGGGCGACCCGCTAAATGATAGGAATTTCCCCTACATGCAGATCAACAGATTTACAAAGGTGATGTAGTGATCACAAGTTCTTAAAAGGACATGTGGTTACTGAACAATTCAGAATTAATTAATATTGGCCAATCTAAGACATTGATCGATTAATCAACGTTTCATCTTCTTCAACCTATAGGAGAATCACCCAATCTAGAAGGTAGTTTGAGGGCAGACAACCTATAGGAAGATCGCCAGATTAGCCTATATCACATATAGACTTGTTTTAAGGTATGAAATTCTACATTCTATGGATTATAAATCATCCAATTCTGAGTTTGTATGTGAAGGTTAATGTCATTTAAGTGACCATCTATACTTTAATGATCCTCACTCCAATTGTCAGAGTTGGGAAGTGAAGATATGAAACCTTGATGATTCTCTTGGGATTTGGTGTTGGGACATCTTCTTCTCTCTTTTTCTTGTGTAAACTTACAATAAAATGCCAAAAATATTAAATTCTAAATAAATTGCATAAACTACTCAAAAAAATATTGAGTAGAATAAATAAAATATGCAATATTAAACCTAAAATACAACTAAAAAACATGATGAGTAGACATTCATTATAACCCTGAGCTTGAATATTGATCATCTTTCACTAACACAAAATCCAAAAACACTATGCAAATATATAATTTGAACAAATGTAAAATTGTAGATGCCTTGGATTCATGTTGTGTTTGAATCTCTCCCACCAAGAAAGGCCAAGCAACCTGGATTTTCTAAAATCACATAACACAACTTTCCATATTCTCTATTCTGTCTTTGCTTCATGCACTTCCTTTTGTGTCAAAAACCTAAAATGTAAACAAGATGTAATATTTTTTGATATTTCAGATAATTTTGTATATTATGAGATTTTTGCACAAGAACAATGTTTGGTTGTGGAAGGTTGTTTCAGGGGTATTTTTCTTCACCTAGGTATAAATTAGAGTTAATGGGGTATGAAAGGAAAATTATGAGTCTGTTTTTTTATTTGACTCAAGCTTGCTTTTTATTAGAATATATGTATTACACGAAAAAAATGATGTGAGTTATTTGCACACATGCAAATTCCCTAAGAATGATTGTCCTAGGTTTTAAAGCCTTAACAAAATTGCAACTAAGTTTCTCGCATGAGGATGGATCAACTGTAGTATGGTAAGGGTCAAATATCAAAGGAAAACATTTTTAAGAAATCACTTCGGACCTGTAGTTGAGAACAATATTTAAATCCTTATGTTGAAAATGATTATAAACTAAAGATTTAATTAATTATTTCAAAGAAAAAACTGAGTAAACTAAGGGTTTAATTAAATATTAAAAAGACACTAGGATGTCTAGGTTTCACCACAACTGCCTAGGTACCTATTTGATCCTCAAAACTCAATAACCTCCTCATCAATAAAACTAGGACTAAGTGAAATTGTCTCCTTTCAGAAGACAAATTCACAGGGACTAAATTCTTTGTGGGCTCAGCGTCTCGTTACCCATGGTTAAAGATTCAGTTGTCTTTTGGTATCTCTTCTATGATTGCATCCGGAATCATTGATAGGTATTTTCTGCATGCCCTAAAACACAAGTGTATGTTATAAGAGTAGTATATGCTAATGAGGCCCGGATATCGAATACGGGGAATGCTAAATTCAGAAACTACTATTAACTACAATACAATCATCTAGACCAACGAAAACTTTTATTGGTTTGTTTAATTAACTAAGAATGTGGAAAGTGAATCTAAAATTACTAGTGATTTATCACAATTGGATGGAATTCCTTAGGGTTACAATTTCACCATGTTTAACATTGCAATTGACAAAATAACATTAATATATTTCTCTCCTACCTCTGGACTAAGAGCCTGTAGTAAGAATTACCCACTTTCATGATGTAACTCACTACCTAATCTAATATCAATCCCAATCTCATATCGATTGTTTAATTAGTTAGGTGCTTTAACGAAACCTTAAGTAATCTCTTCACATGTGTAAGTTCACTTTTTTTCAAAGGATGATATAAAACATGTATTTATATGATTTTTCAACTATTAATTTCCCTTTTAAAAGCAATTAAATGTCTAATTAACTACATATGGTGATCAAGCATGGATAGTTCATTGCAATCACATAGATATAATTCTAGAAACTGAGAGAAATTGATATATTAATGCATAATGTCAATTATGATGCATCATCGAGCTACTCCCGGGTCCTAAGGAACAAGAGTTTAGCCTTGTATGGTTTCTGTGGTTAAAAAATAGGAAAGGAGAAAAAAATGTGGGAAACATTAATAGAATTAAGGAACCTCTGAAGTAGAGGGTCCAAAAGATCCCTTCTCATGTATGTGTCTATTTGTTTCCTTCAGGCTGCAAATCCATCCGATGGAAGTGCCCAAATTGTCCAGAACGTAGTCTTCTACTCTACATTCTTTTCTCCTTGCTCTTGGCTGACGTTCAATGTAAAATAACATGATAGATAGGGTTGGACAAATTCCCCTTAAGTCATAGAAGTGACTTAGGGAGAAATAATCCCTCAACCATAAGATGAAACACCATATTCAGATCTTCCTGATTTCGACGTGTCAGTACTACCGTCTCAGTGTCCATACTACCGATACCTTAATTGATGTGGCCACCTGGCAAGTTGTCGGTATTATCAACCTGACTGTTGATAGTATCAAGTTGATTAGATTAATCTGATCAAAACATTGTGATGTTGTCAGTAGTATCAACATGCAGAGTCAGTACTACTGAGTCTTCTCAATTTCTTTCTTTTCCAAACTGAGCATGTGTCAGTATCACCGAATCCAAAGACGTTAGTACCAAGCTGTGTAGATTCTTATAAAAATTCATAAAATTCATAAAATCCGAACATAAGCTCTGAAAACCTAATAAAACATTCAGAAACATTAAAATTACATTTATTTGATGCAAATAAGTATCACATGCTAATAAAAGTAAATCGTGTACAATTAACATGAAAATTAACAAAAAGTGCACAAAAAATAATATAAAACAGCCTGTGAAAATGACAGATATCCAGTGCATCAAACTCCCCTAAGCTTAAATTTTGCTCATCCTCGAGAAGCACACCCTCATATCAGTTTGAGACAAGTCAGCAAAAGGACATAAACTATGATTTTTATTTCTCAGCCATCCCCACCTGGCGGTCCAAACCGGCCTTTATTGACCACTAAACAATCAACTACTCTTAAGTGACCAAATATTTCTATAAAAAATTTCCACCCCTAGATCAATGAACACTATCAAGAGAGAAGTTCACATCATAATCAATTAGGCATTCACTTGGTGCATTATGTGATTCCCTATTCTACATTGCTCTTTCCTATCTAGCAACTACTTGGAAGCAGTTCTGCTTATAAGCCTGGGTAAGGAGAAAATCATATAAGTGGCCTACCGATAAGAGCATGGATGGTATAAAATCGGTGGCAAATGAAGAATCACAAGTACATTCGAATTATTTATGCAAAAACAAAAGAACATTGTGAACCTATATGGTGAAGAGAAAGAAAAATGCATGAATCCTAATGCCTACTATTATTGGTGGAATGATGCATGAATCAAAAGATTTCGTCCATTTGACAAACATGAATTAAAAGAAAATAATGAATCATGTGAATGTTTCCATATTTTTGTGGAGAGTTAAACACATCCTTTCTCCCTCTTAACTTTAAAACATTAACAAAAAAAAATTTCTTTCATTGGCCCATCATTTTAGCATGATCAAATGTTATGATTGTGCTTTATCAACATATCACTCATTGTTTTTCTGAGGGTATGGATGTGTATCCATGCACTCAAATTTATAAGGATAATACATACATGATAAATAAATGAATGATATGGAATGCATGCAATCTAAATGTAATTGTTTATGCAACTAAAATGATATGCACAGAAATTGCTTACAAAAACTAACATTTTTTTTATTTTTTGTAACTAATGTTGTAAAAGAAAACTAACTATCATGTCACCTACTATTCCATGCAATAAAAATAAGTGGAAATAATTCGGACTACTTGATCCTCTTAATGTGATGAGTCAAAATGAATGGAAGATAAATGGAATCACATAACTATGGGACAATGCCTTTCATGAATTTATGATATGTCCCTCCCTAATGACCTATGTACAGGGTAACCATAGGATTTTTTTCTTAAATTTTCATTTAAGATCTTGTTAACTGTTTGATCAATTTAGGCTCAAACCCCATCTTCATCCACATTTCATGAATAACTAAAATGTCCATTCATATTAAATGTCCTTAAGTTGACTTGCCCAAACACTTCCTCTAGGTGGTGTAACTCAAGAAATTTGCAACTAAGCCAAATTTTTACTTTTAAATTTTTCGTTTTAGTACAACTACGAACGCATGACATTAAAATGAACCATGAATTAACCACATTTACACTACATAGATCGTGGATCCTACAATTTAAAAGCTAAAAAAATAAAATAGATAAAAGCTAAAGAAAATTAAAACTAAGGATAGTGACTGTTCCAACTTCCTCTCCCCAAGCTTGAACTAGACTATGTCCACATAGTTAAAATTCCAACTTAAGAGGTGTAATAGTGGTACAAGATCACATGGGTGGTGGTGAAATATGTGGCATGGTGGGATCAAAGTGGTAGAACGTCTCCTAAAAACTCGGTAGTTGTTATGGCATTTGTGGAGGTTGTTGATAGCCACCAAAGTAACCTTGGCTCCAGTAGTGGTTGAAGAATGGTTGTTGGTATCTCTCCATCCTCTATAGGAACATGTGCATGTTCTCTTGGTTGGCCAAGAGAAGTTTCTCATTCTCAAATATCGTCTGTTGGTTGTGGTATAGCCGTCCATGCACATCGTAGATGCCCGCCAAGGTCTCCATCTATTGTTGTTTCCCTTGTTGTATCTCCTACAGCATGCCATACATTCCCACCACAGAATATGGATCATCCTCCTATAATGGTGGTGGAGCAGAAGAACTGGAGGATTCATAATGTCATGGACGCTTGCGTGGAACCTGGCTCCGTGTGATGGGGATGGTTGATTCCACCTCCTCGTCTTTTTCATCCTACTCCTAATGTTGGTTTTCTACGACAACATCTTCTTCCTCCTCATCTGATGAGCTATCTATAGGCTATCGCATAAGGTGGATCCCTAGAAACTCAAAGACGGCATATGGAAGTGTTTGTTCCTTATACTGGGTACCTACTATACAACATGCGTGTACAGTACCCTGGTGTGTGTTGACAAGGTTGGCTCTTTTGAAGTGCTTTAGATTGAGTTTTGGTGTTGCCTTCAAACATTTAGCATTGGAGAGGTCAGACGATCATTGAAGAAGTGATGGTCACCTACTAGTACTTGATGCTTGCAGGCGAGGTGCATGTTGTCTCTAAATCCTATAGAGGCAATGAAAGCACGGTCTCCATATCGTGTCGGCACCATGCCCCTCTTTTGCAGATCTTCATATATCATTTAATGTCAGTGTTAAGGTGTGCGATCTGGCTTGGTTTGGGAACCAAGCTTGGAACCCCCATTGATGAAGAAGCTTCTCACCTTGGAACCATTTTTGGTACTAGAAAGGGGTTTGAGAAAAAGAGCACTCGGTGTAGAGTCTGAACACCTGGAGATGTTTGCACATGATTGCTTGAAGGAGGAGTAGAGAAGGTGTGTAGAGAAATGAATCACAACCCCTCCTTTTATAGCTGCAACCACCTCTCTGTCGTTGTGTCGATACTATTGATGAAGTGTTGGTAGTACTGACTTCTCATCTCAAATTTGTGTGCCCGGTGCTACCGACAGTCTCAATTTTCTGATTTCATTGGCGTGGATCGCATGATGTCAGTAGTACCAGTGTGGTGTCAATAGCACTGACTTGTCCACGAATCGGTGGTACTGATTGTCTGATGTGAAGAGTCTCGATTGTTGGATTGCACTCTTGTGGATCTCTTGTCTTCAGATGTCGGTAGTACCAACATTGGTGTAAGTAATACAGACTCATTCAAATTTAGCAGTGTTTCTGAGAGGGAACTCGATATTCTAAAACTGGAGTGCGCCTTCCGTCGGTACTACCCACTTGTTGGTCAGTAGTACTGAGTATGTATCAGTTTGCTTGACTCCTTCTCTGCAAAAAGTCAGTGCTACCAACTTCAGGGTCAGTAGTACCAAGTTAATATAAAAATTTGCTCGTCTCTCTGTGATGTCGCCAGTATTACCGACATTGTGGTTGGTAGTACTGGGTTGTTCTGTCTAGTCAATCCTTTTCCATGTGACCTTGTCAGTAGTACCGACTGGTACTCAGCCTGCACACCAAGATTGATCATGGTACCTTTTTTACATGAAAACTAAGAGAGAAAACAATAAATCTATGAAGCTACAAAATTGAATGTAAAGAATGAAAAATGATGGTTGGGTTGCCTCCTAACAAGCATCCTTATTTTACATCATAGGCTCGATGATCCTAATGAACCCATTAGTGAAGTTCAATGAGCTTAAACTCATCCTCTTTCCTTACCACATCTCCCTCAAAGTAGTGTTTAAGTCGATGGCCATTAACAAGGAATGTCTTAGCCCCATTTCTAATTTCTACCGCTCCATTAGGGAAAACCTTAACTACACCAAAAGGTCCACTCCATCTAGACCTCAACTTACCAGGATGTATTTTAATGTAGAATTGAACAGAAGAACCTTCTGCCCAGGAGTGAAAAGTCTATGTAGGAAGTGGATATCATGGATCTTCTTAGTTCATTCTTTATAGATCCTTGAGCTTTCATAATCATCAAACCTAATCTCATATAGTTCATTTAATTCCAACATCCTCTTTTTTCCTATGGCATCCAAATTGTAGTTCAATTTTCTTGATGCCCATCTAGCTTTGTGCTCTAACTCTATGGGTAAGTGCCAGGCTCACCCATACACCAACTTAAATAGAGTGGTTCCTATAGGTGTCTTATAGGCAGCCCTATACACCCATAGAGCATCATTAAGCAACACACTCTAGTTTGTCTTGTTTGTTGAGAATGTCTTTTCTAAGATTTTCTTGATCTCTCTATTAGACACTTCAACTTTCCCTCAGGTTTGGGGATGGTATGGTATGCCTACCCTATGCTTCACTCCATACTTACTCAAAAGTGTCAAATTTATTATTGGTGAAATGAGATTCACCATCACTAATGATAAACCTGGGCACCCCAAACATGTAAAAGATATGATCCTTCTAAACAACATACCACTTGAGCATCATTGGTGTAGGTTGGAATTGCTTCCACCCACTTAGACACATAATCAACAACACGTAAAATGTATAACTTCGAACTCAAAGATACAAAAGGGCCCATGAAACCAATTCCCCATAAATCAAACACCTCAACTTCCTGAAAAACATTCAGAGGCATCTCATGTCTTATCAAAATGTTACATGCACAATTACATGCATCACAATGAAGAACAAAGTTATATGCATCCTTAAAAAGTGTAGGCCAATAGAAATGACATTCTACAACCTTGATCGTAGTCCTATAACTATCATGATGACCCCCGATAGGTAATGAATCACAATGTGCCAATATGCTCTCAAACTCACACTCTCGCACACATTTTCTTAAAATACCATCACTACATCACTTAAGCAAAATGGGATCATCTCAGATGTAATACCTCAAGGAGTGGAAGAATTTCTTCATCTCCTAATATCCCCAACCTTTCGGAAACTCTCTGCAAGCCAAGTAGTTTGCAATATCTACAAACCATGGATCTTTTCTCTTCATAGCAAACAGCCGCTCATCAGGGAAATCTTCCACTATGAGTATATCTAAATCCTTTTCATTGACCCTTTCAAGCCTAGATAGGTGATTAGCAACCAGATTTTTGGTACTTACTATGTCCTTGATTTTAATATCAAATTCCTTCACAAGAAGTATCCATCTAATCCACCTAGACTTAGCATCCTTTTTCTATAGCAAATACTTGATTGCCACATGATTTGTCCAAATGATAACCTCCGCCCCTATCAAATATTGGTGAAACTTCTCAAAACCAAAAATAACCACCAATAGTTCCTTTTACATAGTTGTGTAATTCAACTAGCATCATTAAGAGTTTTAGATAATAGTAGGTAACCGCGGGAACCTTATCTCATCATTTTCCTAGAACAACCCCCACTATGTAACCTGACGTGTCACATATCAGCTCAAAATCTTGGCTCCAATACGGAGCCTAGACAATCAGTGCGGAGACTAGCTTCTTCTTCAACACCTTAAATGCCTTCAAACATAGCTCATCAAAATTAAAATCAGCATCCTTTTCTAACAATTCATAAAGTGGTTTGGAAATTAATGAAAAATCTTTTATAAATCTTCGCTAAAACCTGGCATGTCCTAAAAATCTCCACACTCCCTTCATCGATGATGATGGAGGTATCTTGGAGATGATTTCAATCTTAACCATATCAACCTCAATTTCTTTACTGGACACCTTATGTCCCAAAACAATTCCCTCACTCACCATCATATGACATTTTCCCAGTTTAAAACTAGGTGAGTGTCCTCACATCTTTGTGGCACCTTATCAAGATTGGCAAGGCAATCCTCAAACAATTCCCCCTAAAGAGAAAAATTGTCCATGAACACCTCCAGACATCACTCTACCATATCAGAAAAAATGGCAAGCGTGCATCACTGGAATGTAGCCAGGGCATTATGAAGACCGAACGACATTCGATGATACGCAAAAGTACCATATAGACAAGTGAAGGTTAACTTATCTTGATCTTGTGGCTCGATAGAAATCTGGTTGTATCTGAAATAGTCATCGAGAAAGCAAAAATGAGAGCATATGGTGAGCCGCTCAAGAATTGGATTGATAAAAGGGAGCAGGAAATGATCCTTCAAGGTGGTAGAATTTAGACGTCGATAATCAATACAAACACAACACCCAGTCACCAACCTAGTTGAAATTAATTCATCATTTATGCTAGTTGTGACTGTTATTCCCCCTTTCTTAGGAACCACTTGGGTTGGACTAACCCAGGTCGAATCAGAGATAGCATATATTATTCATGCATATAAAAGTTTCACTACCTCCTTTTTCACTACCTCAGTCATGATGGGGTTGAGTCACCACTACAGTTGTACAATCGGCTTTTCTCCTTCCTCCAATAGGATCTTGTGTTGGCAGAAATTAGGGGAGATCCCCTTTATGTCTACCACAGACCATCCGAATGTTGCCTGGTGGTTTTTCAAAACCACTAGTAGTTGCTCCTCTTCCTAGATGCTCAATGAAGCTGAGATGATGACTCAGAGCTTATCATCTATTGCCAAGAAAGTATACTTCTAGTGTGGTAGCAATAACTTCAACTCTAGATCTGAGAGCTTAGTAAGGATGGGACCAAAGGTGGAGGAGGTGGTCCTAGATCCTCAAAGTGCCTGGTGTAATAACACGGCAGTACCTTGAGGAATAAGACACACTCCTCCAAAGAACAATGTCTATTATAATCGTCTGCCAAATTCAATATACACACCTCTAAAGGCAAGAGTGGATATGATTGCATAAGAGAGAAAGAAGTTGCCTCTTCAACTGTTGTTGGGATATGTTCCTTTTCCTCATCATCCAGATATTGAACTACCTTTGTCAAAGAGATTTCTTTTGTGTTCTCCAAGATGTCCACTGCCAGTGTGCCTTTTTGGACCTGTGTCATCACATGAGCTACATCAAGAAATGGATTCCCTAGAAATAACGACACTTTTTCATGGACCTGATGTAGCATGTCACACTATGCTTTCCTTTTGGTAGTCTGTGTGTCCTCAGGCATCAAGATTTTGTAATGGTCTTCTTTGTTGCCCAATGTCAGTCTTCCTCTACCCATTTCTAAAATTATATTAGTTGTGGCTTGGAATGGCCTCCCAAATAATAGTTTGTTGCCCTAACCATCTTGCATTTCCATGACAACAAAGTACGCTAGAAATATGAACATGTCTACCTCGATGAGAACATCCTCACCGATATCATAAGGCCTCACCACCAAGTTGTCTGCCGGTTGAATGGTCATATTGCTCTGCCTGGACTCCTTAAGATCTAGCTTCTTGAAAGTGGTCAAGGGCATGAGATTGATGCTTGCCCCTGAATCACATAAAGATTCTCCAATTTTTTTCCTCCCGATATAGCATGAGATATTAAAACATCCCAGATCCTATCTTTTAGGTGGAAATGTTCCTAGAATAAATGCACTAACTTGCTCCTTCAGGACTACCACTACAGAATCTTCTATCCTCCTCTTCTTGTTGATCAAGTACTTCAAAAAAAATTTGTAGGAGGGAATCTTCTCAATTGCATCTATGAGTGGGATAGTGACATGAAGCTTCCTAAACTATCTAGGAACTTTTAAAATTTCTTTTCAATTTTATTTGCCTTTAAGTTGTTCTAGAAGGGTGTTGGCATCACCAATTTTCTGTGATGAGGTGGAATGTACACTCCCTTCCTTGTCTCCTCAGGTTCATGATTTTCAACATCTACTGTCTTGTCCTCCATTATAGTCTCTGGCTCAACAAATTCGAATGCAACAGTAATCATCGTGGGCCTTTATCATCCTCTTTGTCCTTTGCCTCTGGAACCATTTTGTGCTCATTCAAAAACTTCTTCCCACTACGCAACAACACTATCTTTACATGTTTATTGTTAGTAGGTATGTTGGTGTTTCCTGGGAACCCCTATTGAGTCGCTTACTTCAAGGATGCAACCTTTACCACAATCTAAGAAATCTGCGTCTCAATGTTGTGAATCTGTGCTCCTTGATTTTGTAGTTTCCTCTGAGTCTAGCCAATGATTACTTTACACTGTCTAACCAGCTTACCCGGCATGTCCTCTATGCGGTCTATCTCACTAGGGTCCCTATCTTGTTGGTATTGCTATTATGGAACACCTTGTTATGACTTACCTTGTTGAGCTTGCTGGAGGCTGTTAGGATCCCTCCATAAAAATCTTGGATCATTTCTCCATGAGTAGTAATTTCCTCCCATGTAGTTTTGTTGACGTGCAAATAGGCACTCCTCTTCTTCTCCTCCTAAAGAGCTTCCATCCTTTGCACATTACTTCTTGGAAATCAAGTCCAATTTCTCATTCAAACCAAAAATCACCTTGGACTCTCCAACACTTTTGACAATTGTTGGACGCTCACGTTCTTCTCCCCATGATTGGTTCTTCACCATATTTTTAGGATCTTGTGACATTTGGACGGCTTATTATTGAGGAATAGGTAAGTCCCTATGTTGTCCAATGTGGTCCTTTCCCCTTGATACAACCCATAATAGAATATCTTTACATGTCCTAACAAGTCGATACTATGATGTGGAACCTTCCTTAGCATGTTCTGGAACCTCTCCCATGCCTTAGAATATGACTCCTCTGCTTGTTGTTTGAAGTTGTAGATCTTCATGGTCAACTCGTTCATCTTTTGAGGAGGTAAATAGAGCTCCAAGAAAGCATCAATCATTTGATCCCACATTTCAATAGACTCATCTTCCAAGTTGTAGAATAATAACTTGGCGCCATCTGCAAGTGACGACGGAAAAAGTTTTAACTTGATCACAATCGGTGGCACTCGATCTATCTTCATTGTGTCATAATTTTCAAAACAATTGTTGATGTGTGTCAATATGTCTTCAGTACTATGGCCATGGAAGGCAAGTTGCATGACTAACGCCACCAGCCTAGGATCGATCTTGTAACTACCAACATTTATTACTTGTCTCTTGATAGGCCCAAGCTGAGCCATTGAGGAAGATGACTTGATCTTTTCCCAAATTTTTACTCTTCTGTCATCTCTAGTTGTTCTTCCGGTCCCTCCAGAGGTGGTGTTGGAGTAGGCAGTGGTAGAGTTTGAATTATTCTTGGTGTTGAGCTACTGAACTCTCTTCCTTAGCGTAAGAGCTCCTCCTGACTAAAGCCCTATAGAGTTGACTCTCCGTAGTCGTGAGCTCTAGTGTGTACCATGCACTATTACCTAAAATATTAAGAATGATGTGAGAATGAGTACTAATGATGTTAAAGAAATGATATTTAAAATTCATTTTGAAAGGATAAAAAGGGGAAAAAACAGGAAAGTGTGGCTGACTATAGCACCCGTAATGTTGAATTTGCTATTTCCCCGACAATTGTACCAAAATTTTGATAGGTATTTTGTGACACCCCGATCCCCGTGCCATCTCTAATGACCCCGAAGATCGGAGAGTCAACCTTGGTAAACCACACTTAACTTTTTCTTTTCTTAATCACTTAAAATTAACTTAAAAGGAAAATCTTATAACTTGGAATAAACTGAAATCTTACTAAACTGTGGAAGCAACTACTATTTACTTCACTAGGTAGGTAAAGTAGATTTACACAACATATTACATTTTTCATGAGGAATATAAAGCACAATAGATAACTTAAAACTAAACTACATATTACATTACATTATATCTCTACCACACCACATGCCCCAAGGACTAAGGGGAAAGGACTAAGAGACCTCTATTCTAACTATGAACTACCTTCTAAGAGCCTAGGTGATAAGATCCTTCAGCTTCCTCGTGCTGACGTTGACCTGAAAAATATTTTCATTAGGTTGGTGAGCTAGTGGCTCAGTGAATAGAATTTCACCCAACCATCGCAAATAACTCATTTTATGTTTATTAAACTAAAATAAAATACAGGAATTACTACACTGAGCAAATCTAAAACAATATAGTTAAATAACATAGAATGCCAAAATTACATTTAAAGAACAACTATTGTAAAACTGTACTCAAATCTTTCTTAGCCTTTCTTACATATAAGAAACTCTTAAAACTTATATTATCATATTTTAGCTTATGCCCTGATCATATGCCGTGTACTCTACATATGAAGAATCGTAACGAAATACGATCTCACCATACAAGACTTAGTTGACACACCTGGGATGCTAAGCCTAACAACGTCGCTGGTCTGCAATAGTAAAATGGCTCTTTGGCCTTGACACACGTATGGGCTATAAAACTAGACTCCTCCTCTGACCTGAGCAAACAGGCGGAGAGTCAAGCCACCTATTGGCTTTTCTGTACTCTAGTGCAACCATGACCTCTAGTTGATGTTGGACACTACATGTTGTATTTTAAGGAGTCTTCCACTAGGGCTTCGTCCCCCGTACCACCTATTAGTACGTTCCGACCCTCTTATACTGGACACTGCCAGGGTTAGGTCGTTTCATTCCTATGGCGCAGAACTCTCATAGGGAATCTACGGTGTTCAGGGCTCCTAAGTCTATTATTTTATTATTCTAAGAAAGCTCTTACTATATTGTATCTTTCTCTTACTTATACTTGTCTCTGGTATCTCTATGGTACCGTGTATATTTATTTGAAGTTTATAATACAACATGTATATCATTTTAAACTTGGCAGAGCAGTATATTCAAAACACTTTAATATATTGATTAATCAACATACTATACATGTAGGCAGACTAAAATTCTTAACTAAACATAATACATGTCCATTTGGTACTTATACACTAGAATCATGCAA
This sequence comes from Alisma plantago-aquatica, assembly GCA_963693085.1. NCBI lineage: Eukaryota > Viridiplantae > Streptophyta > Magnoliopsida > Alismatales > Alismataceae > Alisma > Alisma plantago-aquatica. The sequence continues at coordinate 1,876,841,980 of OY856409.1, read as the reverse complement.
TTGAACTTCTTAATATACTAATAAGAGTTAATTACTTGACATACGAGTAATCGTCATTTGCACCTGTAAATTATTTGTGCTTTCTTGGAAAGCGAGCACATCAACCCTAATCTTGAGTTGTGTAACACATAAATTAATTAAGAGTTAATTACTTATCATGGCAAGAATTATTAATAATAACTGAGAATTTCTAATGATGTCCTTGAGAAACATGCCAATTCGTGTTAATACTAACCACACATATTAACTATAACTTGGAGCATGCAAACAGGTTTCCATTGAAACATTGCAAGTCATCATCTTTTTCTTTGAAATCATGCAATTAGTTAATTACTAAAATCGTATAGCCTGGGTTTATACCCAAACTGTACAACTATTGTAAATTTGGGTCGTGTGCTACTGTCGTCATCCTCTCTACTGAGCTATTTAGGATTTATTCAACCATATAGTTCCAATAATCCAAATTATACAGATCAGTTAAAATAACTAGGGTCATGCAAACGTGAGGAAGAAAAATGTGCAACGAGAAGTCAGGTGATGCCAAGACTGTCCGGCACTTGGGTAATTGTTGTTACCCATGAAAAAAATAGATCTGGCTGAAATCATTCATTTCTTAGAGTTAATACTTGCTTAGTGGGTGAGATTCTACTCACAGAGGATTGAGGTGGCCGAAATTCAACTAAAATCCACGCAAAGCTCGCTTACGAGCATCCACAGGGTCGTCTTTAACCTTGAAACTACCCTGGATTTGAACCTACTGCAAGCAACAGCTCCACCTCACACATAGGTTGAGGAAAAAGGAAAGGCACTCGGCTAGGTGTTGCTCGTGGTTGCGGATTTGAACCCTAACCTCACGGCCGGAGTCAAGGGCGTCGTTTCGAGGTGCTTCTTGCACAGAACAGCCCCTGGCCGGTGTTGCAAGGCTGTCCGATGCCACTGCTGGCTGGCGCCACCCTAGCGGGTCGAGGCTGCGGATTGGGGCGAGGAAGAAAGGGAGAAAGGAGGTAGGAGCAAACACCCTGCTGGATCGGAGCTATGGAGCCCAAAAACGCCACGCGCCTCTCCCTATGATGGTCAGGTAGCCCACTGCTCAAGCGGTGCTTTGCACTGATCGGGAGGAAAAGGATAAGGGAAAGAGGTTATTAATCCACTAATGGGTAAATTGCAGCTTCAACCCAAGAAACTTGAAAATATCATAACTTTTGCTTCGAAGGTCTGTTTCAAGTGATTTCTTTTGCAAACTTTCAAGGGTGAGATCCACTACAACCTCAAAGCATGAAAACATACTAACTAGATTGAATCAACTTAATCAAAGCACTAATAGCATCTTGCACAGTTATCTTAGCTTAATCAACATGGTGATGCACTAATCACTGTGCTTACTAGTTAAACTCGGAGTGGGTCATAAAAATCTCCCTCCCTTATAAGAATTTCATCCCGAAATTCCTAAAAGAGAAAAGGAAACTTGTTATGCATCTCAGACTCATGCTCCCACGTGGCTTCCTCTAGGTTTTGGTTCCTCCACAGAACTTTCACTAATGGTATCTCTTGATTCTTGAGCTTCTTAATCATTCGATCAACTATTTGTGTTGGTCCTTCAACATAGGACACATCTTTTCTGAGATGTACAGGTTATGGGTCCACTATTTTTTCTATACCAGGATAATACTTCTTCAGCATCGATACATGAAATACATCATGTAGACTAGCCAACTCGGATGGAAAATCCAACATGTAGGCTACAGATCCAATCCTCTCAACGATAGGATATGGGCCTATAAACCTAGGAGTCAGTTTGCCTCTCTTGCCAAACCTGAACACTCCTTTCCATGGTGAAACTTTCAGATACATTTCATCACCAACCTCAAACTCAAGAGGTCTACGCCTCTTCTCAGTGTAACTCTTCTATGTGTCATGTGCAGCTTTCAACTGTTCTTTGATCATTGTAATCTTTTTTGTAGTCAAATCCACTATCTCTGGTATAGGGAGAGATTGCAAGTTACTTGTAGGTTTATGATGCTCATCCTTAACCTACTGGCACACACTGCACCTAACCACATACTCAGCTACATCCTTCTTCATACCTGACCACCAGTACAACTCCTTAAGATTCGTGTACATCTTAGTGTTTCCTAGATGAATAGCATACATCAATGCATGTGTTTCCTCAAGAATCTCTTCTTTCAAATCACTATCTCCAAGTACACATGACCTATCATGCTGATACGATGAACCATCATCTGAAAACCTGAACTCTGGTCTTTTTCCCTCTGTCATGTCCTGCATGATCTGTTGTAACTCACTGTCACTCTTCTGTAGTTCTTTAATCAGATCATAAAAGGTAGGCTTGACTTGCAACTGTGCAATAAAACCACCCTATTTTGTCACACCTAAGTCTAAGTTCAACTTCTGCATCTCTACTAGCAGGTCTCTCCTGAAACATGCAATAGAGAATACATCAGCTGTTGAATTTGACTTTCTACTCAGGGCATCTACTACCACATTCACCTTTCCAAGATGATAATCTATCGTCACTTCATAATCCTTGATCAATTCTAACCATCTCTACTGTCTAAGACTCAGATCCTTCTGGGTGAAGATATATTTCAAACTCTTATGATCCGTAAACAACTGGAACACCTCACCATAAAGATAGTGGTGTCATTTCTTAAGAGCATGAACTACTACAGCTAACTCCAGATCATGTATCGGGTAATTCTCCTCACTCTTCTTAAGCTGTCTAGATGCATAAGCTACTACTTTGCCTTCCTGCATCAACACACAGCCTAAACCTCTCCTTGAAGCATCACAAAACACTGTGTAGTCTTTATTTTCCTTGGGCACGATCAACACTGGTGTTGTAGTCAACCTCTTCTTTAAAATCTGAAAACTCTTCTCACAGTTGTCTGAACAGACAAACGGTGCATTCTTTCTCGCTAAGTGTGTCAGAGAGGACACTACAACACTGAAGTTCTAGATGAACCTCCTGTAGTAACATGCCAATCCTAAGAAGCTTCTGATCTCAGTAGGAGTCTTAGGCTGCTCCCACTGTAGAACAAATTCGACTTTCTTAGGGTCAACACTTACTCCATCTCCTCAGATGACATGTCCAAGAAAAGACACCTCAACTAACCAGTACTCGCACTTACTGAACTTAGCATATAACTGGTGTTGTCTCAACAACTATAACTCTATCCTCATATGCTTCTCATGCTGCTTATCATCTCTGGAATAAATCAGAATGTCATCTATGAAATCCACTATAAACTGATCCAAGAACGGCTTGAAAAGCTGGTTCATCATATCCATGAAAGCTGTTGGGGCATTAGTTAGTCCAAACGACATGACTAGAAACTCATAATGCCTGTATCTTGTTCTGAAATCCGACTTAGGAATATCTGAAGCCTTAATCCTCAACTGATGATATCTAGATCTCAAGTCTATCGTAGAAAAGATCGTTGCTCCATGCAATTGATCAAAAAGATAATCTATCCTTGGTAATGGGTACTTATTCTTGATGGTGATCTTATTCAAATGTCTCTAGTCTATACATAACCTCATAGTACAATCTTTCTTTTTCACAAAAAAGACTGGATCTCCCCATGGCGAAGAATTAGGTCAAATGAAACCCTTATCCAGTAACTCCTGTAACTGGATCTTCAGTTCCTTCAACTCTACAGGTTCCATTCTGTAGGCTGGAAGCACTATAGGGTGACTACCTGGCAACACCTAGATATCAAAGTCTATCTCTATTTCAGGAGGTTGACCTAGAAACTCATCTGGGAAAACATATGGGAACTCACAGACCACCGGCACATCCCATAGGCTGACTGTGCTCTTCTCTGCTCTGGTATCTATTACATGTGCCAAGAATGCCTCACAACCTTTCTGCAACATCTTATCAGTTACAGTGGCTGATATGATACACGTAGGCAAAACTTTCCTGTCTCCAAAAAAGACACAAGAAAATCCACCATGTTGAAAGACAGCCTCCTTCTTCCAATAGTCGAGCTGAACTCGATACTTCTCTAGGAAATCCATACCCAAGATAACTTGAAAAGAGTTAACATCTAGGGGTATAAGGTTAACCGCAATGGTATAAACACGAAAAGTCAACAAACATCTGGGACAAAACTCTATCAACACTGTCGGTTCACCTAGCGGAACCCTCAACAACAACTCAAATGGTAACTCCTGGGTTAATAGGTTAATCTCACAAGCTAAAGAACTCTGTATAAATGAGTGAGTAGCACTCGAATCTATCAAAATTGTAACTGAAATGCTATTAAAGAGAAGCATTTCTCCTGTAACTACTCGGGAAGAAACAATACATTCTTGTTGTGTTAGAGAGAAGAAGTATACTGAAGCTCTTCCTCTCCCACGATGTCCTCGTTGTCCTTCCCTTCCACTGGGTGCTCCTCCTCATGAACCTGAAGCCATTGAAGAACCTGCTCCTCCCGTTGAAGCCTGTTTCAGAACATTCTGGTACTATAACTGGGAACCCTGTGTTGCCACTTGCTATAACTGGGGACATTTCCTTCTAAAGTCCCACCTGTTCATAGATGTGACATCCCTAAAAATCTGCACTCCAACACTGACCGGAGAGCCGCTTTCCATATATATCACACATCGGTATCTCTCTCCTTGGTGGACCTATCACTGAGTTCGATGATCCAGAAGACCTTCCTCTTGATGCACTATTCCATCTCCCTAGACTGGATCTTCCCCTACTCTGAGAAGATATCACATCTTTAGATCCTTGTTTACTATAACAGTCAAATCCACGTCCAAGCTTTGAGAAGAAACCACCACCACCTCCTCGGTGTCCACTACTATCTTGTCCTCTTCTGAAGTCTCTGGATCTCTTTCTATTCTCATAGTGCTTATCAGTGTTCACAGACTCCTCTACACGTCTTGCTGCCTCAAGAAACTCTCTGAAGTTCTCTCTTTCTCTTTGACCAACTGTAGATATACTATACCAGATTTCGGGCCTCAATCCATCCTGGAATCTTCTACACTTCTCCACGTCATTTGGGACGAGTTGAGGGAAAAAATTTACCAACCTGGTGAAATATGCTTTGTACTCTCCCGCTGACATATTCCCTTGTCTGATGTTCTGTAGCTATCTTATCTTCTCACTCAAAAAGGTAGGTGGGTAGTACTTTAGATGGAATTCATCAACGAAATCCTTCCAAGTCAATACTGTGTTCCTCCTTTTATTTTCCACTCCACGCCACCAGAGCTCTGCATCACCTTTAAGCAAATAAACTGTGTGATTGATTTGTCTTTCCTCAGACATCTCCATCATACGAAACACTTTCTCTAACTGTCTCAGCCATTCATCTACCACTGTAGGGTCTGTAGTTCCAATGAACTCGGTACCTCCAAGCTTCTTAACCAGCTCATAGGATCTCATCAGATCCTTGCTGCTCGAGATAGAAGTTTGCCTCTCCATCTTATACTTTTCCCTGGTCTCAAGAAACATACTGTACATTCTTGATGCCTCATTTACATCATCTCCACCACCTAGACCGATCACCCAAGGATCAGGTCCAAAGTGGCTCTCAGCTTAGTCCTCATGACCACGTCCTCTTCCTGCCATCTGCAATAGTATAACAGAACACTTCCTATTAGAATTGTAGTTAGAAGGAAAACACCTAAGTCCTAATCCTATTGGTCTCTTATCATCCCCTGACCTTGACTTAGAGTAACTACGTACTCAACCTAGGCTCTGATACCAATCATTGTGACGCCCCGATCCTCGTGCCATCTCTAATGACCCCAAAGACTGGGGAGTCAACCTTGGTAAACCACCCTTAACTTTTTCTTTTCTTAATCACTTAAAATTAACTTAAAGGAAAATATTATAACTTGGAATAAACTGAAATCTTACTAAACTGTGGAAGCAACTACTATTTACTTTACTAAGTAGGTAAAGCAGATGTACACAACATATTACATTTTTCATGCGGAATATAAAGCACAATAGATAACTTAAAACTAAACTACATATTACATTACATTCTCTCTCTACCACACCACATGCCCCAAGGACTGAGGGGAAAGGACTAAGAGACCTCTATTCTAACTATGAACTACCTTCGAAGAGCATGGGTGATAAGATCCTTCAGCTTCCTCGTGCTGACGTTGACCTGAAAAACATTTCAGTAGGTTGGTGAGCTACTACATCAGTGAATAGAATTTCACCCAACCATCGCAAATAACTTATTTTATGTTTATTAAACTGAAATAAAATATAGGAATTACTACACTGAGAAAATCTAAAACAATACAATTAAATAACATAGAATGCCAAAATTATATTTAAAAAACAACTATTGTGAAATTGTACTCGAATCTTTCTTAGCCTTTCTTACTTATAAGAAACTCTTTAAAACTTATATTATCATATTTTAGCTTATACCATGATCATATACAGTGTACTCTACATATGAAGAATCATAACGAAATGTGATTTCACCGTACAATACTTAGCTGACACACCCGAGATGCTAAGCCTGACAACATCGCTAGTCTGCAACAGGAAAATGGCTCTCTGGCCTCAGCACACCTATGGGCCGTAAAACTGGACTCCTCCTCTGACCTGAGCACACAGGCAGAGAGTCAATTTACCTATTGGCTTTTCTGTACTCTAGTGCCACCAAGACCTCTGGTTGATGTTGGACACTACATGTTGTATTTTAAGGAGACTTCCACTAGGGCTTCGTCCCCCGTACCAACTGTTAGTACGTTCTGACCCTCGTATACTGGACATTGCCAGGGTTAGGTTATTTCATCCCTACGGCATAGACCTCTCATAGGGAATCTACGATGTTCGGGACTCCTAAGTCTATTATTTTATTATTCTTAGAAAGCTCTTACTATATTGTATCATTCTCTTATACTTGTCTCTGGTATCTCTATGGTACCGCATCTAGTTACTTGAAGTTTATAATACAACATGTATATAATTTTAAACTTGGCAGAGAAGTATGTTCAAAACAATTTTATATACAGAGTAATCAACATAATATACACGTAGGCAGACTAAAATTCTTAACTAAATAGAATACATGTCCATTTGGCACTTATACACTAGAATCATGCAATTGAACTTCTTAATACACTGATAAGAGTTAATTACTTGACATACACGTAATCATCATTTGCACCTGTAAATTATTTGTTCTTTCTTAGAAAACATGCACATCAACCCTAATCTTGAGTTGTGCAACACATAACTTAATTAAGAGTTAATTACTTATCATGGAAAGAATTATTAATAACAACTGAGAATTTCTAATGATGTCCTTGAGAAACGTGCCAACTCGTGTTAATACTAACCACACATATTAACTATAACTTGGAGTGTGCAAATAGGTTTCCATTGAAACATTGTAGGTCATCATCTTTTTCTTTGAAAACGTGTGATTAGTTAATTACTAAAATCGTACAGCATGGGTTTATACCCAAACCGTACAACTATTGTAAATTTGGGTCGTGTGCTACTGTCTTCATCCTCTCTATTGAGATATTTAGGATTTATTCAACCATATAGTTCCAATAATCCAAATCATACAGATAAGTTAAAATAACTAGGGTCATGCAAACGTGAAGAAGAAAATGTGCAACGAGAAGTCGGGTGACACCAACACTGCCCGGCACTTGGGTAATCGTTGTTACCTGTGAATAAAAACTGATCTAACCAAAATCATTTGTTTCTTAGAAATAATACTTGCTTAGTGGGTGAGATTCTACTCATAGAGGATCAAGGTGGCCAGAATTCAACTGAAATCTACCTAAAGCTTGCTTTCGAGCGTCCACAGGTCATCTTCAACCTTGAAACTGCCATGGATTTGAACCTGCGACAAGCAGCAGCTCCACCTCACGCACAGGTTGAGGAAAAAGGAAAGGGACTCGGCTAGGTGTTGCTCGTGGCTGCGGATTCAAACCCTAACCTCAAGGCCAGAGTCAAGGGTGTCATTTTGAGGTGCTTCTCATGTAGAATGGCCCCTGGCCAGTGTTGTTTCTGGCCAGCATCGCCCTAGCAGGTCGAGGCCACAAATTGGGGTGAGGAATAGAGGGGGAAAAGAGGTAGGTGCAAACGCCCTACTGGATCAGAGCTATGCAACCCAAAAACACCCCGAGCCTCTCCCTCTACTGGTTGGGCAGCCCGCTGCTCAAGCGGTGCTTTGCACCGATCGGGAGGAAGAGGATAAGGGAAAGGAGTTATTAATCCACCCAAGAAACTTGAAAATATCATAACTTTTGCCTCGAAGGTCCGATTCAGGTGATTTCTTTTGCAAACTTTCAAGCGCGAGATCCACTACAACCTCAAAGCATGAAAACACACTAACTAGATTGACTTAACTTAATCAACGCACTAATCACATCTTAAACACTTATCTTAGCTTAATCAATATGGTGATGGACTAATCATTGTACTTACTAGTTTAACTCGGAGTGGGTCATAACATATTTTCAATACACCTTAAAACATAAGTGTACGCTATCAGAGTAATATAGGCCAATGAGGAATGAATATTGAACATGGGGAAATATTAAATTTAGAAATTACTATTAACTACAATACGATCAACTAGACCGAAGAAAACTTTTATTAGTTTGTTTAATTAACTAAGAATGTAGGGAATCTAAAATTATTGATGATTTATCACAATTGGATGCAATTTCTTAGGGTTATGGTTTCACCTCAGTTAACATTGAAATTAATAGAATAACATTACTACATTTCTCTCCCACCCCTGGACTAAGAGCATGTACCAAGAATTACCCACTTTCATGGTGTAATTCACTACCTAATCTAATACCAATACCACTCTCATATCTATTGTGTAATTAATTAGGTGCTTTAATGAAACCTCTAGGAAATCTCTTCATGTCCGTAAGTCACCTTTCTCAAAGGATGATATAAAAGGTGTATTTTAATGATTTTTCAACCGTTAATTTCCCTTTACAAGGTAATTAATGGTCTAATTAACTACCTATGGTAATCAAGCATGGATAGTTCATTGCAATCGCATAGATATAAGTCTAGAAATTGAGAGAAATTTATATATTAATGCTTAATGTCAATTACAATGCATCACCGGGCTACTTCCTGGTCCTAAGGAATAAGGGGTTTATCCCCACATGGTTTCCATGGTCAAAAACATAGGAGAGGAGAAGAAAAATATAAGAAGCATTAATAGAATTACGGAACCCCTAAAGTTGACAGTCCAAAAGATCCCTTTTGGAACATGTGCTGATTTGCTACCTTCTTTCTGCAAATCTATCTACTGGAAGTGCCCAGATAATCCAAAATGTAGTCTTCCTCTCTGCTTTCTACTCTCCTTGCTCTTGGCTTCCATCCAATGCAAAAGAACATGATAGATAGGGTTGGCTGAATTCCCCCCAAGTCATAGAAGTGACTTAGGGTGAAATAATTTCTCCACCGTCAGATTAAACACCATTTTCTGATCTGCTTGATCCGGACATGTTAGTACTACTGACTCGGTGTTGGTACTACTGACACCTTAATTGTTGCCACCACCTGGCATATTGTCGGCATTATCAACCTTCTTATCAATAGTACCAAGTTGTTTTGATTAATTTTGATCAAAACATTGTGATGTTGTCAATAGTATCGATATGCAGAGTTGGTATTACTGACTCTTCTCAATTTCTTTCATTTCCAAATTGAGCATGTGTAAGTACCACCGATTCCAAAGTCGATAGTACCAAGTTGTGTAGATTCTTGTAAAAATTCTTGAAATTCACAAAATCTAAACATAAGCTCTGAAAACCTAATAAATCATTTAGAAACATTAAATTACATTTATTTGATGCAAATAAGTATCGCAGACTAATAAAAGTAAATCATGCACAATTAATATGAAAATTAAAAAAATGTTCAAAAAAATCAATATAAAACAGCATGTGAAAATGACAAATATCCAGTACATCAATCATATGCATCCAATCGGTGATCTAATCCTAAGTTTCATGGTCTTTATGTTTACAATTGTATCAAACATGCTAAAAGAGAGATAAATTCACATAGAAAGTAACAAAGTAATGAAGAACAATTTTATTCATATGAGTAAAATCGAGTTTAAAAAAAAAACAAGATAGAGTACGGGTGATGGGGCTACTCCCCATGCCTCAGCAAGAAGGTCTACTCACTCATGTTCAAATTAAGAATACAGATAGAAGAATAGAAGTCATGTCATATGGAGAGAGGGGTAGCCAAATGTCTCTAGATACTACATTCTACTCTAGCATCGAAGAATCCAAAGAATTCTGCTAGGTTCTTTTTCTTCCTTGTCATCTACTCCCACCACTTTCTCTAGAACTTGCTTTAGATTGAGTGAGAATAGAATGAATGAGAATTAGGATAGGATGTCTTATTTGTTTCTTATTTTCCTTGTTTTGATGGTTGTATAATATTGTGTTGTCTGTCCTAATGGTCAGGTGATCTAATGATGAAGATCGCTTGATATGTCACTTAGCAACGTGACTACCAAATTTATGGTCAGCTAATGTTGGAGGGAGATTGGGAAATCATCTCCTGATAAGCTTTATAGAGGGTATGCATGATCGAGAAATCTATAAGGTAGATCACCCAATCAAAAGTTGGTTCAAAAACTCTAAAGTTACAAATGTTAGAGGAGCTATTTGTTATTAAACAGGACTGATTGATCTTCAAGGGAAATTTCCCAACCTGTAACTTTTTATTAGCTATGCTATAGGTAGATTGTTTGATTTGCATGACAGATAAACTGATCTTGTTGTGCTAGAAAATTTCAGAGTCTGAGACATTTTTAGGTGTTCTTTGATTGATCAATTAGCAAGGGAGATCTTGTGATCTGGAGATCGCCTAGTGGAGATTTGGGATGGGCAGGGTGATCAGGAAATCAAGGGGTTAGATTGCCTAATCTACCTCCTAGAATGTGCTAGTAAGATAAAATTTTGAAAATAATTGCTCAGAATCATATGTGTGAGCTTAGATATGGGATTCTTGATTTCTCTAGAGTAGATGTGTGATTTTGTATACAAAATAGCTAGAGAATTGGTCAGAATTTTTGCTATTGGAGAATAAGAGAAAAAATGATGAACTAAGCAAAAGATGATGTAATTTGCAAATTAATCCAATGAAAATAAACTAGAGATTGCAATGAAAAGGTGATGAATATGTAGGGAAATATAGCATTTGAGATGGCAGCGGAGACAAAAATTATCTCTACCATATTCCCCACAACCAAAAGATTGTGTTAACAACTATGAAATGGGAAGGAATGTGCAAGACATATATCTAGAGCAAGTCTCAAAAAAAATCTTACAGATTTGTGTTTTTTTCTCAAGAAGCACATGGACACTAGTTGGTAGCGGCCTCCTGGTGTAGCACCACATTCTACGGTTGATGTCCTCCTCCTAGCATAGTGCAATGGTCTCCACACCTCTATGTAGTCCACATAGACCTCAGGGAACTCCTCATTGTGCTTTCAGAGCCAGTGGGAAGGAGTTGTCCCTTCATTGTCAACGTGCTAGCGTCGAATTTTCTCCCCTTGGATTTCTCTCCCTTCTATGAGTAATATGCCTCTGGCTCTCATGCTACCACAACTATGAGATGAGTAGTCTTGTCATACAAGAGTGTTGAGAGTCTTGGCCACCTCTCCTTATACAGGAGTTGATGGGCTAGGATTTTCACAAATATTGTGGATACAAAAGTTTAGATCTCATAGTCTGATAGCCACTATGAATCATGGGTTAGTCAACTAGACTCACAATCAGTCGACTGGAACATCCATTCAGTGGATTGGCTTTTTTCCTACTCGCAAATATATTGCCTTTTAATGTGATGATCAATGCATGTCATTACGTCAGAATCAACACTTGACCTAGTCCTACTAGTCATCCATTCAATCAACTAGACTACTTGTTCATTTGAATGGACACTCTAGTAGGTCGGCTGGCATTCCAAGTCAGTCCACTGGACACTCTAGTTGGCCAACTGATAGTCAGTGTTGTTTAGGTTGACTCCAGTCGGCCAACTGGACACTCTAGTCGACCAACCATTAGTCGTTGTTGTTTAGGTTGATTACCTAAACACTTTAGTAACCAAGTTAAACCTTATCCATGAGTAAGCTCCTATTCGAAGTGAATCCTATGTGTGTGACCCTATATGTCCCAAATTACATTGGCAGCAAATGTCCATAACTAGATTATGACATCACGAGTAGTGAGTGGTATCTAGAAACACTTCATTTCTACCAAAGTAATTGGAAAGAGCAAGAGAACCCACAGGATTTCCTTTTCATCTTCCCATTTCTCATTGGATAAAAACTTCAAACTACATTCGTAATTAGCGTTATCGTGATCATATAGTTCCTTTGTCTCAAATATCTAGATTGAACATGAGGCATGGAATTTTCATGCTCATAACATTCAATCCATGTTCCTTTAACTAGAGCATACTATATGAGATGCATGTGAGTTCACATATCATATATTAACTCACATGAGTATGGACATACATTTCACAATCTCTACTATCAATCGGCTAGGATTTCAACTCTTGTAGGAGGTACAAATCCCATCTACATCACTGACAGTTGATTCCCATGTGTCACAATGTACCCAAGAACCACCTTTATGAAAATTTGGATGGTGTTAATGTCCATGGAATGACAAATAATGAGTGTAGTGACTTCAGGTTCAAGAACCACAATCACCACTATCACTTTGAGAGATGAAATCTAACTACCATTTCATGGTTTCTATATATCACTCTCAAGTTGGGTCTATTTGTACATTGTTCTCTAACAAGTACCTATGTGTTTGGCTTGATATCATATATCATGACTAGTAAGATTTTGTCATCAACAACACACCTTCTGGTCTTATGTATTATTTTTTTATTTTGCTTCCACAATAACATCCAACTAGGGACATAACAAGAATGTATGTACTCTTGTCATACATATGATCTCATTGTTTAGGTACTCAACTGGAATCATATTTCATTGAGTAACATCATTCTTTAGACATGTACAATGTTTGTGTCATCATCTCATGACTAAAACAAATTAAATAGATGGAATCACCTTTATTATTATCAAATGAAGTAATTAATGTCCCAGTATAATCATCATATGATTGGCTATCTGGGCATATATACCAACAGACTCCCACTTGCACTTAAATCCAATCACCCATGAGTCTTTTTCTAAGTGGTCTTAACATGACCATCATGTTTTTACTACACAAGTGTTTTTTAAGTGGGTTAGAAACATTTTCTTCTAGTCGGTACTTTTACAAATCTTCACATTTCCTCATTGCACCATTTCTTGTATGAGATGGAAATTTCATAGTATGCTATCTGGGTTCCTTATCCTATTCAATAGATCTATTGTTATTATAGTATTTCTATTGTGTCATCAATGGTTAAAACTTTCTCAATTCATCAAATGAACTTCTTCACCCATATAGTATACTCTATTGTGTTCAAAATAGCAAGGTACTTTGATTCTATTTTAGAAGCAGTATCTGTCATTTGCTTGGAACTTTTCTAGCTTACAGTTCCATTTTTAAGGCCAAACACAAATTCAGATTGTGATTGTTAATCTTCTTTGTTAGTTTGGAAGCTTGCATTGGTATATCCATTTACACCCAACTCTTATCACCATAAACAATGAATTGATCCTTAGTGCTTCTCAAGTACTTAAGGATGTTTTTTAGGGTAATCTAGTTATCTTCATCGGGATCAGACTTATATATGCTAATCTTTTCCAAAACATATGAGACAACGGGATGAGTACATAACATTTTCGTACATAATAGATCCAATGGTGGATGTATATGGCATCTTAGTCATGTGTTCACATTCTTCACTAGAACTGGGACACTAGGCTCTAGAGAGACTAATTCCACAGAACACGAGCAAATTTCCTCTCTTCCACTCATGCATGTTGAACCTCTTCAGCACCTTGTCAATGTACATACCATGTCTTAGGCCAAGAAGCCTTCTAGATCTATCTCTATATATATTAATTCCTAAGACATAGGATGCTTGCCTAAATCATTCATAGAAAATATATTTCTAGCCATGGTTTTATTCATTTGTACGGTAGGGATGTTATCCCCATCTATATGTGAAATACAATTATTTTCCCACTAATGTTCTTGTAAACACATGTTTCATCTTCATCTTGAATAAAGTCAAACTCTTTGACTACCTTATCAAATTGAAGATTCGAGTACTGAGATGCTTGCTTCAATCTATAGATTGACCTTTGCAGCTCATGTGCAATATTAAGCATGATCATGATGGATTTAACCATGGCAACTGGTAAAGAGATTTTTTCATGTTCAACACTTTGAACTTGTATGAAATCCTTTGCAACCAAATGACCTTCCACATTGGTCGTTTTATTGAAGACTCACTTTCACTCTTTAGTTTTTACCCCTCTAGGTGGATCTACCAAGGTCCATACCTTGTTGTTCATATGGAGTCCATCTTAGATCTCACATCCTTAAGCCATTTCTCATATTTTGGTCCCTCTATAGCTTCTATGTACGTGTTTGTCTCATCATCTATGACAAACTCATTACCTTCTCGAGTCACAAGATATACAAATCTTTCTGGCTCATAGTGTGTCCTACTATATCTAGAAGGTTCATGTGTTACATGAGGAGCTTGAGATTCCACAACAATTTTACCTTTATAGGTTTGATGTTTTGTTGTTGGTCTTAAACTTTTTGAGTTCTAGTTTCCTCTAGCTCATTCCTTTGGAATTAAATTCCTTTTTAGGAATACAGCAGTCCTAGCAACAAACACTTTGTTTGAAGATGGAATATAAAAGTATTATCCTTTGGTTTTCCTAGGATATCCAAATTAACATTTATCTGATTTGGGACCAAGATTTTCAAGAAAATATATCATGTCCTAAGCTTTACATCCCAAAATTTTCATAAAAGACATACTGGGACACTTCCCATTCCATATGTCATATGGTGTCTTTTGAACCAATTTATATGGTACATAGTTTTGTCTAAAGAATATGCCCTAGAAGGAAGTTGAAAGAACAACTAGATTTATTGATGATGGTAACAGGGTACAGTTACTTCTTTCTAATGCATTATCATATTCTAGGTAGAGTCCATTGTTATACAATAGCAAGGCTAATAGATAGTCCTCAAACTCTTGGTTCAAGTAGTCTCCACATCAATCGTATTGAAGTGTTCAAATACTATTACTGAGTTGGTTATGTACTTCATTCATGAACTCCTTGAACTTTTTATGGTATTCAAACTTGTATTTCATTAAATACACATTACCTATCTATTGATATCACTAGCTAATGTGATGAAGTATCGATAACCACCTTTAGCATTTTTTCGAATAGATCCACATACATTACTATGTATGAGTCTAAGTAGATCACTCACTCTCTCACTATATCCAGTGAAAGGAGTTTCTTCCATATTGCCCAACAAACAAGACTCCCATGCCTCAATTGGTTCAAGAGAAAAATAGTCTATATAACCAATTTTATGGAGTCTATAAATGTGTTCCTTATTGATGTGCCCCAGATGACAATGTCTTGGGTGTGTTTCATTTGAGTCATCGAGTCTTTACATATTCACATTATACATATTTGTCTCTAGAACTAAAGAGTGTAAACTATGAGACATTGGGAACTACCATAAAGGATCTTATATTTAAAACAGAACACCAATCATTCATTATATGAAATCTGAATACACTATTGTCCAAACAAGATACAGAAAAGATGTTTCTATTAATGGCAAGTACATAATAGCAATTTACTAATTCTATTACATGTCCACTTGAATAAGATAAATGATAGGTTCTAAATGTTGTGGTGGAAACTTTTTCTCTGTGTAGTTTCACCTTATGTTGCTTACTTATTTTTAGATCCTACACATCTTAGTATGTCAGAGATCCTCGTTTGGTATCATATACCAGAAATGATGAATTAAACATACTCTCAATAACATACATACCTAAAGTTGAGATCTTTGTATCATGCTTCTTCTTTTTTAGTTCCTTTAAGGAGAAATTTCATTTACGCATACCCTTCTTTGTATCTTAAGTGTTGAAGACTTGGGTTTCAGATTAGCCTGAGAACTCTTCTTGGTTATTTTTTCACCTTGGACTCCCTCTCACTGATCAGTATCACGGATTCAGGTTATCATTCTTCACTCTTGCTCCAGCATTTATCAACATGCCAATAATTCAGATAGTGGCTCAGTCAAGTTGTTCATGTAGTAACTTTTGATGAACTAGCTATATGATTCAGACAACAATTGCATCATCATTTTTGTGGTTAACTATAGCAAACCAAAACTTAGAATCTTACCCTATTCCATAACTATAAAGATTGTAAGATCATATTCCTAGATTTGACCAAACAAGAATAAAATTAATTAACATCACTCATTTACATTATAACTTAAATGTGGGTTAATGTGTTACATGTATTTCCTTTGATAACTAATACTCACATAATGGCTAAAAAAATATATAATGTGCTTTGGAGTAACAACTGGTAATTCCATGTCCATAAATATTAATAATGTTCTATTATTAAATAAATATGAAATTAATGGATTAAATATGTTAAATGTGGAATTTAGTGCATAATAATAATATATAACTTTTTGGTGATATTGTGAAATTAAAGGGACTCTAATTTAATATATTTCAAACAAATATGCAGAGAATTTACCTAAACCATAATGGTGATATAACTCACAAAAGTAAATCTCAAAAATAAAATATAATGGTAAAAGAGTGTTCCTTGGATCCCATTATCTTGGATGTCAAGTTTTACATTATATAAGAAATAATGACTATCCTAAATTTTATTTAGAAAAGAATATGAGCATGATCCAAAATATTAAATAATGTGTTTAGCGACTTCAAAAGTAGAAATAAATCCCTCATTTGCAATTACTGACTTGCAGATAAATATCCTCATTCCTTCTTCATGAAGAAATGGATTGGCGACAAAAAGCAAGAATTAACTGGCTTCAACGAGGACATGGAAACACTAAGTTTTTTCAATCCAATGTTTGATCACGATGAAATTATGACAAGATCACTCAGCTAAAAGATGACACTGGAAACATGATCACCAACCCTTCTCAACTACAACATCTCATCATTGAATACTTCAAAAAATCTTACATCTAGCTCATCCACACCAATAGCTGCCTATATCACTGCCTATCCAGGGGTGTTTGCAGACCCACCACAAACTTCAATACCATCTCTCATCGTGCCTCCTTCAGCAAAAGAAGTTAAGTGCATCACCTTTAGGCTACTCCAATCAAAAGTGTTTGGCCCCTATGGGATATGTAATGAGTTCTTCCAATAAAACTAGAGTCATGTAGGTCCTTCAATTATAGCCATTGTACAAAAAGCATTCATGTTTGGTACAATTGATGATAAAATTGTTGATGCCCATATGGTGCTTATACGTAAGGAATTGGTCCCAAATAACTATGGAGATCTTATACCCATCTCTCTCAATAACTCATGTTTCAAGATTATATGAGTAAATAATTGATCGTATAAAACCTTTCTTAAACTCCTTGATCTCTCCCAACCAGTCCAGTTTAATCCCTAGAAGGTAAATTGGAGATAAGATATTCCTAGTGCAAGAAGATTTACACTCCATGAGATTCAAAAAAGGAAATACAAAACTAATGGATACCAAGATACATATGTCTAAGGCCTTCTATAAAATGAACTGGCCTTTTATCTTTGATACTTTGAATAGAAATGGCCTCCCTGGTATACAGATCAATATCGTCATGAGCATTATCACAAAAGGTATCGGATCCATTCCATTGGAAGGGAAGCCTCCTTAGTCATTCAAAACCAAACAAGGAGTAGGACAAGGAGACCAAATAAGCCCTTATGCATTTGTTTTATGCATTGAGTGCCTGAGCCAAGCAATCGTGGAATCAAATAAAGATGGTTTCTAGAAACCTATACAACTGAGTAGAGATGGTACACCACTCACGCATGTATGCTTTGCATATGACATTATCCTCCTTTCAGAAGCTTCTGTCATAGAAGCTATTTACATCATGGAAATCCTCACTGAATTTTCGATCAGATTATATTGAAGGAAAAGTCACACTTTTTTTCTCGAGCAACACCTCTAATAGTCTTTAGAGAAGGTTTAGTAGACGGATGGGAATTCAATACATAGAAGACTTGGGACTCTACCTTGGTGTTCCTATTTTGAACCAGTGGATTAATAAATCAACTCATTCCACAATTGTAGACAACATTAAGGCTAAAATGAATTGAAAGTTGCTACCGAGGTGGTGGAGGTGGATTTTGATCCTTTCCAAGTGGGTTACCTTCTTCGTCCCGTCAAAGAAGGTAGAGTTCTCCTTGAGATAAAAAGGAGGATTAGTCTTGTGCCACAAAAGACAACGGTAAATTTTGTGTATTGTGTATCAGCATATGAAAGGAATAAGATATATGTTTTGCAAATCTAGTTGGGAACAACCAGGTAGTAGACTGATGTCATTTGAAGGAACCACTCTATATCGTGTGTTCTCAGTGGTTGCTTCTTTAGTCCACTAATTTGCTTTATATTTACGCTGCACTTTAAGTTGTATTATTAATTTGATTTAAATATCATAATGCTCTATTCAACGCCCTCTAGATCTTTTCAAAATCAAGCTTGATCATGCAACTCCCAAAGGTAGGCAGGGAACATCAAACTGCCATTCTACGTTCGATAAACAATATACAACGCAACTATGATCGCTTCATTTTCGTTGATGCTTACTTTAGAAAGGAGGAAGCAAAAATAGGAATTGGATTTTATGTTATCAACAATCTTGAGAAGTGCATTATGGGATCCAGTTTGGCTATCAAATCAAGTATTATATTAGAAGCAGAATTAACAGCTACCTATGAAGCATAGGTCATGTGCAAGGCTAAAATATGGACTTCTGGATGTATATTGTCAGACTCTCGTCAGGTTGTATCCATTATCTTATCCATGATCGAAACACCTTGTAGGATTATATTGTTTGTTAAACGGTCACAAAAACCCTCATCTTAACCCCCTTTCTAAATCTCTCCTACATCCCAAGGCAAGTTAATTTTTTTGTTGATTCCCTAGCTAAGTATGCTCTCAATAACAGCCATAATGTTATTTTTGGTAATTTAGGGCATCCCTGATTACTACACAACATAAACATTTGTATCGATGAAATTTTGCCTGTAATAGAGAGCATGGTGAATCAGAATTAAATCTCTAATTTTTCAAAAAAAAATAGAAATAAATCCCAAATAATCAATTCCACACACCAAAATTAGTGTGTGTGTAAATTTCCATATTAATTGAATAATCTTATTTATCCTAATTTTATTTAGGAGAGAAAATATAACTTAGAGTCTAAAATATTAAATAAAATAGTAAACATTCTCATAATGGAAAACTAATGACAAAATCACACTCCTCGCGTTTTAGTTTTCTTGCAAGCCAAGTTTCACATCTTTTAAGTGTTCCTATATTCCTCAAATTCCTTAAGAAAAGAAAATGAAAGATAAGGCAAAAAATATTAAATTTATTATTAGAAAGCAAACATCTAATATATTAAATGAATAATGTAAACCAACTTGTATGGATTATATTATATAATTTATGTGGAGTTATAATAAATAAAAATGTGTTGTAACATTAAGGGAAACAATGTCATTCATGTTAAATATATGAAAATATGATCACAAAAGAAATAAAATCTGAAACTTATTTTAGAAATACATTAATTAATACATATGTAAATAATATCATCGCACTTGTATGTACTAAATAATTAGATATAAATGTCAGTAGTAAAATGTAGTAAGAGAATACAAATTTCTCCTCTTAGGTCCCACTCCTTACAAGATGGTATCAGTTCCATAGTGGTCGGATTTCTGACTATTTTAATTTTTTCTCCCTAATTAGAATTCTTACCTTACATAGTTACCCTCTGAGTGAGGTAATTACCCTAGAGTTGACCTATGATTTTCATGTGAGGATGGAAGGATGATTTAGGATCATATGATATGCACATTAGAGTCATGATTAGTAAACCCTAATGTTATGAGGTTTTAGGTGATCTTACCCTAACATATAGGTTAATGATGATATATCTCTTTGGATGTTAATATTTACCTATAGATTGGTTTTTTACATGAGAATGAGGAAGTAGTTGATAAGAATATCATATGTGGATAAAATTTTGACTTGGTTTCACATAAATTTTTGGGCCAATTTTTGTTTTACAATGCAAAGTTTTGTCATAGAACTATTTTCTTTTATAATACTATATGTACAAAAAATACGTTTTCTGAATTTTATCAAGGTTTTCTTGAACTAAGTCACAATGAAAATATGTGTGAAGTTTTGATAGTGAAACCTTATAGTTATAATAGAAATCTCAACCCTAGTTTTGGCCATGAAGTGATGACTAGGAAGGTATGGATGGTAACAAAGGTTTAGTTGACTTACTATTTTATACCCTATAACTTAGTAGATGCCTTTTGTTAAATTAAGTTGTTATACAAGTTTTTAATTATTGTACCACAAGAAGAGAAACATTATCAAAATGTCATTTAATAATGGGATGAATAAGTTTATACAGGTGATCAATCGAATAATAAAAAAGGAATTCAATCAATATATCCTACATAATTGGACGGTAAAATACATGTTTTTATTGAGTAAATAATTATAGAATATGATATTTAGAAGTCTCTTAATTGTAAATATAGTAGTGAATTTTTGAGTGACCAAGTTGTAAATAAAGGGGAAATATATGTTAAAATGTAGATATAAATAAAGGGAAGGGGAATGATTTTTTCACATTTATTCTTTCCTATCATGTGTAAACGAATGCTTAACATTTCTCATTTTACAATATTAGTTACATATTTTTCCTGGTAAACCAAAATAGATAAGTTTTTTGCTATCCAAGATAAATGGTTTTGTATATAGACTCCTCCCCATGGCCTTCACACACATAGAGATCACATGACCAATAGGATGTGACTCCTAGCCTGCTCCCTTAAGTCTCTTGGATGAGCCATCAAAGACTTGTAATCTCATGGTGATCTTTTCTCAACTATCAGTGCTACAAAACTTGGAACCATTTCTAACCTATACTTGGATCTAAGATTTGTATTTTGATAAGTTGACAAACTTCATGAGGTATTAAGCAATAAACCTATTTTCCCTCCCTCTATCTTTTGGACACTACACAATCCCTCTCTCTTTTAAGAATTTATTTCATGTGAAAGATTGTATCTTGATTTAATCTTGTGATCATCTTAATTTGTTGGATATTATTATTGGACTCTTACTTATATCGTATTCATCTTAATCCTGACTTTTGTGATCCTTCAAAGTATCTTATATGGAAATGATTATATTTTGGTTTATGGGTCCTCTAACCCCACATTATAACTATCGGATGTTCTCATCTGATTATTTCAGCTTGGCTAAACTTATTCTTGCCTTTATTTTACGTATGTGTGCAAATAGACTAATTGTATCTATAGTAGCAAGTATATTTGTACTACAATAATATTTGGGTGTTCCTTTCCATCCCTAGTGTGCATTTCTACTCATATTATATATATATAGGGCTCATCTTTAATACCCACGCACCCTTCCTGATATTTTTTTTAAATTCGCAATTGTAGAGGAGCATTTATCTATCTCCCCAAAAAAATTTATCCAAAAATAATATCATTTGCCCCACCAAAATCAAAAAACTCATCCGTATATTTATTGACTGTATATTTTCTATGCAGTTACTTTTTAGTCACATAGTTACTTTTTATATCAATACAGTTACTCTTTTGATCAGAAGAGTTACTCTTGTGTACCATATAGTTACTCTTTTGGATGTGCGGGTAGTCAGCGGGTAGTGAAAATCTGGTTACCCACGCGGGTAACCAATGAACAGCCAATATATATATATATATATATATATATATATATATATATATATATATATATATATATATATATATATATATATATATATATATATATATATATATGTATATATATATAGGGCACGCCTTTCATCCTAGGGTGCGCCTATCCACCCGACTTAGGCTTGAGATTTTATGGATCCTATCCCTACATAAAGATAAGTGGTCTAGTTGTTTTACATGCACTGATTATGATTTGTTCATGTTGTTATATGGCAAGAATTCTTTTGTTAATCAACTTTTTTATTATAATTCATCATCTTTTGGCTTGTTAAATCCGCTTGGAACTTTTTCTTTTGAACTTTTCCTTTATTTGATACCCTACACTGCCTTTCCAGATATCTTAAGTATTGCCTAGTTGTATTTTCTACACATAACTTTTTTTGACGTCTTTTTCTTTAATTTTCCCTCTTGGGTGTTGTCTTTTTCAACTCACCTAGAGGTAGCACATCCCCATGTGTAGGACATTGAGGTCTTTACATGCAAACATAGACCTAGCTAATGGAGAAGACTCTTAATGGGAGATAGAATTGAGATAGTTGGATATCCCTCTACTTAGATCTTGATGTCGTTGTTGTTCATGTACATGATTTTAAGGGAGATGATGATGTGCTTTTGTAAAATTGAATATAGTCATGATTTATCATTCTACAGCTATACTTTAGTCTTATTATGCATATCATCATTTGAGAAATAAAATTTCACCTATTCCATAAAACATTTTGAGTGTGTTTGTAATAGATGGTTTATTTCCTCAAATTTTAGTAGGGAGTGGGTCCCCTCTTGGGTCCTACTCCTTACATCGATTCTTGGCCTAAAGGAAATCTTAGTCTCTCTAGGATTTCCACATGCCCCATTATCTTGAGCACATGGATCCCTATTGGGACTCCCTCTATCAGTTTGCACTCAAGCAGCTCTTTGGAGACAATATACCTTTCTTGCTTTGCATGATTCTTAAGACATGTTACCATCTCGAGTACGTCCATGTTTTCATGTTTCTTATGCAATTCACATTTCATACAATCCAACTTAAGGTTCTTAATGTCTACAGAATCATTGGCATGCTTCACATAAGCATCCATTGCAGCCTTAGGCTCACTTGAAGACTCTAAAACTAGTATTTCAAGGACATAGATCTTGTTCTCATGAGTGAGAATGTTTCTCAAAGTCTTGAACCATTCATGGAAGTTTTTCACATGCAGTTTTTTCATCTCAAGGACCGATCGCAATGAAAATGTGTTGATGTTTGCCATTTGTTTCTACAATAGAGAATTTTAATTTAATATCCCTCACTATTAACTTGGAAGATAGTAGTGTATGAACTTCTAGTGAGCCGAGATCTATGTTTCATAAAATCATGAGTCAGCTTTGGTGATCCTCCACAACTTGACTATTTAGGTAGGCAACTTTTGCCACTTCCATCTAATGCAACTCTTCGATATATGGTGTGCACAACTCCTTATCACATTTGATTTGTATGCTTCTAGGAACTTAATCTCATTAAGGCCACCTATTTTATCTTAACCCAAAAGCCAACACAATAATAATGCACCCTGTTTTGGCAGGCCCACATAACTACCATCACACTTCCACGAGATAGACTATGCACCATGCTTTCGCATAACCTAGGCTTAGTCTATCAATCTTTTCATGTGTGTTGTTTATATAAAGCATCTAAGACTTAATATTTGTGGAAGGATTTTATATATATAAACTTATACATATTCAATCACCACATACTTGTAGTATGTATCATATACATTCTATATCCAAAAGCAAAACATGCAATCATAAAATTATAAGCCATAGTTATGGCCACACTAATGCGATTATTTGGAGCCACTAACAATTACTACCACCTAAGGTCATACATCATATTCATTTGACTTGTACTGGAAAAATTATGTGATGGGAATAGGTCATTCGATCAATTGGACTCTTCCAGTCGGTCAATTTATCCTCCTATCAATTGATTAGTCTCCATCGATTAGTCGACTAGCTCTTGTCTCAAGTAGTTGTCTGGACTCCTCCATTTAGTCGATTGGGCCTCCAGTCAATCAATTGGCTCCTCCCATATGTTTCCTATGCGGTCCTTTGGTCAATCAATTTGACTCCTAGTCATATGACTGGACTAGTGTAGAATATCTTCTTCATCGAAATAGAAATTAAAGCTAATATTTTTATGTATTACATTGTAAAAGTGAAACCTCTAGTTATTTTCGAGGGGACTATAGGGAGAAAAGCATTAACATACATATAGAGAAAAAGGATAGAGGCTCGGTATGCAAACCAAACTCAAAAGGTAGGAAATAAACCATTCAACCATGCACACATATCCAGGGGATATTGGCCATAACTACACATACATCCACCATCAAAAACAAATTAGCGCAATGCATATGAATTACATATATATCATATCATATATATAATCTACAGGACTTTTTCTAGAACACTTGTGTTTAATCAAATATGCACATTAATCATTTAAATATTTGCATCGCATGAAATAAAATAAATGTTAAAACTAGAACAAATCATATTGATTAAATCCCTATAACATAGTAAATTGATGCGGCTCTGATACCACTGTAGATAAATATGGCATCAAAGATGGTAGCCGAAACCAAAATTTCTCTACCATATTCTCCATAACTAGCAGGTCATATTAATAAATATGGAACGGGAAAAAAGGTACAAGGCATATACCTGGATGTGGAGCAAGTCCATCAAAAATCCTTGTAGATTTGTGCTTCTTTCTCAAGCAGCAGTCTGCAGTGGCCTCCTAGTGTAGCACCATGGCTTGTGGTTGTCAACATCCTCCTGGCATAGTGGTAATAGCCTCTACACCTCTATGTAGTCTGCGTAGACTACCAAGAACTCATCATCACGCTTCCAGGGCCAACATAAAGGAGTTGTCTCTTTGTTGTCAATGTGCTAGCATCGACTATTCTCCCATTCCTTATCTCTCTCTTTCATAGGTAAGATGCATTTGTCTTTCACGTTCCCACAACTGTGAGATGAGGAGTCCTATCATATAAGTGTGTTGATAGTCTTGGCCACCCCCACCTTCTATAGGAGTGGATGGCATAGAGTTTCCACAAACCCTGGGGATATGAAAGATCAAATCTCATGGTTTGACAGCTATTGTAAATCATCGGTCCGTCAACTAGACTTGGTCGAATGGACTCCTAGCCATTCGATTTGTATGCCAGTCGGTTGACAGGAACATCCACTCTGTCAATTGGCTTGTTTTCCTATTCACAAAAATATTATCCTTTAATGCAATTATTAATGCACGTCATTATGCCAGCATCAATGCTTGATCCAGTCCTACTGGTCATCCAGTTATTCGAATGGACTAAGAAATCGGTCAACTGGACACTGCAATCAGTCGACTGACATTCGTAGTCAGTCGCATGGACGTTCCAGTTAGCTAATTGATAGTCATTGTTGTTTAAGTTGCTTACCTAAACACTTTAGTAACCAAGTTAAATCTTATCTATGACTAAACTTCTATTCTAAGTGCATCCTATGTGTGTGACCATATAGATCCCAAATTATGTTAGCAGTGAATGTCCATAACCAGATTATGAAATCATAAGCAATGAGTGGTATCTAGCAACACTTCATTTCTACCCAAGTAATTTGAAAGTTAGAGAACAACTTCAACCTACATCCATGCTTGGTTCTCTATGATCGTATAGTTCCTTTGTCTCTGGTATCCAAATTGAACATGAGGTATGTAATTTTCATCCTCTTAACATTAAATCCATGTTCCTTGAACTAGAGCAGACTATATGAGATGTATGTAAGTTCATATATCATATATTTACTCACATGAGTATGTCCATATGTTTCTTAATCTCACTTTTCAAGTGGATAGGGTATCAACTCAGTAGGAGGGATAAATCCCATCTACATCACTCACGGTCAATTTCCATGTGTCACAAATTACCCATGCACCACTTTTACGGCAACCTGTATTCAAAGTTATATTGGATGGGGTCAAAGTTCATCAAATGACATGTGATGAGTGTAGTGACTTTATGTCTAAGAACCAAAATCACCACTTTCACTTTGAGAGTTGATTCTGACTATCATTCTATGGTTTCCATGTATCACTCTTAAGGTGGGCTTGTCTAGTACATTGTTATCTAACAATTACTTATGTGTTTGGCTTGATATCATATATCATGACTAATGAGACTCTGTCATTAGCCAAAACAAATTCTAGTATTATGTATTAGTGTTTTCTATTTTTCCTCCACAATAATATCTAACTAGGTACATAACAAGAATGTATGTACTCTTATCATATATATGATATCATTGTGTATGTCCTCAACCTGAATACGTTTGTCACTAAGTAACATCATTCTTTAGACATCTACCATGTTTCAACTCATGACTGAGACAAACTTAATAAATAGAATTACATTTATTGTTATAAAATCAAGTACATGATGCCCCAATATAATCATCATATGATTGGCTATGGCATATCTGCCATCAGAATATGCATTCATAAAACAACCACAGGCTTGAACGTTGCTCGTCCTCGGGTAATGCAAAATCCAAAACACTATCCAAATAAATACTTTTAACCAATTTATATGCCTCACATTCACAATGTGATTGAATCCCTGCCACCAAGTATGGCCAAGCAACTAGGATTTTCTGAATTCACATAACATAACTTCTTATATAATATATCCTAACTTTGCTTCACACGCTTTATTCTTTTTTAGAAATCTACAATTTAAACAATATGCAATATTCTTGATGTTTTGGATAATCCTGCATATTCCCATGAGATTTTTGCATAAGAACTATGTTTGGCTATATAAGGTAGTTTTAGGGGTATGTTGCACCCCCTAGGTATTAAATAGAGTGAGTTGGGGTATGAAAGAAGAATTGTGAATCTCTCCTCTATTTGACTTGAGATTTCTTTTTGTTGGTGCAAATATGTATATTGCACATAAATATGCATTCATCAAACAACCCAAGCTTGAACATTGTTCGTCCTCGAGTAACACAAAATCCAAAGCATTGTATAAATAAATACTTTCAACCAATGTACACGCCTAAAATTCACACTATGGTTGAATCCCTACCACCACATGACCAAGCAACCCAAATTCTTGAACTCACATAACACAACTTCCCATATTCTCTATGTAAATTTTGCTTCACACACTTTCTACAATGTTAAAAACCTACAGTGTAAACAAGATGCAATATTCTTGACGTTTTGTGGGTTAGGTTTTGATACCACTTCAGTCGTTGTTGCGGTACAGCCTTACATCACCGCAAACAAATCCACCAAAATGCCTTCACACATGTCCTTCCCGATCAAGAAGAAGCTGGAGAAGAAGGCATGTCACAACCGGCCAATCCCTTGTTGGATACGGATGAGGACCAAAAATACAATTATGTATAATGCCAAGCGAGGCACTAGTGTCACACAAAGCTAGGCTTATGAGGAGGAAGTTGGTCAGATTCTTGGTAGACTTGGATATACCTCCAATTTTTCGAAGGGGTTTATGATTTCTTGTTTGTTTTGTAGTCAAAGAACAGACAAGGATTGCTCTTGTTGATCGGAAGCTTTATGCTATTTGTGCAATGTTTTCTTATTTGCTTTATAGTCAAAGAACGAATCATAAGTTCTCTTGTTAATCAGCAGCTTTATGCCATCTATGTCATATTTTTGGGATCCAAATCAATATTTATTCTAGATAAAAATGATGTGTTAGATAATCTCGAATACTCCTCTGATATTTTTGCACAAGAACAATATTTGGCTTAGGAAGGTTATTTTAGGGGTATTTTGCATCCCCTAGGTAGAAAATAGAGGGAATGGGGGTATGAAAGAAGAATTGTGGATCTCTCCTCTGTTTGACTCGATATTTCTTTTTATTGGTGAAAATATATATTTTGCACTTTTTTTCTTTTATACACATTTTCATCTTTTCTTTATTTTTGGTGATACGCCATCATTACATAGAGAGTGGTATGGAAGAAGTAATTATAGAGGGGAAAGGAGAGTGTGCCTCCCTGAGCTTAGAGTTTGGCACACTTATTGCTTTTTTATTATTTATCAAATGATGGGGTAAGATGGTAATAGAAGAAATGTATAAGAGGTTTGAACTAGTGCATCTCATATATTTAAATTTAGAGCATATGGATAATCTTACACAACAATATAATGACATCATGTTATATGCAATTTTAAGATACTTGCACAAGCATGTTATGATAATTAGTAAAGAGGCATATTGCATTTGATTCATCTCAATCCCATAGCACTTTCCATCACTTCCAAGGAATGCAATGCTTATATTTACTGTCTACAAAGCGTAATTTCAAACCATTGGCATATTTTCAAAAATACAGTTAAAATCAAGAACTCTTTGATCAAGAGGGGTTATATGACAAATTCTATATGCAATGCAAAAGATGAATGTAGACTATGTAGACTAGATAATGGCTTCAACTAACATTGCATGAACTATGAACTAAAATAGGAACAATTTAAGATACATGCAATGCAAGTAACTATATGCAATGGATTCATGCAGAGATAAATTTTTTTTTGAAATAAAATAAGAAAATATAAGAGATAAGTGTGGATGGAAAATAGTTTGTACCACCCACCCTCCACCCTAATCTTGAAAATTTGATCATCCCAAGAAAACACTAAAACCCAACATGGTGGGGAAGAAATTATTAATGCTCGTCCAACAAGTCCTGGAAAGTCGAAGAATGTCTAACTGAATGGAATATGGACGGGTTGGCACCTTGAAAATGCGAGCACCATGGTGCAAAATGTGATCAGGTGATCATGTTAGCTCAAATGAACCTTTAGGATGCTTGAATTGATGTTGCTTTTCACCCCGCAATCCATCCAAAAAGATCCACAAATATTCCTTCATGAATAGAGGTAGAATGGTAGATGTGTGTGGATCTATAGGAAAATCTATAATATAGGAGTGATGCCTCTCTAGTGTCCTCAAGAGCTGCTCATCCATAAAGATTAAAGTAATATGATGTGTTTTTCACTTAAGGTTCACGCAACAAATTAAAATTGATTGGATGCACCCAAGGCACACACAACGGGGTCTTTGAATATTTGCAAGGCCTTAAAAAGCACACTCACATAGACTAACACACTAACCCACAAGCACATAGGGTTGTGTTTATAGTATAGGCAAGTGGAAAGATAAGGATCAACCCACAGGGGGGCGAGAGCTAAGTTAATATTTTCTAGGTTCCTAAAGAAGAGTCTAGGGTTCAAGGGTTTGGTTGGGGGTTTGTTTGATTACACTAAAGTTGGACAAGTGAGAAATTGAAGGGAACAAACAATCAAAACCTAAGTTAACGTTAGACAAGTTAATTCTAAGTAGCAAGAAAAGCAACTAAGTAAGAAGATAGCAATTAAGACTAAGAAAAGCAAAGCCAGACATACACTACACTAACTAGTAATTTAAGCAACTACAGCAATTAAGGACCTAGTTTGGTAGTAACTAGATAAGACTAACACGGGATAACACTAAGAGATACTAGCTACACTAGAAAGACCTGGATATCAGGAGCAAAGCAACTAGCTAATAAGGCAATAATAGCAATTAACTAAGCAAGAACGAAATATCAAGAGAGCAAATTGGGTTTTTGAGCAATTAATGGAGGTGTGGGTTGTTTGGGGGAATGTAACTAGAATCCATGTTTAGAGGTAATGACATGCAAAATCTATCCATTAATTCTAGACTGTCAAACAAAAAAACAAGACAAATGCTATTGAATTGCCCCAAGCTACTAGTTGGCCATGGGTGGTATAAGGTGTGAAAGGGAACTACACCCTCGCACACCCTTTTCAACCTTACAAGGCTCAATTGAACTTAGTTTTAGGTGAGATTCCAATAGGATTTGCCAAGTCTAGGTTTCTAGAGTAGATGTCCATAGAGAAATTGTGAGCCAAAGGTAGCAATGCGGACTGGAGGTAAGGGTGTTTAACCTCACATCACTCACCATCTAGCTTTTAGGAAACTCCTAGGCAATTTCACTAAACACTCCTACACTAGCTACTTCGATCTACCACTTAGAAGTAGGAGAGGGGATGTGTATGTGGGAATAGAAGGTGCTATTTATGGATCCATTGGTTGGACCTAGGATCAATCCCTCAAATAGCCTCAGACGAGCCATTCTTTCCTAGAGTCTAAGTGGTTTCAAGCACAAATAAACAAGCAATCCATGTTTTTAAGCATAAACCACAAGAAGAAATTTGGAAAACAAGACAAAAGTAGAATACAATCATAAGAAAATGTAATTTAGAGTTTACAGGTTATATTCCTCCAACATGGTATCAAAGTCACATTTTTACCCCCAAAACCCCACCTAAGGATCTTAGCTACTCATAACAAAACAAAAGAAGAAGAAAGAAGGAGTATAGGAGTGAATAACCATAGAATCTTGGTGAAGACTTCTCCTTCACCTCCTAGCACCTAGAGCATGCCCTTCTTCTCCCAAGATGGATGGATGGTAGGCATGAAATGGTGATGGAAGATGGCCAAAACCCTAGAAAACTAGGATTTTGAGGTTGAGGAAGGTGAAAATGAGGTGGAGGTAGGTGGAAGTAGGTGGGAGCTCCTTGAATGCTCAAGGTAGGTAGAAATGCATGCTAGGGGAGTGCAACCTTGTGATTCAGCCTCCACCTAGTTATATATATATATATATATATATATATATATGTGTGTGTGTGTGTGTGTGTGTGTGTGTGGTAGGGAATCACTAGGTCAAGTGAAGGTAAAAGTGGAAATTCAGTGCAGAAAAAATTGTTTTTTGGTGGCAGTTGGCCATGTTGGGTGCCATGGCTATGGTGGATGAGTTATAGAATGGTTGTTTTGAGGGGAAACAACCATTTAGGTGGAGGTGAAAATGTTTGTGGAAAATGGGAAAGTGATGGTTGGTAGCATATTCGTGGTGGGGCTAGGTAGCATGGTCGTGCTAGGCAGCACGGTTGTGGTGAGGGCTAGGTATCATGGTTTTGCAGGTTAGCATATCCATGGTGGGGGCTAGGTAGAATGGTCATGTTGGGCAGCACAATCGTGTTGGGCAGCATAGCCATGGTTGGTGAGTTGGGTACATAGTTGTTCTCTTGGGCATGGGCGTTTTGAATTTGGCTTGCATAATGGTTCTGTCTGGCATAGCCATGTTGGGATCTTCTTGGCACGGCCATGCTAGTTGGCACAACTATCCTATAGGGGTTGTTATAGCATTATCAACTCTGTCATTTTGCTGCAAATATGCTTAGGAAACATGGTAGTTCTGTGTCACCAAGATTGTTTTGGGGTTTTTTGGTGCACTTTGAGCTTCAATCTTTGAGATCCATGGACACCTTAACTTCAACTCAACCCTTGACCACTAGGGGTAGGTTGGGGGATCTTTAGGGCCTCCTTTGGACTCCTTCATGGGTTTAGGAATCATAGAACAGCTTTCTTCTCTCCCGTCCATCCAAGGTGTGGTCCAAGTACCTGAAATACATGCAAAGAATGTCCATAAGTGCATTCAATACGAAACCATTTATTAGGAGAAATAGCTTTCAATCTAACATGTCTAGATGTGGTTAAACTGAAAGAAGACATAAGATGAAGCCTTAAAATAGGAGTGCATCGCCAGACTACCTTCTACTATAGAAAAAGTAGTATGTTACAATTCAGACACTTGTGTTTCCAACTGTTCAAAATCAGGTGGAAGAACTAGATTTGAATTTTTCTCATCACCAAAATTTTTTATATAAAAAATACAGTGGTGTCATAGGAGAAACCATCCCCTCTATGAAATCAGCATGGTAAATATTTGTATGTGTCCATGCATCTACCTAGTCTACCACCCAAGAAACACCAAAATCAATGTAAGAAATAGGGCCCTTTACAATATCAATCTCTGGCTCTAGATCCTCCATATGGAACACAATCAACTCCTCAATGGGTTTTACATGAAATAAAACTAAAGAGGATGTAGAAAAATAAAGTGGTTCTAGAATGTATACCTCATGTTGGGGTTTTACCTCATCATCATAATCAATTGGATATATAGTGGAAGTTGGTTGTTTATATTCTAGAGTAGATTCAACCAAAGTTGGTTGATCATTGGACCATCTAGATGTGAGACTGCAAAAGGCAATGGTGGTTGAGCATTAGGACTTCTTGTATAGACCACCATCTTCGAAAGTTTGATCTCCATCGGGTTTATAATGGAGCTATATTGGGATGTAAACATTTATAGCTTTTCCATTACCATGATGGGTTTCTTTATGAATCTTTTAGTGGACATGATGGCATCTGATCCATCAATTTCCACAAAATTGGATGTGCACAATACTTTCCTTCCTATGGACTTCATTCCCCAGACACTTCCATGTCTTAATAGTTGAAGTGGTGGATGACCTTCACATTCATGATCGAGATATCTAGCATGTGCAGTGAGAAACTATCACACAATGGTTGAGAAGGCTTTTGGTTTTTGATGTGCAAAGAATGTGATAGGTAGCATGTCAGGTGATGTGGACAACCACACCATAAATGAAGTTGTGAGGACGTAAACCAAATTTTGAGTTATTGTGCAACTCATTAAAACTTTCTTTCCCACTTGTTGATAGAACATGTTTTCTTCATGCAACATTCGGCTATTATAGGCTAACACCTAAAGTCTATTCTATAGTATAATCTACAATGTTGCCCCATTCTAAGTACTTTTAAGATATTTTTTAATATTGAAAGGTAAATATAAAATTGAAATTACTATCATTGGTACCATCACATGATGAGACACCACTAACAAAAACAACTTCATTTACATTCCATCTCTACCCTATCATGTTGTATATTGAGTCAATACCACCTATTAGTTTGTATTTACTATTTATCATGTTTCTTCTTACATATCATC
Source organism: Alisma plantago-aquatica (assembly GCA_963693085.1). Classification (NCBI taxonomy): domain Eukaryota; kingdom Viridiplantae; phylum Streptophyta; class Magnoliopsida; order Alismatales; family Alismataceae; genus Alisma; species Alisma plantago-aquatica. The sequence goes on along the minus strand of OY856409.1, from coordinate 1,876,808,988 downwards.
CTTTTTTAAAATGATGCCCTAATATATTTTCATCATCAAAGAAGCCATATTTTTTCAACTTTGCTAAATAATATTTGGTAATATGTTTTTAGTGATTTCAAATAACAAAAATCTCACTCCATACATGTAGTGACCCATTCTTTTTGTAGTGACCCATTCTTGTGTTAGCATTAAACCCTATATTAGTATGACTAATCTCTTTATTACCTCATCTAACTGCTAGTTGAGTTGAAAATCATAATAAACAAATATATAGCTAATAATACTCAATCAAGGAGAAATTAGAACTATTTAGGTGTTTATTTATTTGATTGGCAATAGGTTAGTAATGTATACAATTAAATATTTATAGCGTGCACATCATATTTTTTTTAAATGCACCAGGTGTGAAGAAGACACAGTGGAAACACAAATAATATACCATCTTATTATCTTTTATGATGTACATTAGATATGCAATTCATGATTGAGTAGTGCATTTTGAAGGTTGTGTACTATGCCAATTAACAACAATGCTTATATACTCATGATTCATACTATTTTAATAAAATAATTGAGTGTTTATTAACCTCTAATTAAGGGATGCATGATCGTGACACCAAGTTACATTATTCCTCACATGGTAGCATTGTTGTTTCATATGCTTATTTTTTGATATAAGGGAGTCTGTGTCGACCATGGGTGGTCAATTTCGAGTATGCAATGACCTTTTCTTTAAGGTAACATCCAGAAATTAAAAAAAATATGTGAATAGACATCCACTTCTGTAGTATGTTAAAATCATTACACATTGACCCCTTAGAGCAGTTAAAGCATGGGCCAACTTTAGCTATGATATAATGTTCATGGGATTTTGATGAGATTCGAGTAGGTCCCTTAAAGAAGTGACATGAATATATCCCTGAGTTTATTTGATTCCATAACACTCATAGTATTGTTCTTGTCAGGAGTTTTCTTTCACAAAACTTTACTTAGAAGGGATAATCAAGGAGGAATTCAAGGGTGAACAAAATATTTCAACCCAAGAATCTTCCCCAAAATATATGGAGATGGACTCTCAAGTAAGTTATATGATTAGTATTTGTCTAATCTATTTTCTTATCTTCTTAATGTTCCATCATATTCTTCCCCTGAGATAGTTATAATATTAAAGTGCTCTATATTTTATTCCCCAATTCACTTTTTTGGGGTAGGTTGGAGGTTCACCTCTAAACTCTTCTCAGACATTGAGAGAATTACAAAAGTTTGTCAAATCCTAGACAAGAGTTATGAATTTTCTTCTCTTCTATAGTAGGAAGTGAGTAGGTGATCTCATACTTTATTTTCCTTGTCCCAGTCTCGTGAATAGCCTCAATTCATATTTTTGAAATGGGATATAACCCCCCAATAGGGTCTTATTTTTCTTGATACCTACTATTGAATGATGTGACCATCCATCGACACCTTTCATAGTACTATTGTACAATCTATTCAAAATATTGATTTTGTATCGTGCAAAAGTGTATTTAGTACAAATACGATAGGGAATGCAAAGGGTTACAAAGAACAGATCTAGTGAACACCATGTAATCAAACAGTCTTGTGATCAAAAGTAAGGTAAGCAATCAAATAGTCATGTGATCAAAATTAAGGCAAGCAAGATCAATCACTTATTCAAATTAGTAGTTTACAAAGATAGCATCACATTATGTCTATGTGTAGGTTTTTGCGCTTTCTCATATGCCTCTAGGATAGCATGTCCACACATTCTAGACACACATATTTGTCACGAATGAACTTCAATCATAACTCATTCTCCTAGAGCATATCGATTACCAAGCAACGTAATCCCAGATTGAAAGTGGCAGCAAATTTATTGTTTGCAATATTGGGCAACATATTTAATCAAATATAAATATATATATATATATATATATATATATATTAGAGTTTCTATTTAATTAGTTAATTAAGTTGTTGGATCTATTTTTAATATGATACCAATCTTGCCTTGGCCCATTAGAGTTTGTCTTGAGTCTTTATACTTCCCCTTATCCAGTTTATAGGAGAGGGGGCTACTCTTCTACCAATAACAAACACCTAACAAGCGAAATACCCACCATATCATTTTTCTACATGGTATCAGAGTAGGATTTCATGTGTCGCCCCCAAACTTGAGAGAAACAGATAGAATAGAAAGGAGAGAAGGCTCCCCTTTCGAGCAACTGCCTCTAGGTGGTGCCTAGATTCCTACAAGGATCTTCTACCCATGCTTCCTCTAAGAGTCATCATTTCTACCCTATTTGTCGTTGTCATCTCCTATGTTGTCTAACTACACTGCCATCATCTAACCTCTATAGATCTACACCATTGTCATCTACACCTCCGTAAATCTACACCTCCATCATCCACTCTAGTTTTGATCTATATCGTCATCATCTAACCTTTCCAAATCTACACTACCATCATCTACACCTTTGCAGATCTACACCGCTGCTATCTACATCTCTGCAGATGTACACTATCATCATCATCCATTTCACCACCATTGAGATCTAATTCCAAATCATAGAAAAAGATCTCCCTTTTTGGCTAATATCGGGGATATATTATCACTATATTGCTATGGTGGAGATCAAAAGATATTAATCCAGCCTTTGTTGTTTTCTCAACATTTTATGTTGTTGTTCCACCACTAACATGGTGTGTCATTGTTTGACATGTAGTGTAAGAGGAGTTTGGATTCAATTTGCTACTCATTTAGAGCATGGTGACATGACTTTTCACTATTTGACACAACATGCTGGCAGAGTTCTATTTCGTTTGCAACTTGCATTGTGAATGCTACACTTTAACACGGTATGTCACCTAAATGACACGGTGTGTCACTTGTGTTCTACCATGAGATTCATCAAGTGACACATTGTGTTGCCTACTTCCTGTTGAAAAATGACATGCTACATGACATGTCATGTCTCCCCAATGATATGGTGGGTCACCTACTACTCCTACTATATCATGGTGTGCTACATCATCTACGACTATTCTATTATATGGTGAATGCTTCTATACATAGTGAGTCCCTTCTTTATCTTTACTAGCAACACTTATCTTCCTTTTCCAATTAATTTATATTTATTTTATTCCTTAACTCCTACATCATTTCCATCCCTACATACATGTTGCTTACCTCTTCAATACTTGTACTTCCCCTTATATACATATTATACATAATGATAATCACATTCTAAAATTTTTTGACCTTGTCTATAAAAAAGTTATTGCACATTGACTTGAGTTGTCAGTTACCTCCTCCGGATGTTTGCCTACATAAACACACTTCCTCTACCATATTTTTTGTTCTCCATCCCAACCACTCTCTTCACTCTTATCGTGATTAGGGTGAAGTGGAGAATAGAGGATAATGAGTAGAGGGAAGAGATGATATGGAGGAGAGAAGAAGAAGATCCTATTGTTGATGCTATATATCTATAAGGATCTCCATGATACTTTTTCTACTACTATGTGATGTTATTTTTATTACTATGTAGATCATTCATGTTACTTTTCCTGTTGCTATGTGGTGTTACTTTTGTTGCTATGTGGATCTTAATGCTGCAATTATTATTATTTGTTTACCTTACGAGAGTTTGAGAAACTTATCCATCATCATCTCGATTGTTGGGTGAAGTTATCCACTTCACTTGTGCTATGTGTTGGTTGATTCGTTATTCTATCTAGTGGGGTCACTCTTCCTCCTTGTGCTATGATTAACATATTTAATTGATTGCTTTGTAATTTTACACTTTCTGTCATTTGTGTTTTATTCACACGTTGACTCTTTGTTCGTGCCCACACACATCAACTACAATTACTACTATGATTCAGCACTCTTTAAAATGTGATGTATGTTATTAATATGAAATTTTGTGATTAGAGAATATTTCTATTGGTGATTTGACATATACATGGAGTTTCATTCACACTGAATCTTGGAGTCCTTTATTTGCTTGATACTTCACACACTGGTATTCCATCCGGCTATGTCGTCTACTTTCTTATACTATGTATCATAACTCTCTAGTTTGTTTGTGTCTTGTGCATGTTGACTCTTTCTTGTCCATACTTCGTATGCACATTGACTAATTCTTCTTGTTCTCCAACACTCTGTTCTACTTCATGACGAGATGAAGATCATGATGTCTATTGTTGTTATTTACTTCTACTCCAGATGCCACTTCACAGTGATCAAGAAGAAGATCCTTTCTCCTACCTGCCTACCTACTTTGAGATATTTACTTAAGGAGTAGTATTTGAGTGATTTCATGTAGCTTGTGTGGACTTGATTTTTTTTGTTATTTTTCTCTAGAGTGTTCATCTGTTTCCAAGATAGCTTGGGATTCTCCCAAACTCTAGCTTGAGAGTCTCCCAAACTCTAGCTTGAGAGGGAGTATTAGAGAGTCTATCTAATTAATTAATTAATTAATTAATTAATTAAGTTGTTAGGTCTATTTGTGTGGGCACAATTGTATCTCGTCCCATTAGGACTTTGTTTTGAATCTTACGCTTCCTCCTCAGACAACTGATAAGAAAAGTCTACAGATGGAGAATCCTCCACCATATCATTAATGTTACAACCCCAATTTTTGGGTTCATATGGTGGGAAATGCAGTTTTCCCCAATAAATGTTTGATTATGGGAATTGTATGAATTAAATGTATTGAATGGATTCCCTTTACAATATCTCCTTTGTACATGTGATATTGTGGACTATAACATCTTAATGAGTACAATATGATTAAAAGAAAAAGAAGAAATCAAATGTTGCTTTATTAAGAAGGAAATATGAGATAATGGTGTAAATATAAGACATAAGTGGAAATATGGATAATGGAATCATTATGGATGAATTTCAAATCCAAAATGTTTCTAATGGTAAAAGGAATCCAAATAAGTGATATAAAAGAATAAGAGAGAGAAAATATGTATAAAATATGCCTCATTAAGATATAACTTGCATATGAAGGAAAGTCTCTCATACTTTCGAGTTTGAGTCCACAACTTGGCACACAAGTTGTTTACATCATTATAGACTTTCCCTTAAAATTTGGTATCAATAGGATAAACGGATTGGGAGCTGCAATTTTTCAAAGTTTCCTAAAGTGAGTGCATATCAATAAATGTTACAATGTGAATCCTTTTGGATATATACTTGGCGCACGATGGATGTCACTAGATCCAGATCAGATGGATGTCTATCATCTCCTACCTCCAGTCTGACAGGAATAGTAATGGGAAAATTCCCCCACATCTATACCTCTCTCCCTAATCAATGAGGAAACTTAAAAAGATTATATCCGAGTTTAGGAAAGAAAATCAGATCGAACGATCCCTTGGGGGACCTATCCTGAGGAGAAACAAAAGTTTCCCCAATCTGCTCGGGAGTCAAATCCTGAGTAGGAAGAGACTCACACAGACATGCCTATATAAGGTCCTATGAGGTTCCCCGAGATCAGCCACGAACCCCTTGAAGTCCTGTGAATGCCTAGGTGCTGCCAATTCCATCGTGGGACCTTGGTTCTACTCCCCTGGTGCCGCAGTACCCTACTGCCAACCGATCTTCTCGACCAACGGTCTGATGCACCTTCAATAGATCTGGGAGTGTCGTCGAATCTGGTCGGTCCTGGCGGATCTATGGCCTCCTTAGCTTGGTATCCGACGCCTTAGATCCCAGAGTCAACGACCTGGTTGACCATGGCGGGGCATTGTTCGCAGAAGGCAAGCCTTCGTGAGGTAGATGATGAGAAAGGAGGAAAAGACCTCCTTTCCCCCGGCGTTTGTGAAGGAATAGAAGGGTAAAAGCATCTTTACCCTTGAAACAAGGTCGGCGCTGACTTAAAAACTAAGGTATTTTCCGCTGACGTGTCAACATCCTATTGGCCAGTTATTGCTTACTTTGTTTATTTCATAGAAAATAATTAGTAACATAGATGTAGACATATTATATATGAAAATTGATCATGAGAACGTGAGGAATTCAATAAAAATAGTTTTAGAATCTGAATATGATCATAGTTCAAAAAGTACCTAAAGTTACCATCGATAATGCTTTTAGGAGTAATAAGCCCTAATTTGGTGATTAATGAAGTTGAGATGATTAATCTACGAGCATATTAATCTATTGTTAATAAAAGAAAGATTTAGATTTAAAAATATGATCTTTATGCATAATTGGATTAATTTAGGTTTCCATGTACATGAATATGTAATAATGGGCTTAGAAACCCTAATTTTGGTAACTATGTCTTTTAATGGTTTTAATTATGCACATCCATGAATAAGACAGAGATATGATGTTCTAAAGCCATTTGAGTATAAAAGATCCTTAATGTGGATAATCTTAGTAATTAGGGGTTTTATGAGTAGAAAAGTTATTTTAGGGTTTGTTGACCTAAAAAGGATAAAGTGTGAGAAATTGATCTAAGAAACCCTAATGAATACTAATGAGACATAGAAACCTTAGAAAGGAGTCCCAAGTTAATAAAGAGTTGTTTGGATGTGATGGTAACAACTAGGTGTTATACATGTTTTCAGGATCAATGATTGTTGCATGATTGATGGGCTTGCTTGATTGGACATCTAGTTGTATTTGGGATATGTTGCTTCTTTGAGACTCCAAATCAGGTATGTGGTTATGCTTATGGATAAATCGCTTTAGTTTCACGGCAATTCTTGAAGTTTTGGTCAATTGCTTGGAAATAACCACTTGGATGACTTTTATTTCATGCAACTATAAAGTGACTATGGCTATCACCATAGGTATATATATATATATATATATATATATATATATATATATATATATATATATATATATTGCACGACTAGCTCAGATCCTGGTCCTCCTCTATAGCTTTGATGATGAGATGACCTAGTATATGGTCTACCCGTGAGGTAGGATCATCAGGTTGTCTTGAGTCAATGCCTTGGTCTACCCTTGGGTAGGGCCATGCGACTCTTCGACCCTATGTATTGATCTACCTGTTAGGTAGGATCATGGGGGTTAGTTGAGATCTACCATATGAGAGGTAGTATCCATGTCCACTGTAGGGATAGCACAGAGGCTAGGGTATGTAAGGATTGAGTAGTCATGTTTAAAGCGTAAAGTTGTTTTTGTTAAATCATAATTGCTTACAGTATGTTGTTACAATTAAATGCACATTTATTGGTATCCCCACATACCAGTATAATTCGTTATTCTGGTCGTCATTTTGTTTGTCGATGTTTTAGGTTTATCAAGAAAATGGATATTCCTTTAAAGTGACAATGATGGAATAAAGCTTAATAAAGATTGGACGATTTTAGATAGATAGATGTTATATGGGGTAAAGTACGTCAGCTCCTATATTTTGCAAGGTATGAGAAAAGAAAAACCTTATTCCATTTAAAAGCTTAGTTGTTGTAGAATTTATTAATTATTGTTGATTATTTGCAAAATCATTGATCCTGTTTTGGGATAACGCCTCTGACCTCTTGGTCTCCCTTAATTGAGGGTTACTGAGAAGCGGGGTCGTTACATTTGGTATCAAAGTCGTGGTTTTCCATTTAATCTCTAATAATTATTAAATTTTACAAACTCTTTAGAGCCCAAGGGAGTTATTAGACGATTTTCTAATGATGGAGGTGTCTAGAAAAGGACCACAATCTGGGGGCTGGCAATATGTTCCTTCGTCCCGCTAGTCAGTCTATGAGGACTCCCAGATCTGTGTGACTGCCTAGCCAAAATCAAAGGATTTGACTCAAAATAAGATACCTCTAGGTCTTCTCTCATCTGTCTTCGTCCCTTCTCAACCTCGTTTATTGAATAAAATGTAAGAGATTAGGGTTTCTCTCTCTTCACACCCCTCTTGTGGTTGGGATAAGAGTAATAAGGATTAAGGAATCCTCCACCAAATAATGAAAAGCATGTAAGCAAGATGTCATAGACATAAGTTTTAATAGTTTAAGTCCAAACTAAAGATTAGTTACATGCTTAAGGTTGCATGGTGTGTGTTGTCATGCCCTCAGGAGAGATATGGGGTTAGACCTTGTTGTAGGAGGATGAGGAGAGAGTTAGCCTTGGAGGAAGATGCCCCAGGAAGAGGAAGAGACCTGATGCATCCTATAAGGACGATGCTAACCCAAACCCTAAGCGGTAGATAGAGAAAGAGAAGACACGATGAATTGGATATCATAGTTGAGTGTGCATGAACGTACATGGGTTGGACATGCATGCTTTACATAAAGGTTTTGAGTACACATGAGAAACATGAACGATGAGTGGTCGGTTGATCCCTGGTGCCTTATGGTGACCCAATCTTGGGTGGTCGTGCCTGTTGAGGGTGAGGAATCGCCCCCTCATTGAAAAGGTTGATGGTGACCGTATGGAAACCCTAACGGGCATATATGAACAGAAACAGGTATGTACCTACATAGAAGAGAGTGGTATCAAGGATGGCAGTAGGTTTTAGACCTAAGCCAGATAGGTGGTGCCTAATAGTTTATGAGATGGGAATGCAAAAATCTTTGGATGATCTTGATCGGATATAAGTATGCTTCACTCAAGTAGGGATAGACATGTACCCTTATGAGCTTGACCCATCTTTGGTGAAAGATCCTTCAGTGGTTGGGTTAGTTCTAGAGGGAAAGAACCAGACTCGATGAAGAAGGTTGGTGACCTTGACTCCAAGACATGAGGAATCGTGGGAAGTTGGTTATTATATGACCTGGAATAGACTACCATGAGTAGATAGTTGTGATTGCCGCATGCATGATCCTTGGAGGCCTTTAGAGGAAACAAACCCAAGAATGAGAAAGAGGCTTCATGAACAAATGTACAGATGTGATGAGTACCTACCTTTTAGGAGTGAAGAAGAGTTCCTTAGACCCTGAAAAGGTATGATAACAAGTTGTGAGGCATCGTACCCAGTTGACTCTAAAGGTTGTTCACGTGGAAGAGTGATGAAGTGTATTCTATACTTGACATAGGTTTGGTTCATGTTGGAAAAGATGAGCATGTAGCAAGATAGTTGATGCATACGAGGTGAACCTGGATCAAAGAGGGGAAGCAACAATACCTGGTGCAAATGATGTTCACGAGGCTGATTGAGTTCATAGTATTTGAGTATGCCCCCTGATTTAGCCCTATTTTAGGGCTCCATCCTGTGCCATTTTGTACTTAAGTTGCATCTAAACATGTTAGATTACAAGTATTTTACCCCTAATATGCTTATCATTGCAAATATGCTTATGGATGTTCTTTGCACTATTTTTCAGGTACTTGAACCATGCTTAGATGGAAGAGAGAGAAAGAAGGAGTTCTAGGGTTCCCCCACTCATGGAGGGACCCAAAGAAGGCCCCAAAGTCTCCCTCAACCTACCTCCAATGGTCAAGAATCATCTCTAAGCAAAGACATCCAAGAATGACGAAGATTGAAGTGCAATAAAGTGATGCAAGCCTCACCACAGACGTGGCCACAACTCCACGGTCGTGCATTTTTTAGTAATGAAGTGCCCTGTCCAACAGGGTTTTTCCACAGAATCCCATGGTCGTGGCCACCTGCCACGACAGTGGCCATTGAAGACACCACGGCCGCGGCCATCAGCACGGTCGTGGTACGAAGAAGAGAAAACGGCCGTGGGCAACCACCACGGTCGTGGGAAATATTGCACCAATTTGGCCAGAGTTACAGGTTGTCACCCCAAATCACCACGACTGTGTCCATCTGCCACAACTGTGGCCGTTGAAGACTAAAACGGTCATGTTGCCACACCACGGCCATGGTGCCCCTAACCCACCACGACCGTGGCATCCTGCCACGGCCGTGGCTACCACCATACTTGACCTTTTTCCAAATTCCTTCACACCACGACCGTTTCACCACTCCACAACCGTTCTCCACCACCCTCACCACGGTCGTGGCACACCACCACGGCCGTGGTGATCCACCGACCCTACCCTACTTTACACTGATTTTCCTAAACTACCCCCCACTTACCCTAGTGCCTCCTCACCACCTATATATACATAGGTGGAGGCTAGGGCACGAAGGTTGGATGCCCCTAGAGCTGCTCCAAGCTCCACTCTCCACCCTTGAGCTCTTTGTGCAATCCCCTTGCATTTTAGGCTCATCATCCACCATTTCCACCCTCATTCCACCATGGAAACCTAGTTCCCTAGGTTTTCATCCATAATCCCCTACCATTTCATGCACCCTTGCACCCTTGGAGGAGGGAGGACATCTACAGCAAGCTTGGAGGTGAAGAAGGAGGCTTCTACATCAAGCTTCATGGAGTCCCTACTTCTTCTACCCCTTTCTTTTCTTGTTTTCTTGATCATGTCTAGCTAAGCCCCTTGTGGTGGGTTGTTTGGGATTTAAATGTAACTTTGATACTATGTTGGGGGATAATTTCTTGTAATGAACTTAATTCATATCTATGATGATTGCTTCTTTCTTCTATCTCTTTTCCTATCTTATTGCATGTGGTTTATGCTTCTTGTATGAATTGCTTGTTTTGAGGTCTTTGATGACACTTAGTTTCTAGGAGGAATTGGGGTGTATGTGGCAATCTTAAGAATGGCTCCTAGGTCCAATTAGTGGATCCCTAGCTAGCCCCCTTTATTCCTACATACACATCCCTCCTCCTACAAATGAGTGTGAGATCTAAGTAGATAGTGTAAGTGAGATTGATGTAATTGTCTAGGGCCTTCTAAAGGCTAGAGTGGCTAGTGACATGAGGTTAAATACCCTCATCTCTACTCCCATCTCTACCCTCTACCCTCAACCCTCAATTACTCACTATCACTTACCCTAGAAACCTAGATTTGGTTAATCTCATTAGAATTACACCTAACCCTAGTCTTCTGATAGTAGTATAGGGTATGTTCTAATGGCATTGACCTTATTGTTTGGTTTGGTAATCTAGATATGAAATGAGAACCATGCATGTTTAATGATCTTCCCCCAATTAATATCAAAGTAACATTCCCCAAACAGCCCACCCACCTTAATCACCTTGCTTAAAACCCTAATTGCTTAGTTTTTCCCTTTAGTGTTAACTTAGGCTCTTGCTCTTGCTAGTGGTTAGTTTAGTTCTTAATTTCTTCTTGCCTTGCTAGAGTAATTTAGCTCTTCTTGCTCTTGCTTAGTTAGTTTGTTAACTTAGTTTACTAATTTGCTTGCTCTTCCATAACTTAGTTTTCATCATGCATTTCTTACTTGCTCATTAGCTTAATCAAACAACCAAACCTTTTAAAACCCTAAAACCCTAAGCTCCGCAAAAGGAACAAAGCCCACTCTGTCTAACTCTAGTGCCCCCTCTATCTCTGTGGTTCGACCCCTTATCTTGCCAATCACCTATACTACAACAGTACCACGTACGCTTGCGGGTGACCTGTTTTAGTCTTAGTGATCGACTCGGTTAGGGATAACATAAATTTCGAAAGCATAAGATCCCATATCCCGTGCGCCCCGACCTCGTGGGGTGTAAAAGCACCACTAGCGGGGACACACCAAGCTTTCTGATGCCGTTGTCAGGGATTAGAGGTGCTCGGCCTAGCTAGTTAGTTTTTCTTTGACTTTTCCTACTGCCCTCATCATTGCTATTCTTTATTCATCATTCTTTGCATTCTTTGTGTATATTGGTTTACTAACTTGTTCTCTTTTGTTTGGTTGTGCTTTGTGCATGTGACAAGCCATTCGAGGAAGACAAGATGGAAGGCCAAGATGCACGAACCCATCCATTTTCTCCACTACCCTACCTCCAAGGCTATACTAAGCCTTACACACCACCACCACCTCCTAAGCCATGTTTTCTTGTTTCATTCTCGCCTTTAATTGCTTGCTTGTTCATCCTTAGTTAACAATCAAAACCACCTTTAAACCCTTAACCCTAGTCTCCACAGTAGGAACCCAGCAAAACTAACCTAGCTCTAGTGCCCCCTCTTTTCCCTATGGATCGACCCTATACTTGCCACCTTCCTATACTATGACACGACCCCGTGCGCTTGCGGGTGTAGTTGTTTTAGTAGACGTAGGTGTGTTAGTTTAGGTTTAAAATTTTCGAAAGCAAATTCTCATCATGTGTGTTCTGATCTCATGGGGCGCATCTAGTCGGGTCAAATCGGCTAGTGTGTTGCACCTCTAGCGGAATCGCACCAAGCTTTCTGGTGGTGGTGGTTTTTGGTGTAGTGGATTAGGATTTTGATGGATGTAGGTAGGTTGTTGTGGAGGTGGTTGGCATGGGGATGGTTTTTGTATTTGATATTGTGGTGGTGGTTGTGAGGTGTGTTGGAAGTTGAATGGTGGTCGTGGTTGCGGAGGAGCATAGGGGTTAGGGGGGCCTTGGTTTTGTTGGAGAGTGGGTTCTTGGCCATGTGGTGGGACATAAGCACCTTGAGGAGCACCCATGGTTCCACTAGCATTGTTGGGGTTGGGCATGGGTTGAAAAAGGGGTCTTCCCTCCTCACAAAGGGCAAGTGAAAGGGAAATCTCATCCAACCTTTGCTCAAGCCACTCAATGGTTTGTCCATGAAAGGACACCTCTCTCTTCACTTCATCCAAGTGACTTATCATTATTTATTGCTAAGTGGTATCAATGTTTGACTTTTTACATGTGCATCACCTCTCTTATGGTTGTGATTGATTTGGCTGAATTGTGAAGTTGAGCAAGCTTTGAACGCTTAGTGTTTGTAGAATCACTTAATTGATATATCAATTTCATCTTGTTCATTCATGTGGTGTGATATCTAGGATGAAGTATTGAATTAAATTTCATGCAGGATGTCTTATATGGAAAAACATACCTATGACCCCTCTTTGACTCGACTTTTCACTCACCATCTTCTTACCCCTCCGCCTCATAAAAGGATGCCAAAGTGCACATATCAGCCGTGGCCACCTCTAAAAGTTTGGGGTGGCCACATCTCCATCTCTCCACATCACTCTATACACCATATACCCTATCTACACCAAGAGCAAGAAAAAAAGAAAAAAGAAAAAGAAAAGCAAAAATAAAATAAAAGGATGCTCCTATTTATGAGCATTCAAATAAAGAAAAGATGAGTGTGTAAAAACACTCCAAAAATCTTACCGCAACCCTTTCTTCCATTTTCATACCCATTGAGCTAATAAGCATCAAACTTAGCTCATTTTGCCCTTTTCCGCAGCCATGTGGGTCATTTGGTGTGATTTGAAATATAAGATTGAATGCTTGAATGTGAAACAACACTCCTAGTCATTCTTGATTAACGCCACCATGTAACGGTTTACCCGGAACTTTATGGAAGAAATATGGATAACTTGTGTATTCTATATGATATATTTGAATTTCATATGCTTTGTGCTCTTTTCATGATTGGTTTGTGAAAGCAGGAGAGGAGAGAGGTGAAATGCATGCACTTAGTTATCTTTGATCCCATTCAGCGATAATCATCTTTTACATTGCATTTGTCATGTCTTGACTGTGAAAAGTTTGTAGAGAGATTGAGTTGGAGCATACTTGAGGACAAGTATGTTTCAAGTTTGGGGTGGTGATTCAGCCCTATTTTAGGGCTTTATCTTGTGTCATTTTGCATTTCAGCCACATTTATACTTGTTAGATTACATGTTATTTCCCCCAATATGCTTATTTCTATCCAATGCACTTATGGAGGCTTTTTGCATGTTTTATAGGTACTTTTTCCACTACTTGATGGCATGGAAAGAAGATGGCCCAATCTAGGGTTTACTCAGGCTTGGAGGAGCCCAAAATGAGGCAAAAACTACTTCCAACCTACCCCAAGTGGTCAAAGTATGTTTTGAAGCAATACCCTCCATGGATGATCAATTTCAAAGCTCAAATGCATGGGAGAGACACCACCACGACCGTGGTACCCAACCACGGTCGTGGTGGACATGCCCTAAGCACAAAAAATCACTAAAACTCCCAGAAATTGATGAAAATGGCCAAAACGACCGTGGTGATCAACATGTCCGTGACCATAGGTCCCCACCACGACTGTGGTGAGCCCCCACGGCCGTGGCCATCCATGTACATATCCCTGTGATATCCACATTTTAATTCCCACGACCGTGCCCATGCACCACAGCCGTGGTCTACCCTACCCACCACGACTGTGGTGACCCACCACGGTCGTGTCACCCACAAAATCTACCCATTTTTCCACTACTTTCCCCATTTTGCCCCTACTTAACCTAGTGCTTCCCCCATACCTATATATACCTAGGTGGCGGCTGGGGCACAAGGTCAGCTACCTTCTACCCCCTCCTAGCTCCCCAAATCACCACCCACTCCATTCCACTCCATATCCACCTCAAATCCACTCCATTTCACCATTTCCACCACATAACCCCTCATATCTAAGCCTTCCATCCACTTCCTTTCATCATTCCACATCATTTCATCCTTGGAGGAGGGAGGAGGACATCCTGCAGCTACTGGAGAGGAGGATTGCTTCATCTACACCAAGCTCCATGTCTTCTTCTACCTCTTTCTTCTCTATTTTTGTATTTTCCATTTCTGTGAGTAGCTAGGCCCCTGTGGGTGGGCTGTTTGGGGGGAAATTATGTTACTTTTATACCATGTTGGGGGAAAATGACATGTAAACGTTGTAATTCCATTTGTTAATGATTATATTCTATTTGCATCTCATTCTCCATGGATTGCTTGTTGTTTTGTGTGTGGAATCACCTAGGAATTTAGGCAAATTTGCTTATATGTGTGAATTTCGAGATTTGCCCCTAAGTCCAATTCTTGGATCCCTAGGTTGCCTCCCACCTTCCTACATCCTAATCAATCTCCCTAAACCTAAGTGAGAGATCTAAGTAGATAGATTAGGTAATTCTAGTACAATTAGCATGGAGCCTTCTCAAGGCTAGAATGTGGGGGAATTGGGGTCCAAAACCCTAATCTCACCTCCCCATTACTACCCTCGGCCCCTAATTGCCCTAGGAATGCCTAATCTAGAAACCTAGACTTGATTAGACTATAATTGAATTGTACCTAATCCCTAACCCAATTGAGTCTCGTAAGGGTAGTAGGGGGTGTTAGGGACTAGTTCCCCTATGCACAACCTAGCATATCCATGGCCAGTTAGTAGCTTAGGTTAATCCATTAGACTCTAACTTGTTGTTTGGTTTGGATAATATAAATGGAATCATAATGTTCATATGTCACCCCCCCAACCTAAGTGATAAGTTCATACCCCTAAACAGCCCACACATCTCTTCACTGCTTGAAACCCTAGTTTTCTGCTTGCTTAGCTTAATTAGTTCTTTCCTTGCTTAGTTAGCTCCATCTTGTTCATGCTAGCTTAGCTCTTTAATTGCTCTTTTGCTTCTCTCTTGCTTGCCTTAGTGTAACTTGCCTTTTCATACCTAGCTCAGTCTTTCCTTGCTTGCTTAGTCTTAATCTAACCTAGGGTTAACATAGATTTCATTCTCGCCTTTGATTGCTTGCTTGTTCATAATAGTTTAACAATCAAAATCACCTTTAAACCCTTAACCCTAGTCTCCGCAGTAGGAACCCAGCAAAACTAACCTAGCTCTAGTGCCCCCTCTTTTCCCTGTGGATCGACCCTATACTTGCCACCTTTCTATACTACGACACGATCTCGTGCGCTTTCAAGTGTAGTGTTTTAGTGTGAGTAGGTGTTAAGTTAGGTTTATAAATTTTGAAAGCAAATCCCCATCACGTGTGTTCCGACCTCGTGGGGCGCATCTAGTCAGGTCAAATCAACTAGTGTTTTGCACCTCTAGAGGAAGCGCACCAAGCTTTCTGGGGGTAGGGCGGTATGCACCACCCTATCTCTCTATTTTTGTCATTTTGTTATTACCTCTGTCGTTGAATTTAGTTTTATTGTTATTGCTCTGTTCATTGCATGGCATGTAGTTGATTTCTGCATTTTTGTGTAATTTTTCAAAATTTTTGCTTGTTTTGCTTTTCCATATCATGCATTGCATATTCATGTAGTTTTTGTAGTTTCTTGTGCATTTTAAGTAGGATTTGTTGCTTTATGCTTTAAATTCCTCTAAAGTAGGTTTAGATGTGATTTAGTGCAAATTGGCACCATTTTGGCCAATTTTGCCCAAATTTGAGATTTCTTATCTAAAAAGTATGTCTTGACCCAATCTCTACTATTTTGAGTACAAATGACGACCTTTGACTAGTGCAAGTGAAATGTCATGCTTTATTGCTAAGTGGTATCAATGTTTCACTTTTTAATTGTGCATCACCTCTTTTGTGATTGTGATTGATTTGGCTGAATTGTGAATTTGAGCAAGCTTTGAACGCTTAGTGTTTGTGGAATCACTTGTTTGATATATCAATTTCATCTTGTTCATTCATGTGGTGTGATATCTAGGATGAAGTATTGGATTAACTTTCATGCAGGATGTCTTATGTGGAAAATCATACCAATGACCCCTCTTTGACCCGATTCTTCTTCCACCATCTTCATACCCCTCCGCCTCATAAAAAGATGCCCTAGTGCACATAATCAGCCTTGGCCACCTCCAAAAGTTTGGGGTGGCCATATCTTTATCTCTCCACTTCACTCTATCCACCATTTGCCCTATCTACACCAAGGGCAAGAAAGAAAAGAAAAAGAAAAAGAAAAGAAAAAACAAAATAAAAGGATGCTCTTGTTTAAGAGCATTCAAATAAAGAAAAGATGAGTGTGTAAAAACACTCCAAAAATCTTACCGTAGCCCTTTCTTCCACTTTCATACCCATTGAGCTAAGAAGCATCAAACTTAGCTCATTTTTCCTTTTTCCGCAGCCACGTGGGTCATCTGGTATGATTTGAAATATAAGATTGAATGCATGAATGTGAAACAATACTCCTAGTCATCCTCGATTAACACTATCATGAAACGGTTTACCCAGAACTTTATGGAAGAAGTATGGATAACTTGTGTATTCTACGCGCTATATGTGAAGTTCATGTGCTTTGTGCTCTTTTCATGATTAGATTGTGAAAGTAGGAGATGAGAGAGGTGAAATGCATGCACTCAGTCATCTTTGATTCCACTAAGCAATAATCATCTTTTACATTGCATATGTCATTTCTTTTTGTGGAAGTTTTGTAGAGAGATTGAGTTGGAGCATACTTGAGGACAAGTATGTTTTAAGTTTGGGGTGGTGATGTAGCCCTATTTTAGGGCTCCATCCTGTGCCATTTTGTACTTAAGTTGCATCTAAACATGTTAGATTACAAGTCTTTTACCCCTAATATGCTTATCATTGCAAATATGCTTATGGATGTTCTTTTCATTGTTTTTCAGGTACTTGAACCATGCTTAGATGGAAGAGAGAGAAAGAAGGAGTTCTAGGGTTCCCCCACTCATGGAGGGACCCAAAGAAGGCCCCAAAGTCTCCCTCAACCTACCTCCAATGGTCAAGAATCGTCCCCAAGCAAAGACATCCAAGAATGATGAAGATTGAAGTGTAATAAAGTGATGCAAGCCTCGCCACAGCCGTGGCCACAACGCCACGATCGTGCGTTTTTTAGCAATGAAGTTTCCTATCCAACAGGGTTTTTCCACAAAATCCCACGGCCGTGGCCACCTGCCACGACCGTGGCCATTGAAGACACCACGGTCGTGGCCATCAGCACGGTCGTGGTACGAAGAAGAGAAAATGACCATGGGCAACCACCACGGTCGTGGGAATTATTGCACCAATTTTTCCAGAGTTACAGGTTGTCACCCCAAATCGCCACGACCGTGGCCACCGAAGATTAAAACGGCCATGTTGCCACGTCACGATCACCTCCTCCTCCTCCAAAACGGTCGTGTTACCCAACACGGCAGTGGTGCCCCTAACCCACCACGAACGTGGCATCCCACCACGGTCGTGGCTACCACAATACTTGACCTTTTTCCAAATTCCTTCACACCATGACCATTTCACCACTCCACGACCGTTCTCCACCACCCTCACCATGGTCGTGGCACACCACCACAGCCGTGGTGATCCACAGACCCTACCCTACTTTACACTGATTTTCCTAAACTACCCCTCACTTACCCTAGTTCCTCCCCACCACCTATATATACATAGGTGGTAGCTAGGGCATGAAGGTTGGATGCCCCTACAGTTTCTCCAAGCTTCACTCTCCACCCTTGATCTCTTTGTGCAATCCCCTTGCATTTTGGGCTCATCATCCATCATTTCCACCCTCATTCCACCATGGAAACCTAGTTCCCTAGGTTTTCATCCATAATCCCCTACCATTTCATGCACCCCCGCACCCTTGGAGGAGGGAGGACATCTACAGCAAGCTTGGAGGTGAAGAAGGAGGCTTCTACGTCAAGCTTCATGGAGTCCCTACTTCTTCTACCCTTTCTTTTCTTATTTTCTTGATCATGTCTAGCTAAGCCCCTTGTGGTGGGCTGTTTGAAATTTAAATGTAACTTTGATACCATGTTGGGGGATAATTTCTTGTAATGAACTTAATTCATATCTATGATGATTGCTTCTTGCTTCTATCTCTTTTCCTATCTTATTGCATGTAGTTTATGCTTCTTGTATGAATTGCTTATTTTGAGGTCTTTGATGACACTTAGTTTCTAGGAGGAATTGGCGTGTATGTGGCAATCTTAGGAATGGCTCCTAGGTCCAATTAGTGGATCCCTAGCTAGCCCCCTTTATTCCTACATACACATCCCTCCTCCTACAAATGAGTGTGAGATCTAAGTAGCTAGTGTAAGTGAGATTGATGTAATTGTCTAGGGCCTTCTAAAGGCTAGAGTGGCTAGTGGCATGAGGTTAAATACCCTCATCTCTACTCCAATCTCTACCCTCAAACCTCAATTACTCACTATCACTTACCCTAGAAACCTAGATTTGGTTAATCTCATTAGAATTACACCTAACCCTAGTCTTCTGCTAGTAGTATAGGGTATGTTCTAATGGCATTGACCTTATTGTTTGGTTTGGTAATCTAGATATGAAATGAGAACCATGCATGTTTAATGATCTTCCCCCAACTAATATCAAAGTAATATTCCCCAAAAAGCCCACCCACCTTAATCACCTTGCTTAAAACCCTAATTGCTTAGTTTTTCTCTTTAGTGTTAACTTAGGCTCTTGCTCTTGCTAGTGGTTAGTTTAGTTCTTAATTGCTTCTTGCCTTGCTAGAGTAGTGTAGCTCTTCTTGCTCTTGCTTAGTTAGTTTGTTAACTTAGTTTACTAATTTGCTTGCTCTTCCATAACTTAGTTTCCATCTTGCATTTCTTACTTTCTCATTAGCTTAATCAAACAACCAAACCTTTTAAAACCCTAAGCTCCGCAAAAGGAACAAAGCCCACTCTGTCTAACTCTAGTGCCCCCTCTATCTCTGTGGTTCGACCCCTTATCTTGCCAATCACCTATACTACAACAGTACCCCGTACGCTTGCAGGCGACCTTTTTTAGTCTTAGTGATCGACTCGGTTAGGGATAACATAAATTTTGAAAGCATAAGATCCCATATCCCATGCGCCCCGACCTCATGGGGTGTAAAAGCACCACTATAGGGGACGCACCCCCCCTCATGTGTTACAGCAAAAGGAAACCCACTCGAGCTGAGATATATGTTTGATGAACCACTCACACCAGTTGGTGATGTATGTATATATGAAACTGATACAACCTTGAGGAATGATGAATATATATGACCTATCAAGGAATGTAGCATGGTTTAGTAGGTTTTCTTCTTACTAAATACATGCATAAGTATCATGTTAGGAACTAAGCATGCACATGGTGATGTAAACCCTGGAAGTAAGGATGTTTGTGACCTTTGTTTCTATCAAGAGATGGTTTTCTCCCATCTGGGGAAGGAACCTTTTATGTAGGCTGAGCACCAAATTTTGTTTAGGTTTGAGGTAACCTAAAGAGGTCACTTATAAGAGATTGATGAGCTAAGTGTACAAGCACATAGGGTGAGCATGAATCTATAGACCCATGTGTGACCATCTCTAAGGGGCATGAAGATATGTTGCCATGGAGGTAACTTGTATGGGGCCAGACTGAGTTAGGTAGGTCGCCATGATTCCTATGAGGGATAACCATGAATGCACAAAAAGAGGATGGAGGTTCGGGTGAGGATTCAGGTTTGAGATGTGCTGGAATCCTAAGTCAATACCAAGATCAAAAAGGGATAAGACCGATGGGAGTAGGAGTTGTTTGTTCCCTGAATGCACAAGACCATAGGGTCAGGAGGTAACATCTACCTTTTCCCAAGGACCATGGGTTATGAGGTTGGCCACCTTCATGAGTTCATGGGGCCTAAGGGGTAAATGTGAGAGGCCCTCCCTAGATGCATAAGGGACAGATCACCCCAAAAGTGTCGGCACCCTAGAGAGCTTAAGGTGATGACTAAGGATTGTACATAATAAATATGTTAAGATCTAGAGGCGATGGGAATAGTCTTCCCATGGGTATAGACCCATAATGTAGATGTTCATGGTGTAGATACATGTGATGTACGTTTCAACTTAGATTGGAAAGTGTGATGGCAATGTGTCATGCACCATCTCTACTCTTAGAATAGGTTGAACTCTGTATTTGGACTGCAGCCAAATGCTTATTTCATCTTGTTACGGATTTGACAGACAGGACAAAATGAATGCCATGCTGAGGATAAAAGTGATATGAGTTGAAACCCTTCTACTATGTTTGAGGATAGAGGAAGTACCACACCCTTTTGAAAGTATCTTGGATAGATGGTATGAAAGAATGAGAAGAGAAAAGTAATATGAGGATGTACATCTATAAGTCATAAGTTTGGGATTGATAATCGAGATGATGATCTTGAAGTTATCTTGATTCAGTTAGACTTAAACCCCAGATGAGGGTGATGAGTGGAGTATATGAAGGTTTATGTTTACACTATCACCTAGAACATAAGGAAATTGATGTGGTAACCGATACTCTTTGCCGAGATACATCTTAGGGGTACAACTGCCTTGTATATACAGTAGAGAGACTGAAAGAGGTTGCTAGGTGAACCCTAAGTTCGTGAGACATAGAGGGCTAACACTCTGATATGACCTGACCCGTTGGTCAAATTGGTGGTTACTTGATTAGCCAGCCCAGAGCTTAATGAGATAAAAGGATAGTTTTGAGAACCTCAGATACACTTCTCAGGAAAGGAAGGTGGTGAAATCCGCTACTAGAGTGTTTTAGGGTTTCTGAGGAGTCACCTTTGAGGAATCATGTCGTGCTAGAAGCTCATGATTTTAAGTACACCGTACATCGTGGTACTACCAAGATGGTTAAGGTTTGTAGTAGCACTTTGAAGACCTAAGATGAAGAAGTATATGAGGTTGCATGTGGCTTGTCGCCATGCATGCCAAGAGATGAAGGTCGAACACCAGTAACCCAACGAGTTGTTACAGATAATGAGAAGACACTGAGAGGGAATGGGAGTGGATCACCATGGTCAGTGTGGTGTGTCGGGACCCGTCACGCTAAATGAGATTACTCAAAACATAAAACACAATCAATCACTAATTAATCACATACCCAAAAATATGGGTAAATTAAAACTGATTTCAACGTCAACACTTATTCAAAAACATTTGCATGAGAGACCAACATCTCTTATATCCATGCTATGCTAAGGATTTGATACACATTGTTCTATTGCCTTAGCAACAACATATATACACATGAGAACAATATTTGTATATGCCACACAAACAAGTATTAATATGCTAACAAAAGTATGATTCATTTGAAACATCATATACAAACTTTTTCTCGCCTAAACCTGAGAGTACAGGGATGACTCTAGGACACACTAGACATCTAATCAACTTTATCAAATATTCATTACTATAGCTCGTATTTGCTGCCACATGTTTGTTTTCATCACTTCCGATTACCTAAAAAAGTGTGGCCAACCACAAGGGTGAAACCCAGTCCTAGCAAGAGATATAACCATCAACAATGTTTATGTAATTAAACAGTTAAGAAATTTAATCAAATATAACAAATAAGATCAATAGTACTGATGATTAACAAAATACATAAAGGAGCAGATTATAACTATCATTATTAACCAGACTATCATCCTTTATCTTGTTGACAATATAAGTAGTTCAGTAGCATATGTAGTTCTAGCATCATGAGCAAGTCTAGTAACATAGCATAGCTAACAAAATGAGCATGTCTAATTGGTTGAACATATCAACATCATAAGCAGAGCTATCAACATAAGCACAAGTATTTGCATAATTAGCAGTATATGCATCTCTAGTTATTAAGGCATGGCTAGCATGCTAAACATAACTAACAAGATGAGATATCTAGCATCATGATTATAATCCGCAATAGCATTCTAGATATCAACATAAGCATGACTATTGTATGTACACATTTACAATCTTATGATCCACAACATAAGAATAATTATTATCTCTTAATTGCACTAAGCATCAACTTTATGTAAAGAGAACAAACAAGGGTTATCATCCAATGTGAAGCATCGTGTATAACCCTAAGCAAATATGCTACACGGCTGTATTACATCTTTTATTACGCCCTGGGGAATTTGAATCGTACCATTCAAAGTCGAACCAACCCCTGCGAAGGTCTATTCAGTTCCGTACAAGATCTAGGAGTGCCGGTATCCTAAGATCTCTTCCCCTCGGTCAGTACGAGTAAAAAGGCAGTGACATATCAGTCAAAGCTTCCACCATAGTGACATATCGTCAAGATGGAAACCACTAGTCCGACCTTGGTACAGGTCACGGCACTAGAAACCAGGGTATTCAAACCCAATCACTGAGGTACAACCACAGTTGTCCTCTAATCACATCATGTTATAATCACCGAGACACGACCACAACCATTCTCAATCACATCATATGTATGAGGCATGACCATAGCCAACCTCCACAATCTGCATTGTGGATGACAAGGATATATCCTCAACCTGCCACCCATGCATACTCAACAGTATGCGCTCCGAGTTTCCCTTAGGAATACTCGTTTCACCATCCAGCAAGTTCTGACACTGAATATGGTTCTACGGCACAGGGCACTACATGATTAGAGTTGCACTTGATTAGTTATGCCAAATGGGTGAATTAAGGCTGCATCAAACATGTGGACATACAAACCCTAATTCACTTCTAGAAAGCATATAAATATTAAAACTTTGAAAAAATATAAAATGTGTGAAACATAATTTCTCATCTCATCATCACATGGTACTATTCACTTTCCATTCATGAGACCACACTAGTCATCATACTATCGCAAGATATAAACCCTTTTCACAATATCACAGGGTATCAACCCTTATCAACATAAGAGGATTACACCTCATTTAGGGCTCAACCATGCCCAAAGGTCATTAAGACCATCATATTATTCCCTGCAAGATCATCATTATCTTTGCATGCCTTATAACAAGGCTCAACAACATAAATTATATATAATACACCAGATCAGTACAATATTGCATTTATGAGCTAGGTGGTATTCATAAACAATCATAGCAGGGTTATATTAACATTAAGAACATTCCTTTATTACATTAACATGCAAGGAATCTAGATATGATTAACTCACATCATATTAATTATACACATGTTTAGCATAAGAAAGTATCAACCATATGACTATAATAACCACCAATTAACATATCAAGGTTATGATCATAGTAAGTAGGTTATTCTACCATCATTACATCATATAAGAATGTTAAACATGAATACTCATCTTTATCTAATTGCATTAGAGTTAGGTTCAACATGATAAATTATATCAATGTTACTAACCAGCACTCATACCCAAACCCTAACTCACGTCATCCCCATTGGATCAGGGATGCATAAGGTGAAGCATCACCTTCACATTCCATACTATTCTCAAGTATGAACCCACACATAAATCAAGGTGTAACCATCAAGTTATAGCATACTAGGGTTTCAACAATAATAACAAAGTCTCCATGATTGTATTAGTCATTCAAGGACTATTAATACCCAATTACCATCATTTAGTAATTTAAAGCTAGGTATAACAAGCTATACCTAATTAGGGTTACATATCAACACAATATGGTTATCATCCATTTTATACATATGAGTGAATAGGTAAGACTACCTTATTAAGGGCAACCCTTCATTTGTTTCATCATCATTCTACCTGTATCACCATACTACAATGTCACCTAGAACTATTAAATGTTTAAAAGGTAAGACCTTAGGTTGTTTACATAAGTAAACACCTTGGATAAACCACCTATGAAGTCCTTTATTTGTTCTTTATAAAGAGTCACCATCTAACCTTAGGCATCCCTTGATTAACAACACAAAAAGTTCCACTGAGAGTAGGGTAAAACCCACAATCGACTGTTTATTTAGAACAACCCATCCATTATCAACAAGTAAGATCTGTAAGTTGATCATATAAAGGAAACCATTTAAATCACATTATTAGGACCAAATTATTATATTAGTCATCATTTCAATTTATTGGAGGAATAAACATTAGATCTTGACCATTGGGTCAAGTTTATATGCTTAAACCATCAATTATAGTATAGGTCTGACCATTGCATCAAGACCTGAGAAACCATTGGTCTAAGAATTAATTGATGCTAAAACTATATATTTAACTCACCATAAATTGTAGAGACCTGATCTACCCTCATTAGTGATCATTAAATCACTATAGGTTGTTAGATCAATGCTATATTCCTTAATCAGTATCAAATATCAAGCTAATGTCAACATTGATTGATAACATCAGTAGGGTATTTAATGGTTGATCATTAAACTTCTAATTGGTCCAAAACCTGACCTAAGGGGCTGAACATAGGTTGTCAAAACAACCTGATCCAAGTCACATTATACCTTAGTGCTAACACACACATGATCACAGATTCATATATAACTAAAATCAGAACATGGAACATTATAAAAATTGAAATCTAAGTCAAGCATAGCTTTTTAGTGCATGAATCATCATTTTGAAGCAAGAACATGACCTAGAAAGTTTATGGTAAGAAATAAACGAGGAGAAAGT
Organism: Alisma plantago-aquatica; assembly: GCA_963693085.1. Taxonomy (NCBI): domain Eukaryota; kingdom Viridiplantae; phylum Streptophyta; class Magnoliopsida; order Alismatales; family Alismataceae; genus Alisma; species Alisma plantago-aquatica. The sequence continues at coordinate 1,876,783,941 of OY856409.1, read as the reverse complement.
TATAAATATTGCCTCTAATGTGAAGATGAAACCCCGCACAGAAGAAATCTTGAGCAGGTAGGGTAGAAAATCCAAGAGTAAGCTAGGAATTCGTCCATCTAGCACCTTTCTTCATTAAATGAGCAAACCCTAAACATAAGGAGCAAGAAAGGTAGGTTTTAGAGCATTAAAGAAAATTCTACGATGGAACATTTTTCTCTTTTCTTTTGTCAATATGGAACATTTTTCTCGTTGTGCACTTGTAAATTATCTAAAATTCCTCAAAAATCATGCACATCAACCCCAAATCTAAATCGTGCATCACATAACTCAATTAAAGATTTATTTACTTGTCATTGCAAGATTTAATATATAAACATGTGCAGTAACCCTAATCTTGAGTTATGCATCGCATAGTTTGATTAAGTTTATAATTACTCATCATGACATGAATTATTAATATTAATTGAAATTCTAAATGATTTCTTGAGTTGAGCATCTCATAACTCAAATAAGAGTCAAATTACTATCATGGCACGAATTATTATAAATAATTAGGAATTTCAATGTTATCTTTGAGAAGTGTGTCAATTTGAGTAAATATTACATCATTCACATTACATATGACCTAGAGTGTACATCTAAGGTTTCTTTGAATATTTTTCACATATAGGTTAGACACAAGCTCAGCTAGGAGCTAAATCAAAGATGGGGGCTGCAGATTTGTACCTAGGCTTCAGGGTTGGACTCAAGGCGATCAATTCGAAGTGTTTCCCACACCAAACTGGCTCCTTGCGAGCTCCTTGCTGGGCACACAGCAGTAGCTATGGCTGGTCGGCACAGCACCTGTAAGGGGGTGTCCCCCTAGCTTGGTCAGGCACAGATGGAGCAAGGTAAGAGATGAGGAGGTGGCGGAGGAGCAAGGTGCCGCTGAATCGGCCCTTCCCAAGCCCTAAACGGTCGCCATCCTGCATTGCTGCTCGCCTGCTAGTCGGCCTACTACTGGCCATGGCTCTACTCTGCAAGTCGGGCACTGCTAGGGTGGGTAAAGGAAAAAGGAAGGAGGAGGGTGGACGGAGGTGGAGAGCTGCTAGAGACGAGCTACTAAGCCCAAACGGCCGCCCCCACCTCTGCCCTAGCTGCTGGTCGAGTGGGGCACTGTGCGTCGCTACCATCGGTTCCCTGTTCTATCGGGGAATCATTTGGGAAGGAAGAAGATAAGTGAAAAAGTAACTGACCCACTAAAGGGGTATATTACTGGGAAAAATTGCAAAACCAAACCCTGGTTTTTAAGAATGCTATAACTTTCACCTCAGATGTCTGATTGAGGTGATTCTTTTTGCAAAACTTCAAGCACAAGGTCCTCTACACCCCCAAAGTAAAAATAATGCTAATTAGCTTGTTTCAACTAATCGAAACACTAATCAAGGTTAGATTAGGGTTTTAAACATTCAATTATGATAATTAAGCTCATTCAACTCATTAAATGAGTTTAGGGGCCTCACAACTATAAACCCCTAACAGGGATTTCGCCCCCAAAATCCAAGGTAAATAAAGATGGGTACTTATTTGCACCTCATCCTATTACCTTCACATGGTTACTTGCATATCATGGTGATGTCACATCATTCATACATATCTCATCTTGGGTCAGCACAAAAACTCCCACATAAAAAAAACATATCATGATCCCATAAAGAAATTTAATGAACCACATCTCACTCTTATTCAACTTGTTCTCATAGCAGTTACTGCTTCGGAAACCCTAAGGTTTTTGAAGAAATATTGATCATATTTTTGACCATATTTGAAATACTTTGACATGCCATCATTTAAAGTTTGATATAACTTATATGACATGTCTGGAACACTCTGTTCCTCCTATTCATAAATTCTATTTGTACATTGGTTAGTCTATAGGACATAACTCTAAACTCATCATGGTCATGTGAATTATATCATCCAATCTAAATCTTATGCATTGATATTTATCATAGGTTTATTTTAAAGTAATATGGTATTATATATTTATTAACCAACAAACCATCTATCCTAGATAGTGGTCTTTCCCAGCTATCACTGAACCATATACAACATTATAGAATCACTTTTATTTTTCCTTACAAACAACATTTAGAGGGTCATCATCAACTCTCTCTCTCTCTCTCAGGGAGAGGAACACTTGGAATGTTCATTTAATAAACATCTCCATCCTTCACATATTTCTCATATTATTGATACATCTCGGATACTAGGATTCATTACCTTGGTATCCACCTCATGCGCTATAAGGAACTTACATCCTTATCTCATCTACTTTTACCAACATAAAAAATATCAAGACATATAAGAGGAGTCTTCCTAATTATTGGAAGGCTCAAAAGCAAAATCATCACAAACTTTATGATCGTGGAACCATAGTCCAAACAACCTTATTCTATAGTAAGATATCCATCCTCATGTTTAGAATGAATCCACACATACCAAATGGCAATGGTCCACTTGAAAGTTGTTCCCTGGAAAGGAAAGACACAAAGGGAAACATACTTCCCACATCATAGCAGCATTGTTCAGGGTCACTAACAAAAAAGTAACCAATTCTATTTTCATTATGCATATTACAACTTCTTATGTATCATTTTACCTTTTTCATTTTGGGTTCCTTGTCATTAGCATAAGAATCATCATGATTAACATATCTCATTACTTCTCCCTTGACGACTATTTATTCCACTTGGGTATGTTCTCTTATTTTATTATATTTCTCAACCACTTATCAACTGGCAAATATTCATATTCCACGTTTGCTTCATTAAATAGGGATCATATCCCTTAATTTATTTCACATGCCATGCTGATTTTTCATTAAAACTTTCTTACACACATAGGTTGGCCTGAAATTAACTCAGGTTCCACCTTGTTTCTTTGTCATTGTTCCCATTCATCATCTCATTTTGTACTTGTTATAGAAGTTCTTTCTATCTTATGTGGATTTCATAACTTGATTCACTTTATAAGCATAGACTTATCTATTTTTTACTTTATTATCTTCTTGAATCACATCTTCAAGAACTCCTCTTTTCCTTATTTTATTCAGATTTAGATTTCATGGTGTTGTATCATTCTCTTGTATTAACCAAACATTCAAGTTTTGATAGATAATGATGTAATTCTCATCTTCTTTAAAGTAGGATTGTGATATTCACAACATGATTTCTTATTCGTTATGCTCTTTAGATTGTCTCAAAATGACTACTTGATCAGAGTAATCAAAAAGATAACAATCTAAGAGTTCCATACTTACCTTTCTTCAATAATTGAATACCTGGCTAGGGCACCCAAATACTGAGATTAGGTAGTATGCACTATATTTTTATGTCATATTCCTAACTTAGACCTCATCCTAGTCCTAAGTCCTAGTGTCCTTGTAGACTCAGTGAACCTAAAGCTCTGATACCAACCTGTCGGGACTCATCACAATAAACGAGATTACTCAAAACATAAAACACAATCAATCACTAATTAATCACATACCCAAAAATATGGGTAAATTAAAACCGATTTCAACGTCAACACTCATTCAAAAACATTTGCATTAGAGATCAACATCTCTTATATCCATGCTATGCTAAGGATTTGATACACATTGTTCTATTTCCTTAGCCACAACATATATACACATGAGAACAATATTTGTATATGCCACACAAACAAGTATTAATATGCTAACAAAAGTCTGATTCGTTTGAAACATCATATACAAACTTTTTCTCGCACGAACCTGAGAGTACAGGGACGAATCTAGGACACACTAGACATCTAATCAACTTTATCAAATATTCATTACTATAGATCCTCTTTGCTGCCACATGTTTGTTTTCATCACTTCCGATTACCTAAAAAAGTGTGGCGAACCACAAGGGTGAGACCCAGTCCCAGCAAGAGATATAACCATCAACAACATTTATTGATTACAACATTTTTATGTAATTAAACAGTTAAGAAATTTAATCAGATATAACAAATAAGATCAATAGTACTGATGATTAACAAAATACATAAAGGAGCAGATAATAACTATCATTATTAACCAGACTATCATCCTTTATCTTGTTGACAATATAAGTAGTTCAGTAGCATATGCAGTTCTAGCATCATGAGCAAGTCTAGTAACATAGCATAGCTAACAAAATGAGCATGTCTAATTGGTTGAACATATCAACATCATAAGCAGAGCTATCAACATAAGCACAAGTATTTGCATAATTAGCAGTATATTTATCTCTAGTTATAAAGGCATGGCTAGCATGCTAAACATAACTAACAAGATGAGATATCTAGCATCATGATTATAATCCGCAAAAGCATTCTATATATCAACATAAGCATGACTACTATATGTACACATTTACAATCTTATGATCCACAACATAAGAATAATTATTATCTCTTAATTGCACTAAGCATCAACTTTATGTAAAGAGAACAAACAAGGGTTATCATCCAATGTGAAGCATCGTGTATAACCCTAAGCAAATATGCTACACGGCTGTATTACATCTTTTATTACACCCTGGGGAATTTGAATCGTACCATTCAAAGTCCAACCGACCCCTACGAAGGGCTATTTGGTTCCGTACAAGATCTAGGAGTGTCGGTATCCTAAGATCTCTTCCCCTCGGTCAATACGAGTAAAAAGGCAGTGACATATCAGTCAAAGTTGCCACCACAGCGACATATAGTCAAGCTGAAAACCACTAGTTAGACCTTGGTACAGGTCACGGCACTAGAAACTAGGGTATTCAAACCCAATCACTGAGGTACAACCACAGTTGTCCTCTAATCACATCATGTTATAATAACCGAGACACGACCGCAGCTGTTCTCAATCACATCAGATGTATGAGGCATGACCATAGCCAACCTCCAAAATCGACATTGTGGATGACAAGGATATATCCTCAACCTGCCACCCCTACATACTCAACAGTATGCGCTCCGAGTTTCCCTTAGGAATACTCGTTTCACCATCCAGCAAGTTCTGACACTGAAGATGGTTCTACAGCACAGGGCACTACATGATTAGAGTTACACTTGATTAGTTATGCCAATTGGGTGAATTAAGGCTGCATCAAACAAGTGGACATACAAACCCTAATTCACTTCTAGAAAGCATATAAATATCAAAACTTTGAAAAAATATAAAATGTGTGAAACATAATTTCTCATCTCATCATCACATGGTACTATTCACTTTCCATTCATGAGACCCCACTAGTCATCATACTATCGCAAGATATAAACCCTTTTCACAATATCATAGGGTATCAACCCTTATCAACATAAGAGGATTACACCTCATTCAGGGCTCAACCATGACCAAAGGTCATTAAGACCATCATATTATTCCCTGCAAGATCATCATTATCTTTGCATGCCTTATAACAAGGCTCAACAACATAAATTATATATAATACACCAGATCAGTACAATATTGCATTTATGAGCTAGGTGGTATTCATAAACAATCATAGCAGGGTTATATTAACATTAACAACATTCCTTTATTACATCAACATGCAAGGAATCTAGATATGATTAACTCTCATCATATTCATTATACACATGTTTAGCATAAGAAAGTATCAACCATATGACTATAATAACCACCAATTAACATACCAAGGTTATGATCATAGTAAGGAGGTTATTCTACCATCATTCCATCATATAAGAATGTTAAACATGAATATTCATCTTTATCTAATTGCATTAGAGTTAGGTTCAACATGATAAATTATATCAATGTTACTAACCAGCACTCATACCCAAGCCCTAACTCACGGCATCCCCATTGGATCATGGATGCATAAGGTGAAGCATAACCTTCACATTCCATACTATTCTCAAGTATGAACCCACACATAAATCAAGGTGTAACCATCAGGTTATAGCATACTAGGGTTTCAACAATAATAACAAAGTCTCCATGATTGTATTAGTATATTCAAGGACTATTAATACCCAATTACCATCATTTAGTTATATTAAAGCTAGGTATAACAAGCTATACCTAATTAGGGTTACATATCAACACAATATGGTTATCATCCCTTCTATACATATGAGTGAATAGGTAAGACTACCATATTAAGGGCAACCCTCCATTTGTTTCATCACCATTCAACCTGTATCACCATACTACAATGTCACCCAGAACTATTGAATGTTTAAAAGGTAAGACCTTAGGTTGTTTACATAAGTAAACACCTTGGATAAACCCCCTATGAAGTCCTTGATTTGTTCTTTATAAAGAGTCACCATCTAACCTTAGGCATCCCTTGATTAACAACACAAAAAGTTCCAGTGAGAGTAGGGTAAAACCCACAATCGATTGTTTATTTAGAACAACCCATCCATTATCAACAAGTAAGATCCTTAAGTTTATCATATAAAGGAAACCATTTAAATCACATTATTAGGACCAAATTATTACATTAGTCATCATTTCAATTTATTGGAGGAATAAACATTAGATCTTGACCATTGGGTCAAGTTCATATGCTAAAACCATCAATTACAGTATAGGCCTGACCATTGCATCAAGACCTAAGAAACCATTGGTCTAAGAATTAATTGATGATAAAACTATATAATTAACTCACCATAAATTGTAGAGACCTGATCTACCCTCATTAGTGATCATTAAATCACTATAGGTTGTTAGATCAATGCTATATTCCTTAATCAGTATCAAATATCAAGCCAATGTCAACATTGATTGATAACATCAGTAGGGTATTTAATGGTTGATCATTAAACTTCTAATTGGTCCAAAACCTGACCTAAGGGGGTGAACGTAGGTTTTCAAAACAACCTGATCCAAGTCACATTATACCTTAGTGCTAACACACACATGATCACAGATTCATATATAACTGAAATCAGAACAGGGAACATTATAAAAATTGAAATCTAAGTCAAGCATAGCTTTTTAGTGCATGAATCATCATTTTCAAGCAAGAACATGACCTAGAAAGTTTATGGTAAGCAATAAACGTAGAGCAAGTTATAAATCTTGCCTCTAATGTGAAGATGAAACCCCGCACAGAAGAAATCTTGAGCGGGTAGGGTAGAAAATCCAAGAGTAAGCTAGGAATTCATCCATCTAGCACCTTTCTTCATTAAATGAGCAAACCCTAAACATAAGGAGCAAGAAAGGTAGGTTTTAGAGCTTTAAAGAAAATTCTACCATGGAACATTTTTCTCATTGTGCACTTGTAAATTATCTAAAATTCCTCGAAAATCGTGCACATCAATCCTAAATCTAAACCGTGCATCGCATAACTCAATTAAATATTTATTTACTTGTCATGGTAAGATTTAATATATAAACATGTGCAATAACCCTAATCTTGAGTTATGCATCACATAGCTTGATTAAGTTTATAATTACTCACCATGACACGGATTATTAATATTAATTGAAATTCTAAATGATTTCTTGAGTTGAGCATCTCATAACTCAAATAAGAGTCAAATTACTATCATGGCACAAATTATTATAAATAATTAGGAATTTCAATGTTATCTTTGAGAAGTGTGTCAATTTGAGTAAATATTACATCATTCGCATTACATATGACCTAGAGCGTGCATCTAAGGTTTCTTTGAATATTTTTCACGTACAGGTTAGACACAAGCTCATCTAGGAGCTAAATCAAAGATGGGGGTTGCGGATTTGTACCTAGGCTTTAGGGTCAGACTCAAGGCAATCGATTCAAAGTGTTTCCCACACCAAACGGGCTCCTTGCAAGCTCCTTGTTGGGCACACAACAGTAGCTGTGGTTGGCCGGCACAGCACCTGTAAGGGGGTGCCGCCCTAGCTTGGTCAGGCACAGATGGAGCAAGGTAGGAGATGAGGAGGTGGCGGAGGAGCAAGGTGCCGCTGAATCGGCCCTTCCCGAGACCTAAACGGCCTCCATCACGCATTGCTACTCGCCTGCTGGTCGGCCTACTGCTGGCCACGGCTCTGCTCTGCAAGTCGGGTGCTTCTAGGGCAGGAAAAGGAAAAAGGAAGGATGAGGGTGGATGGAGGTGGAGAGCTGCTAGAGACGAGCTACAAGCCCAAACAGCCGCCCCCACCTCAGCCCTAGCTGCTAGTCGAGCGGGGCACTGTGTGCTGCTACCATCAGTTCCCTGTTCTATTGGGGAATCGTTTGGGAAGGAAGAAGATAAGTGACAAAGTAGCCGACCCACTAAAGGGGTATATTACTGGGAAAAATTGCAAAACCAAACCCTAGTTCTTAAGAATGATATAACTTTCACCTCGGATGTCCGATTGAGGTTATTCTTTTTGCAAAACTTCAAGCACAAGGTCCTCTACACCGCCAAAGTAAAAATCATGCTAATTAGCTTGTTTCAACTAATCGAAACACTAATCAATGTTATATTAGGGTTTTAAACATTCAATTATGATAATTAAGCTCATTCAACTCATTAAATGAGTTTAGGGGCCTCACAACTATAAACCCCTAACAGGGATTTCACCCCCGAAATCCAAGGTAAATAAAGATGGGTACTTCCTTTGCACCTCATCCTATTACCTTCACATGGTTACTTGCATATCATGGTGATGTCACATCATTCATACATATCTCATCTTGGGTCAGCACAAAAACTCCCACATAAAAAAAACATACCATGATCCCATAAAGAAATTTAATGAACCACATCTCACTCTTATTCAAATTGTTCTCATAGCAGTTACTGCTTCACAACCCTAAGATTTTTGAAGAAATATTGATCATATTTTTGACCATATTTGAAATACTTTGACATGCCATCATGTAAAGTTTGATATAACTTGTATGACATGTCTGGAACACTCTGTTCCTCCTATTCATAAATTATATTTGTACATTGGTTAGTCTATAGGACATAACTCTAAACTCATCATGGTCATGTGAATTATATCATCCAATCTAAATCTTATGCATTGATATTTATCATAGGTTTATTTTAAAGTAACATGGTATTATATATTTATTAACCAACAAACCATCTATCCTAGATAGTGGTCTTTCCCAGCTATCACTAAACCATACACAACATTATAGAATCACTTTTATTTTTCCTTACAAACAACATTTAGAGGGTCATCATCAACTCTCTCTCTCTAAGGGAGAGGAACACTTAGAATGTTCATTTAATAAACATCTCCAGCCTTCACATATTTCTCATATTATTGATACATCTCGGATACTAGGATTCATTACCTTGGTATCCACCTCATGTGCTATAAGGAACTTACATCCTTATCTCATCTACTATTACCAACATAACAAATATCAAGACATATAAGAGGAGTCTTTCTAATTATTGGAAGGCTCAAAAGCAAAATCATCACAAACTTTATGATCGTGGAACCATAGTCCAAACAACCTTATTCTATAGTAAGATATCCATTCTCATGTTTAGAATGAATCCACACATACTAAGTGACAATGGTCCACTTGAAAGTTGTTCCCTGGAAAGGAAAGACACAAAGGGAAACATACTTCCCACATCATAGCAGCATTGTTCAGGGTCACTAACAAAAAAGTAACCAATTCTATTTTCATTATGCATATTACAACTTCTTATGTATCATTTTACCTTTTTCATTTCGGGCTCCTTGTCATTAGCATAGTAATCATCATGATTAACATATCTCATTACTTCTTCCTTGATGAATATTTATTCCACTTGGGTATGTTCTCTTATTTTATTATATTTCTCAACCACTTATCAACTGGTAAATATTTATATTCCATGTTTGCCTTATTAAATAGGGATTATATCCCTTAATTTATTTCACATGCCATACTGATTTTTCATTAAAACTTTCTTACACACATAGGTTGGCCTAAAATTAACTCAGGTTCCACCTTATTTCTTTGTCATTGTTCCCATTCATCATCTCATTTTGTACTTGTTATAGAAGTTCTCTCTATCCTATGTGGATTTCATAACTTGATTCACTTTATAAGCATAGACGTGTCTGTCTTTTACTTTATTATCTTCTTGAATCACATCTTCAAGAACTCCTCTTTTCCTTATTTTATTCAGATTTAGATTTCATGGTGTTGTATCATTCTCTTGTATTAACCAAACATTCAAGTTTTGATAGATAATGATGTAATTCTCATCTTCTTTAAAGTAGGATTGTGATATTCACAACATGATTTCTTATTCGTTATGCTCTTTAGATTGTCTCAAAATGACTACTTGATCAGAGTAATCAAAAAGATAACAATCTAAGAGTTCCATACTTACCTTTCTTCAATAATTGAATACCTGGCCAGGGCACCCAAATACTGAGATTAGGCAATATGCACTATATTTTTATGTCATATTCCTAACTTAGACCTCATCCTATTCCTAAGTCCTAGTGTCCCTTTAGACTCAGTGAACCTAAAGCTCTGATACCAACCTGTCAGGACCCATCACGCTAAACGAGCTTACTCAAAACATAAAACACAATCAATCATTAATTAATCACATACCCAAAAATATGGGTAAATTAAAACTGATTTCAATGTCAACACTCATTCAAAAACATTTGCATGAGAGACCAACATCTCTTATATCCATGCTATGCTAAGGATTTGATACACATTGTTCTATTTCCTTAGCCACAACATATATACACATAAGAACAATATTTATATATGCCACACAAATAAGTATTAATATGCTAACAAAAGTCTGATTCGTTTGAAACATCATATACAAACTTTTTCTCGCCTGGACCTAAGAGTACAGGGATGAATCTAGGACACACTAGACATCTAATCAACTTTATCAAATATTCATTACTATATCTCCTCTTTGCTGCCACATGTTTGTTTTCATCCCTTCCGATTACCTAAAAAAGTGTGGCGAACCACAAGGGTGAGACCCAATCCCAGCAAGAGATATAACCATCAACAACATTTATTGATTACAACATTTTTATGTAATTAAACAGTTAAGAAATTTAATCAGATATAACAAATAAGATCAATAGTACTGATGATTAACAAAATACATAAAGGAGTAGATAATAACTATCATTATTAACCAGACTATCATCCTTTATCTTGTTGACAATATAAGTAGTTCAGTAACATATGCAGTTCTAGCATCATGAGAAAGTCTAGTAACATAGCATAGCTAACAAAATGAGCATGTCTAATTGGTTGAACATATCAACATCATAAGCAGAGCTATCAACATAAGCACAAGTATTTGCATAATTAGCAGTATATGCATCTCTAGTTATAAAGGCATGGCTAGCATGCTAAACATAACTAACAAGATGAGATATCTAGCATCATGATTATAATCCACAATAGAATTCTAGATATCAACATAAGCATGACTATTGTATGTACACATTTACAATCTTATGATCCACAACATAAGAATAATTATTATCTCTTAATTGCACTAAGAATCAACTTTATGTAAAGAGAACAAACAAGGGTTATCATCCAATGTGAAGCGTCATGTATAACCCTAAGCAAATATGCTATATGGCTGTATTACATCTTTTATTATGCCCAGGGGAATTTGAATCGTACCATTCAAAGTCCAAATGACTCCTGTAAAGGGCTATTTGGTTCTGTATAAGATCTAGGAGTGTCGGTATCCTAAGTTCTCTTCCCCTCGGTCAGTATGTTAAAAAGGCTGTGACATATCAGTCAAAGTTTCCACCACAGCGACATATAGTCAAGCTGAAAACCACTAGTCCGACCTTGGTACAGGTCACGGCACTAGAAACCAGGGTATTCAAACCCAATCACTGAGGTACAACCATAGTTGTCCTCTAATCACATCATGTTATAATCACCGAGACACGACCGCCTCTGTTCTCAATCACATCAGAAGTATGAGGCATGACCATAGCCAACCTCCACAATCTGCATTGTGGATGACAAGGATATATCCTCAACCTACCACCCCCGCATACTCAACAGTATGCGCTCTGAGTTTCCCTTAGGAATACTCGTTTCACCATCCAGCAAGTTCTGACACTGAAGATGGTTCTACAACACAGGGCACTACATGATTAGAGTTGCACTTGATTAGTTATGCCAATTGGGTGAATTAAGGTTGCATCAAACAAGTGGACATACAAACCCTAATTCACTTCTAGAAAGCATATAAATATCAAAACTTTGAAAAAATATAAAATGTGTGAAACATAATTTCTCATCTCATCATCACATGGTACTATTCACTTTCCATTCATGAGACCACACTAGTCATCATACTATCGCAAGATATAAACCCTTTTTACAATATCACAGGGTATCAACCCTTATCAACATAAGAGGATTACACCTCATTCAGGGCTCAACCATGCCCAAAGGTCATTAAGACCATCATATTATTCCCTGTAAGATCATCATTATCTTTGCATGCCTTATAACAAGGCTCAATAACATCAATTATATATAATACACCAGATCAGTACAATATTGCATTTATGAGCTAGGTGGTATTCATAAACAATCATAGTAGGGTTATATTAACATTAAGAACATTCCTTTATTACATCAACATGCAAGGAATATAGATATGATTAACTCACATCATATTCATTATACACATGTTTAGCATAAGAAAGTATCAACCATATGACTATAATAACCACCAATTAACATATCAAGGTTATGATCATAGTAAGGAGGTTATTCTACCATCATTCCATCATATAAGAATGTTAAACATGAATACTCATCTTTATCTAATTGCATTAGAGTTAGGTTCAACATGATAGATTATATCAATGTTACTAACCAGCACTCATACCCAAACCCTAACTCACGGCATCCCCATTGGATCATGGATGCATAAGGTGAAGCATAACCTTCACATTCCATACTATTCTCAAGTATGAACCCACACATAAATCAAGGTGTAACCATCAGGTTATAGCATACTAGGGTTTCAACAATAATAACAAAGTCTCCATGATTGTATTAGTCATTCAAGGACTATTAATACCCAATTACCATCATTTAGTTATATTAAAGCTAGGTATAACAAGCTATACCTAATTAGGGTTACATATCAACACAATATGGTTATCATCCCTTCTATACATATGAGTGAATAGGTAAGACTACCATATTAAGGGCAACCCTCCATTTGTTTCATCATCATTCAACCCGTATCACCATACTACAATGTCACCTAGAACTATTGAATGTTTAAAAGGTAAGACCTTAGGTTGTTTACATAAGTAAACACCTTGGATAAACCACCTATGAAGTCCTTGATTTGTTCTTTATAAAGAGTCACCATATAACCTTAGGCATCCCTTGATTAACAACACAAAAAGTTCCATTGAGAGTAGGGTAAAACCCACAATCAACTGTTTATTTAGAACAAGCCATCCATTATCAACAAGTAAGATCCTTAAGTTGATCATATAAAGGAAACCATTTAAATCACATTATTAGGACCAAATTATTACATTAGTCATCATTTCAATTTATTGGAGGAATAAACATTAGATCTTGACCATTGGGTCAAGTTCATATGCTAAAACCATCAATTACAGTATAGGTCTGACCATTGCATCAAGACCTGAGAAACCATTGGTCTAAGAATTAATTGATGCTAAAACTATATAATTAACTCACCATAAATTGTAGAGACCTGATCTACCCTCATTAGTGATCATTTAATCACTATATGTTGTTAGATCAATGCTATATTCCTTAATCAGTATCAAATATCAAGCTAATGTCAACATTGATTGATAACATCAGTAGGGTATTTAATGGTTGATCATTAAACTTCTAATTGGTCCAAAACCTGACCTAAGGGGATGAACATAGGTTGTCAAAACAACCTGATCCAAGTCACATTATACCTTAGTGCTAACACACACATGATCACAGATTCATATATAAATAAAATCAGAACAGGGAACATAATAAAAATTGAAATCTAAGTCAAGCATAGCTTTTTAGTGCATGAATCATCATTTTCAAGCAAGAACATGACCTAGAAAGTTTATGGTAACAATAAACGTGGAGCAAGTTATAAATCTTGCCTCTAATGTGAAGATGAAACCCCGCACTGAAGAAATCTTGAGCAGGTAGGGTAGAAAATCTAAGAGTAAGCTAGGAATTCATCCATATAGCACCTTTCTTCATTAAATGACCAAACCCTAAACATAAGGAGCAAGAAAGGTAGGTTTTAGAGCTTTAAAGAAAATTCTACCATGGAACATTTTTCTCATTATGCACTTGTAAATTATCTAAAATTCCTCAAAAATCATGCACATCAACCCCAAATCTAAATCGTGCATCACATAACTCAATTAAAGATTTATTTACTTGTCATGGCAAGATTTAATATATAAACATGTGCAGCAACCCTAATCTTGAGTTATGCATCGCATAGCTTGATTAAGTTTATAATTACTCACCATGACATGGATTATTAATATTAATTGAAATTCTAAATGATTTCTTGAGTTGAGCATCTCATAACTCAAATAAGAGTCAAATTACTATCATGGCACGAATTATTATAAATAATTAGTAATTTCAATGTTATCTTTGAGAAGTGTGTCAATTTGAGTAAATATTACATCATTCGCATTACATATGACCTAGAGCGTGCATCTAAGGTTTCTTTGAATATTTTTCACGTACAGGTTAGACACAAGCTCAGCTAGGAGCTAAATCAAAGATGGGGGATGCGGATTTGTACCTAGGCTTCAGGGTCGGACTCAAGGTGATCGATTTGAAGTGTTTCCCTCACCAAACGGGCTCCTTCTGAGCTCCTTGCTGGGCACACAGCAGTAGCTATGGCTGGCCGGCGCAGCACCTGTAAGGGGGAACTGCCCTAGCTTGGTCAGGCAGAGATGGAGCAAGGTAGGAGACGAGGATGTGGCGGAGGAGCAAGGCACCGCTGAATCGGCCCTTCCCGAAACCTAAACGGCCACCATCCCACGCTGCTGCTCGCCTTCTGGTCGGCCTACTTATGGCCATGGCTCTGCTCTACAAATCGGGCGCTGCTAGGGCGGGTAAAGGAAAAAGGAAGGAGGAGGGTGGACGGAGGTGGAGAGCTGCTAGAGACGAGCTACCAAGCCCAAACGGCCGCCCCCACCTCTGCCCTAGCTGCTGGTCGAGCGGGGCACTGTGCGCTGCTACCATCAGTTCCCTATTCTATCAGGGAATCATTTGGGAAGGAAGAAGATAAGTGACAAAGTAGCCGACCCACTAAAGGGGTATATTACTGGGAAAAATTGCAAAACCAAGCCATGGTTCTTAAGAATGCTATAACTTTCACCTCGGATGTCCGATCGAGGTGATTCTTTTTGCAAAACTTCAAGCACAAGGTCCTCTACACCCCCAAAGTAAAAATCATGCTAATTAGCTTGTTTCAGCTAATAGAAACACTAATCAATGTTAGATTAGGGTTTTAAACATTCAATTATGATAATTAAGCTCATTCAACTCATTAAATGAGTTTAGGGGCCTTGCATGGTGGGTCTCCCCTGGACCAAGAGTGGTCATGATGCAATATGGGTTATGGTATATCGCCTTACCAAGTTAACCTAATCCCTTTCCTAAGAGAGTGTTGACTCAAGGTCAATTAGGTCAATGCTGACTCACGTCTAAATTGACTAAACCCGTTTTTTGATGATGACTAACCATTCCACATATTGGTGTCTAATGTCTTTACTTGAGTGTTTTCAGATTAGGTATAGACACACTCCAATTTCCCTAACTTGTGCATATCAAATTGGAGAATAGACAAGTCAAAGTCAATACAAGTGCACGTTTTTGTAATATGATGTATATCCATTAGAATCATGTTGTAAATCACTTGTAATGATTGTATGACTTGTAATTCAGCTTAGAAAAATATCAGGAGCACTTATATTGAATATTAGAGTACTTTAGATGCAACTTTGAAAATTGATTACAGGCACTTTGTCAGTCGAGTTTCCCAGCCTGAAAACTCGACTGATCATCCTTGATCAATTTTCTGCAGAGTGCATCGGTCGAGTTGTGTTTACACAGAACTCGACCGATCAAGTAACTGACCATTTCAATTCCTAATGGTCGGTCGAGTTTTGTCAGGACAAACTCGACCGATCATTTGAGTATCGGCCTTGTCAGTTACTGGATCGATCGAGTTACCCTTATAGAAACTCGACCGATTGCACTGTATGGAAAAGTACAGAAAAGTGCTTCTAGCCATTGTTGAGTTGCAACAAGTGAAAATATATTCGTTGCAAGCCACAAAATGGCTAGTTTTCATTCTCAAGTGTTCCTAAAGGCTAAGAGGCATCCCCAGCTATAAATAGGACCCCTTGGGCTTCATTCCAAGGTTGAGCATTCAGTGCAAAACTCTATGTGAGGTTCCTATTCTATAGTTGAGTGCTTCCTACAGCCTCCTCTCTCTCTCTAAGCTTAATCACTTGCTACATCCATTAGAGTGAGTAGGAAATATGTAAGAGAGCTAGTCCTATATGTATATCTTGTGAGGCTCTCACTTCCACCACCTCCATTTCTCTCATTTGCAATCATGAATATGAAGGTTCTCTCTCTTAGCAAAGAGAGGTGAAGAAGAACAAGGGAAGGCATCCCTTGGTGAAGATCAAGGCTGAAGACTTGGAGTGAGAGTGGGTAAGTCCTTGGTGAAGTAGAAGACTCCTTGCTCAAGTAGGTAAGTCCTTGGTGGAAGCTTCTCCGAGTGAAGGTGAAGTCAAAAGCTGAAGATCCAAGAAGAGTGGGTGATCCCTGCAAGGCTGAAGACTTGTGCAAGAGTGGGTAAGTCCTTGGAGAAGGCCGGAGACTCTTGCAAAGTGGGTAAGTCCTTGGTAAGGTTGAAGACTCTTTATATTGGATAGGTAAGTCTTTTGTTTGGTCATGCATTGTATGTCTTATGAATGAATATAAGAGTACAATAGTTTGGAAGTCCTAGAGGTTGACCTCTCTAGGCAAGTGTACTGACACACTTCTAGTTTGAAGTGTGGAACCACTCTAAATAGCTTGTCTCTTGGTGTATGTTCAATCTCTCTCATCCTTGCTATGCATGTTTTAGTTGCACTCAAATTACCTATTTAGCAACCTTATCTTGTCATATATCTTGAAGGTTTAATGAATTTTGTTTAAGTGCTTTCAGCTCTATTCACCTCCCCTTCTAGAGCATCTAATCACCCATCTAGGATCCAACAATTGGTATAAGAGTGGGTCTTCTCCAAGCATACTTCAACAAGTAGGAGAAGATGGGTGACTACCTAGGAGGGAGATTCTCGACCAGCCTTCCAATCTTTTATGGGAGCAATTTCCTCTATTGGAGAAGAAGGCTTCAATTCTACATCCAATGATCAAATCTTGAGATGTGGCAAATGGTGAACAGCCCATACATGCTACCAAAGACAAAGATTGAAGAATGGGATGAAGCTACCTTGAAGAAAGCAACCTTGAATGCTAGAGCCATGCACATCCTCTATGCCTCCATGACCCCCACTGAGTTCAACTAGATTTCTTCATGTGAAACAGCCTATGAGGTATGGAGAAAGCTTTACATCATTTATGAAGGGACAGATCAAGTGAAGGAAAGCAAAGTCTACATGCTCAAAGGGCTGCTTGAGAACTTCAAGATGGGAAAGGAGGAGAGCATAGCCAACATGTACTCAAGGACATCCTATGTCTAGTGGAGAGATCAACTCAAAGATCCTTAGAACTCTTCCCAAATGGTGGGAACCCAAGGTGACTTCCATTGAAGAAGCAATGTCTCTTAGGGATATTCCTATTGAAGAGCTCATTGGAAATCTACAAGCACATGATGCTACACTTGACAAGAGGGAGGAAGTAGAAAGACAAGAGAAGAAAGAGCTAAAGAGAATGAAGAAGGATAAAATGAAGGCTCAAATTGAAGCTATCATGGAACAAGTCTCTCCATCCTCTCAAGCTAAAGAAGATGCCATGTACTCCAAGGGTAGATTCTACAAAGGCAAGTCCTCCTCCATCCGGTGCTTCACATGTGGAAACAAGGGTCACTACAAGGAAGATTGCCCACAAGGCAAAAAGACCCATCTTCACAAGAAGAAATGGCAATCAAGCTCAAGTGGCTCCTCCAACTCAAGCTCAAGTGAAGATTCAAGTGAAGGATCAAGCTCAAGCTCTAGTGATGAAGGAGAATACCATTTTTCTCTTATAGCATCAACAAGTGAAGACTCAAGTGAGGTAAATCTAAACTCTTTATATAAAGAATCTTTGATTTCTATTATTCATGATATTTGTGCCTCTCTTAAGTATTTTAAAAGGAAAAAGAAAAAGCTTGCTAAAATTGTTGATAATTTGCATGTAGAAGTAGATGATCTTGAACATGTTAATTCTTGCTTACTTGATGATAAAAATGATTGTCTTAGCCAAGTAGACTCTCTTAAACTTGAAAATGCTAGTTTTCTTGATAAGATTAGATTTCTAGAAGCTCAATCTCTCATGCCTAGTTCTAATGAAGAGCATACTTTAATTGTTGATTCTCTCATGCATGATATTGACGTTCTTAAATCTGAAAACAAGGACAAAGATTTTGTTTTGCAAGAATTAGAAATAGAAAATGCCTCTTTGCTTGCTAAAATCAATGTGCATGAATCTTGTTCTAGTTCTACAGAGAATGATGTTGCTGCTTTTCATATTGATAGATATTCTTATTTAAGTAAAGCTCTTTGCTTAGAAAATGATATTTTTCATGCTAGAGATAATATCAATAATTTATCTTCTACTATTGCTTCTCTTAAGCATGATAATGACAGTTTGAGATCCTCTTTGCAAAGATTCTTAGTTGGTAAAAAGAGTCTTAATGACATCCTACACCATACTACTAAACAAATTGGTAGACATGGTTTAGGGTATGATAGTAGTCAAGGGAAAAACAAAGATAAATGACCTCCAATCTTCCATGGAGAATCCTCTAGTTCCAAGACTATGGGCACATGCAACTATTGCAATGATCTTGGTCATTATTCTACGTGTTGTCCTATTAGAAAAGCACCCAAAAGCAATCGGATTTGGGTTGCTAAACTAACCCCTCCGGACCCAAAAATATGATTGGGGACCATTTCATCTTTCTTCTTGTAGGTACTTGCAAATGGATCTACTTGAACTATTGAATTGCAAATTGACTTCTCAATCCACATGAAAGAAGAAAGGTGAGATGTGTAGAGGGTGACAACTAGTGGAAAAGGAATGGTAAGAACAAAGGTAAATGTTTTTCTTGCTTATAACCAATCCTAACTTGTTTTGTCAAGATGGTGTTCACTATACATATGGTTTTTGAGTCAAATGTGGTATTTTGTGATTATCTTCACACTCTTGCTCAAAAACTATTTCTAATGCTTCTATAGTGCATTACTAGCTTGCTTGCACATGTTCAGATATGGTTTGTATGTTTAGCATGCCTTTAAATATGTTTTTATGAAATATATGTGCTTTTTGAAAGCTGCTCTATCGGTCGAGTTTGTCCTGATAGAAACTCGACCGATAGGCACCAATGGATGTTGCCAGCAGTTGTCATCATTCGAGTTGTCAATGCACAGAACTTGACCGATAACACTGTGCACAGAATATCCATTTGGCTTATTGAATGAGAATTTCCCTCTCAACTAGATTTTCTCAACCAATAGACTTATTCTTTGGCACTCCTTTGGTACCTTTATATATGCATATTGCCATGTTCTAAATTGCCTATCTTGATTACAACTCTATCTCTCTAATTACTCTAAATTGGTATATCTATATGTTGAAATTACTTGCTTTGAGTTGTTTTGCAGGTTTTGATGATGATCTCTTTGGATCTCTTGGTTGTGTCTTAAATTGCTTCCGTTGCGCTCTAACTTGCTACATCTATCTAGGTGTATATCTTGTGTTGATACAACCTTGAGGTTCTTAGGGGTAATCATCTTTTGGTAATGATGCATACTTGTTAGTTAGTTATATCTATTCATGCTTCTAAAATTGCTTATCTCTTTGTTTGGATATATCTCTACATCTACTCATAGCTTGTTTTATCTTGTGTATCCTTTGGTATCTCTTGCTATGATCTAGGTCCTACTAGTAGTCCTAACTTGTAATATCATCTACTAGTAGTTCATATACATGTAGTTCTAGCCTTATTTATAATTGGCATTTTTGCTCATCTATATGCTATGCTTGTATCTTGTCTCATACATGCTCAAGATTGTTCCTTGAATTGCATATCTACTATCTTGAGTTGCTTGCATAACATTGTGATGCAGGGCACAAAGAGCTACATTGTATGTAGAAATTGGAGTATTTTTTATTTTTATGCAGCTTTTGCTCCAGTTTCAGTTTTTGGTGCAAGACAAGTGTTTTTCATGCAGAAACAACCTTCTGAGCAAGACTCATGCTTCGCAATGAGCTCTTATGGTTTTTGGTCAAATTCCGTCACCTTGAGGGTCAAAATTATGTTTTATTATTTTTTCTACAACACTTTATCTTGCTTTTTGGGTTGTTCAAGTATATGCTTTAACTTTCTTTTCTTTCTATGCTTGGACAAGCCCCTATCTGTGCTCTTCTACTCTCCTTATATAATTTTGTGTTATCTCCTTTCTATTTAACAGGTGATGTTTCTTATTTCTTCATAACCCCACTTTTTGAAATAACAAAGGGGGAGAAATGTATGTCTTCTTTTGACAAAATAGGGAGAAGGCATGTCTTACATGAAGAGGAGAAGTATGTCCATGTAAAGGGGAGAAGGTAAATGGGAGAAGACATATATGTGTAGAACATATATGAGTAGAAGACATAGTTTCTATAAATGTTATGAAAGCTAACCATGTAGGAGAAATAGCATCAATTAAGGGGGAGTATGAGAACTCCATGTGCACCAATTGAGGGGGAGCATATTAGCTCAATTCTATTGAAACCCCTAGGTTTCTATGAAGGTATGATTTTACTTGAAAGCTTTCAATTCATTTATGGAATGGTTTGTCATCTTCAAAAAGGGGGAGATTGTTGACTCAAGGTCAATTAGGTCAATGTTGACTCACGTCTAAATTGACTAAACCCGTGTTTTGATGATGACTAACCATTCTACATATTGGTGTCTAATGTCTCTACTTGAGTGTTTTCAGATTAGGTATAGACACACTCCAATTTCCCTAACTTGTGCATATCAAATTGGAGAATAGACAAGTCAAAGTCAATACAAGTGCACGTTTTTGTAATATGATGTATATCCATTAGAATCATGTTGTAAATCACTTGTAATGATTGTATGACTTGTTCTTAGAAAAATATCAGGAGCACTTAGATCGAATATTAGAGCACTTTAGATGCAACTTTGAAAATTGATTACAGGCACTTTGTCGGTCGAGTTTCCCAGCCTGAAAACTCGACCGATCATCCTTGATCAATTTTCTACAGAGTGCATCGGTCGAATTGTGTTTACACAGAACTCGACCGATCAAGTAACTGACCATTTCGATTCCTAATGGTCGGTCGAGTTTTGTCAGGACAAACTCGACTGATCATTTGAGTATCGTCCTTGTCAGTTATTGGATCGGTCGAGTTACCCTTATAGAAACTCGACCGATTGCACTGTACGGAAAAGTGCAGAAAAGTGCTTCTAGCCGTTGTGGAGTTGCAAAAAGTGAAAATATATCCATGGAAAGCCAAAAAATGGCTAGTTTTCGTTCTCAAGTGTTCCTAAAGGCTAAGAGGCACCCCAGCTATAAATAGGACCCCTTGGGCTTCATTCCAAGGTTGAGCATTCATTGCAAAACTCTATGTGAGGTTCCTATTCTATAGTTGAGTGCTTCCTACAACCTCCTCTCTCTCTAAGCTTAATCACTTGCTACATCCATTAGAGTGAGTAGGAAATATGTAAGAGATCTAGTCTATATGTATATCTTGTGAGGCTCTCACTTCCACCACCTCCATTTCTCTCATTTGCAATCATGAAGATGAAGGTTCTCTCTCTTAGCAAAGAGAGGTGAAGAAGAACAAGGGAAGGCATCCCTTAGTGAAGATCAAGGCTAAAGACTTGGAGTAAGAGTGGGTAAGTCCTTGGTGAAGGCATAAGACTCCTTGCTCAAGTAGGTAAGTCCTTGGTGGAAGCTTCTCCGAGTGAAGGTGAAGTCAAAAGCTGAAGATCCAAGAAGAGTGGGTGATCCCTGCAAGGCTGAAGACTTGTGCAAGAGTGGGTAAGTCCTTGGAGAAGGCTGAAGACTCTTGCAAAGTGGGTAAGTCCTTGGTAAGGTTGAAGACTCTTTGTATTGGATAGGTAAGTCTTTTGTTTGGTCATGCATTGTATGTCTTATGAATGAATATAAGAGTGCAATAGTTTGGAAGTCCTAGAGGTTGACCTCTCTAGGCAAGTGGATTGACACACTTCTAGTTTGAAGTGTGGAACCACTCTAAATAGATTGTCTCTTGGTGTATGTTCAATCTCTCTCATCCTTGCTATGCATGTTTTAGTTGCACTCAAATTACCTATTTAGCAACATTATCTTGTCATATATCTTGAAGGTTTAATGAATTTTGTTTAAGTGCTTTCAGCTCTATTCACCCCCCCCCGCCCCCTTCTAGAGCATCTAATCACACATCTAGGATCCAACAGAGAGAAGTGTCAGTATGACAGTCTTGGTTGAACTATATATATGAGAGGGAGATAGTTCAACTACATTGTAATCTGAGTTCAATATCTTGAGCATAACCTTAAGTTCACTTCCATGTTGAGGAAGTAGGTGTAAGAAGAAGTCAATGATAGATTGAAAACAAGTACAACACATCACCCATGACTGGTGTGCAGTCAAGACAGTATGAGCCATAGTCTAGAAGGTCTGATGAGAGCATGTGTGCTCATTCAGGGTGATATATGAGAGCACTTCCTACCCCTAGCAGAGTTTGTTGGTTATGATAGCCACCATAGACAATATTAAGATGTATAAAACTCTGTAATGGAGGTGTGTCGGTCACCACTTCACTTGGATGATGTCGATGAAAGGACCTTGTGAAGGTCAAAGAGACAATAGTGTATGCAAAAGAATATGCTTTGATCGAGCAATGGTTGAGAAAGCCCAGGATCGACATGAGTTGTGAGCTGATGCAAACCAGACTGACATGCAGTTCACTGTGGGTAAACATGTGTTATGAAAACCCGACCCCTCTGAGCTATAGCTGAGAAAGCGAAGTCCTTAATACATGGGTCCATTTGAGATGGATTGGTGGAGTTTCTTATGTATAGCCTTACCCCTCAGGATAATATGATGTTTTCCATGTATTCGATCTAGAGCACTATGTGAGGTACCCAAGCCATGTGCTAAGCAATGAACCTAGTGAGCTCCCGAGGGAGACTAAAATGTCCTGAGTCACCTGTGAGGATTCTAGATACCAAGGTGAAATAACTCAGATGTAAGAATATAAGATGATAAAGGTTCTTTGGAAGCACCATGGAGAAGATGAAGCCACATGGGAGTCAATGACGAATGTGGAAAAGTCTTATCCTTAACTGTGTGTATGTTTGGTAGAATTTTGAGGGCAAAATTCCTATAAGAGGGGAAGGATGCTACAACCCCAATTTTTGGGTTCATATGGTGGGAAATGCAATTTTACCCAATAAATGTGTGATTATGGGAATTGTATGAATTAAATGTATTGAATGGATTTCCTTTATAATATTTCCTGTATGCTTGTGATTTTGTGTACTATAACATGTTAATTATTTGAATATGATTAAAAGAAAAAGAAGAAATCAAATATTTCTTTATTAAGAAGGAAATATGAGATAATGGTGTAAATATAAGAAATAAGTGGAAATATGGATAATGGAATCATTATGGATGATATTTCGAATCCACAATGTTTCTAATGGTAAAAGGAATCCAAATAAGTGATATAAAAGAATAAGAGAGAGAAATTATGTATAAAATATGCCTCATTAAGATATAACTTGCATATGAAGGAAAGTCTCTCATACTTTCGAGTTTGAGTCCCAACTTGGCATACAAGTTGTTTAAGTCATTATAGACTTTTCCTTAAATTTTGGTATTAATAGGATAAACGGATTGGGAGATATGATTTTTCAAAGTTTCCTAAAGTGAGTGGATATCAATAAATGTCACAATGTGAATCCTTTTGGATATATACTTGGCGCTCGATGGACATCCATAGATCAAGATCGGACGGCTATCTGTCATCTCCTACCACTAGTCTGATAGGACTAGTAATTGGTGAATTCCCCCACATTTATACCTCTCTCCCTGATCAATGAGGAAACTTAAAAAGATTATATATGAGTTTAGGAAAGAAAATCAGATCGAACGATCCCTTGGGGGACCTGTCCTGAGGAGAAACAAAAGTTTCCCCAATCTGCTCGGGAGTTAGATCCCGAGTGGGAAGAGACTCGCACATACATGCCTATATAAGGTCCTAAGAGGTTCCCCGAGATCAACCACGAACCCCTTGAAGTCTAGTGAATCACTAGGTGCTGCCAATTCCATCGTGGGAACCTTGGTTCTACTCCCCTGGTGCCGTAGTACCCTGCTACCAACCGATCTTCTCGACCCACCCGTCTGGTGCACCTTCAACAGATCTGGGAGTGTCATCGACTCCGGCCGATCCTGGCAGATCTGTGGCCGCCTTAGATTGGTCTCTGACGCCCTAGAGCCCAGATTCAACGACGTGGTTGACCATGGTGGGGCACTGTTCGCGGAAGGCAAGCCTTCACGAGGTAGATGATGAGAAAGGAGGATAAGACCTCCTTGCCACCGGCGTTTGTGAAGGAACGAAAGGGTAAAAGCATATTTACCCTTGAAACAAGGTCGGCGCTGACTTAATAACTAAGGTATTTTTCGCTGACGTGTCAACATCCTATTGGCCAGTTATTGCTTACTTTGTTTATTTCATAGAAAATAATTAGTAACTTGGATTTAGACATATTGTTGACTCAAGGTCAATTAGGTCAATGTTGACTCACGTCTAAATTGACTAAACCCGTGTTTTGATGATGACTAACCATTCCACATATTGGTGTCTAATGTCTCTACTTGAGTGATTTCAGATTAGGTACAGACACACTCCAAATGCCCTAACTTGCGCATCTCAAATTGGAGAAAAGACAAGTCAGAAGTCATACAAGTGCACATTTTTGTAATATGATGTGTATCTATTAGAATCATGTTGTAAATCACTTGTAATGATTGTATGACTTGTAATTAAGCTTAGAAAAATATCAGGAGCACTTAGATCGAATATTAGAGCACTTTAGATGCAACTTTGAAAATTTATTACAGGCACTTTGTCGGTCGAGTTTCCCAGCCTGAAAACTCGACCGATCATCCTTGATCAATTTTTTGGAGATTGCATCGGTCGAGTTGTGTTTACACAGAACTCGACCGATGGAGTAACTGACCAAATCGATTTTCATTGGTCGATCGAGTTTCCTCAGGACAAACTCGACCGATGGTCTGAATATCGGCTTTGTCTTTTACTCTATCGGTCGAGTTACCCTTATAGAAACTCGACCGATTGCACTGTATGGAAAAGTGCAGAAAAGTGTTTCTAGCCGTTGTGAGTTGCAACAAGTGAAAATAGATCCGTTGCAAGCCACAAAACGGCTAGTTTTCAGCTCCAAGTGTTCCCAAAGGCTAAGAGGCATCTCCAGCTATAAATAGGACCCCTTGGGCTTCATTCCAAGGTTGAGAATTCATTGCAAACTCTATGTGAGGTTCCTATTCTATAGCTGAGTGCTTCCTACAGCCTCCTCTCTCTCTCTAAGCTTAATCACTTGCTACATCCATTAGAGTGAGTAGGAAATCTGTAAGAGAGCTAGTCCTACATGTATATCGTGTGAGGCTCTCACTTCCACCACCTCCCCATCTCTCATTTGCAATCATGAAGATGAAGATTCTCTCTCTTGTCCAAGAGAGGTGAAGAAGAACAAGGGAAGGAGTCACTTGGTGAAGATCAAGGATGAAGACTAAGCTCAAGTGGGTAAGTCCTTGGTGGAAGCTTCTCCGAGTGAAGGTGAAGTCAAAAGTTGATGATCCAAGAAGAGTGGGTGATCCCTGCAAGGCTGAAGACTTGTGCAAGAGTGGGTAAGTCCTTGGATAAGGCCGAAGACTCTTGCAAAGTGGGTAAGTCCTTGGTAAGGTTGAAGACTCTTTGTATTGGATAGGTAAGTCTTTTGTTTGGTCATGCATTGTATGTCTTATGAATGAATATAAGAGTGCAATAGTTTGGAAGTCCTAGAGGTTGACCTCTCTAGGCAAGTGGACTGACACACTTCTAGTTTGAAGTGTGGAACCACTCTAAATAGCTTGTCTAATTGGTGCATGTTCAATCTCTCTCTCCCTTTCTATGAATGTTTTAGTTGCACACAAATTACCTATGTAGCAACCTTATCTTGTGATATATCTTGAAGGTTTAATGAATTTTGTTTAAGTGCTTTCAGCTCTATTCACCCCCCCCCCTTCTAGAGCATCTAATCACCCATCTAGGATCCAACAATTGGTATCAGAGTGGGTCTTCTCCAAGCATACTTCAACAAGTAGGAGAAGATGGGTGACTACCTAGGAGGGAGATTCTCGACCAGCCTTCCAATCTTTGATGGGAGCAATTTCCTCTATTGGAGAAGAAGGCTTCAATTCTACATCCAAGGATCAAGTATTGAGATGTGGCAAATGGTGAACAGCCCATACATGCTACCAAAGATAAGGATTGAAGAATGGGATGAAGATACCTTGAAGAAAGCAACCTTGAATGCTAGAGCCATGCACATCCTCTATGCCTCCATGACCCCCACCGAGTTCAACCGGATTTCTTCTTGTGAGACGGCCTATGAGGTATGGAGAAAGCTATGCATCACTTATGAAGGGACGGATCAAGTGAAGGAAAGCAAAGTCTACATGCTCAAAGGGCTGCTTGAGAACTTCAAGATGGGAAAGGAGGAGAGCATAGCAAACATGTACTCAAGGCTCAACACCATCTTGAATGGTCTTGCTGTTCTAGGACATCCTATGTCTATTGGAGAGATCAACTCAAAGATCCTTAGAACTCTCCCCAAGAGATGGGAACCCAAGGTGACTTCCATTGAAGAAGCAAGGTCTCTTAGAGATATTCCTATTGAAGAGCTCATTGGAAATCTACAAGCACATGAAGCTACACTTGACAAGAGGGAGGAAGTAGAAAGACAAGAGAAGAAAGAGCTAAAGAGAATGAAGAAGGCTTAAATGAAGGCTCAAATTGAAGCTATCATGGAACAAGTCTCTCCATCCTCTCAAGCTAAAGAAGATGTCATGTACTCCAAGGGTAAATTCTACAAAGGCAAGTCCTCCTCCATCATGTGCTTCACATGTGGAAAGAAGGGTCACTACAAGGAAGATTGCCCACAAGGCAAAAAGACCCATCTTCACAAGAAGGAGAAATGGCACTCAAACTCAAGTGGCTCCTCCAACTCAAGCTCAAGTGAAGATTCAAGTGAAGGATCAAGCTCAAGCTCTAGTGATGAAGGAGAATGCCATTTTGCTCTTATAGCATCAACAAGTGAAGACTCAAGTGAGGTAAATCTAAACTCTTTAGATAAAGAATCTTTTATTGCTATTATTCATGATATTTGTGCCTCTCTTAAGTCTTCTAAAAGGAAAAAGAAAAAGTTTGCTAAAATTTTTGATAATTTGCATGTAGAACTAGATGATCTTGAACATACTAATTCTTGCTTGCTTGATGATAAAAATGATTGTCTTAGCCAAGTAGACTCTCTTAAACTTGAAAATGCTAGTTTTCTTGATAAGATTAGATTTCTAGAAGCTCAACCTCTCATGCCTAGTTCTAATGAAGAGCATACTTTAATTTTTGATTCTCTCATGCATGATATTGATGTTCTTAAATCTGAAAACAAGGAAAAATATTCTGTTTTGCAAGAATTAGAAATAGAAAATGCCTCCTTGCTTGCTAAAATCAATAGGCATGAATCTTGTTCTAGTTCTACTAATAGCGAAAATGATGTTGCTGCTCTTCATATTAATAGAGATTCTTGTTTAACTAAAGCTCTTTGCTTAGAAAATGATCTTTTACATGCTAGAGATAATATCAATCATTTGTCTTCTACTATTACCTCTCTTATGCATGATAATGATAGTTTGATATCTTCTTTGCAAAGATTATTAGTTGGTAAGAAGAGCCTTAATGATATCCTACACCATACTACTAAACAAATTGGTAGACATGGTTTAGGGTATGATAGTAGTCAAGGGAACAACAAAGATAAAGGACCTCCAATCTTCCATGGAGAATCCTCTAGTTCCAAGACTATGGGCACATGCAACTATTGCAATAAAATTGGTCATTATTCTACTTGTTGTCCTTTTAGGAAAGCACCCAAAAGCAATCGGATTTGGGTTGCTAAACTAACTTCCCCGGACCCAAAAACATGATTGGGGACCATTTCATCTTTTTCTTGTAGGTACTTGCAAATGGATTGATTTGAGCTATTGAATTGCAAATTGACTTCTCAATCCACATGAAAGAAGAAAGGTGAGATGTGTAGAGGATGACAACAAGTGGAAAAAGGAATGGTAAGCACAAAGATAATGTTTTTCTTGCTTATAACCAATCCTAACTTGTTTTATCAAGATAGTGTGCACTATACATATGGTTTTTGAGTCAAAAGTGGTATTTTATGTTTGTCTTAACACTCTTGCTCAAAAACTATTTCTAATGCTTCTATAGTGCATTACTAGCTTGCTTGCACATGTTCAGATATGGTTTGTATATTTAGCATGCCTTCAAATATGTTTTTATGAAATATATGTACTTTTTGACAGCTGCTCTGTCGGTCGAGTTTGCCCTATTGAAACTCGACCGATAGGCACCAATGGGTGTTGCCAACAGCTATCATCGGTCGAGTTGTCAATGCACAGAACTCGACCGATAACACTATGCACAGAATATAAATTTAGCTTATTGAGTGAGAATTTCCCTCTCAACTAGATTTTCTCAACCAATAGCCTTATTTCTTTGGCACTCTCATTTGGTACCTTTATATATGCATATTGCCATGTTCTAAATTTCCTATCTTGCTTACAACTCTATCTTTCAAATTGCTCTAAATTGGTATATCCATATCTTGCAATTACTTGCTTTGAGTTGTTTTGCAAGTTTTGATGATGATCTCTTTGGATCTCTTGGTTGTGTCTAAAAATTGCTTCCGTTGTACTCTAACTTGCTACATCTATCTAGGTGTATATCTTGTTTTGATACAACCTTGAGGTTCTTAGTGGTAATCATCTTATGGTAAGGATGCATATCTAGTGAGTTATATCCTTTCATGCGTCTAAAATTGCATATATCTTTGTTTGGATATATCTCTTCATCTAATCATAGCTTGCTTTATCTTGTGTATCTTTTGGTATCTCTTGCTATGATCTAGATCCTACTAGTAGTCCTAACTTGTGATATCATCTACTAGTAGTTCATATACATGTAGTTCTAACCTTGTTTAAAATTGACATCTTTGCTCATCTATATGCTATGCTTGTATCTTGTCTCGTACATTGCTCAAGCTTGTTCTTTGAATTGCATATCTACTATCTTGAGTTGCTTGCATAACATTGTGATGCAGGGTACATAGATCTACATTGTATGTAGAAATTGGAGTATTTTTTGGTTTTTATGCAGGTTTTGCTCCAGTTTTAGTTTTTGGTGCAAGACTAGTGTTTTTCATGCAGAAACGACCTTTTGAGCAAGACTCATTGCTTTGCGATGAGCTCTGATGGTTTTTGGTCAAAATCCGTCATCTTGAGGGTCAAAATTATGTTTTATTGTTTTTCTGCAACACTTTATCTTGCTTTTTGGGTTGTTCAAGTATATTCTTTAACTTGCTTTTCTTTCTATGCTTGGACAAGCCCCTATCTGTGCTCTTATACTCTCCTTATATAACTTTGTGTTATCTCCTTTCTCTTTAACAAGTGATGTTTCTTATTTTCTTCATAACCCCACTTTTTGAAATGACAAAGGGGGAGAAAGGTATGTATGTCTTCTTTTAAAAGAGGAAGGAGGCATGTCTTACATGAAGAGGAGAAGCATGTTCATGTAAAGGGAGAAGGTAAAGGGGAGAAGACATATATGTGTAGAACATATATGAGTAGAAGACATATATGTTATGAAAACTAACAATGCAGGAGAAATAGCATCAATTGAGGGGGAGTATGAGAACTCCATGTACATCAATTGAGGGGGAGCATATGAGCTCAGTCCTATTAAAACCCCTAGGTTTCTCCAAAGGTATGATTTTACTTGAAAGTTTTCAATACATTTATGGAATGGTTTGTCATCTTCAAAAAGGGGGAGATTGTTGACTCAAGGTCAATTAGGTCAATGTTGACTAACGTATAAATTGACTAAACCCGTGTTTTGATGATGACTAACCATTCCACATATTGGTGTCTAATGCCTTAACTTGAGTGATTTCAGATTAGGTGCAGACACACTCCAAATGCCCTAACTTGCGCATCTCAAATTAGAGAAAAGACAAGTCAAAAGTTATACAAGTGCACGTTTTTGTAATATGATGTATATCCATTAGAATCATGTTGTAAATCACTTGTAATGATTGTATGACTTGTAATTAAGCTTAGAAAAATATCAGGAGCACTTAGATCAAATATTAGAGAACTTTAGATGCAACTTTGAAAATTGATTACAGGCACTTTGTCAGTCGAGTTTCCCAGCCTAAAAACTCGACCGATCATCCTTGATCAATTTTCTAGAGATTGCATCGGTCGAGTTGTGTTTACACAGAACTCAACCGATGGAGTAACTGACCAAATCAATTTTCATTGGTCGGTCGAGTTTTCTCAGGACAAACTCGACCGATGGTCTGAATATCGGCTTTTTCTTTTACTCTATCGGTCGAGTTACCCTTATAGAAACTCGACCGATTGCACTGTATGGAAAAGTGCAGAAAAGTGTTTCTAGCCATTGTGGAGTTCCAACAAGTGAAAATAGATCTGTTGCAAGCCACAAAATGGCTAGTTTTCGGCTCTAAGTGTTCCCAAAGGCTAAGAGGCATCCCCAGCTATAAATAGGACCCCTTGGGCTTCATTCCAAGGTTGAGCATTCATTGCAAACTCTATGTGAGGTTCCTATTCTATAGCTGAGTGCTTCCTACAGCCTCCTCTCTCTCTAAGCTTAATCACTTGCTACATCCATTAGAGTGAGTAGGAAATGTGTAAGAGAGCTAGTCCTACATGTATATCTTGTGAGGCTCTCACTTCCACCACCTCCCCATCTCTCATTTGCAATCATGAAGATGAAGGTTCTCTCTCTTGTCCAAGAGAGGTGAAGAAGAATAAGGGAAGGAGTCCCTTGGTGAAGATCAAGGCTGAAGACTTGGAGCTAGAGTGGGTAAGCCCTTGGAGAAGGCAGAAGACTCACGCTCAAGTGGGTAAGTCCTTGGTGGAAGCTTCTCTGAATGAAGGTGAAGTCAAAAGCTGAAGATCCAAGAAGAGTGGGTGATCCCTGCAAGGCTGAAGACTTGTGCAAGAGTGGGTAAGTCCTTGGAGAAGGCCGAAGACTCTTGCAAAGTGGGTAAGTCCTTGGTAAGGTTAAAGACTGTTTGTATTGGATAGGTAAGTCTTTTGTTTGGTCATGCATTGTATATCTTATGAATGAATATAAGAGTGCAATAGTTTGGAAGTCCTAGAGGTTGACCTCTCTAGACAAGTGGACTGACACACTTCTAGTTTGAAGTGTGGAACCACTCTAAATAGCTTGTCTAATTGGTGCATGTTCAATCTCTCTCTCCCTTGCTATGAATGTTTTATTTGCACACAAATTACCTATTTAGCAACCTTATCTTGTGATATATATTGAAGGTTTAATGAATTTTGTTTAAGTGCTTTCAGCTCTATTCACCCCCCCTCTAGAGCATCTAATCACCCATCTAGGATCCAACACATATTACATATGAAAATTGATCAGGAGAACGTGAGGAATTCAATAAAAATAGTTTTAGAGTTTGAATATGATCAAAATTTGGAAAGTACCTAAAGTTACCATATTTAATGCTTTTAGGAGTAAGAAACCCTAATTTGGTGATTAATGAAATTGAGATGATTAATCTACTAGCATATTAATATTTTGTTAATAAAAGGAAGATTTAGATTTAAAAAGATGATCTTTATGCATAATTGGATTAATTTAGGGTTCCATGTACATGAATATGTAATAATGGGCTTAGAAACCCTAATTTTGGTAACTATGTCTTTTAATGGTTTTAATTATGCAAATCCATGAATACGACAGAGATATGATGTTCTAAAGCCATTTGAGTATAAAAAAATCCTTAATGTGGATAATTTGAGTAATTAGGGGTTTTATGAGTAGAAAAGTTGTTTTAGGGTTTGTTGACCTAAAAAGGATAAATTATGAGAAATTGATCTAAGAAACCCTAATGAATACTAATGAGACTTAGAAACCTTAGAAAGGAGTCCCAAGTTAATAAAGAGTTGTTTGGACGTGATGGTAACAACTAAGTGTTATACATGTTTTCAAGATCAATGTTTGTTGCTTGATTGATTGGCTTGCTTGATTGGACATCTAGTTGGATTTGGGATATGTTGCTTCTTTGAGACTCCAAATCAGGTATGTGGTTATGCTTATGGATAAATCACTTTAGTTTCACGGCGATTCCCAAAGTTTTGATCGGTTTCTTGGAAATAACTGCTTGGATGACTTTTATTTTATGCAACTATAAAGTAATTATGGCTATCACCATAAGTATATATATATATAGAGAGAGAGAGAGAGTTAGGCTAGAATACACTTAAGTGTATTGTGCCCCCAATACAATAGACTTTTTAGCCATTGGATCTCCATCCAGATCCTGGCTCCCAGCCCCACTCACGGATGAGTAAATGTCATTTACTCCCTCTCTCTGCACTGACGGACCCACCACTGTCAGCGTTATCCTTCTCCCCTCTCTCTCTCTCACTCGCTCTCTCTCTCCCTCCGTCTCTCTCTCCCATTAGAGCGAGTTACCGTTCCCCCTTCCTCCTTCCTCTGCCGTCTTGCTTCTCCTTCCTCCTCCGCCTTCCTCCTTCCTCCGCCACTCCTTCCTCCACACTCCTTCCTCCTTCCACTTCTTCTCTCCCCCGCTCCTCTCTCTCACAGGAAGTGCTGGTGGGGCTCTGTGCTCTCAGTCTCGCACCTCTTCTCTCCCCCGCTCCTCTCTCTCACACAGGAAGCGTCGACGGTCTCTGCTCTGTCCCCCTCTCACCAGCGGTCGACGACCAATGACAAAGCAGTCTGTAGCCCCCTCCTTCCTCCTCCATTCTCCGCCAACATCGCCCACAGTAGGGTCGCCATCGGCAACAGCTCCAGCCATCCGCCCGCCCCCAACGCCAGCAGCACCAGCCATCTGCCCGCCCCCATCGCCAACGGCGTCAGCGATCTTCCCGCCCACAGCGACAAAAACGCCAATAGTCTGTAACCTCTTGTAGCTCCGATCACCAGTCGATGCTCCACAGCACCAGCAGCGTCAGCCATCCAGCAGCAACTCCAACAATTGTTGGTCAGTGGCCTCTTTCATTCCCTGCAATCTCTGCAATTTCTGCAATCTCGTCTCTTTGATTTCCACTGAATAAATGATTCCCACTGAATCAATTTTTTTATATGCTTGGTTAGTCATCCCCAAAACATGTGGGATCCCAAAGGAAATAGTGATTCATTTTCAACTTGTAATATCTTTAGTCAAAAATCTGTAATGAGAAGGGGGGCCAAGCATTGCAAATATGGTGAGCTAATTGAGGCCAAAATAGTTAAGACACAGAAGAACTACGGTCGAGTGTTCTTTGAGTGTTCCAACTAAAACAAAGAGGTATATTTCATTGAATGCTTGTTTAAATTTTTATGAAATTCAGTACTTGTGTTATTAGTATTATTGGGTAATCTATGTCTTATTGTTTGTAGGGACATCCATATTGCAATTTTTTCGAATGGGCAGATCCAACTCCAACAATTAAGGAAGAGTCTAAGACTTGCATTTTTTCGAATGGGCAGATCCAACTCCAAAAATTAAGGAAGAGTCTAAGAACTTGCAATATGATACAGAATTTCAATTACAGACTGCCAGGACTAAGGAACAAAGAGCAACAACAAAATTTCAATGTTGTCTGGTTGTATTAGTAGCTTCGTGGGTTATGTTTATACTTCTGTATCAAAGAAGGTGTACTTGTACTTAGATGGGTGTGCATCAAACAAATGTAGTGAACAGCTGGTTGCTAATCTTGTACTTATCAAATGACTAAATGAATGAATGGCTGGTTCTGGCTATATTGTATTCCATCGTACCCTTATTCAGATAATTCTTATGGTTGTGTTTTTACATCATTGTGTTCAGATTTTGTTACCATGGTGTGTGGTATGATATGTGTTATTCTTATTATACAACCCCCAAGATTGTAATTCCTATCTTGCCTCTCTGTTTTATCTGAAACTTCTTCTTGTGTATCTCTACCGCACAAGCATGTGCCAATAGGACAAACCTGAGCGTGCACATCAATAGATCAGTTATTAGTTATGATCACCATGGAGCGGCATTTCATGTTCTACCACTATCGAAAACTACTGTGTTATAATAAAAACATGTAGAAGAATTTCAACTTAATGTAGCACCAGCCTCTTAGCTTTCTTTTCCACAAATTTTCTGTTGTTACTCAGTACATGGTGCCACTAATGATGCAAACAAAGCATTAGGATTTACTCAGTTGTTGTTCAGCCGAACAAGTCAACAGAACAGAGAATAAATGTCAGTACATGGCGCCACTAATGTCACTGAGTTCATGAAAATTAGAAAATGACCACCAAGAATTCAAATCTCTAACTGTCGCCATCTAACAACAAGTGAATCAACTGTTACAGATTATTAATTGGTACACCGAACTGAGGAAATTCAGGATCATTGCAGCTGTATATATATGAGCCAATCCATAAAAATATATTGACCACATGAATGACTACATGCACCACCAAGAAGTGCATAACCATGAACCAATCCATAAAAAATATATTGACCACATGAATGACTACATGCAGCACCAAGAAGCCCTAAATTACAAGCCATTCAATTTCCAGTCCTGCTGCAATTACCAGCTATGAATTACTTGCCGAAGTTGAGCAATCTTTGGTAGCCTATCAATGATATAGAATAATATTTGACTAAAATTATTGAGAAATACTTTAAACTAGAAACAAATAATGTACATTACAACTACCATTCAAAGGACCTAACTTATGTCCATTCAAATTGTTCATTATCGTCCAATACAAGAACGTCCTTCAACTGAACCAATACAACTGAATTCCAGCCAAACAGTTCTGAATTCCCAGTTGTGAATGATGAAAACTGATGTAGATGTAATGGAGATGGAGTTTGAAACAACCAAGAAGTGAATTAAGTATAGAATTAACCTGCAGACATGTATAAAAAAATAAATTAACCTGCTTCACACACTGGTGATGTTTATCAGTACACAAGGATCACAAGTGTATTATAGAGAAGCGCAAAATGGCAGCTCTGTAGAAGGTGTAAAGGAAGCTCTGTAGAAGCGCAAAACGGCATCATAGCTAGTACTGGGGGTCAGGTGACATCTCTGTAGTGAATTCCCAACTGTGAGTAAATCCCATCTGTGATGAAACATCAGTGAATTCCCAGTTGTGATGAAACATAAATTAAGCATGAATGACTACATGCAGCACAAGATAAATTACATGCAACACCAAGATAAATTAGCATGAACGACCAAGAACTGAATGATTAAATGCAGCACCATTTTAAGAACATGTTGATCTACAAACATGAACGATCAAGAAGTGAACACACATGAACGATCAAGAAGTGAATAACCATGCCATAAAAAATATATTGACCACATGAATTACATTTCCATGAACATAGAGGAGATCCAAATAGCACCATTTCCAGGTTCATGTTTATCAAGTACATACAAGACTGAACATGGATCACTGAATTAACATTGATACAACCCTAAATTACAAGCCACTTCAATCTCCAGTCCTGCTACAATTACCAGCTATGAATTACCAGCCAAGTTCATGTTTATCAAGCTACGGCTCTGAAATACCAGCCAAATTCAGTACAACATAGTACATTCAAATTAAAATACAACCCTAAATTACAAGCCACTTCAATCTCCAGTCCTGCTGCAACGTCGTGAAGTCTCTCGTATCTATTCTTCACTAGATTCATGAATGTCTCCAAGCACACCCGAAGTTGAGAAATCTTTGTTAGCCTATCAATGAGATAGATAATATTTGACTTAAATTATTAACAAATACTTTAAACTATAAACAAATAATGTACATTACAACTACCACATACCCATGTTTTGCATGTTCGGCTATTATGCCCTTTCCCATTGCAAGTACTACAAGTTCTTTGCTTTTTGGATTTTAACTCAGCTTGTGGTTTAAATCTTTGTGGTTTCCTGCTCCCTTTGCAATGAGATGTGGGCGGATCTCTCAATAGGATATCTTCTTCTTCATTGTGGATTCTTGGAAGATATTGGCTACACTGAGTTGGAATATGAGTTTGAGATGATGGTATGACTTCTTCACTAGATATGGGTCGCGTATTTTTCTACATCAACAGTATCTCATCATAAGATTTTTGAAATAGCTCTTGCACTATAATGTAAGTGTCCTTGTCGTGGGAAGCTATACCAACCAAGCGCATTGCAGATGTACAAAGTGAATTATACCTACCTAAAGGGGTACTACAATCAACATCAACATGTAACTGAGATTCCTCAATACAATAACTCATATTGGTGGTTTTTGCTTGCATTGTCCAACGTTGTAGCACATACAAAGACGGTATCTTATGAACTTTAAGAAAAAGCAGCACTTTTTGTATATGAGCGCATAAGATGCCAGAAAATTGGAACAACTTGCATTCACAAAAGAGTTCTTCTCTATTATGGTTAACTGTTACTATGTAGCTATTCTTTGACATAAATTCAAGTGCCTCATCACTTACACTTGAAATTTGATATTCATATTCACTAACCTTCTCTATGTCATAGCATGAAGTTAGCTTCATTTGCTTCTTGAAAAGTTTAAATAGTGTTCTAGTGTAGATATCCCTTGCATGTTTCTCGATGGGATACATAGACCACAATGTTGGTTGGCCATTCTTAGATCTGTAGTCTTCTTCATCCTCTTTGTCATATCGATTCTCTACCACCTTCTCAAATGCTTGGACAAATTTAAACAAAGGTAGATGATTGTTAACATGATCTTTAAATATTGCATTCATGCTCTCACTGCATTGTGTTGTAGACATGTTGGCAAAAAATGTGTCTCTGAAGTAAACAGGTATCCATTTCTCTCTTATATTCCACAACAAGTTTAGATGTGCATTGTCACTCAAATTATATGTGGTTATCATCTTCTTCCATCTTTCCTCAAACTCATTAATAGTGATGGGTTGATTAATGCAAGATTGGAACTCTTCAGTGAACCCTGTAACAGTCCCATAGATCACCCCGAGATGTTCACGTGCTTTTCACATTATATGTCATTGGCAACATCGGTGGATTGCATTAGGAAATACAATATGAATTGCCTTCTTCATTGCTGGATCTTGATCAGTTAAGATTGCATTTGGGTGTTTCCCATACATGGCTTCTAAGAATGTATGGAAAACCCATACAAAAGAATCAGCAATCTCATCACGTAATAAGGCACAACCAAATAAAATAGACTGTTTGTGATGCTTCACCCCAATGAAAGGTGCAAATGGCATGTTGTACCTGTTAGTCATGTATGTCGTGTCAAAGGTCACCACATCTCCAAATGCTTGATATGCCATTCTTGATTTAGCATCAACCCAAAAGATAGTACGTGCACATCCATCTTCATCAAATTGCACTGAGTAGTAGAATGCGGGGTTTATTGCTTGCATTTTTTTGAAATGTCCTATTGTGGATGCTACATCAACACCTATATATTTCCTTCGCATGGAGACAAGTGTGTTGCTTAGATCCTTTCTTGTAAATGTGACATTGCGGATGCCTCCTTGTTGGCTAGCTATAAGTGACATAATCTGAACACTAGAAATATTTTGATCATGCATCACATGAATTAAATCCCAAACCTCTGACGACATACGGCGGTGTGAGCGGTGAAACCTCTTCTTAGATGGGCTCTTGGTTACTTCATGATTATGTTCTTTTTCAAAACTTAGTGCCACCCACTTTGAATCATCTACTAATTTCACTCACATGTGAGCCTTGCAGCCAGTTCGACTAGAAATGATGTCCTTTTGTGGAGCCCCCTTTTGAGCATCATCAACTTTGTTTTTTCCTTTGTGAATTCCTTCCCTAGATCATACAAATACCATGCTAGTGACTTTCTTTGTCTTGGCTGAAACATAATGGTTTCCTTTCCTTATACTGAACCCAACTCGGTATGCATATTTGTTGTAGAACTCCTCTGCTTTATCAACACTGTCAAATAGTAGACCTATGTAAGGGTCTAAATCAGATTTAACTTCTATCCAATCATCCCCCATCTCAGGATCAATTTCATCTTCACGATCTTCACCCACTTCTATGCCTCCACCCACTTCAATGTCTATATCTGCTTGACTACTATCATACTCCATCCAATCAATTCCGGTCATCCCATCCACGTCATGTGAAAAGTCCATAGCTTGAGTAAAGTCCATAGCTTGAGTAAACAGACCTGAAGAAAGGAACAGTAGGGATGGCTCGCTCCGGATTTCTAATGTCGGCGTTCAGCTTGTTGTGCCAGTGGAGGAATGAACACGACCTTCTTCTAGCGGCCCACCTCAGAGCCTCCAATGAGACTGCTGGCGGAGGAAGTAGAAAGGGGGGCCGGAGCAGGATGGCTCTGGTGGTGATGTCCTTTGTTGTTGCTGGTGGAGGCTGGCGGTGAGATGATCTCGTTTAATGTTGCTGGCGGAGAAAGTAGGAGAGGCAGGAGGATTTGGGTGAGCGGAGGCCTGCTGTGGGTGATGTTGGCGAGCTGCGATCTCACCAGCCGGCGACCCTCCTCTGCCGTTGTTGCCTGCTGCTGGGTTTCCAGCTGTCGTTTGCTGGTGGAGAAGTGGGCGGAAATCTGTTGCGGCAGTGACTTGCCGCAGAGAAGTGGGCGGCGGCTGCAGAGATGGAAGGTCGGAGGAAGCAGGTCAGAGGAGAGACGGAGGAAGCAGGGGGGCGGCAAAGGAAGGACTCGCTCGCGTTACTGGGAGAGAGAGACGGAGGGAGAGAGAGAGAGTGAGAGAGAGAGAGGGGAGAAGGAGAACGCTGACAGTGGTGGGTCCGTCAGTGCAGAGAGAGGGAGTGAATGACGTTTACTCATCCATGAGTGGGGCTGGGAGCCAGGATCTGGATGGAGATCCAACGGCTAAAAAGTCTATTGTATTGGGGGCACAATACACTTAAGTGTATTCTAGCCTAACTCTATATATATATATTCAGGCTAGAATACACT
This sequence comes from Alisma plantago-aquatica, assembly GCA_963693085.1. Lineage (NCBI taxonomy): Eukaryota > Viridiplantae > Streptophyta > Magnoliopsida > Alismatales > Alismataceae > Alisma > Alisma plantago-aquatica. The sequence goes on along the minus strand of OY856409.1, from coordinate 1,876,744,393 downwards.
CGAGTTTATCCGGAGCGGAATACACTCAAGTTATTTTCATGATGCAATATTTTTTTTGAAAATCTAATTCGTTGATCTTCTTAAATGTCTCGTGAACAACTCATACGCAAAATTTGAGCACATTTGGATATATATATATATATATATATATATATATATATATATATATATATATATATATATATATGCATGAATAGCTCAGATCATGGTCCTCCTCTATAGCTTTGATGATGATGAGATAACCTAGTATATGGTTTACCCGCGAGGTAGGATCATCATGTTGTCATGAGTCGATGCCTTGGTCTGCCCTTGGGTAGGGCCATGCGACTCTTCGACCCTATGTATTGATCTACCTGTTCCGTAGGATCATGGGGGTTAGTTGAGATCTACTATATGAGAGGTGGTATCCATGTCCAGTGCAGGGACAGCACAGAGGCTAGGGTATGTAAGGATTGAGTAGTCATGTTTAAAGTGTAAAGTTATTTTTGTTAAATCATAATTACTTGCAGTATGTTGTTACAATTAAATGCATGATTATTGATTTCCCCACATACCAGTATAATTTGTTATACTGACCGTCGTTTTATTTGTCAGTGTTTTAGGTTTATCAAGAAAATGGATATTCCTTTAAAGTGAACATGATGGAATAAAACTTAATAAAGATTGGAAGATTTTAGATAGATAGATGTTATATGGGGTAAAATCCCTCAGCTCCTATATTTTGCAAGGTATGAGAAAAGAAAAACCTTATTCCATTTAAAAGCTTAGTTGTTGTAGAATTTATTAATTATTATTGATTATTTATAAAATCACTGATCATGTTTTGAGATAACACCTCTGACCTCTTGGTCTCCCTTAATTGGGGATTACCAGGAAGCAGGGTCGTTACAGTTAATCTACAATATTCAATCATATACATAATCCACCCTGACTTTTTAAGTAATCAAATATACCTTCCACCGTATGACGAGGCATAGGATGTCTGCGTACCTCATGTATTTGATCGGGAAATCTTGATGCTTAATTGATCAATACAAATGACATGAGAAAAATCTTCGTGATTTAGTATGCATATGAGTATTCAATGTATACAACCACATTTGATCGGAAAAACTTGATGTTTATTTAACCAATAAAAATCACACAAAATGTATTCAATCGAACACACATTCAGTTAAGATCAGAATGGATCATCGTGTAAAATGAAATCAAAACCACTCCCTAGAGCTATATCTTAGCCCGATGTATGCATACTCGTGTGTGCGGTCATGTCATCTTTCAGTCAAAATGATCCGACCCAAATATAAAGATAGACATTAGGGGAACTCCACATACACTATGCGGGAGAACATGAATGCTATTATTAGACGTAATATGATCTTTAACCCAATATAATACAGACGGGATGAATATAATTACTCCTCCATTAATTTTAAAAAAAAAACCAATATAATATAGAGTAATCTTTTTCAAAGTAGACTAGTGCCATCAATCAACATTCAACAAGCATGCTAGTCGAGAAAGTCCCTATACCCAAAGTTCCAACGCCTCGGCAGCTGATAACGGAAGATTTGACAGCGTCTATCCCGTGACCACCAAAGAATGACGAATCGTCGATCTTGAGAAGCCACATCGGGGCCAGGTTGTTAAGAACGAAATTCGGCGCCAGATCTGGTGTGCGCATAGAGAGATTCAACTCCACATCAGGTTGTCGAGGAGGACAAGGGACGGGGGATCTGGTGTGGATAGCGTCCCACTCTTCTGTCCTCCGGTGTGCCATAACGTGTTAACCTGAAGCAAAATTGTCGGGTCTGCCACTGAAGAAACGCAGCGCACACAGCAACACCGCTGCACTACTGATTTCTTAAGTTAAAAGGGGCTGTATTTGTGTTGAAATCTGGTTAGGAGTCTGATTCCTGCAATTCTAGATTCTATGATATCAGGTGCCAAACGGTTCCTGGTTGCAGATTGCTTGTAAATTCACAACAATAGATCTCTGCTATCCAAGAAGAATCTTGATTCCAACAAGCTAGGAACCTATGCTAAGGTGGTTGTTCTACCGTGACTTGGATCTTGCCAAATTCTAGATTGCGCATTGGAAGAAGTTTTCAGGCAGATGTGTAAAACTTCAACACTGGTTTTCCAGTTGAGTTTTTTCCCAAAACCCCCCTCACATTTGTCATAATTCTGTAAAACCCCCCTCTGTTATCTTAAATCCCTATAGCCCCCCCCCCCCCTCCCTTTGTTAAATGAGTTGTCTATTACATTAGCATAATAGATAACAATGTTTTGTTATTTATAATAATTATTATTATTTAAATGGTATGTTATAATGATATAAATGTAAATAATATTTGTTGACTAAAAATATATTTTTGTAGGGGTGAGAAAATCATGGTTCAGATTGGAAAATTATATTGGACCCAGCCTAGGGGTGAGCAAATAATGGTCCAGCCTGCAAAACCGTGACTGGACTGTTCAATTCGGTCCGGTCCATTGTAAGTTTGATCCGGACCGAGGTTCGGGAATTCTAGTGAGTTCGGTCTTCAGTCCGGTCCGATCTAAAACCGGTCCAACCGCAGATCGGACAGCAGACCGACTTTTATATAAAATTAATGTATATTTGTAGGTATATTATGTAACACATACATATATAAGCACCAGTGGTATAAATGTTTGCTATTAATGTTATATAATTATTAAAAGTGACTAAGATTTTTAACTTTGTACAATTAAATAAGTTGTAAAATATGTAAAAAATATTGATTACGGTCCAAACAGTCCGATCTGATCCTACATAAACAGTCTGGTCACGGTCCGGTCCTACCTCAAAACAGTCTGGTATACGGTCCATAAATTTGTTAAAAAAATATTGATTACGGTCCAAACGGTCTGCTCCGGTCCTACATGAAACGGTCTGGTCCGGTTCTGGACCGATGCTCGGCCCTAGTTCAGCCCAGTTTATAACCGGACCGGATTTTAACAAATTTATGGACCGTAGACCGGGCCATTTTGACCGGGCCGTTTAAAGGTAGGATCAGACCGCAACCAGACCGTTTCATGTAGAACCGGACCGGACCGTTTGGACTATAATCAATATTTTTTACATGTTTTACCACAAAGTTGAAAATCTTAGTCACTATTAATAATTATATAATATTAATAGCAAACATTTATACTACTATTCTGGTGTCCAGTGCTGAACCGACAGGTCCAGTCCAATTTTGCCCCGTTAACTCACATACAAACCGTGTTGGCTGGAGGGGGTTGGTAGGAATTTAGGATGAAAGGGAGGGGGCTGTAGGGATTTAAGATAACAGAAGGTGTTTTTGGAATTATGACAAATGTGAGGGGGGTTTTGAGAAAAAACTCTTCCCAGTTCTGAAAGTCAGCTGGCGAAACTGTCAACCCTGTCATTGTGATCATCAATATCATCTTGATCTAAGCCTCAATTCTAACCGTTTTGGATACACAATGAAGCTGTCATTGTGATGTAGAACCTAAAGAGAGAAACGACGCAGATGTGGGAATTTGGCAGACCCTGTTCAAAATCAAGATTCAGGATGGCACATTCCTGTTCCAAGACACAAGACGGATAGAGACAGAACGGAGAGGAGGATCATCACCAATGAATTTTGCCAATGATGATGCCATAGCATAGGCTCACCAAACTGACGTCTATGACCTGCATCATTCAAAGCACCAGCATGAGGCAGCATACGCCCAAGATCCAAGCCAAATTAGGCACAAGAAAGACAAGCAGCCTCAGAAAAAAGCAGTTTTGTGTTCCCTCTTGAAACAGAAATCAACCAAGCACAAGACTTACGCCTAAATAAATGCTTTTCTTGACTTTCTGATATTCATCACAAGAATTACAATCCGTGGTTATCTATCTATTTAGGCTATTCTTTCATCTGAAAATGAGACTTTCCTTCTTTCTACAATTGCAAGCAAAGGCAGGAGACTTCAAATTACTCTTTCAACCTATACTTAAGCTCAGTTGAGCAGGCACGGGTGGTGAAGAAAAAAAAACAAGAATTAAAGATCCAGCAACAATGAGATATCTGTTTCCAGTATTCTTTTTCTCCTTTCCCCTGTTTCTGCTGCAAGATCATATCGAGGCCTTACTGTCGTTAGCTGAGACAGGGAGAGACTTAATCACCACCACTGATGCACGAGGACGCCGCTCTCCCTGAGCGACGTGAACAGCTCAAGGCACTGGTCGTAGGTTTTGTCGTACTTGGGGGACCTCTCGCCAGGGCAGCACTTCTGCCACCTGTTGTAGTGGCACTCCAGGAACAGCTCGTCCACAAGGCAAATGGCCCCAGTCTCAAGCAGCCGAGGGATCAGGTCGAACTCCGTCCCTTCCACGTCCATCTTCATCACAACATAGTCCCTCTCCGTCACGGCACTCTTCAGCCACTCCGCAAAGTCAAGACCCTGGATCAAGTCCACATCTTTCTTCCTGTCGGACGTAGCGCCACCGGCAGCGGGCTGGATCCGGCCCATCCCACGCCCTTTCCCTGCAGCCCCGCCGGCCTTCACTGCTTCCTCCTCCGTACCTTCCCCTCCAGGTTCACTGCCGACCTCGAACTTCAGCGTCTCGTTGCGCACCCACGCCGCGTATGGAAGCAGGTGGACACGCTGCTTTTTCTTGGCCGCGTACTCGGCGTGAAATGTCTTGTCGGCTTCCACTGCGTAGATGTCAAAGGTCTGGTTCTGTTTCGGGTACTGCTTCCGGAACCAGCTACCGATACTGGACCCATAGCTCCGGGCACCCACGTCGACGTATACATATCGCTCCCGGAAGCTGATGTCGGCCAGGGTAGGGAGGTACTTGATGTTCTGGATGTTCCGCTTCAGCGTGATCCAGGGCTTCAGTGGCTCTTCAGAAATCAGCGGCTCTGCCTGGCTCACCAGGCTCTCTCGCAGCTTCTGCCTGTGGGCTCCTCCGATGATGGAGCATTTATTATTGTTGCCGTTACCATCGGTAGGAAGGGAGAGGCGGGGATTCTCGTCCTGCACGGCAGATTTTCGCAGAACAATTTCCCGCACTGTCCCCGCCTTGTCTGTCTGGCGGGCTTGCTCAAACGCGCACGAAGAAAACAGCGCCGTAAATGAATTGAGACTGTACGCATCTCCCGCCGACGAGGTCCGCACGACCAAAACCCCTCCGGGATTCAGCACCCTCTGCAATTCCGCAGCCACTGCGAAAAGCGACGACTTGGACTTGGCCGTCCGCACCTCCAGAACCGTCTTGGCTCCGACAAACACAAAATCGAACGTGCCGTTACCAAACGGCAGGAGGAAGGGGTCGCTGCCCCCTGCGACGACGAGAGGAGGGGATTTCTTCTTCGCGACCCCAACGGCGTCGGTTACGCCGATCTCCTTGAGGGCGAGGACCTCATGCCCCTCGGAGCTGCCGACGCACAGCGCCTTCGAGCCCTGGGACAGGAACCCGTCGGAGAGGAGAGCCTGGAACCCCGCGGAGTGGGCCTCGACAACCATGCGCCACTCGCGGCTGTACCAAGCCGGTGGGCCGTCGGCCGCCCGCACGAAGGCCTTGCGGCTGCTAGATGTCAAGGCCGGGACAGCCACGGCGTCGGAGTCGGTGTCCGCGGGCGTTGAGAAGAAGCAGAAGTCGACAGCGTCGCATGTCTCGCCGTGGACTGTGACGACGTAGGCGAATCGGGCCGCGAGGAGGAATACGCCCAGGAGGAGGAGCTTCGCCACCATGTTCTTCCGCGTCCCGCCGGATTTCCCCGACGGATCCATCGGGAAAATCGGGGAAAGGAAGGGTGGGGAGGTGGAGAGGAAAATCGAGTCCCACAAAAGAACGAATCAAATAATTTAACCCTAATTTGGAAAAATTCGGAAAGGAATGTGTGTCGATTTTAATTTACAATTATGTACGAAAAGTATATGGGGGGAATAAATTGAGGTGTCTAAGAGTAAGAATCTCAAGAGAAAGGAGGAGCAGGAAGAGAAGCGACGCCTCCTGGAATCCTTCTAGCGGGAGCAGAATCTGGCGGAGGTGTGGTTTGCTCCGACGAGAGAGGCTCGGCGTGGACAACAGCAGAGGAAGCAAGGTGTAACAGCGTAGTAGAAATCCATGGCTCCAGCGTTGGCAGACACACTAGGGACAGAAAACCTTCGGGCGATTCTCCTCCATCGGCTACTGCGGCGGCGATTGAGGGGTGGAGTGATGATGATTCTGTTTGCGGTTGCTTCTGGCCCTTGCTTTTTCGTCCCCTCTGAAGTGGAACAGGTGCGGAGATAATGGAATGAAGGAGAGAGAGAGAGAGAGAGTGTGTGTGTGGGAGCGAGAGGGAGAAAAAGGAGAAGGAAAGGTTGGGGATAGATAGAGAAGTTGATTTATGCAAGCATTCCACTTGTATCATGAGCTGGACAGGGCCACGCTGTGGACCGGCTGGCACGCGGTTTCTGATGGCCGTTACTGCGCTGAGGTTTTGGTGTGTGTGCTGTGTTCCCCGTGTTATTCGTCCTCTTTTGGTGGGAATGTATTTCCCTAGTCTGCCCTGCCAAAAGCCCTTGGGCCGCAAACCAAAGTAGACTGCGAATGAAACTAAACTGCATCAAAGCAAACTAGTAGTCAATAAACACTTGGGTTGGACCAAAGGGATGTCGATATTTAGAAAAAAGAATAAACGAGCCAACTTTTCAAAACCCAAAATCAGTGAGGTGACTAATTTTTTTCATGTGTCGTGGAAAAGGTTTATTGTAAAATCAATATGAAAAAGGCCACTAGAGTTGTTGACTATTGCATCTTCTCAACAGTTTCATGATCCATAAAGTGAGATCTTTTTACTAAGGTCATGTATGAGTATAGCTAAGTTTATGTTCGGTCTAAGGACATACCACCTATATACATGGAGGAGGTTATAGTGAAGTTTGACATAGGACTACATAGTCGATGGACAATATTGTGGTGTGAAGAGATCCTTTCTTTGAGGGCCTTTAATGGAGGCTGACATCTTTACCTATTAGACTCGGTGGCTTGAGGTTATATTTGACAATATAGGTTTCTTCGTACGCAATTGTGGCCTCCAGGGTCCAATTTTGGATGCTTCAAGATCACATTTTGCGTGACAGCGAGATACACAATATGGATTTTGATTTTAATTATGTTTTGGAGTGATGATGATTATGTTTCCAGTTGCTTCTGGCCCTAGCTTTTTCGTCCCCTTTGAAGTGGAAGAGGTGGGGAGATAATGGAATGAGAGAGAGAGAGAGAGGGAGGGAGAAAAGGGAGAGGAGAGGTTGGGGTTAGATAGAGAAGTTGATTTATGCATGCATTCCACTTGTATCATTAGTTGGACAGGGCCAAACTTTTTTGATAAATGCAGTTTATGAAGGTACAAAAGAAATATACTCCACTTACCTTTTTTATAAATGCAGTTTATGAAGGTATAAAAGAAATATATATTTCAAAGGATAACATATTTTTTAAGACACGTTTGGTTTTGAATATATTGAAATTATCTTTTTGGAAAAAGAGGATAATATTCAAATAGAAATAATAAAAAAATATTTACCTATTTGTAATTCTTCCTAAATTACAATTAATGACACTTTTAAGTGGCAACGGTCTGATTAGGATAAACCTAATATCCAAGCATCATCATCAATAATTAAACAAATTCTACTACAAAAGAAAACTGAAAACATGGAGTCAACTTGTTTCTAAACTTTCAACATATTAACATCGTCATCAAGTTATGCATTTCCATCATAAAAAATGTGGAAGCAACTTGTAATATATTTCCATTTAGCCGAAAAGTGACACACATGTACAAGCTATCAAGAGTGTAGCATAGAAACCTCATACAATTACCTATGACTCGTGAAAACTAAGACATGAGAAAAAAAACATATCATGACATTTTTTAAACAAATTGTTAAATGTGTCCATGCAATAAAAAAGGCTAAGAAAAGACCCAAAGAACCTCAATTCCAAACTGAACTTTGTGACGGCCTTGAGGTTCAATTATCAATAGAGGGGGGTATATTGGCAATTTGACAACTAATACATGTGCATTTTATCATGGTATTTTCCATATTGGCAATATTTTGAGGCAAGGGCCACTTTATATAATTTGGTAGTGAATCTCTTCCTAAAATTAAGGTAATGATGTTTAACAAAAGATACCATGTGTGCTATCAAAAGGGTCAAAATACATTAAAGTATATGTTCAGGTGTTGAATATAGTTGTCTGAATAAAGATGAATAAGTGATTCAAGTTTGGTGAGATTTAAATTTTCATTTATCACTACAAAAACCACATGTACTTTTCCACGCTTAAAAATACAATTACCCACACAAAAGCATGAAAAAATATGATTCCACACTGATTAAAAGCGTAGAAAAATGTAGCGTAAAAAATGATCCACACTTTTTGATCTACATTTTTCTGCGTGAAAATAAGCTATCCACCATTTTTATCGTGGATAGTGCATTTTCTTATTTTCACTGTTTTACTTGGTAGGAAGTCGTATCCCCCCAAAAGAGCGTGGAAAAAATGACAACTAAGGCAAGGATACCACACCATGACTTCCATTACGATATATGATGCAATTCAACTCACAATAACGTAAACACTAGTAAAAGCACACAAAATAGATGTTGAAACAATGAATATCATTACTTGAATTTCCTATTTTTACAACATGTTCAACTAAGACAACTCGAGAGGCAATAATATCTCTATTTCTCCATTCGGGTATACATATCAATAGACATATATAATAAAGCAGTCGTATCTTGTTGCTATTTTATATCTTTATCAACACGTCAATTGTCCAAGTTAAGAAGTAAAAGCTGCCTCCAAAAGTCAACATTTTCATTTCCGGATCTTCCAATCAACTACAAAATAGAGCAGAAACATTAATATGTGAATTAGATTAAAAAACATAAAAAATGATTTTATACAGAGGACAAAGGAGTTGTTGTACCCTCGACCAAAGATGGCCAGCAAATCACATATAGAAATGATGTGTTTGTCATAGGAATCTATTTAATTCCTATTGGTTAAGAGAAGCACCAACCAACTCTAATAGCATATAGATACATAACAATGAACATAAATGCATGTTTATCACTGATAACAACCTTGCATGCATGCCAAATTGAACATCAATACAACATATTGATATAATATATCTTTCATAACAACTATTGCATATTGGCCAAAATATGTAACAGGGAGATTGCATATCCATTTTACAAAAATACAAGATCACTTGTAGTGCCATTTGTGCTGACAATGAAATTCACAACTAATATTTATATATACAATGAACTAAGGTATGTTGTGATCAAGGTGTAACAAATATATTTATACATGAACTCCAATGTACAATCAACTAGTTTTACTTATATGTTAAGTATTATAAAGTAAATCTATTAAGTGTGGGAATACAATTAGATCATCCTACAGCTAGAAGAAAAATGAACCTTTAATTAGCACTAGTACGTATTGAAATACTAGTTCAATACAGATCAATCCTTAGATCCGAACTTCAGCTGATAAATGTATTAGTTATCGAGATATCCAATAGGAAACAAGCAGACCAATAACCATACAGATTTGTTAACTATAATGATTCCTCTTTTATGCTAAATGAACTCAACACACCACTAACCCTATTGCATGGCCAACAATAGATTAGATTGTAATTACAAAGAGAGGGGATGGGGTATTAGTGTCCCACCCAAGAAAAATTATATGTACCTACATTTTGGTTGTTTGAAAAACTAGCATTCCCAAGAGTAGCTAGATGACATGAAAACCAAAATATCTCACTAACAAGTAGCATGCATTCAAATAAATAAGCACAAAAAACTGATTCTCTATGCATCAATGTTTCCCATTAGAGAGTATGTTGTCTTGTAGTTATATTTATGATGCAAGAAAAAATATTGCATATGAAATTTGTGATAATGTGTAGTTCAAGAGATTGGAAGTCTAACATAGATGAATCATTTGTAGTGATGACGACGGAAGAAGGCAAACACATAAAGACGGTAGAGGCAATCAGGGTCAAGCAGTACACGAACCCAGTAGGAACATATGTAAGAGGAGTTTGGGGATTCATGGAGGGAGAAAAAAGAAGGATTTTGACAGGGTGACCCCTTAGATGACTGGACAGGTGGAGGTGGCCATAAGGAGCATGTGTGTCAAAGAAGTCAGGCTTAGTGCAATGATAAGCAGGATATGCAAAGGAGGCCTTGTTCTTGGGGACATATCTTGGAGTCCTTAACAACATATTAAATAAACCCCACCAGAAATGAAACACAAATTCTCAACTCTCACAGAAGTAATCAAACCACGAGGTAGGACATGGCACCAACAGTCGAGAATAAGATTTAGAGGGAAGTAAAGTCATTTACGGATGCAGCAGTTGGAAAAAATGGAGGAGGTTTATCTGGGATGAACCTCAACACACAGTTGATCATTATGCTACATTGTACCATGAAGCATTAGTTGAAACGATTGGGACAACATTGAGCATGGATATAAAAATATGATGTCTATATTGCACAAAGATCCCATAACATATATATTAGATAAGATAAGATACACGATGTCGGAGACCATACAAATAGGCAAATGAAAGAACCTAATACAACAAAGTTGGAAATGAGGTTGAGGAAGCACATATTGTCACGGATCTCAAAGGTGGTGATGTAATCAGAGGGAAGAAAATGAAGGAAAATCATGAGATTGTGGTGACATGGTCATTGGAGAACAGGAATGGGAGGTGTGTATTAGAGACTAGTAATACTCCCCCAAAAGAAAAGTGAGGAGGGACACAAGGGCGACCAGTGCAAATTTGGAAACATCCATGTACAAAATAAGGATCCAGAGTTGAAAGTAGCCAAAGGCACAACAAAAGGCAACAGAGCCTAGTGGGTAGAAGATTGGATCTAAATAATACATGTGCGTAGCTACGCTCCAAGGGGGCGGTGGGAAACCTTACATGGCCATCAATTTTTTTGGGCAAAGGCATGAAATGGGCAAGTGAAACACTCTATATGGCCATCAAAATATAACTTGTCAAAGGCATATAATTGTATGCCTTGGGAGTTTGTTGAGGAAATTATTAACACATACAAATTACAATCTTACATCATAACTTGTGTCATGAATTCTATGAAGGCAGTAAGTAACCAGAGTATCTAAAAGATAAAGACACATGATGTTGGACACAATACGTTTAGGCAACAAAAGAACCTAATATAGTAGACAAGGACATGGCGGTTGAGGAATTGCATGGAGGTTTAGAAAGTGCATAACAATAGTGGAAAAGTGATGGTGTGATTAAAGGGTAGGCAAATAAGAAGAATCATGAGAATAGAAGTGGAGGTGTGTATGAAGAGATTGGTAATCCTCCCCTTAAAGAAAAAGTGGAGAGAGAGAGTAGGGGAAGTAGTGGAAAAATGAAAAAAAAATCCATGTACAAGATTGCAAAGCCAAAGTAGAATGAACGTAGGGTCTCAACAAATGCAAAGGAGGTTGGTGGGCATCTAATTGCTCTGAATTATAAAAGTTTGAAGTTATGATCCAAGGTGGTGGTGGATAGATGAAAATAGCCAGATGTTTATCTACTGCTCAAAGCAACTGTGTCATATTGTAGGGTATCGAATAATATTGCTCCATAGAATATCCGATCATATGGCCTTAAGTCCAAGAGGAAAATATGTAACAGAGATGGCTAGGTGCAACACCCTACATGACCATTAAGGTTTATTTGTCTACCCTATTGTGTTGGTAACTAATTTGGATATGATGATAGATTTAGTAGCTATATATGTATGAAATTGCAAACAATAAAAATAATAAAGAGTGCTCACATTACAACTTACATACACACTAGACATTATAAATTGAACAAAACATTAGGAATTGAATGGTAGTCATTCATATATTAAATCAAAGAAAAATGATTGAAAGCTATTTCAGATCAGCAACAATTAAGAGGTAAAGTGTGTGGTAAAGTATATGAAACAGTTGATATTTAGATCTTATTAAGGTTCGATGAAATTCTACATACCATAATCAACAGCTCAAGTTCAAATGATGTTCACTTGGTGACCTTAAGGAGAACAACCTGATTTAAATCTATACACGAAAAAGGGAAACTCTAATGTCAGTGAAAGCTAAAATAGTATTGATGAAAATTACAGAGATTACAACTCAGGTGCAACACCCTACATGGCCATCAAGGTTTATTTGTCTACCCTAGTGTGTTGGTAACTAATTTGGATATGATGATAGATTTAGTAGCTATATATGTATGAAATTGCAAACAATAAAAATCATAAAGAGTGCTCACGTTAATCCTTACATACACACTAGACATTATAAATTGAACAAAACATTAGGAATTGAATGGTAGTCATTCATATATTAAATCAAAGAATAATGATTGAAAGCTATTTCAAATCAGCAACAATTAAGAGGTAAAGTGTGTGGTAAAGTATATGAAACAGTTGATATTTAGATCTTATTAAGGTTCGACGAAAGTCTACATACCATAATCAACAGCTCAAGTTCAAATGATGTTCACTTGGTGACCTTAAGGAGAACAACCTGATTTAAATCTATACACAAAAAAGGGAAACTCTAATGTCAGTGAAAGCTAAAATAGTACTGATGAACATTACAGATATTACAACTCAGCCTTATATTAAACAATAAGATGATATAGAAATACAAACGAGTCTACAAAAGAATATACAATAGTGTCAACGTGAACCCTAGGATCCATTTAAACACAAATGTTATTTTAGCACAATAATTACCTTCCAAATATAACTATATTTCCATTTTGGACATTCAAGACAAGAGTCTTTATATAAAGGTAAACTTTTATTTCATATTAGTGCAGTAAAACCATGAACAATGTTGTTGATCACGTGCTTGTTTTTGTTTGATAATGTGTTCCAATATAAGGAAAATGCAATAATAGCTATAAGAAAGAGACCAATCTCGCTTGAGTAATTCATATAATGACATAAGAAAAGACTATGTTATATACTAAGCTAAGTAATTGATTAAATTCAATCATTAAGTTTTTACATCATTCATCTTTAAGAAAATGGATCATAATAACTATTTTTCATATTAATTTAAGTAACATAGGCCAAAAACTGATGATTATTTATATGATTTTCACTTTGTTTTCCACTGCAAATAGAAACATATACTTATATCACGATAGCGGACATAATAAAATACCTCAACAACCACTATAATTTCATTTTGTATGTGGACAGTGAAGTAGTACTTGTTCTTTCCTGGAGGGCAGTGCAGGATTCACTTGCAATATGGAAATATCTTAAACTTTGTCACCGTTAGTAGGGAATAGAGTAATGAATGGTACACATAATGATCTTTTAGCAAAGTGAACGGATGGATGTGTGGATTTCATGAATGGTTACTGTCAAAAATGAACAAACCAATCTACAAATTCAAACATTTCTGATAGCTCATTATACTTGACAGAAATCTATGAGCACAACATCTGGTTGTAGATTATTCTGATTCTCTGTGGCCTATGCATCCTGCCTTGTGGTGTGAACTGTTGATTCAGAAAGGAGACGGTGTTGCTTTCTAGTAGATGGGAAGGAGGTGAGGCTCTGAAAATAGTAGATGGGAAGGGATGTCATACGTGCGGCAGTGCGGAAGGTAGCCAGAGTGGTCAGTCTCTGAAATAGGTACAGGGGTGGGGGTGACCGCAGGATCGTGCGTAGGGTAGCCGGAGTCGACGCACCAAAGGGGTCACCCCACATATCTGTGTTGGAAGGAGGCGGATGCAAGGCTTGATTTGGATCTGCCGTCGCACAATATAGGTTTACATGGAGATACCGTGCTTGAGAGAGGAGAGGCTTCTCACACGTCAAAGTTGGGAGCGGAAGAGTATCGTCCCAGTCGGGGTTTCAAGCTTTGAGTTGGGAACGCTTCATCAGGAATCCCGAGATGTCCCAAGCAATACGAGGGAGTCCAGAACTGAAAAGTCCTAGTTGTATAGGATTTCAATGCCACTTAATACCTATCCCAACACAAATGTATCGCAACCAAACATAGGATCAAATTTTTAACGGGACTCCACATCCCTTCCTTCATTGTACACTGCAAAGCAAATGTGTCATAAAAGAACTAAGATTATGCACACTAGAACTAATAGGAAATCCCATTGTCATGATTGTGCTACTCGAGAAACATCTTGACAAGCATCATTACCCTTCTTCACTCATGCAATATTGTCAAATGGACTTGCGCCCATTGTCTAGGATTCCTCACTACGCCCATTGGGGGAGTTTAGGTCGTGTCGTAGTCCCATTGTGGTTAATCATTTGAAAAGACCAGCTAAGCATCCTGGTCATGTCAAACACTATCTAACCAACAACCTAGTACTATATCAGCTCATCAAATAATTCTTTGTCCCATTGTGGTTAATCATTTGAAAAAACCATCTAAGCATCCTTGACATGGTTTGTCTCTACCTAACCAACAACCCATTACTATGTGGGCTCATCAAACAATGCTTTGTCCTATTGTGGTTAATCGTTTGAAAATACCAACTAAGCATCCTTGACATGGTCATTTTCTACCTAAACAACAACCTAGTACTATGTGGGCTCATCACAGAATGCTTTGTCCCATTGTGGCTAATCGTTTGATAAGACCAGCTAAGCATGCTTGACATGGCCAATCTCTACCTAACCAACAGCCTAGTATTATGTGGGATCATCAAACAATGCTTTGTCCCATTGTGGTTAATCATTTGAAAAGACTAGCTAAGCATCCTTGAGATTGTCAGTCCCTACCTAACCAACAACCTAGTACTATGTGGGCTCATCAAACAATGCTTTGTTAGCTTTCATCAAGATTGCATTTCAGTCCAAGCTCTCCATCTCATAGTGGCCCCTTGACACATATGTTCCCTTGACGCCTAGTCATATACCACTACTAATAACAGAGAGTTAGTCGAGGCTTCTTCCTCGAGTCCTAGCATGAACTTGCACTTAACGAAAGAGCTTGACAAGAAACATCACCTTTCTTTGCTCATGTGATATTGTTGGATCCGACTTACGCCCATTTTCCAAGATTCCCTACTGTTACTCCTTATGGGGTCCAAACAATGTCTTCATCCCAATGCAGTTGATCATATAAAAAGACAATATGAGCATCATTTGCTTGATGAAAAGACATGTTTTAGTAATGCACCAAATTAACATTTCTTGCCATAAAAGTTTCTACTTATATACATAAATAGTATAAATACACACTAATCGATGGAATCTTTTTGTGTAAACACCTAGAGTTGTATAACATTTTTTTGGGTTCAATATATATTAACACCATTCAATTGGTTAGGTTTTCATGTGGTAGAATGTTGTTTCCAAGAAATATTCAACCACTCACTCATGATCTCTAGTTGTTCTAGATGTTGGTAGCTTGTCCTTGTAGATGAATAGTGACTGTACATGTAAAATATGGAACCTCCATCTCTTGCTCTAGGAATTATTTTGGCTCACACTAGATGGATTATGACAGTAGCAGTGAATATTCGCTTCAACACCGCTATGCCCGAGAAACATTCTAGCAACACCATGGAGTAGCAATATGTGTCGACGCCGCACCAATCTCTAGTTGGTGTGGTCCACCTATGGAACCTAGCACAACCAATCTACTTAATTCGGTGTTAGTAGTCTACAATGTGTCTCTAATCAATCTGTCGTTACAAAAGGCATACAACTATAGTTAGTGGCCTTATGATTGATAAAAATCCAATGGCCAAAAGCAGTCATAGAGACTTGAAGTTTTCCATGTCATTGTTTTATTGGCTTAATGTGGCGGTAAACAAAACTATGAGACACAACAATTATGTAGGAAGCTAGCATCAATGCCAAGATGGTATGCCATAGACATCTACCTCCTCTATTCCCCATGACCTCCTAATTGACTTGCTTACATGAATGGATTTTCTCATGCATCGTCTCTTCGTATCTGTATACAGCTATACTGAGGTGATGTCGCAATAGCCTGGAGAAGCTACATTGTTGTCTCTATAGCGTTAGACACCACTGATCTGCTCCTATGAAACTGAGGAACCCAATGGGAACTGCCACTATTGTGTGCCAGAGCCACCATGTACAACTGATGTGAAGTGTGGTAGTCATGAAAATGAACTGCAGTCAAAAATGTGGTTCATTTTACACAATTTTATATATCACATGGAATGACTGTGTAGTCGCTACCTGATTGTGAGTTCAATACACACTAAACTAGATAGAAAACAAATGTAGTCATGGATGTGTGTTTATATTTTCCATCCAACCTTATGAACCCCTAGCTACATTCTTTCAATGCAAAGAAACAATATTTGACATGTATCATGTTTTCTAGTTTACTATGCAGATAAACAATATGCACAACACTTAATTATGAGGTTGCTATGATGTTGGTTCCGGTAGTAATCTACTAGAACTAAATGTTAAACAGACCGATAATTGTAAGCTTTTATTCGACAGTAAAACTACTTGAATAAGTTCACGCAGTATAGATTAGATTTTGGTTGTATTCAGCACATCAAAAACCAGACAATAATTTTATATCTGGGAAAAAATATGTGTCGTAGTGGCCAAAATCACACAACACCTACGGTCAAAGAAATGATTAACGATTACATACCTTATCATAGAACACGACCCTTCTATTTCATTAGTTCTTCCATGGCCGTTTTCCTCCAAACCAGATTCGTAGTGTATTTTTCATCTTCCTCCAACATCATAAAATCATGCCATCTACTATCGTACCTCATACATGCAAACTATTAATATCATGGATTGCAGAAAGATGGTCTTGGGTTATATTTTCCACTGTAAAGATAATCAAAAGACAGATCCAATATAAGGACAAAGAAAGTTGGACGGTGAAAGAAATGAATATAGATAGAAAATTATAAAGTCACTCTTGACCAAAACGCTACAACCACAAGGAGCAGACGAATACAGTCCATTGAGAGTCCGAGCCACCAGTCGTCCGTAATGCACGGGGCAGAGACATGATGCACACCAACCGGGAAGCAGGTTATGTTCCAAGCAAGAGGTGAACCGGACGGAGAGGAGGATTGCAGGAGACTGGGATCCTGATCGTTATGCAGTTCAAATGCGATTCCGGTTCCAGATTTGGTTCCGGTGCTGTTGGGGTTTTTCCTCATGGGTGGAATGGAGCGAAAATTAGAGCAGGGTGATTGGGGGTGGGAGAATCAGAGAAAGCAAACCGCAGGAGCTGCGAAGACTGGGGGAGCGGAGAGAACGAGGGTGCGTAGGGTAGTAGTTGGTTCAGATTTTTTAATGAATATTTTTTACCCTTCTAAAAGCATGGGCAAAAATGCGTGCCCGTTTACCCGGTTCTATTGTAGTGTATATGTGAATGGATCAATGGACAATGATGCAAGACTTTGATAATTAGGGTATAAAGAAATGATTGGGGAAGTATGGTCTAGGTTGGATTTCTAAAATTTTATCAATGGGGCTGTGATGAATTTTTTTTCTCGATATGGAATGAAACAAGAGAGGAATTTTGGGACCTTTTTGAAAAATATGGCAGAGTTAGTGAAATTGTATAGGGAAATAAATTATTATATAACCATATTTGTGGAATTATAATAATTTACTAGAAATGAACTTGATTTTGATATTTATGTGAAAATGAGTATTTGACGAATTGGTCGATAGGAAAAAAATTTCAGATGTTAGGATATATCTTATCATCCAATTAAATTATGGAAAGTGGTCCAACAATTTTTAGGAAATTTGCGTGTAAATCTCATCTTTATGACAGTGAAAGGTTCATCATTTTCATTTTAGAACAAAAATAAATAGTAAAGAGGGTGTTAGAGACTATTCTCTTTATAATACACTTGACCTTCATGTTTGATACCTCCACTTGGTCTTGGGTTTGTTGATGGTATGTGGTACCTATTATGTGGTTAACCCATTATTCATCAACAAAGCAGGCAATTGATCATTCTTAAAGTGATAATTGTCGTCACTAATGATTAGCCTAGGAACCTCAAACTAACAAAAGATTTATCTTTTGATTAATTTGCATCCGACTTGTACATCATTGGTCGGGACAGAATTGATTCAACCCACTTGGACACAATCAACAACATGAAATGCATATATATATATATATATATATATATATATATATGTGAATTTGAGGGCACAAAGAGGCCCATGGAATCAATTTCACAAACATCAAAAACTTCAACCTCCTAAAAAGGGTCATGGTCATCTCTTATCTCTTGGAGATATTGTTGATGCATTGACATGCATCACACCTCCATAAAAAGTTATATGCATCCTTATAAAAACCACATTCTAAGACCTTAGTTGTTGTCTGATAGCTTTCATTTTGTCCTCTGTTGGGTAGGGAATGACACTGAACCAAGATGTTCTCTACTTCCCACCCAAGTACACATCTCCTTATTATTTCATCCCTAAAACCTAAAAAGTATAGGATCATCCAAAATAAAGTATCACAAATAATAAAAGAACTTTTTCTTCTCTTGGTATTTCTAATCCCCAGCCATAACCCCACAAGAACAATATTTCATAATATGGATATTGTAATGACCCTACCCCTACTTTCCACTCAACAATTGTAATGACCATGTTCCTACATCGTAGATAGTTGAGGTTTATGAGACTGGTTTTAATTTTAAGATGTTAAATTTGAATTTTGTATCAAATCTAAATGTGTTTCTCCATATTTAGATACATAGTTGAAAATATGTAGGATTTTATAAAAAAATTATAATATAGAAGTTCAAAACACTAATTTTGATATCGTATTAATCAGAATTGCGATGAATAATATAGTATCAAACATAGTAGTAGGTTAAATAAGTTTTACTATTTTATTCATAACTCATATTGTTTTACAAATTTGTGGTACATTATATAACTCTCATGTGATGATACATTAAAATTTTTAGAATTTGTGTTATTGGTACGCTTGTTTATGAGTAAATATTTAGTTTGTCATATTAGACATACAGAGTTTTGCATAATATTATTTAATTTTTAGTATTTTTTGATAAATTCAAATTACATGAAATCTTAACTCTGGGTTTGAAAATATATTTGTGGTAATAAACTAAACTTTTAACATTTATGGATCTCATCTAAGGGGTGAACTAATTAGCACATCAATTAATTTTTGGATGTCAGCATATGGCAGATGATCAGCTATTAGGCTGAGGGTAAAATGGTATTAGATCAAGTTTGAAGTGGTTTTAATCTCTAAAGTCAGTCTAGAGTTTCCTTTAAGATTATTTCACCAAGTCAAAATCCTAAGATTTAGTTTAGGATGATATCTTGGGCGTTTTCAGGAAGATTTTTCAAGAACATGAATAACAACAGGTTGTTCTATATTTTTGGATTAAATTTGAGTAAGTGAATGTTATACCAACTATTTTATATGTTGTATATATGAAGTTATGTAGCTAATGATATTAGTTCTTCTCCTCTCAACTTCTCTTTGACGTTTTTGCATCTAGGTTGGATCAAATAACGGTTTTGGAAACCTATTCTTGACATAAATTGACATGTTATAAGTGAACCATCTACTTGTGATGAAGCAATTCAAGTGGAAATGAAATGCATTTTTCCTAAGATTTGAAATCAAAGATATGTGGATTTAGGTGATTCCGTGAAAGAATCTTTCAATAATTTTAGTTAAGTAGATGAATTCTCTTTAAAATTATCAATTTCAACATAAATGATAGTTAACTGAATGTTAGTGTTCTTAAAGTCTATATATAGAAAACCTTATTCAAGGTTCTAAGCATGATAAAAAATGTTTAAACAATGAAATAGCTATGAAAATTTGTGTATTTTGAATATTATAAAATTAAGAAATTCATTTAAGAATATTACAAAATTTTGAATTTCTATAATTTTTGGGTGTTTGAATAGCAATCTACCAGATTTTGAGATTAGTGATATAATAATACATAGTTGATCAATTTTATTTAATATATTGATAAGGAATTTTTATTTATGCATTACATATCTTGTAAAATAAGTAATCAGTGATGGAAAACCAGTTTAGCAGGTTATAAAATCATTAATGTCTAATTCAAAAGGAAATGACTGATTGAAGTGATTCATATGACAATATAGATTTTTAATTAAATATTATTTTATATGCATATACAACTTTGATTGCATGATATAAAACTCCAGTTTTAATCCTTGCAAAAAATGAATTATTTTTTAATTTACACTAAGTAAATAGAAATGATATTCCCTCAATTTGGAATTTAATTGATGATAAATAGAAATGTGAGGAAGGTTGAATGAGAATTATCATATCAGTAGATAGGATTTCTATTTGAATATATGAGAAATGGTATATGTGAATGAGCCATGAGAAATCTTGAGAGAAGGGAATCAATAAGTTATGTTGGCTAAATTGGACATTATTATAATCTCTTTGTTTTGATGATGACAAATATTTCATTCTTGTGGATCTAACGTGCTACTTGAGTGTTGCAGGAACAAGGTGGATGACAAACCTTTGAAAGATCTATATGCTCAAAATGCTTTAAATTTCATGATTGTAACCAAATGTAAAAACTTGTACAAGTATATAATGTATAAGTACTTAGATATTATATAAATCAAGCATTTAGATCTTCCCTAAGCATTTACAACACTTAGATAGGTCATCCCCTATAATAGTGTCACAACTGCACACTCATACACACACTTAGTATTTATCTAGAACCACCAAAACAGAGACATTCTCGGTCGAACTATTTGTCGACCGAGACACACTCGGTCAAATATTTTCTCGACCGAGAGTCTCCCGGGTTACTTCTTGTAATACGTTCTATGGCCGTTAGACACAGCAGACAAGGTAGTTGGGAGTTAGAATCGAACGTTATATACACTTACTCCAGATTGTCCCTCGGTCAACAAAAACTTCAATCGACGGACTCTCGGTCGACAAACTTCTCAACCGAGATTGTCTATGTCTTTACTTTTCAGAATTAATAAACTAGTCGTTGCTCAAGCAATTAGTGGACAACTAATGGCTAGTTGAGCACTAAGAACCCCCTAGAAAGTGTCTAGAACGTCCTTAAGAACTCATAGGCCATTCCTATAAATAGGACATGCCTTAGGACACCTAAACACACTTGTGCAACACTTGAGCATACATACTTGCAATTGGCAATCTATTCTTGTGAGCAATTGAGCAACTCCAACATTTGCTATTCATTCCCATTACTCCAATTTCGTGTCCCATAGTCTAGAATCTCCTTTCCACCATACTTACACTTTCACACACATTGGTTAGGAGATCAAAATGCTTGATATAGGAAATCAAGCCTTGTGCTACAACGGTAATTGTAATTTCCATTTTCCCTTCTTGTTCTTTCTTATTGCTTGTACTCTCCTTGCTACTCCTAGGGTTGGAGGTTGCGGATTGGAGAGGGTTTGATCTTCTCGGTGGAGAAGGAGGACTTTGGACTACTTCAAGAAGGCTGTCTCAACAGGAAGCTACTTCAAGAGGAAGGCTACTTCAAGGGGGAGCTTGAAGTTACTTCGAGGAAGGCTGCTTCGAGGTTGGTGGGACTACTTCTAGGTGAAGGCTGTCCAAAGGGTGGTGAAAGTATTTGTAATTTTATGTAACATCCTTGCGAGGTAATAAAATTTAAATATTTTCAAAATCCCAATTGGAAATAATTGAGTAGTGGACTGACTCCCTTAGTTTTTGCTAAGGGTGGAACCACTCTAAACACCTTGCCTCCTTCTTCAAGTTTCAATTGTGGTTGCTTGAGTTGAATTATTGTTAAAATATATATAAAACCATATTCACCCCCTCTAGTGGTTTTTCATTTGGTATCAGAGCAGGCTTCAAGGAGCTCTAATCGAGTCTTGAAGATGGAGGGTGGTGATCTCTACAACCTCTACAAAGAAAGGAGGAACGTGAGTCAACCTTTAACAAGTAATAGGTGGTGCTTTGAATGTGAAGAAACGGGGCACACAACACTTAGTTGTCCAAATATGATAAAGAAAGAAAAGTTCTATAAAGCTAGCACTCACCACAAAGAGGTATGTTGTCTTATTGCTACAATAAATGAAGAAGAAGATGAGGTAAGTCTTTTTTATTTATCAAAAGAAGATTTAGTTGCTAGCCTTCAAGAAACACATGGTAAGTATATTGAGTGCAAGAAGAAATTAAAGAAATCTAATAAAGTAAATGATGAGTTACATGCTAAACTTCTTGCTCTCACATCTGAAAATGAAGATCTTAAGGAGACATTAAACTTAACTATTAAAGACCATGATATTAAGCTAAAATCAATGGAGGCAAATTGCAATCTTCTCTCTCTAGAAAAGATAAACTTGCAAGCCCAAATTAATGATCTTCAAAAATAACCAATTTTATGTACTCATCTAGATTATGATGATATTGTTAAGGAAAGAGATGCTTTATCATCTAATCTAGATCAAGCAAAGTTAGATATCAAAAAGAAAATGGATGAGATTACCAAGTTACAAAGAGAGATTAATATCTTGAGAAACAATGATGTTCTTGATAAAATTCTGAATAATTCCTCTAGTTATAATGGAAGGAGAGGTTTAGGATATGTTTCAAAAGGGAAATCCTATCAACCTAAACCTATAAGAACACAAGCACCCAAGGCAAAGATTATGTATGTACCCAAAAACAACTCAACTGCTAGAAAGAGAAATGAGATTGATTTTATTAGTTGTCACCATTGCTTGCGTCTTGGACACTACTCTTTTTCATGCCCATACAAGAAAAGGAATGATGATCTAATTTGGGTTCTTAAAACTTAAAGATTTGAATTTGATTAGTTGAGATTTGACCTAAAACATTTCTTTGATATTTAAATGTCTTATCTCAACAAAACTGAGCTTCAATATTTGTATTCTTGCAAAATCGTATTACCTTTTGCTTGCAAATAATTATTGAAAAATAATACAGAAACATTCTTGGTTGAGAAAATGTTCGACTGAGACTCTGTCGGTCGAGAATTAGTCGACCGAGCAGGTTAATATTTTTAAGCTTGTAAAAATATGATAAAACCTATACAAACAGCAGAATACTCAGTTGAGAAAATCTTCGACCGAGATAAATTCGATCGAAGAAAAGTTCGACCGAATCAAGTTTTGCTGAACCTATTTAATTGATCTATTTTGCTATCAATTTGCTATTAATGATTGATTTAATCTGCAAATCAAGAATGAATCTTGGAGAAAATTCTTTAAACATATTGATAAACTTGCATCATGACTTATTAAATATAATTTGATTATAACACTCTTATTAAACTTGTTACAGAACATGTTGATTAAAAACATGTATACTTTTTTCCTTCTTGCAAAAATGAATCAATACAGATATAGCATAAATTGCAAGTTCATTTTTTAATTGCTATAATCTCCTACATGGTTTGGCTTAAAACTGAAAATTATGAACCATGTTGATTTAATTACTATTTTATAATAATCCACATGGTTTTTCCTAAGTATTCCTTGGTCTATCTATATAAAAACCATGTGTCTTGAAATTTGATCATAATCATTGTATTTCATGAAATTATGGATATGCTTCTATTGTTCCATCATGATCATTATAATTATGGATATGCCTTTACTATTTCACCATGATCATTGTGTTTCATCTTTTTTTTTGGTTCGCCTAAAATGATCTTTGATCTATATATAAACCATGAAAGGATATTGTTTTCAAAATGATCATAGTGATTCAGTTCATCACACATAAAGATGATATTATTGAAAATGCAATTTTTGCATTAAGATAAATCTCAATGGCACAAATACATCTTGACATATTAGTTAAATGATTATCTTATGGAAAATTATATTCTTGTTATACATGAATAATACTCTATAAGATATGGTTCAAATATTCAATCAAGTAGATCATTAAAAATGCTTAAATTGGAAATATGTAGAAATTGCCTCTTTGTTGAAATCAAGTTTGACCAAGGGGTGCCCAAGTTGAAGTCAAGGTCGACCTAAAATAAGCTTGACCAAATGCTTATTTGTAAATCATTTTCTTGCAATCAATCTTAGTATATTGAAAATAAGACTTTAAGTGCATAGCTCTCATAAAAGATCAACTCTAATGCTTATTATGACCTTAGAATCCTTAAATTATATTGATTATAAGATTAAGGGGGAGTTCACAAAAACTTTATAACCATCTTAAAGAAAATTTGAAACAAGTTATGACCTTAGTATTTTTAAGGTAATCTTGGCTATGAAAATAAAGGAGCCTGCAATATTCATGAATGTGATATACATCTTGTTCTTAATGGAGTTCTCTAAACAAATTTGGGCTTAACATCCTGTGTATTTGGTTAGAGATACATTCATGTACTCTACTATGAGCTTAAAGGATTCTCATGTCATTTTTAGGGCTTAACATCCCTTGTAAAATGGATGAGAAATCAAAACACATATGCCATGAATCTAAAAGGACCTCATGTCATTTCAAGGCTTAACATTCTCTGCAAATGAATGAGAAATAAATTGTGGCTAAATTGGACAATAAGTGGTTTGCATCCCTTGTTTTTAAAACTGAATATTTTATTAAGGGGGGCATCTAATTATCAAATTAAGGGGGAGAATTAACATACACATAATGATTATATTGTTTATCTTTTTGAAATGACAAAGGGGGAGAAATAATATAAAATAAAAAATATAAAACAAAATGAGTTTCAGAATCTATCAGCCAACACACACTTGCAAACAAGAGAATGGATACAAAAGGTAAACTTCAGGTATGCAACTCATATGATTTATATTTCTATATTTTATATTTTGGAAATGTTTGTCATCTTCAAAAAGGGGGATATTGTTGGCTAAATTGGACATTATTATAATCCCTTTGCTTTGACGATGACAAACATTTCATTCTTGTGGATCTAACATGCTACTTGAGTGTTGCAGGAACAAGGTGGATGGAAAACCTTTGGAAGATCTATATGCTCAATATGCTTTAAATTTCATGATTGTAATAAAATGTAAAAACTTATACAAGTATATAATGTACAAGTACTTAGATATCATGTAAATTAAGCGTTTAGATCTTCCCTAGCCATTCACAACACTTAGATAGGTCATCCCCTATAATAGTGTCACAACTGCACACTCATACACACTTAGTATTTATCTAGAACCACCGAAACATAGACATTCTCGGTCGAACTATTTGTCGACCGAGACACACTCGGTCGAACATTTTCTCGACCGAGAGTCTCTCAGGTTACTTCTTCTAATACGTTCTATAGTCGTTAGACATAGAAGATAAGGTAGTTGGGAGTTGAAATCAAACGTTATATACACTTGCTCCCGACTGTCCCTCGGTCGATAAAAACTTCGACCGACAGACTCTCGGTCGACAAACTTCTCGACCGTGATTGTCTTTGTCTACACTTTTCAGAATTAATAAACTAGTCATTGCTAAAGAAATTAGTGGACAACTAACGGCTAGTTAAGCACTAAGAACCCCCTAGAAAGTGTCTAGAACATCCTTAAGCACTCATAGGACATTCCTATAAATAGGACATGCCTTAGGACACCTAAACACACGTGTGCAACACTTGATCACACATACTTGCAATTGGCAATAAATTCTTGTGAGCAGTTGAGCAACTCCAACATTTGCTATTCATTCCCATTGCTCTAATTTTGTGTCCTATAGGCTAGAATCTCCTTTCCACCATACTTACACTTTCACACACATTGGTTAGGAGATCAAAACGCTTGATATAGGAAATCAAGCCTTGTGCTACAACGGTAATTGTAATTTCCATTTTCCCTTCTTGTTCTTTCTTATTACTTATACTCTCTTTGCTACTCTTAGGGTTGGAGGTTGCAGATTGGAGAGGGTTTGATCTTCTCGGTGGAGAAGGAGGACTTTGGACTACTTCAAGAAGGTTGTCTCAATGGGAAGCTACTTCAAGAGGAAGGCTACTTCACGGGGGAGCTTGAAGTTACTTCGAGGAAGGTTGCTTTG
Organism: Alisma plantago-aquatica; assembly: GCA_963693085.1. Lineage (NCBI taxonomy): Eukaryota > Viridiplantae > Streptophyta > Magnoliopsida > Alismatales > Alismataceae > Alisma > Alisma plantago-aquatica. The sequence goes on along the minus strand of OY856409.1, from coordinate 1,876,718,261 downwards.
AGGTTGGTGGGACTACTTCTAGGTGAAGGCTATCCAAAGGGTAGTGAAAGTATTTGTAATTTTATGTAACATCCTTGCAAGGTAATAAAATTTAAATACTTTCAAAATCCCAATTGGAAACAATTGGGTAGTGGACTGACTCCCTTAGTTTTTTCTCAGGGTAGAACCACTCTAAACACTTCGCCTCCTTTGTCAAGTTTCAATTGTGGTTGCTTGAGTTTAATTATTGTTAAAATATATATAAAACCCTATTCACCCCCCTCTAGTGGTTTTTCAAGTTAAGCTTCTCATTCAGTATCACCATCGAGTTCAATTAGTAGTCCAAGTAGTCACTAAATATAGAAATAAAAGAGAGCAATTTGAGAAAATTATATAATGACAAAATACAGAAGTAGTAGATGGTAAACACCATAGAATATATCCCTATATATTTGTAGTGGGAAGGGTGAAACAAGTTTTGGACTATCATATATAGGAATAAGTAGCCCAACTACATAGATAGGAAGTCCCAAAACCATCCAACTAGGTATTGGTGGTTCTTTAATTCAGTAGAGTATCCAATAATAACTTGAGATATTGATGGTACTAGTTCAGTTCAATAGGGGTATCCAACAATAATTGAAGATTTTGATGGCACCCAAAAGTGTTGGAGTATATGTTGACTTGAGAGTTATACATTGTCCATATTTTGATAATGACTTCACCATTCCATTCCTATATATCTAATATGTTTGTTCAAGATTGTTTTCAGACTTTAGGTACATGAAAATGATCAATTTACACAAGCCCTAGATTGTCCAAGTTTAAGTCAAAATCTATGCAAGTGTGAAATTTGGGTAATCACTCCAAATCACCTTAGATTAATTTTATAATCACTTGTATTGATGATATGACTTATAACTAAGATGAGAAAAAGTTAGGGTCACTCAATTCCGACGTTTGCTCACTCCAAAACTATTTTGAAAATTTTGTCACAACAACTCTGTCGCTCAAGTTGGAAACTCAACTGATCAGTGATGGATTTTTGGAAATGGGTCAATCGGTCAAGTTGCACACTCATAGAACTCGACCGACTAACTCACTGACCAAAATTGATTTTGACTCATCGGTCAAGTTTCCCAAAACAAACTCATCTGATAGTTTGAAAATTAGCTTTGTCGGTTAGTGGATCGGTCGAGTTATCTTTATTGAAACTCGACCGAATGTATTATACAGAAAATGCAGAAAAAGTGATTCCAACTTTTGGAGAGTTTTTGGAAATGAAAATAGCTCTGTTGCAAGTTGTAAAATGGATATTTTTCATTCCTAAGTAATCCCATACTCAAAGGAACACCCCCAGATATAAATAGGACCCCTTGGTGTTCATTTTAAGTTTTTTAATTCATGATATCCTTGGTTCTTGCTATAGTTGAGTGTGATACAACCCTTTGAGCCCTTTTCTCTCTCTCATTTACAAAGAATTTTGTGATTATGAGTGAGTTTGGCATGTTGTAAGAGAGCTACCTCCATGTTATCTTATAAAGCTCTCATTCCTTCCATCTTCCCAATCCCCTTTCTCAAAGAGCAAAGGTTGAAGTGAGATTCTCTGAGTGAAGGTGAAGTTGTTGTTCCTTTTCAAGGTTGAAGAAGAGGTGAAGATCTTCTCCAGGTGAAGGAGAAGGGCAAGGCGAAGATCCAAGAAGAGTGGGTAATTCCTTTAAGGCCAAAGACTTGTTGCAATATGGGTAAGTCCTTCTTGAAGGCTGAAGACATCTTGATCAAGTGGGTAAGTCCTTATGTAGGTGAAAGACTCTTGTGTTGAGTAGGTAAGTCCTTTAATGTATGGTGGTCTTGTTGTATCTCTTATGATGGAATATAACTATAAATGGGTTGCAAAGTCCTAGAGGTTGACCTCTCTAGGCAGTGGATTGACTATCTCGTAGTTTGGAGATTGGAACCACTCTAACCACCTTGTCCAAGTGTATGTTTTAATCTCTCTTATCCTTGCTAAGCTTGCTTAGATAGGACTTCAAATTATTCTTAAGCTTTTTGGTTTCCATTGATATAATTCTAAGGTCTAACTATTCTTGTGAGAATTTTGAAGCTCTATTCACCCCCCTGATTCAGCACTATTTTAGGACTCCATCTTGTGCCATTTTGTACTTTTTTCACATATAAACATAGTAGAATGCAAGTTAAATTCCCCAATGTGAGTATTATTATCAGTGCACTTATGGATGTTCTTTGCATTATTTTCAGGTACTTGGACCATGCTTTGGATGGATTAGAGAGAAGGAAGGAGTTCTAGGGTTCCTCCACTCATGGAGGGGTCCAAAGAAGGCCCCAAAGCTCCCTCAACCTACCCCTAATGACCAAGTTTTGACATCAAGTAGAGAAGTCCATTGATGATGAAGATTGAAGTTAATTTTTCCACTAAAGACCCTAGTACGGCCGTGATGCCAAGGAACGACCGTGCTGACTAGTGCACAAGTTACATGGAAATCCCCAAGATTTGCAAGCTACAACAACTTAGACACCACGACCGTGCTACCCAGCACTGCCATGCCATGAAGCCCCTAAAACGGTCATGCTACCCAACATGGTCATGCTAGCTGAAGATAGAACGAGCGTGCTAGAGGGAACGATCTCCTCTACAACTCCACCACCATGAACGTGCTACCTAGAATGACTGTTCTACCTATCCTCCACCACAGTTGTGCTGCCCAGTACGACCATACTACCAGCCTCCATTTCACCACTTCAACCTGTGATTTTGCCACTTTCTTGGAGTGACCGTTCCCCACCACTATGGTCGTTACCACCTCTACCCACCACGGCCGTGCTACCACCTAAACACTACCATTTTTTGCACTATTTTTCCAACAATGCCCCTACTTATCCTAGTGCTTCCAACACCACCTATATATACATGGGTGGTAGCCACAACACTAAGTTAGCTACCATTACTCCTCTCCACCCACTCTTGAGCATTCATTGCACTTTCCTTACATTTATGCTCCCCACCAACCATTTCCACCTCATTTCCACCATATATAGAAACCTAGATTTCTAGGTTTTCTACCATAATTGCCTCCATTTTCATGCCCATCATCCATCTAGGGGGAAGGAGTTCGCCCTACAACAGCTAGGAGGTGAAGAAGGAACATCTACTTTGAGATCCATGGAGTCCCATCCCCTTCTTCCCCTTTCTTTTGCCTTTTCTTTGATTATGTCTAGCTAAGGCCCTAGTGGTGGGCTGTTTGGGGTAAAATGTGACTTTGATACCATATTGGGGGAGATTAATTTGTAATGAATATGATTTCTATCTATTATGATTGCCTCTTTCTTCTATCTCATTTCCTATTTTATTGCATGTGATTTGTGCTTTTAACATAGATTGCTTGCTTTGAATTGTTTGATGACACTTAGCTTCTAGGAGGAATTGGAGTGTATGTAGCAATCTTAGGAATGGCTCCTAGGTCCAATTAGTGGATCCCTAGCTAGCCCCCTTTGTTCCTACATAAATATCCCTCCTTCTACAAGTGAGTGTGAGATCTAAGTAGCTAGTGTAAGTGTGATTAGTGCAATTGCCTAAAGCTTTCTAAAGGCTAGGTGGATAGTACCATGAGGTGAAAACCCTCATCTCTACTCCCATTCCTACCCTTGGCCCTCAATTGCCCTAATACCACTTATCCTAGAAACCTAGACTTGACAAGTCCTACTAGAATTACACCTAACCCTAGTTCTCAAACTAGCAATATAGGGTACATTCTAATAGCACCTGCCTTATTGTTTGGTTTGGTAATCTAGATTGAATTGTGATAATTGCATGCCATGTTGACACCCCCAACTAATATCAAATCACATTCCCAAATGGCCCACCTACCTAATCCATTGCTTGAAACCCACCTTAGCCTTCTTGCTTGTTAATGCTAGTGTAGGTTAATTGCCTTTATTTCTTCTAATTAATTACTTAGTCTTACTAGTTAGGGTTAATCTAGATCCTTTCTTGCTTTAGTGTTAAGCTTAGTTCTTAGTTTATAATTGCTTTTTTAGAGTAGAGTAGAGTAGATCATCTCGGTCTTGCTAAGTTGATTGCTTAATATAGCTTCTTAGACCTAACTTGCTTAGGATAACCTAGTTTTTGGTAATCTAGTTTTCATTGTGTCTTTACTTTCTTATTGCATAGTGTAATTAGACCAAAACCCTTTTAAACCCTTCAACCCTAGTCTCCGCTTTAGGAACATAGACAATGCCAACTAAGCTCTGATACCCCCTTCATCCCTGTGGTTCGTCCCCCTTTACTTGCCTCTCACCTCTACTATAACATGACCCCATGCATTTGTGAGAGCATATTTTAGTGTTGTGAGTGAACCTAGTTAGGGGAAATCTTATAAATATCGAAAGACCACATGTGCATGCAAAATCACACCAAGCTTTCTGGCCCAAAACGGTCGTTTTAGCCATAAAAATTAATTTCTGCAAGTTATGTGAAGAGTATGTGATTGAGGCAAATCCCAGAATGGTCATTCCTTAGTAGAACGGTCGTGTTAGGGTCCTTCCCATGCATTTGTGTCTTGAACTTGGCCATCCATGAAGGTTATTACTTCAATACATTCTTTGACCACTTGGGGTAGACTGGGAGTGGTTTTTGCCTCATTTTGAGCTCCTTCAAGCATGGGGAAACCCTAGATTCAACCATCTTCTCTCCATTTCATCAAGTAGTTTCCAAAGTACCTATAAAACATGCAAAAACCATTCATAAGTGCATTTGATAGTAAAACTCATATTGAGGGAAATAACATGCAATCTAACAGTTGTATATGTGATTGAAATGCAATATGACACAAGATGGAGCCCTAAAATAGATGCATCACCCCCTTTAGAGACCTACATCCAATAAGTGGTATTAGAGACAAGGATCTTCTCCAACAATATCCCATGAGATGAGAAGATGGGTAAGAACCTATTTCGTTCACTCAACCTAGAGGGAGGCTTCTATGTGCACCCTCGGTCTTCGACGACACCAACTTCCTCTATTGGAAGAGGCGTATGTAGTTCTACATTCAAGGGATGAACTTTGATATGTGGAAGGTGATTATCACACCGTACAATGAGCCAACCAGATCTCTGTCAACATGGAATGAAGCTGCTCTGAAAGATGCCCAGCTCAATGCCAAAGCAATTAGCATCCTCTATGCAACCCTCACCCCAACCGAGTTCAACTGCATCTCCTCATGGGATACAACCTATGAGATATGGGATAAGTTGTGCATCACGTATGAAGGAAAAAAGTAAGTTAAGGGGGCAAATATCTACATGTTGTACAGTCTCCTACAGAACTTCAAGATGGGAAAGAAAGAAGGAGTTGTCGAGATGCACTCTAGGCTCAACATCATCAACAATGGCCTAGCTACTTTGGAACACACTTTGGATAGAGGAGAAATCAACTCAAAGATCTTGAGGTCTCTACCAAAGAGATGGGAGTCAAAGTTGATCTCCATTAAAAAAGTAAGAAGTCTTGGTGACATTCCAACCAAGGAGCTTATTAAAAATCTACAAGCCCATGAGCCAAGACTTGACAAGCAAGAATAGGAAGCCAAGCAAGAAGATAAGGAAGCTAGAAAGATCAAAGATAGTGCCTTCAAAGCTCAAGTGGAGGTTGTCATCCTTCAACAACAACTTGCTTGCCAAGCCTCTCCCTCCTCCTCTAGTGAAGATGACGTCCCTAGTGATCATGAAGACAACTTCACCAAGGGAAAGCACTTCAAGGGAAAGCAATCCTCTTCTTCTACTCCAAGATGCTACAAGTGTTGCCAAAAGGGACACTACAAGAGTGAATGTCCAAAATCTAGAAAGGCATATTACCAAAGCAACTCCAAGAAGGAGGAAGAGTACAAGAAAGAGATCAAGTACAAGAGGAAGGAAAAGAATGAGAGGAGACACAAAAATGCAGCTCATGCAGCTTGGGAAGCATCATTCTCTAGTGGCTCAAACTTCGATGAAGATGAAGAATGCCACCTTGCACCCATGGACTCTATAAGTGAATACATTGGTAAGGTAAGTGAGGTAAGATTGTATGAGTTAACTAAAGAAACTCTTATTGACATACTTGTTTCTACCCATTCTTCTTTTTCTAAATGTAAATCTAAAAGGAAGAGATTAGAAAAAATCATTGATGATTTGTATGCTAAACTTGAGATTCTTGAGAAAAATGAGAAAATTCATCTTGAGGGCATTAAAAACTTGCAAGGACAATTTCTTGATCTTGAGCTCAATTACAATGGAGTTGAGATAGAGAATGATGTCTATCTTAAGAACATTGAATATCTTAAGGAAGATAACTAAAAGTGCCTAAATGAGATTGAAACACTTGAAACTAGAAATGTTGAATTTAAGTTTATTGTTGATGCTCATAGAGATGAAAGAGATGTTTATCTCAAAGAAATTTAAATGCTAAAATATGAAAATTCTAGTTGCTTGGTTAAGTTAATGATTTATCTTTTAGACCTATTTTGCCTAGTAATGATGTTGCTTCTATTTCTCTTAAAGAATATTCTTATTTGACTAAAGCCCTCTGTTTAGAGGTCGACCTTATTCATGCTAGAGATGATCTTGGTATTTTGTCTTCCACTATTATATATCTCACTGATGACAATAATAGACTTAGAGCCTCTCTGCAAAAATTCCTCAAAGGGAAAAGCTCCCTAAATGAAATCCTTGACCATTCTACCAAACAAAGTGGTACTAGTGGTTTGGGATTTGTAGGGGGAGCATCTAAGGGCAATCACAAAAAAAGGTAAGAAAAAGAGAAAGAAAACCTCCTTTTTCATTGGAGAGTCTTCTAGCACTAAGAATCCTATGATTTGCTCTCATTGCAAAAGTGATGATCAGTGTTCTACTTATTATCCTTACAAGCCTAAGGGGACCAACCTAAACATGAAATGGGTCCCCAAACTAACTCCAGATCCCAAAGTTTGAGTTGGGAACCAACATTCTCCTTTGTTGTAAGAAAAAGGAAGATGGATTGTTGATAGTGACTGCACTAAAGACATGACATGCTATATAAGCCATTTCAACTTCACTAAGAAGAAAGCGGGTTTGATTACTTTTGGGGACAACAAGAAAGGTAAGATGAAAGGTGAGGGTGATGTATGTGAATCCTTGTGTATCAAGAATGTCCTTTTTTTGGATGGTCTACATCACAATTTAATAAGTGTAAGTCAATTATGTGATAATGGTCACCTTGTAATATTTACTTACTTTGAATGCTTGATTCTAGATTCCCTCACTTATCATGTCATATAAGGGAACTAGAAGTGGTAATCTTTATGTAATTGTGATTGAATCTATTAATACTATTGTTGGTAGATGCCTAGTAGTCAATTCGAATGATATTTCTCTTTGGCATCGTCGGCTTGGTCATGTAAATATGCATCAATTGAAGAAGTTGAGCAAAAAGGACTTGGTCAAGGGACTTCTCAAATTGGATTTTGAAAAGGATGAGGAATGCCAACCTTGTACCCAAGGAAAGCAAACCAAGTCTCCTTCAAATCCAAAGGATTCCTTAGTACAAAGAGAGCTCTTGAACTTCTCCATATTGATCTTTTTGGACCTATGAGAACTCAATCGCTTCACAACTCTAAGTATTGTCTTGTTATTGTGATGATTTCTCTCGATATACTTGGACTTTCTTTCTTGTTTCCAAGAGTGATATGCATGCTGTTTTCTATAGTTTTTGTAAACTAGTTGAGAATGAATCTTCTTTTCGGATAGTTTCCATCCGTAGTGATCATGGTGGAGAATTTGAAAATGATCTTTTTGAACATTTTTGTTAAGAATCTGGCTATGCACATAACTTCTCTTCACCTCGAACATCTAAAAAAATGGGGTTGTAGAGAGGAAGAATATGTCACTACAGAAAATGGCTAGGATCATGCTTTTAGAGTATGAAGCTCCAAAGAAGTTTTGGGCCGAAGCCGCTAGTACCTCATGTTTTGTGTAAAATTGGGTTTTCACACATCCTTCCTTGAAGATCCCCTATGAGCTATGGCATGTGAGGAATCCTTCTATTGATAAAGAGATGTCAATAAAGAGATATCCATAGGGTAAGAGTTTGTAAAAAGATTATCATGTCCAAAAGGTGTGGCATTTATTAACAAAGATATGTATAGTAAAAGGAGACTTTCCATATTCTTGTGAATGAATGGTAACACAAAAATAAATAATTGCATGGTGAGTATTAAACAGACTAGAATATACTTAAAAGTAGGGTAGGAATCCATGTATTCCATAACAAGGGCAGGAGGACTAAAACCTTAGTGCCAAACAAAATGCAATAGTTGCAGGAGGACAAAAACCTCGGTGCATTGGGAGGAGGACTAAAACCTCAGTGCCTAAATTAAGTATAATGTAGGAGGACTATAACCTTAGTGCACTGGAAGGATGACTAAAACCTCAGTGCCTCAATAAACATGGTGTCACTACTTCTATTTATGATTAGTCAACCACACATGCAAATAGGGCAGGAAAGAACAAGTATAGTTATATTCATGCAAAGGATGAGAATATCAAGTTGTCATCAAGTGGGGTCAAAGGACCCAAATCATTAACAAGATAGGTTAGAAGACCATAACTGTGTTATTCACATATCAATGTTAACAAATCAGGGAGATTTTCACAAAGAAGAGTACTATCATAAGGCGATACAAATGGTCACAATATAATCATTGCCTCATATGGAAAAAGATTATTTAGTCATGATATTATACCCAATTTAAATTGATTAGATGCACATAGCTTGACTCAAGTGTTATATTAGACACCAAAATCTACCCTTCAAGTCAAAAGTCACCTCTGACCTACATATAATATTTTGGTACATATATTAGGGTTCAATTATTTTGCATGTGATGAAACCCTAGAAATACAATCCTTTAGTAAAACCCTTGGTTAACTCTTGATATTAATCTAACAAGAGGGTTTAGAGATACTAGTTATATGTCTAATCCAATTTCTTAATTTTTTTATTATAATATTTCCTTAATTATTAATAAGAGAATAAGAGAGATCAAAACCTTAAAAATCACGTGTTTAAAACTTTAGAACTAGGAGATGAAATATATATCAAGATATAGAGAAAAATCTTAACATTCTGAAACATATTTTTTTATAATTTTTGAACTTCCAGTTAAAATAATGAATTTTACAAATTTGTATCATTTACTAATTTATTTAGGAAAAATAATGTTGTAACATCCCAAATCAATAAGATTAGGGTCTTAATGATTTTTTTTTTTGCAAAACCAAATTCAAACTTTGGACCTCAATGTAGTAACCTGAGTAAATGAAAATTTATATAGTGTACTTTTCTTTCTCCTTAACGTGGTCTCATTAGCATTACTAAGTATACACACCTTGATTGGATTAACTTCATCCAATAGACTCCGTAGAAGTAAAATAAACCCTAAGTGACCACATGTGGTAAGACAAGTTAGCTCAGGACTAATCATAATTCATTTGATGTATATAAGCACTACTAAAGTTGTTATAGTAATAACTCATAAATGAGTCATCAAAGATTGAAAGTAGTTATGTAAGAATAAAATATAGGTCCTAAAATACACATATGGTTGAAATTAGAAACCAATATAACCTCTTATGATCCCTCAAATGATTTTGGAGAGTTTACATATAGATTGAACCCTAAATATACTAAATATTTTGATTAAAATGTTATTTCCATAAAGTTTCTAATGAATTTCTATCATGTGGGCCTTGGTTGGAGTCTCCCTTCCTGAGTCAGAATCTCAGACCTGGGAAGACCCACGCAGTATATCTCTATCATCTCCGTCTGAGTCTACGGCATTAAAAACTCTTCGGTTGTGCAAGACTCCATATCGACCACTCCTTGTAGCCCCTCCTTCCCGAAATCACAAACCCAATTCCAACAATTTTATCTCTCTCACAATCTACTAAGCAGAAGGAGTCCCGGTCCAGCTAGATATCTTCCACCATAATGACCTAACCAAAGACTCATACAACCTCCTAATCTTTCAGTAACCAAAGGATTTCTGATCCTATCACACCTCTATCTATATATGTACGCCAGTGGAAAATGATATGTGACCACTGAGAAACCCTACGCCACCCCCGTGATCACCCTTTTACTCCATATTTGGTTGGGCACCAGATTTCAAGATGTTGACCTTCTCCACCCCTTCTCTGATTTGTTGTGGGGTTTTCTCCCATTGCGGTTGTCTTGGAAGCCATACTTCGACTCCAGAGTTTGAGACAGATTTTCTATGGCCATCCTTTCTATCGTTTTCATAGGTACTCTACCCTCCTCAACATGATAATCTTTACTTCCCCTCTGTCATCTCTACTTCTATTTTGATGATCTCATCACCTGGTTTTATACCTCAGTTGTGTTTTACCTAGTTTGGTCCATCGATATGTACTGATGATGCTCTTGATGAAACACAGTAGAGACGATTCATTCTATTATTTGGGTGGCACCATGATTTCTCATCTTTTCAGCTTTCGCCTAGCAAATATCACCACCATGGGTACACAATGTGTTGCTTCCCTATTCTTGGATCTCCAAGTTAGGCCAGCAATGAGGAGGCCAGTGGTGAGATCACCTAGTCACAACGAGTAATGAATATGTTCTTGGAACATGGAGTTGTTTGATCGAGTTACTGTGAGGAAGACGACCGAGGTAGGCTGACTATGTACCTAGTTTCACCCCCAATTTAATTAGTTTTTGAAATGTGATTTTGTTCCTTTGTTGCACGCGGATGCATTTTGGATAAGTCTGACCAGGAGGCATGCTCCTACTGGGCCACGACAGCATGGTCCTGGTCCAATATCTGTTGATTTGGATTTTACTACACACATGGATTTTTTTGGAGCTTTCTAATTCATCGTATATTTAGAAATTCACAAAAAATTAATTGTTTGTCAGAAAAATACCCAAAAATACTCTTTGCAAAGGATTTTGCAAGTAGAATCTGATTTTATGATTTTCAAACACTGATCCAATAACATCAAACCATAATTTTCTAGTATATTAGGGTTTAAGATGTTAAATAATAGGATGATTAATGTAAACCATGTTAATTTCAGGACAATAGGGTTTGAATCAAGGACAATGAAACTAAATTATGATTTTCTTTGCTCCAGGCGAGCGGGTCATGCCACTATCACATGCACTTTTGATGAATTGTATGTTATGTATGATTTAGGACTATGCTTAAACTTCCAAGTTCATAAATGAAATTAAGATAATAATGATGCCTTAGATTTTAATATTGCATGTTGTTTTCTATAATCATAAAGTCCTATGCTTATCACTGATACTCATTAGTTTAATTCTATGCTCATGTAATGATTAAGAAATTGAAGAAATAATCATGTAAATCGTGTAATTTTAATGTCAACATTAAGAAGGAGAAATCCCATGATGATTAAGATAATGCAATTAAGTTGTGAATTATCTTAGTTGATGTTATTTTGTCTTTATGGCATTGATGATCACTTTCATGCAACTAAGATGTGCCTTAACCGGCTTGATGAACACTTTTTTGCAATTATTAGACGAGGACAATTTACAGTGATGGAAAGATAAGAACAACGATGTTAATGATTAAGATAATAGAACTAACTAACTTATTATATGTTTGTCTCAATCACATGACCTCAAGGGGTCGTTATGGACATTCGTGCCAATTTATGGGCTTTCATAACCAATCATGGATGTGGGATTTTTAGCCAAATCATGGGCATTCGTGCCAATTATGGGATCTTAAGTGGGAAAATCATAAGGAGTCCATATTTAACTTATTCAATTCTTATTTATGTCAATAATTTATTTCAAGAATGCTTAAAATATTGTCTAACAAGACATGTATATATGCTTAAATTTAGTTCTTATAAAATGTATAGTGTTTCTTACTGATGTATATCTTTATTTTTACATGTCTGTGGGATGAGATATCCCAAGATCAAGGAGCAAAGGAGAAGTAAAGTGATCCCTTCCGAGTAGATGACATCAAAGGAGACTTTAGCTTGGTGGGGTGCCATCTACCACTCAATTGATTATCTAGTCTAGTTTTATTTCATGCTTAAGATTTTCTTAGCTTACATGTATTAGGTTTGAGGTTAAGATGAGATAGTTTATGTTTTCCCTTTCAAGAACAATTTATGAATCTATATTTTGAATTAATGTATGGTGTTTCATTTATCTTATTGCTATGTATATCATGTTTTTGTGATATTTTTCCAAGCCAAGCGACCCTTGTTATGGAAAACTTGGAATTTCCTCCTGTTGATATATATGTGCTTGGAGGGGCGTTACAAATGTCGAGTTAACCATATTAGCCTTACATTAGCATTATTATCTTTGGAACATGACATGGCATATTCATCCCAAGCACATCGATCATTTTTGTTACAAATCAAATTAAATGTTTGTGTGAATTCAATGACACCCATATGAGGAGAAAATACATTAGAAGAAATCAAGGGGTAAAAAGGTTAAAATAGGGTGGGAGTTCATCTTCTTCCCTATCCCATATGTACTATGGCTATAAGCCACGAGCAACAACATGGGAAAAAATTGGGGGAAATGGTCCATTCAAGTGTCTGCGATTTCGACTAGATGAATAGGAAGAAGAGGAGTGGTGATGGCTTACCTGAAGAGAAATTGGGCTCTTGTGAGGTAGAGTGCAGAGGGAAACAACTACAATCACATATGAAGAATCAAATTTGGCGGTGGTCCAGAGTGTACTCAAAACACAATTAACAACAAAGGATGCTTGTATGTGATGGGGAGGAACCCTAGAGGTTGTTAGGTATTTATAGGGTTTGAAGATAGGGCTTATACATATAGGAGCTTTGAGAAGCTTGATTTTAGAATTGGGAAAATCACAATTTTATGGTAGTAGGTTTAAATATATGGATTAATGGATTTAGATTGTGATTTGGAACTATCAGAACAAATTTCATGAACATTTGTAGTTGGTAGAGGGAGAAATGACCTATATACTGGACCCATCAAAAAACTTGTCAACAACTTGGAATGTCTCCTACTTGTGGTAGGAGACAAGTGATGGGCCGCACCAAGCAGATCCAATTGTTGTGCTAGAGACCTATTATCACACAATTTCTTTCCTTGTGCATTTGAGGGTGTATTTATGGTCCAATTAAGCTCAAATTTGGCAGGTTAGCTAATTGAGGGGTGAGGAATCTGATGTTGCCTTACTTTTAGTGTTTCACAATTTCTAATCCATCAAAATTTAACTTGATGCCTAGTAAATTTTTGGCATATTTATTTTTTCATTTATCTTGTATGAGACTCTCTATTACCCATACCTATCCATGGGAATAGTCAGGAAAATTTGTTTTGAACTTAGATCCTTCAATGTGGTGAATTTACACAATTAGGCTAGAATTAGTTGTAGTTCTTATATTAAAGAATCGAATAATTATTTTATTGGCTAAAAATCCTATAATTGAAGACTATTAACATCCTAGTTCAATCTATCTTAAGAAGAGGGTTCAAAGATAAAAGATCATATGGTAAGGGGGAAAATATTATTTACTTATGGTTGGGTTCATTATAGAATGGGTACATCTGAAGAGAAGTCTCCTAAACCAGAATATCTCCCAAAATTTTATCTATGCCCATAGTCCAGTTGGATGGTCATCCCAAAGAGTCCACCTTCCATATTTGAAGCCTCATCTATCTTGGAAAATGATGAGGTTCACCCAAAGTCCTCCAATGCCAAAATCTTAATGGGGTCACAACTCTGGGGAGGTCATCAGAGCCACGAGCATTAATTGGTGGAGAAGATGGAGCCTTAGGTGAAGAAACTACCTCAAGAGGGGGTGGACAAAGAAATTCATACTCCTAATCATGTTGATCCTCAACTAAATTATATCAATCACCTACAAGAAAACATATGTCAAACATAATGCAAGTAGATAAAGATAGTATCAGACTCAAACACTCACGACTAGAGGATGTCAAAGCCGATCATATGCCTGTGTGATGAGAGAACAGACTGACCGTGTGCATAATATCACCTCAAGTTCTCATCATGTGTCATCCACCCATATATCAACTATCAAGAAGCATGATAAATTACAAGCCAAAAAGGGACCAACCCTGGCATAGGGTAAAAAGGGATGTGGCAACAACATACCCACTAACGAGAAGCATGCTCACCCATATACAACGCAGTCTGAGACAGAGACTAAAATTTTATTTGCTTTGAATCCATAGAAAACGCCTAAAAGAAGGTTGTACAAGATGTGGCCACGAACACACTAGAACCTGGAGAAGATCTTGAATCAGACCTAGAAAAATAATGCATTGGATTCAGCTAAATTACAGATGCATGAAATATTACAATAATCAAAGTACTACACATACCTTAGCCTCAATCGTCTCTAGTTCACCTCTCTACTACTCATACTACACCCTAATGGCACACCTAGCCCAATGAAGACAAGTAGGAGGGAAGAGTACAAATAGACCTTTGTACCATTCAAAGTGGTTGTTCTATGAAGATAGAAGTGCTCATAGCCTCACAGTTGCACAAGCATCAGATAAAATAATCTATTGTAGTTCCTTCAAAGAATAAATAAAGACAGGTAAAAACTTATCACAACCAAGCTCACTTAGCCTACACAACTTTTCATAGCTTGGACCATATCTCCTTTGAATTCACCCATAAGACACCTCAAAAAATATGTTAGTAGACGGGCATACATGATGCCTCCCCAATCAAATGAAGAATTACATCCAGATCTAGAAGAAAGTAGAACCAACATACATATCCTCCATTCCTGCAGTTGTTACTAAATAGATAACTAGTCATCAAGGTAAATAGGAACACATGGACCCATAGGGTTGCATACAAAGGATTACTGGTACTTCAACACTCGTCCTCATCAAGGAATGTGGACCTCATCCAAGTAAACTTGACCTCATACTTTTAGGCCATCTCAATATCTCTAGGATTCACTCATAGAATCCTAACTAGGAAGTAGTGACCCCACTTCTGTTGTTCAGGAAAAGAAATAATGAGAGTCCCACCAAACTCGAACCTAGTAATCCCGACAAACTCATTGAGATGATGGCTATCTCACCAAAATCAAAGTGAAAAGTGTTTCAGACAAATTTGCTCAATCGGAGGAAGGAGAAAGGGTATATCTCTGACCCCACACCGACTGATGTTACTAAAGCCAGTTCCCTCCATCAACTACACCTCCTTAGCCACCAGGCTCTCATATAGATACCCTAGTTAATTCCAACAAGTTCTCCAATATACATTCGATAATCTAATACCCTAATTGAATAAAGTGGAAGACAAAGTCAAAATCATTGCGACATGGAAAAAGAGCCCGATTCAAGTTCGGCAAAGCAAAATGAAAATAACATAGAACAAAGTCTCTATGTTATACCTCATCGCCTCCTTGACATACTTAGCGATGCAGATTCATCCACAACATTCTCATATGATGGAAGTATCTCTTGTAAGGAGAAACTCCCCCATGATCCTGCTCGCACCACTATGACACTTCCTCAAGGAAGACTTTGGTCATAATATTCATAGAGCATATAAAAATTCAATTAGGACGGCAAGAAAACATATTGTGGGTACACCTACATCCCTGCATCATCGCCAACATCTTTCTCATGTGCAAGGTGTCTGTCTCATGCTAGTCACGAGAAACTGCCTGCACAAAAATGACGGCAACACCACAATCTTTCTAAAACACCTAAAATTGGCATAATTAGACAATGGATAGCCAAGAAAATGACAAAATGATAAAATTGGTCGGATCAAAAAAAGAGAAGAATATCTAGGTATCCGTCAACCTCCATAAGTGAATAATTCTAGAAATCCAAAAACTAGCTTTTTCCATTGAGGGTCAAAATGGCCAAACTAAAGTGGAAAAAATAAACATACACCTTCCCTGAGAGGATGTAGCTGAAATTCACGCTAAAACATCTCCATAAAAGGATACCAAATCTCCACTCTATCACAATGTTGTTGCCTCAAACTCTATTGGGAATGCTGATTGAAAGCTCTAATATATGGGCTCAAAACTGGCAGATCATGACGATCCACAAATCCTTTTCCTCTCTTATCTCGCTGCCACCATGGCCTAAATCCTATGAGTTGGTCACCACACCCGCCGCTTACGTGAGTGAAGAAGAAATGGGAAGGGTGCTCAACCCTCCTCTCATTGGTCTCTTTTAAGGACAAAAACTTTCACAAAAATTACAAATAGGTGAGCCGATTTTTAGCAAAATTTCCAAAATCATATAAAAATGAAAAATCATTAAAATTCCAAATAATTGGAAAAACCAGAATAATATGAAATCCTACATAAAAACTAAAACACTATTTTTCTCAAAGAAAAATAGCCAGCAACTGTCAATACAATTGACAAGATATTGGACTATGACCTAAAATAAGACCAAAATCATAAGCTATCTTTTTTAAAACCAGGGTCCTGGATTATCACCTAAAACTAGACTAATCCCAACCTTCATTTTCCAACTTGGGTCCTGGACCAAAACCTTAAACTAGACCATGAATCCTCTCTTGAACGTGCTCATCACCCCTCTTTTCTTTCTTTCCAATAAGGGTTCCTTGCTATGATCTATGATCGGAATCCAGATTACCCTCTAAAACTAACATGACTAGGGTTATCGACTTTTCTTTCACACAAATAATCTTTAACAATCCCATATCATGACTAAAAAATGAACTAAAGTGCCAACCTCACCTCATGACCCTAAGTTGTGGCTCCAATCTTAAAATTTCAAGATTGGGAACTAGATAGTCGAGCACCATCGATGCTATAGCGGACAAAAAGTGCAATAGAATAGGAAAAAGTTGTGAGTTTATAGGAACAATATAGGAACAATATAGGAACAGTATAGGAACCCTACAATGCTATATATTTTTTATAAATTACCCACTTGAATTGTCTAAAACAAAATATAATATTTTTGATTGCCTTTTCAAGAAAAAATTGAGAGATAATTCTAACTTATCTTTCTCTGCATGTTTTCTCTGATTTTATTTAGAACATTTTGAGATTATTGGGAAAAGGAGAAGTCATATTTTTTCAACCAGAGACAATCGACAGATCAAAGTTGTCAACTACATGCCACATGGAGGATCACCTTGATCCACACACCCTCATACGTGACACATCTCGGTGATCCACCATCTATTCTATAAGATTTTGTCTAGAATATTAAACCCTAAAATCCACCTATAAATAAACGCCCATATACAACATATTCTAGGCCCCTTTCATCTCTCCTAAAGCTAGAGAAATTATCACCTCCCTCTATTATTTATATTGCTTGTGATCAGAGGATTCTTCCTCTAACAGTTCCTGCTCTACTAGATCAGTATAATGGTTAACTTCTCTATCTATTTTGCCTAATTACTACATCTATTATCTTGTTATATATGATCGAGAAGTGTTGCATCTGACCTAATCTATTGCTGCATTTCATCTATTATTTACCATAATTGCTTTGTTGTTATTATAGCTTTCTCTTTTTACTACATCTAAAAACTTAGTTCCAGTTTTTGTAAGCATACATCTTGTAGTCATCCTTTAACATCCTACGCATCATTCCTAATCTCCAATGATAGATCCTCGTCATGTGATGTCCTGGGGTGACTAGGACCACAACACACTTAAAAATTAGGACTTTCAAGGCAATGACATGAAGGACACATACATATCAAACCCTAAAATCACGCCCATAATAAAGGTTATAATTTATCTTGTTTTGTTCTTAAATTTGACCATCTAGAATCACCCAATCTTTTACACTATGATAGTATTTTGACACTGATTTACCATGCAAAATGGGACTGGAAATCCTTCCCCATTTGTAACTAGATCACTGGATATGATCTCTACTTTTTTTCTTTTTGTTTATTATTTTTATCTAGCATGGATAATCACTCAAATTGACATCATGACTTCAAGGATCTACCCTTTTTCATCGTGTTTCATAAAAAATGTGGTGGCGACTCTGGGCACTATTTTGTTATGCAAAGTTTTCACTACCAAAAAGGAAAGAGCTCTATCCTTCGAATATATCTATTGTTTACCTCTTTTTTGGGCAGGGTGCAACAACAAGTGCATATATTATGGTGTGAAAACATGGTTTAAAATGCATGTATCAACTCCTTGTAACTAAAAACCTCATGTCATGGCATAATAGATGGCTCGACAACCAACTTGATCTATTTAAAGGATATTCTAATAATGTTCTTAGATCACACCTTGAAAAGAGGGGCCAGACTAAGAGTGGGGTAATTTGGTTGTGCACATCTGTTTAGATTTACATGAAAAAACATGAATCTCATTTTATTGAAGTTAGTAGGAAATTTTGATATTCATGGAGTTGGTATATTGATGATTTATTTGAATTCACTCACTGAGAAGAGTTCAATAAATTTTCACACTCATTGTTTCTGACCATTTTGATCAAGATGTTCAAATGGGATGATTATACACTTCAATCAAAGTTCAAAGACAATGCGTATGAGTCTAAATTTGTTTACTGGAACACCATGGCTTTCCCATGGTTCAACCAGAGTAGCTAACTATTGTGGTGTTTCCAGAAAATTTTAGTATTCTTAATCTAACTTCAAGCTTGTTGTTATATTTCACAAAGAAAAAATCATGAAAAAGACACTTGCAACAATGATGTTAGTGGTAGATCCACATGTGAACAAAATGAGGCCATTTTCTCAATCATCTTTTATCCAAGTAATGTTTGGCATTTTTTGTGATCTCATGCCTTTAAGTACTTACTGCATATATAGTGAAATGGGAAAGAGAATGAGGCCCCTTTTTGTTTTCCTTCTTTTGCACACTAAGGACTACCCACATGCATACACCCACTCCTATTGTTGTTCATCTTCTTCCTATTTATGTCACAAACCAAAGAGTTCAACATTTTGATAAGGATTTGGGAGCAAAACAACATAACAATCACATATGTGAATGAGAAGAATAAGCCAACATCCACATAGTCAATGAGGCATATAAGGATTTACATTGTTAATTCAAAATAACCTACATCCATAAAGGGAGAGGATAGTAATCTAGTGCACTGAGAAGCATACAAGAAAAATTCCTCTCAATTAATGAGATGGATAAAAACATAGATAACTGTACCAATAAAGTGATTGTGGAAGATAGATGGTTGCCTAAAGCATAGTTTTTTCTTTATTGCCCACTATCATTTTTGCACCTATCATAATTTTATATGTAAGGACTAGTAATATGATACCCTAAATAATATATGATGAAAATGTTGACTAATCTAGAAATTAGACCAATCTATACGAAGTGGTCATATTTAGTGGCACGTCGACACATTCAATTTTAGGTATAGTTCAAGCCCATTAATGTAACTCGCCAATTCTATACGTTGTGTTGATACTTGTGTATTGTGATTTTCTTTTTTCTTGGTGCATCTTGGTGAAGAAATTCAATTGGGGAGTCATCTTATATGTCTCAATTTTAAATGTCTAGACGGTATCTTTGTTATACCAATACAATGTTTAACTTCTCTATCTACCAGACCTAATTACTGCATCTATCATCTTGTTATGTATGATCTATAACTATTACATCTGACCTGATCTATTTCTGCATCTAATATGTTATTTACCATGATTGCTTTGTTTCTATTATAGCTTTCTATTTTTGATACATCTGAAAGCTCATATCTATATCCTCAAACCATACATCTGCTAGCCACCCTCTAACATTATACACATCAGCCCTAGTATCCGATGATGGATCCTCATTGTGGGAGGTTCGAGGTGACTTGGACCACAAAACACCTAAAAATTAGGACTTTGAGGGAAATGATAGGAAGGACACAGACATCTTCAATCATGGAATCTTTCCCATAATAAAAGTTATTATTTTATCTTGTTTTGTTCTTAAATCTAACCATCCTAAATCACTCAATCTTTTGTAACATGACAGTGCTTTGATACTGATTTACCATGTGAAATGGGGGTGTAAATCCTTTCCCTCTCATAACTAGATAAACAAATATGATCACTTTTTTTCTTTTTATTTAATAATTGCTCAGATTGACATAGTGTCTTCAAGGGTCTACCTTTTTTCATCATATTTTGTACAAAATGTGGTGGAGACTCCAGACACAACATTTTCACTACTAAAAAGGACAGAGCTTTATTCTTGAATATCTATATTTTCCCTCTTTTTTGGGTAGGGTGCGACGACAAGTGCACAATTATGGTGGGAAAACATGGTTTAAAATGCACGCATCAACTCCTTGCAACTAAAAAACACTTGGCATAGCATAACAGATGGGTCGACAACCAATTTAATCTATCAAAAGGAGATGTAGTGATGTTACTTAGATCACATCTTGAAAGGATGATTGAGACTTAGAGTGTCGTAATTTTTTTATGCACATATGTTTAGATTTACATGACAAGGCATGAATCTCATTGTACACAAGTTAGAAGGAAGTTTGATATTCATGGAGTTGGTATATTATGATTTTTTGAATTAACTCCTAGAGAAGTGTTCCTTGAATTTTCATACTCATTGCTTCCGAGCCTTTTGATTTAGATGTCCAAATGGGATGATTATATAGTTCAATCAAGTTCGAAGACAATGCATATGAGGTTAAATTTGTTTAATGGAACCTCATGGCTTTCTCATGGTTCAACCAGATTTAATTACTATTGTGGTGTTTCAAGGAAATTTTGGTATTCTTAATCAAACTTCGGGCTTGTTGTTATATTTTATAAAGAAGAAATCATAAAAAAGACCCTTGCAACAATGATGTTAGTGATAGAGCCACATGTGAACCAAATGGAGCCATGGTATCAACCATTTTTTGTCCAAGTAATGTTTGATTTTGTTTTGTGAGCTCATTTCTATGAGTACTTACGGCATATCCAGTGAAATGGGAAAGAAAATGAGGCCTCTTTTTTTTTTCCTTCTTTTGCACACTAAGGGCTACTCACATGCGAACACCTCACTCCCAACATTGTTCATCTTGTTCCTATTTGTGTCACAGGCCTAGCAGACTCAACATTTTGATTAGGATTTGGGAACAAAACAACTTAATAATCACATATGTGAATGAGAAGAATAAACCAACATCCACATAGTCAATGAGGCATATAAGAATTTACTTTATTCATTTGAAATAACCTACATCCACAAAAGGAGAGGACAGTAATCCAATGCACTAAGAAGCATACAAGTAAAATTCCTCTCAGTTAATGACATAGATAGAAACATAGAGAATTGCACCCATAAAGTGATTCTGGAAGATAAATGGTTGCCTAAAGCATAGTTTTTTTTTGTGTTGGCCACTAGCGTTTTTGCATCTAACTCAATTTTATGTGCAACGATTTATATGCAACGATTAATAAATTGATATCCTAGACAATATACGAGGAAAAATGTTAACTAATCTAGAAACTAGACCAGTCTATACTAAGTGGCCATATTTTGTGGCACATCGACACACTCCATTTAGGTATACTACAAGCCCGTTCAGGTCACCCACCAATTTTATACGCTATGTTGATACTTGTCTATAGTTATTTCCCTTTTTGTTGGTGCAACTTGGTCAAGAAATTAAATTGGAGAGTCTTCTTGTCCGTCTGAGTTTAAAATGTCCAGACGGTATCTTTGGTTTTCTTACTGTTCACAGAAACATTCATGTTGGGCCAATGAAGTAACTTGGTCAATAAAATATTAGTTATTAGCTATACATAGTTAACTTTCTATAATGCCATCTTTACATCAATGCTTATCAACATTAGTTGATGGCCCTTGTGCTCGGTATTGTTAATTATAATGTGAGCGACATTTACAACAATCAATTCTACTTTTCCAATTCTTGTTCAATGTTATTGTTTCAACTTTCAAATACTTTTTTAATTGTGGACGCTTTTAGCCGAAGTCACACTGTTAAGGTTCTTTTTTTTGTGTGTCAACCATAGCTTGTCCTTGCCTGTGAAGAATTCGTCGCTCCGCTACTATACTGTAACCAAAGATTCATGAATTGAAATTGCTGAAATTAAATTTATCTAAATCAAAATAGTATTTGTTGTGACAGCTAGTTTTTACTACGGTTTACGTGTCGGAGACGAAAAGGGGACTAAAAGTGGATGTAGATGTCTGCCGGGTATTAACATAAATAATCCAATTGGGAAACTTCTAGTGTTAGTTTCCTTCTCCAACTTGTACTGTATCCGCAGTGTCCTATAAATTCAACCGAGCCCTGCGTGATCACCAGGAACAACCAAAAGCTCCGCTTTTGCTTATAGAAGTTCATTCATCGGAAAGGAGCAATAAAGTTCTACACGCAGCTTTCCGGAGAACGGGACCACTACTGCTAGTGAAGATGTCCTCCTGCACACCCCAACGAACCGCGAAGGCCAAGGCGCCCCGTCACAATTTCGTTGCAAGGGTTGACGGAAACAGGAGAAATTTTCACGCTGCAGGAGCACACCATCGATATTAATGACCCGGAAGATGTAGCATGGGCCAGGGAAGCCTACTCCGGTCCGTTCGACGAGAGAGTTACTACAATGGTGATATCGTCAACTGACGACCAACCTGTAGGTCCTCCTCCCGCATCGAATGCTTCGATCGAAGCGCTTAAGACGGTAGAGAACGAAGTTCTGGCGCGTGATGCGGCTGCCGCAATCGACCAAGGATGTACGTCTCTGAAGTGCGCCGTCTGTCATGAGGAACTGACGGAAGTCGTTGCAGAACCGCCGGCGAAGAAACGGAGGGTACGAGAGGAGCGAGCTAAGAAGTCGTCAGCACAAGAGAAAACATCGATGACAACGAGCAGTACCAACTCCGCTGCCATTATTGTCAAGGAGATGCCTTGCGGGCATCGTTACCACGGAGAGTGCATCAAGAAGTGGCTCCGTAAGAACGGTTCCTGTCCACTTTGCAGGTACAGGATGCCGGAGGAGGCAGATAGTCCCGCCGAAAGCAACCATAGCGGTACTGCCGATTGACCGGATGCACATAGGGCAATTTAAGGGAAAGACCACATCTCATTCTCCATAACTTACCGAACGAATCTTGTATTTTCTGGTCTTTTGCCCAGACTTGAATCTAGGTGTTATAGCTAAAAGCTTAGATTTACTAGAAATACTTTTGTCTATGAAAATTTGGCTGTGTTTTGATTTCAAAATTTGTTAAGAATACTTTTGTGTCTTTGTAATTTGTGTATCTCAGAAGAACCGAATAAGTGCAAGAGTTGGTTGCATCTGATGGGGGATTATTTGGTTGGAGAAATCTGACTCAGATGATTCAAGTTATAGTGTCTTTAATGAAACATCTGAACTAGATGCAAATTTTGTTTTGTTTTTTGTAAGTACATAAAATTATCCGTAAAATCAACTAACTCGTTTGTCAATCTATCCATATGTGTGAATGGACCGATATCAAGTATTTAGATGAGGTTTTTCCCAAAAGACCACTTTCTTTTTCTAAACATTAAAAAAAAAACTAATTTCACAAGTCCTATTAAATCCCCTCCTCTCACCACAAAAGTGAGACGGGCCACTATCTAAGCTATTAGTGGGCTTCTTTGTTTGAAATTAAATATCCAAAATCGAGTGAGTGTTTCGGGAAATAGAGGTCGCCAACGACTGTTTATGGAACCGTCAAAGAATTCAGCTGGTATCTCTTTATTCGTTCCAAATCATTTCGCCTTATTGCTTTCCTGTTATGACTAGTTTATTTTTCAATTAAACTCTTTATATACTCATACTACTACATGTAAGGTCGTTAAATTCCAAACCAGCGATCGAGTTCAAACTCGAAGTTAATCCAAAATTTTGATCACTCAAATAAATAAAAAACAAATAAAAAAACTCAATTACAAACTAATTTTTCATAGGCTAGATAACATCTGATGAAAAAGACCTATAATAAACTAATTATAATATGAATGATAGGCCAATGTGATTTCAAAGAAAGCTAAATGAAAATGTTTCTTCTAGTTGGATGGGATCCAGTGTGATAAATCTATACGTAGTAAAATTAGTATATAAAAGAGTCTTTCAAAAACAAAATTGAAGTAACCATAATATGAAAAGAAATAAGACAAAATGATTTTAAAAAGAAAAATAGATACCAATGGTCTATTGTGACTGTTTTGTCAACAACTAATGAGTAGATGGAGTTTATAAGGATTTATGAAACAATAGAGTTTTTTCTAAGAAAAAAATAGATATTTGAAAAAGAAAACTATTTAGAATTCATCAAAGTATAATTAGTTTCTACTTCAATTAACGTTTCAAAATTTGTTAAGAATGCTCATGTGTCTTTCTATTTGGCCGTGATTTGTGCATCAAAATTTTGTAATTGAGAAGAACCAAATAAGTGCAAGAGTTGCTTCTGATGGGACACAATTTGACTGGAGAAATTTGACTCAGATGATTCAAGTTACAGTGTCTCTAATGAAACATATGAAGTAGATGCATATTTCATTTTGCTTTGTGTACGTACATAAGATTTTTGCAAAATTATCTAACATGGTTTGTTCAATCTATCTGTGAGTATGTGTGAATAAAATTATATCAATGTAGATGAGGTTTTCCGTAGCATACCAGATCTCAAACCCTACCCTGGAAGTTGACATTTTGGACTTAGCCAAACAAGGTTGAAGGTTAGACCTAAATAGATGTTTAGTATAACCCCAATGAGCTAATGCATGTATAGATCACCTTAAAGTAACCTAATGTTCTAATATTTATCTTAGGATTATAATGGATACATAAAATATGCTTCATAACTCATTTTGGTGGTAATATGAAGAGAAGAAACTTAATTGGATTAATAATTTAGACAATGGGTCGTTAATGGGTCATATGACATATCTCATAAAAAGAAGTCTCAAAAGTGGAAAAAACCTCAAATTTGAAATCTACATATCAAAATTAGCCTACATGTCAAATTTCATCTAATTTGGACTACCTTGAAATATTAGAATAAGTTTAGGTGAGAGAAGATGAGTAAAAGGAATAAGTAATGAATAATGTGATTATATAACTTCAAAATATAGAAATAATGGAAAATTCATATTCAACATATCAAAGATAACTTGTGGATGAAGTTTGGTCCAATTTGGATGTTGTTTGTGCAAGTAATGCAATTTTAGGTACATTCTGGACTTTTCTGCAATTTACCCAATTGGGAGGTTTTCTTTGCAAATTGTCACATGCATTATAATACTTATATATTCCCTTACCATTATCAAGTTTTTGAACCATGGGACACCTAGTTGCACCTTGGTTTGAAGGTGTTACTTTCCAAGGGCATTTTAGGGATTACTCTCTTTATAAATGAGCTTATCTTTAAAAGCTATCAACCAATGAGGTTATTTTATTGATTAGAGGACGATGGGGATGGCCTAGAAGTCTCCATGGGCTTTTAGGACCGACCTTGGATATACAAGAAGCCTCTATGAGCTGTCCTCTTGCATGGCCATGAAATCCCTAGGCTAAGGACACATGGAAAGCTCCATGGACACCTCATGCTTGACTTCTTCCTTATCCATAAAGGTTTGCATGTCCATAGGCACCCTTAGCATTGGACACATAGAAAGTAACTTGACACCTCTTTCTTGACTTCTTCCTTATCCATAAAGTCTTGCATGTCCATGGACACCCTTATACATGACACATGGAAAGTCTCATAGACACCTCATACTTGACCTCTTTCTTTATATAGCCATATCTACCCCTTCCCAACTCCTAATTCAAAAACTCTTGCTCTCATTTATTTCCTCTATCTTAGATCATCATTCCTACTCTGTTTTACCATGAAGGTGTTGTCCCAAGGTAAAATGAGGTACCTACCTTGGTGAAGAAAGCTCATAGGGTTCCAAATTTCTCTATTTAGGATTTCTTAAGCTCCTCCTTTGTGATTTTGACCAAAAATAGTAAGTATCCTCCTTTCCTTCCCTATTTTCATGTTGTTAGTCTTATTTCCACATTCCTCTAGGTCAAAACATGGCCTTCCATGGTGAAACCCCACCTAGAATCCATAAACACCTCATCTCCATGTTCTTTTATTTGGGTTTTTCACCTCTAAAGTGGAGAAGGTGCTTCTTGCTCGAGATAGGAGCTTTGTTGGAGAAACCAACCTCTCTAAGCTTGGGAACCTTACTTATTGGACCTGTCCTCCTTCCCTAGAGGTGAGTTTTGTAATCCCCTTCTCATATATTACTTGCTATATGCTTAAATCTCATGCTTCTATGTTTAAAATCGATGATTTCCATCTCTATTTACCATGTTCTTCTAGGGTTTTGGTTTCTTGTTGTTTTACCTTCTCTAGAAGATTAAATTTGGTTACCTTTAAAAATCCAAAACCTAATCTTGGGTCAAATGGTGTTTTTACTCTCTCTCTCTCTCTCTCTCTCTTCACTTATCTCGATTGGTTTGATGATGTGGCAATTTCCTATTGGTAAATTTTGAGAAATTCATAACTATTTATTCCCTTGTCCAAAAATAAAAAGAAAATATGCTTTGAACTCCAAAAAACATGAACTTTCTAAAAAAAATAGTTCTAAGGTTTTGTTTGGAGTTTTGTCAAAATGAGTGTTTAGAAAATGAATTAGATATCTAAAAATCACCAAAAATACACTTTAATCTTCATAACTCCAAAATATGCAAAATTATATGTTTTATTAATTAGAAGAACCTAACTAGGTCAATGGTGATGTTTTCAGAGTCTAAATCAAAGTTTTGTGCAAAATGTCAAAAATAGGGATTTTCTTTACATTAATCCATATAGCATACTCTGGTTATACAATGGAAATAGGAGAAGTTGGTCTTGGACTCGATAAAGTGATGAAAGTTGGTAGTTGAAATCATATGAGAGGTATGTGCATATCTAACCCTTTAGTTGGGATACTTGTGAACCAATATTACTTTTCCTAATAAGGCTTTATTGAACCCGATTTCCTCTACTGATGAATCTTTTGATGTACTTGCCTTAAAATTAGTATTGATGTTTTATTTCATGGGTCTTGGAACCCCACTACCATATTGCAATTATATGACTATTTATCTTGCCAATTTACTACTTCTTATGCATTATGGTCTATTTGACTATTTATCTATAGTAGTGGTGCTTATGTACAACCACCCATAGTATGGCATGTGTTAATTCTCCCTAGGGAATGTCTTATTCTCCCCCCTTATAAAAATATGTGTAGGTGACTAGGAATGTATTAATTCTCCCCTCACCTATAGGTTGATGTCCGATAGGTGCCTCAACCCTACTTAGTTAATGTAGTCCAATATTGATGATTCATGCAATTCATTATTATTTGTTGGTTTTTGGCAAGAACCTATTTTTTATATGCGTCATCCTCTTGGCCCTCTCATAATGTGATGAATCCATATATTTATGCTTCAATGTTACCGTTATCTTTTGTACTTGTTCAATATTTCAACACATACCTTGTTTTCTTTGCCTTTTGTTGGGTGCTCTCCCAACCACCCATGTTAGGACAAGCTGTTTAGTTTAATCAAGAGAACATAGCTTTGGCATGGGCCTAGCACTTGGAGATGTTTCTCTGGAGACAAGATTTGAAGTAGTTTAGACTTCCCTCTATCTAGATCCTTTTTGTTGTATCTTGTTGTAAACCCTAATGGGAGATTTTGATGTACTTGTGTAATCTTTTATGAAAATTGAATATAGTCAGCTATTTTTATTCCGCTACTACACTTTGGTCTTTTCTGTACCATTATAATAAATTTGGAAAATTTATACCTATTACAACATACATTTGAGTGTGTTTAGAATGGATGTTAATTACTCAAATTTTTTTAGTAAGGGGGTGATCCCGCCTCCTTACAACATGGTATCAGAGCCCATGGTAGTCGGAATCTGACTATTTCAATTTTGTCTCCCTATTTAGAATACTTGCCTTGCCTTTAAGTGACGTGTTTGCCCTAGTTGATCAATAGATGATGAAGGGTTGATTTAGGATCCTATAGTTTCACATTAGAATAATGATGAATAGATTCGTAATATACTTACAACTAAAAGATGCATAAGTAACCATAGTAACTTAAGGTTGCTTAGCTTGGCCTTTAGGTAGCTACTAGAACATGAAGTTGAAAGCAAAAGTGTCTAGAAAGGATCAGAGTTCGGGGGTTGGAAAGATTTTCCTCCACACCACTAGCTTGGTTTATGAGGACTCCCGAATCCATATGATAATAGTCTGGCCTGAGCTGATATGAATTGTTCAAAATAGCATGCTTTTAGGCAATAGTAGCCATAGACTTGTATGAGGATGGATACTCGATATAGTTCCCTTATGACACATAGAACCACATGATTTATCTTTAGGGACCCTAATATGTTGAACTAGTCTCCCAGGTGTAATGACTTGTATGAGGATGGATACTCGATATAGTTCCCTTATGACACATAGAACCACATGTTTGGATAAATATCCCTAGAACCTAGACTTTGAAGTTTTGGTGTTTAGTAAGCAATCAAAGTGCGTAGTGAAGCGTGATGGATTTGGTATATGGTCTAGTTAGACTCACCCTTTTACCTCTAGATTAGTTTGGC
This sequence comes from Alisma plantago-aquatica, assembly GCA_963693085.1. NCBI lineage: Eukaryota > Viridiplantae > Streptophyta > Magnoliopsida > Alismatales > Alismataceae > Alisma > Alisma plantago-aquatica. Next base: position 1,876,689,599 of record OY856409.1, on the reverse strand, counting down.
TTGGTAGGTTTAATCCATTAAGGGGTGGTGAATAATTTGTTTTCTCATATGTGGATGTTTTGATTTTGAGGACAAAATCCCTTTAAGCGGTGGTCTTCTGTAACATACTATATCTCAGACCCTACATTGGAAGTTGACAATTTGGACTTAACCAAACAAGGTTGAAGGTTAGACCTAAATAGATGTTTAGTATAATCCCAATGAGCTAATGCATGTATAGATCACCTTAACGTAACCTAATGTTCTAACATTAATCTTATGTTTATAATGGATACATAAAATATGCCACATAACTCATTTTGGTGGTAATATGAAGATAAGAAACTTAATTGGATGAATAATTTAGTTAATGTGCCGTTAATGGGCCATATGACATATCTCATAAAAAGAAGTCTCAAAAGTGGAAACAAACCTCAAATTCAAAATCTACATATCAAAATTAGCCTACATGTCAAATTTCATCTAATTTGGACAACCTTGAAATATTAGGATAAGTTTTGGAGAGAGAAAATGAGTAAAAGGCACAAGTAATGAATAATGTGATTACATAACTTAAAAATATAGAAATAATGAAAAATTCATATACAAAACATCAAAGAATACTTGTGGATGTAGTTTGGTCCAATTTGGATGTTATTTGTGCAAGTTATGCAATTTTAGGTACATTCTGGACTTTTCTACAATTTATCCAATTGGGAGATTTTCTTTGAAAATTGTCACATGAATTATAATACTTATATATTCCCTTAACATTCTAAAGTTTTTGAACCATGGGGAACCTAGTTTCACCTTGGTTTGTAGGTGTTACTTTCCAAGGGCATTTTAGGGATTACTCTCTTTATAAATGAGCTTATCTTTAAAAGCTATCAACCAATAGGTTTTTTTCTTTGATTGGAGGATGGTGGGGATGGCCTAGAAGTCTCCATGGGCTTTTAGGATCGACCTTGTATATACAAGAAGCCTCTATGAACTTTCCTCTTGCATGACCATGAAATCCCTAGGCTAAGGACACATGGAAAGCTCCATGGACACCTCATGCTTGACTTCTTCCTTATCCATAAAGGTTTGCATGTCCATAGGCAACCTTAGCATTGGACACATAGAAAGTAATTTGACACCTTGTGCTTAAATTATTCCTTATCCATAAAGGCTTGCATGTCCATGGACACCCTTATACATGACACATGGAAAGTCTCATAGACACCTCATACTTGACCTCTTTCTTTATATAGCCATATCTGCCCCTTCCCAACTCCCAATTCAAAAACTCTTGCTCTCCTTTATTTACTCTAGCTTAGAGCATCATTCCTACTCTATTTTTCAATGAAGGTTATATCCCAAGGTAAAAGGAGGTGCCTACCTTGGTGAAGAAGGCTCCTAGGGTTCCAAATTTCTCTATTTAGGATTTCTTATGCTCCTCCTAGGTGATTTTGACCAAAACTAGTAAGTATCCTCCTTTCCTTCCCTATTTTCATGTTGTTAGTCATCATTACACCTTCCTCCAGGTTGGAACCATGGGCTTCGATGGCAAAACCCCACCTAGAACCCATAAACACCTCATCTCCATGTTCTTTTGTTAGGATTTTTCACCTCTAAAGTGGATAAGGTACTTCTTGCTTGAGATAGGGGCTTTGTTGGAGAAACCAACCTCTGTAAGATTGGGAACCTTACTTATTGGACCTGTCCACCTTCACTAGTGGTAAAATTTTTAATCCCCTTCTCATATATTGCTTTCTACATGCTTAAATTTCATGCTTCTATGTTTAAAATCGATGATCTCCATTCTATTTACTATGTTCTTCTAGGGTTTTGGTTTCTTGCTATTTTACCTTCTCTAGAACATCTGGTTTGGTTACCTTTGAAACTCCAAACACTATTCTTGGATCAAATGGTGTTTTCACTCTCTCTCACACACACTCTCTCTCTTCGCTTATCTCGACCGATTTGATGATGTAGCAATTTCCTATTGGTCAGTTTTGCAAAATTCATAACTATTTATTCCCTTATCCAAAAATAAAAAGAAAATATGCTTTGAACTTCGAAAAACATGCTCTTTCTAAAAGAAATAGTTCTAAGGTTTTGTTTGGAGTTTTTTCGAAAAGAGATTTTATAAAATGAATTAGATACCTAAAAATCACAAAAATACACTTTAATCTTCATAACTCCAAAATATGAAAAATTATATGTTTTCTTAATTAGAAGAACCTGACTAGGTCAATGGTGATGTTTTCAGAGTCTAAATTGAAGTTTTGTGTAAGAAGTCAAAAATAGGGATTTTCTTTACATTAATGCATATAACATACCCTAATACATGGTTATACATTGGAAATAGGAGAAGTTGGTCTTGGACTCATTAAAGTGATGAAAGTTGGTAGTTGAAATCATATGAGAGGTATTTTCATATCTAACCCTTTAGTTGGGATACCTGTGAACCAACCTTACTTTCCCTAATGAGGCTTTATTGAACCTGATTTCCTCTACTCATGAATCTTTTGATGTACTTGCCTCAAAATTAGTATTGATGTTTTATTTCATGGGTGTTGGAACCCCATTACCATATTGCAATTATATGACTATTTATTTTGACAATTTACTACTTCTTATGCATGATGGTTTATTTGACTATTTAGCTATAGTAGTGGTACTTATGTACAACCACCCATAGTAGGGCATGTGTTAATTCACCCTGGAGAACGTCTTATTCTCGCCCTTATACAAATATGTGTAGGTGATTGGGAATATATTAATTCTCCCCTCACCTATAGGTTGATGTCCGGTCTGTGCCTCATCCCTACTTAGTTAATGTAGTCCAATATTGTTCATTCATGCAATTCATTATTAATAGTTGGTTTTTTGGCAAGAATCTATTTTTTATATGACTCACCCTCTTGGACCTCTCATTATGTGATGAATCCATATATTTATGCTTTAATGTTGTCATTATCTTTTGTAATTGTTTAATATTTTGACACATACCTTGTTTCCTTTCCCTTATGTTGGGTGCTTTCCCAACCACCCAAGTTAGGAGAAGTTGTTGAGTTGAATCAAGAGAACATAGCTTTGGGCACATACCTAGCACTTAGAGATGTTGCTATGGAGATAAGATTTGAAGTAGTTTAGACTTCCCTCTATCTAGATCCTTTTTGTTGTATCTTGTTGTAAATCCTAATGGGAGATTATGATGTACTTGTGTAATCATTTATGAAAGGTTAATATAGTCAGCTATTTTTATTCCACTACTACACTTTGGTCTTTTGCGTACCATTATAATAAATTTGGAAAATTTATACCTATTCCAAGATAGCTTTGAGTGTGTTAGGAATGGATGTTAATTCTTCAAAAAAAAATAGTAAGGGGGTGATCCTGCCTCCTTACAACATGGTATCATAGCCCATGGTAATCGGAATCTGACTATTTTAATTATGTATCCCTAGTTAGAATACTTGCCTCACCTTTAACTGACATGTTTGCCCTAGAGTTGATCAATAGATGATGAAGGGCTTATTTTGGATCTTATAGTTTCACATTAGAATAATGATGAATAGATCCGTAAAATGCTTACAACTAAAAGATGCATAAGTAAACATAGTAACTTGAGGCTGTTTATCTTGGCCTTTAGGCAACTACTAGAACATGAAGTTGAAAGCAAAGGTGTCTAGAAAGGATTAGGGTTCGGGGGTTGGAAAAATTTTCCTCTGCACCACTCGCTTGTTTTATGAGGACTCCCGAATCCATATGATACCGGTCTGGCCTGAGTTGATATGAATTGTTCAAAATAACCTGCTTTTAGGCAATAGTAGCCTTAGACATCTATATGATTTATCTTTAGGGACTCTAATATATTGAACTAGTCTCCCAGGTGTAATGACTTGTATGAGGATGGATACCCAATATAGTTCCCTTATGACCCATAGAACCACATGTTTGGATAGTTATCCCTAGAACCTAGACTTTGAAGTTTGGTGTTTAGTAAGCAAACAAAGTGCGTAGTGAAGCGTGATGGATTTGGTATATGGTCTAGTTAGACTCACCCTTTTACTTCTAGATTAGTTTGGCTTGGTAGGTTAAATCCTTTAAGGGGTGGTGAATAATTTGTTTTCTCATGTGTGGATGTTTTGATTTTGAGGATGAAATCCCTTTAAGGGTGGTGTGCTATAACATACTATATCTCAGACCCTACATTGGAAGTTGACAATTTGGACTTAACCAAACAAGGTTGAAGGTTAGACCTAAATAGATGTTTAGTATAACCCGAATGAGATAATGCATGTATATATCACCTTAATGTAACTTAATGTTCTAACATTAATCTTATGTTTATAATGGATACATAAAATATGCCACATAACTCATTTTGGTGGTAATAAGAAGATAAGAAACTTAATTGGATGAATAATTTAGTTAATGGGTCGTTAATGGGCCATATGAAATATCTCATAAAAATAAGTCTCAAAAGTGGAAACAAACCTCAAATTCAAAATCTACATATCAAAATTATCCTACATGTCAAATTTCATCTAATTTGGACAACCTTGAAATATTAGGATAAGTTTAGGAGAGAGAAAATGAGTAAAAGACATAAGTAATGAATAATGTGATTACATAACTTAAAATATATGGAAATAATGACAAATTAATATTCAAAACATCAAGGATAACTTGTGGATGAAGTTTGGTCCAATTTGGATGTTATTTGTGCAAGTTATGCAATTTTAGGTATATTCTGGACTTTTTTACAATTTATCCAATTGGGAGATTTTCTTTGCAAATTGTCACATTCATTATACTCCTTATATATTCCCTTAACATTGTAAAGTTTTTGAACCATGGTAAACCTAGTTTCACCTTGGTTTGAAGGTGTTACTTTCCAAGGGCATTTTAGGGATTACTCTCTTTATAAATGAGCTAATCTTTAAAAGCTATCAACCAATGGTTTTTTTTTCTTTGATTGGAGGATGGTGGGGATGGCCTAGAAGTCTCCATGGGATTTTAGGATCGAACTTGGATATACAAGAAGCCTCTATGATCTTTCCTCTTGCATGACCATGAAATCCCTAGGCTAAGGACACATGGAAAGCTCCATGGACACCTCATGCTTGACTTCTTCCTTATCCATAAAGGTTTGCATGTCCATAAGCACCCTTAGCATTGGAAACATAGAAAGTAACTTGACACCTCATGCTTGACTTATTCCTTATCCATAAAGTCTTGCATGTCCATGGACACCCTTATACATGACACATGGAAAGTCTCATAGACACGTCATACTTGACCTCTTTCTTTATATAGCCATATCTGCCCCTTCCCAACTCCCAATTAAAAAACTCTTGCTCTACTTTATTTCCTCTAGATTAGAGCAACATTCCTACTCTGTTTTGCCATGAAGGTTCTTCCCCAAGGTAAAAGGAGGTGCCTACGTTGGTGAAGAAGGCTCCTAGGGTTCCAAATTTCTCTCTTTAGGATTTGTTAAGCTCCTCCTTGGTGATTTTGAACAAAACTAGTAAGTATCCTCCTTTCCTTCCCTATTTTAATGTTGTTAGTCTTCCTTCCACCTTCCTCCAGGTCAGAACCATGGCTTTCGATGGAAAAACCCCACCTAGAACCCATAAACACCTCATCTCCATGTTCTTTTGTTAGGGTTTTGTACCTCTAAAGTGGATAAGGTGCTTCTTGCTCGAGATAGGAGCTTTGTTGGAGAAACCCGCATCTCTAAGCATGGGAACCTTACTTATTGGACCTGTCCACCTTCACTAGTGGAAAATTTTGTATCTCCTTCTCATATATTTCTTGCTACATGCTTAAATCTCATGCTTCTATGTTTAAAATAGATGATCTCCATTCTATTTACCATGTTCTTCTAGGGTTTTCGTTTCTTGCTATTTTACCTTCTCTAGAACATCTAGTTTGGTTACCTTTGAAACTCCAAACACTGGTCTTGGGTCAAATGGTGTTTTCACTCTCTCTCATTCACTACGCTTATCTCAGTCAGTTTGATGATGTAGCAATTTACTATTGGTCAATTTTGCGAAATTCATAACTATTTATTCCCTTGTCCAAAAATAAAAATAAAATATGCTTTGAACTTTGAAAAACATGCTCTTTCTAATAGAAATATTTCTAAGGTTTTGTTTAGAGTTTTATGGAAAAGATATTTTATAAAATGAATTAGATACCAAAAAATCACCAAAAATACACTTTAATCTTCATAACTCCAAAATATGAAAAATTATATGTTTTCTTAATTAGAAGAACATAAATAGGTCAACGGTGATGTTTTCATAGTCTAAATTGAAGTTTTGTGTAAAAATTCAAAAATAGGGGTTTTCGTTACTTTAATGCATATAACATACCCTAATACATGGTTATACATTGGAAATAGGAGAAGTTGGTCTTGGACTTAATAAAGTGATGAAAGTTGGAAGTTGAAATCATATGAGAGGTATGTGAATATCTAACCCTTTAGTTGGGATACATGTGAACCAACCTTACTTTCCCTGAGGCTTTATTGAACCTGATTTCCTATACTCATGAATCTTTTGATGTACTTGCCTCAAAATTAGTATTGATGTTTTATTTTATGCGTATTGGAACCCCATTACCATATTGCAATTATATGACTATTTATCTTAACAATTTACTACTTCTTATGCATGATGGTTTATTTGACTATTTAGCTATAGTAGTGGTACTTATGTACAACCACCCATAGTAGGGCATGTGTTTATTCACCTTGGAGAATGTCTTATTCTCCCCCTTATACAAATATGTGTAGGTGACTGGGAATATATTAATTCTCCCCTCACCTATAGGTTGATGTCCAGTAGGTGCCTCAACCCTACTTAGTTAATGCAGCCCAATATTGTTCATTCATGCAATTCATTATTATTTGTTGGTTTTTGGCAAGAATCTATTTTTTATATGACTCGTCCTCTTGGCCCTCTCATCATGTGATGAATCCATATATTTATGCTTCAATGTTATTGTTATCTTTTGTACTTGTTTAATATTTTGACACATACCTTGTTTCCTTTCCCTTTTGCTGGGTGCTCTCCCAACCACCCAGGTTAGGAGAAGTTGTTGAGTTGAATCAAGAGAACATAGCTTTGGGCATGGACCTACACTAGTACATAAATGGGTTATAACGTCCCTACATGTAGGGTCAATTTTTCCAAATAACCGACCTTACGCGGGCACCACTTAAGACCTCTTGGGTCGATTTTCTTAAAAAAACCGATCCTGTAGTGTAACCCTATAGGGTCGGTTTTCCAAATAACCGACATTATATGTTTATAAAAAATGCGGGCACCACTTAAGACCTCTTGGGTCGCTTTTCTTAACATAACTGACCTTGTAGTGTATCTCTATAGGGTCGATTTTCCAAATAACCAACCTTATATGTCTATAAAAAACGCGGGCACCACTTAAGACCTCTTGTGTCGCTTTTCTTAAAATAACCGACCTTGTAGTGCATCTCTATAGGGTCAGTTTTTATAAAATAAGCGACCTTATAGACAATTGGTTTAGAAAGTCAATTACAAGTTTCCCGCGACAAAAAATTGCTTGATTTTGGCTTCGCGCCTTGATCTATAGGGTTGATTTTTCCTTATAACCGACCCTAAAGGGCTCCTCAGTCGACAAATTCGTCGACCGAATAAAAGCTAGATTTCACGTATACGAGCACCTTTAGGGTCGGTTTTTTCCTTATAACCGACCCTAAAGTCCTCTTCAGTTCAGCACCTCTAAGGTCAGTTTTCCTTTAAAACTGACCCTAAAGGCTCCTCGGTCGACAAATTCGTCGACCGATATCAATTCTAGATCCAGTTTAGTTCACGCATTAATAAGCACCTCTAGCGTCAGATTTATACTTATAACCGACCTTAGAGCTTTCCTCAGTCGACGAATACTTCGACTGATAATCTCGGTCGACAAATTCGATGACCGATAAGGAGTCAGATTTTAAGTGTATAAGAAACTTTTAGGGTCGGTTTTTTGCTTATAACCGACCTTAGAAGTCTATTCGGTCGACAATATTGTCGACCGAGATGAATTTTGGTTCCAATTTAGTTCACCTTGTGAAAAACTAAACTGGATCCTAAGTTTATCTCGGTCGACAATATTGTTGACCGAATTGGACTTTAGGGTCGGTTATAAGAAAAAAAACGACCCTAAAGGTACTTATACGAAGGTAATCTGGCTGTTTCTCGGTCGACGAATTTGTCGACCGAGATAGAGCCAGATTCGTTCGTATAAGCTCCTGTAGCATCGGTTTTTCTTTATAACTGACCCTAGAGGGATTTTCGGTCGACAATATTATCGACCGAGATAAACTTAGGATCCAGTTTAGTATTTCACACATGAATAAGTACCTCTAGGGTCGGTTTTAAGGAAAAAATCGACCCTAGAGGTACTTATAGGAAGGAAATCTGGCTCTTTTTCGGTCGATGAATTGTTTGAATGAGACAACATCGGTCGACGAATTGTTCGACCGAGGCCAACCCTATGAACCTCCATTTGCTTGAATTAAAAAGGCAATATTCTGATTAAAATATAAATTAAAAAAAATCATAACTGCTAGAAAATTGACCGTCGTAACTGCTATAAAATCGACCGTTGTAACGGCTAGTTCGATCAACCATTGGCCGACCAGGAGACGACCGTTGCGGGCGTCGGTCGACAAATTGTCGACCGAAATGGGCTCTGTTTTGCTATAAATAACACCCAAAACGATCCATTTCTTCACACCTTCACATTCTCACTTCTCTAGCTCCTCTCTAGTGTATTCTTGTGAAAATCTTTAGCTTCTCTACATCCAAGTCTTGCTTGCTACTTCTCCACTTCAAAGCAACGAAATGGCTTCATCATCTACGCGTGGAAAGAAGCAAGTTGTAGGTAGGAAAGGAAGGACGGTCTCTCCAACGCTGCCGTTCATCAACGACGTCCCCTTCAACGACGCAGCTACAGGCGACCACTACCTCAGGCTCTCCTCAAGAACTCCTCTTCCACGACGGCCAGTCGACGTCATGGACTTCCACAACATTGTCGATTTGGAGGAACTCTTTGAGGTGCAACATTTGACTGATTTTCTAAATCCGTCCTTGCATTCCTACTCCTCAAAAGTAGTTAATGAATTCTATGCCAATTTAACCCCACATCCTGACCATGATACCTTCTCCTCTATGGTTGGTGGGTATGGATTCCATTTTACCGAGGAGGGTATTCTTGATATGCTTGACATAGACATAGAAGAATATAAATATTTTCATGATCTCACCACATGAAATCCACTCAACAAACTCTCCCAAGATGACACTACAACTAGCCTTAGTGATGTCAAAAGAGCCATCTTTCAATCAAATACGACTTGTCATGAAGATAGGGGTACCTATTATGCCATAAATTTAAAACCTGAAGCTAGGATCATAAATCTCATTGTTGCCACCAATATCCATCCTAGCAAACAAATCTGAAGTACCCACCTTTCGTATGTACCTTATCTATGCCATTCTCAAAGGTATTCCCATAAACTTTATTCGTATCATCCTTAAGAATATGCTTGAGTTTTCTGGCAATCCACCTTATACTGGCTTTGTATGCCAAATCACTCAACATTTTCTTAAGAAGAATATTGAGGACGACTTAGGTTACACATGGGATAGAAAACCCCAAAAGATAAGTAAAAATACGGTGGAAAAGATGGGAATCGACTTTGGCCACAAAAGGGCTAGGACTGAAGGGGAGACATCCACCCAAGACATACCTCCACCACCTCCTCCTACCAACCTACCCCATGATCCTAATACAAACACCTTGACATACATTGCTGGATCCCAATATCACCTAAGTAGGCAATTGGATTATAATCACCATGCCATGACTTATTTAAACCAAAGGATGCAAACTCTCTCTCCTAACCAACCTGATGAATATCCATATTCCCTTAATCCTGACATGATAAATCCATACAATCCTTCCTACAACTACTATCAAATTCCACCTCCACCATCTCCTGATCTCACACATACTCAGTTTTCCCCAATTCAACTTCAAGACATTGCTGCCCACTTTCGCTTTGATCGTGTTCCCACCTTCTTGGAGGCTTATGCCTTAACCAAGACAGGTGCCTTGGAGTGGCAGACACTGGTCAAATATTATGGAGCTGAGCCCTTTCTTAGAAAAGACCCAGACATTGATATAATCCTTCGGTCTTTTCATTGAGATTATGAGATATCTTTGTAATGATTGTAATGGATATCTTTTTATAAAGCAAGTATGTCATGCTTCATCTTATAAAGTGTATGGGCATTAAATTGTTATGAATAAAAGTGTTTTCCATGGCTTCATTTGGACATATACATGTTATATAAGAATATTGTTATTTCAAATGATTGAAAAATAAATTATGGCTAAATTTGACAAAGCATCACTTGGTTTTAAAATTAAATATCTCTTTAAGGGGGTGCATAGCATAAAATTAAGGGGGAGAACTAAAGAGTCATATAAAATGATTATATTGGATATCATGTAAATCAAGTGTTAGATCTTACGTAGCCATTTACAACACTTAGATAGGTCATACCCTAAAATAGTGTCACAACCGCACACTCATACACATACTTGGTACTTAATTTAAAACATTGAAACAGGGTTAATCTCGGTCAAAAATATTGTCGACCGAGACACTCTTGGTCGACAAATTCTTCGACCGAATAAGAGCCAAATTTAACGTGTATAAGCACCTCTAGGGTCGGTTTTTTGCTTATAACCGACCCTTAAGGGCTCCTCGGTCGACAAATTCGTCGACCGAATAAGAGTCAGATTTCACGTGTATAAGCACCTCTAGGGTCAGTTTTTTCCTTATAACCGACCCTAAAGGGCTCCTCGGTCGAAAATATTGTCGACCGGCAGAAATTTTGGATCGAGTTTAGTACTTTTCAAAACGTTATAAAGCATTGGTATCTCAATCTTTTGTCTCATTGTTGGGAATTCACATCCCTCAATACCACCATCATCACATTTGCTGGATCTGGGTATTCAAACCCTTAGTTCATCACTAAACATGGTTATCAGTTATCAGGTAACTATTACCTTCAGGTCATCTGACCAAGGTATTCAGGATATTTATTACACAAGCATCTCAATTTCATATCAACCATATCAATTTCATATCAACATCATGCAATACAAAAATAACGTCACTATTCCCTCATTAGGGTTAGAGTTTCCCATCTTTATCAATTAGGGTTTCACATCATCATCCCATATTGAAATTTCACATAACATTATCCCCATATTAGGATTTTTACACAACATCACCCTATATTAGGGTTTCACATAACATTCCCATATTAGGGTTTCACATAACATCATCCCCTATTAGGGTTTCACATAACATTATCCCATATTAGGGTTTCATATGACATCACCATATATTAGGGTTTCACATAACATCATTATTAGGGTTGTGTAAGCACCTTAGAGCTCCCTCGGTCAATGAATTTGACAACCGAAAAAGAGTCAGATTTCACGTGTATAAGCACCTCTAGGGTCGGTTTTTTCTTTATAACCGACCCTAAAATGCTCCTCGGTCGACAATTATTGTCGACCGACATGAATTTTCAATCCAGTTTAGTTCACACATTCTCGGTCGATGAATTTGTCGACCGTAAAGACCTCTAGGGTTGGTTATAAGGAAAAAACCGATGCTACAAGTGCTTATACGAAGGAAATCTGGCCCCTTTCGGTCGACAAATTTATCGACCGATAGATATCGGTCGACAAATTGTCGACCGAAAGGAGCCATATTTCCTTCTTAGAAGCACCTCTATGGTCAGTTTTTTCTTTATAACCGACCCTAAAGTCCTCTTCGGTCGACAATATTGTCAACCGAGATAAACTTAGGGTCGGTTATAAGGAAAAAACTGACCCTAGAGGTGCTTATACGAAGGAAATCTTGCTCCTTCTCGTTCAACGAATTTGTCGACCGAAAGGGGCCAGATTTCCTTCGTATAAGCACTTGTAGCGTTAGTTTTTTCCTTATAACCGACCCTAAAGGTCTTTTCGGTCAACAAATTCGTCGACCGAAAATGGGTTTGAGTGTTTTTAAACAACCCGACACGGGCACTGTTTATCTTTAGCGTCACTTTTTTGTTGTTAACCGACGCTACAGGTCTTTCTCTCCGTGAAAAAGCTGAAACTTTAGTCTTTCTTCCTCCCACGAAACCCTTTTCTCTATTCTATTCTCTCTCCTACGGCGCCGCGAACCCTTGGTTTTTCCTGTGTCATTCCACCGCGAATGCCTTGCCTTCTCTCCGTGAAGCCGTTGCCGTGAAGCCCGTGCCACCTCTCCGCGTCGCCAAGAGGATCGTGGTGTCCGTACGTGAAGACGTTGCCACCTCTCCGTGCCGCCAAAGTTTTGCCTCCTCTCTACAAAAAGGGCTCGTTGTTGCTGCCTCTCCACTCTTCCACGAAGGTCGCCGCCTCTCCGTGAAGGTCGTCTGATCCTCCACGAAGGTCGCTGCCATTTCCAAGTAAGTTCGCCGCTTCTTTCGTTCCTTCATTCCCGCCTCCTTCATTCCTGCCCGCCGCCATTGCTGCGTCCAGGTCCATCTCGGTTGACAATTAGTCGACCGAGAGCCCACCTGCGCGTAGTGTCCAGGTCCACTCTCGGTCGACGAATTCGTCCATGATGCTGAAAAACCATTATATAAGGGTTGTACTAAGTTTACGAGGTTGAGTGTTGTGATGCGATTATATACTCTTAAAGCTCAAAACCAGTGGAGCGATAAGAGTTTCACTTCACTATTGTCTTTGTTAAAGGAAATTCTTCCTGAAGGCAACGAGCTTCCAATTTCAACATATCAAGCAAAGAAAACAATGTTCCCAATGGGAATGGAGGCTAAGAAGATTCATGCATGTCCAAATAATTGTGTGTTATTTCATAAGGACTATAGTAATTTGATAAATTGTCCAAAATGTGGTGCGTCAAGGTATAAGACTACAAATTCAGCTAAGGCTAAAAATGGCTCTCCTGCCAAGGTGATGTGGTATCTACCAATAATACCACGATTTCAACGCTTATTTGCTAATACAGAAGATGCGCAAAATTTGTCTTGGCATGGGGAGTTAAAGGTCAATGATGATGGTGTCCTACGACATGCATCTGATTCACCACAATGGAAGAAAATTGATTTATTATACCCTCAATTTGGTAAAGAACCAAGAAACCTAAGACTTGGACTCTGTACAGATGGAATGAATCCCTATGGTACATTAAGAAGCCAACATAGCACGTGGCCTGTTATGATTGTTATATACAATCTTCCTCCTTAGTTGTGTATGAAAAATAAGTATGTGATGTTGTCAATATTGATATCAGGGCCCAAGCAACCTAGAAATGATATTGATGTTTACCTTCAACCTCTAATTGATGACCTAATGAAACTATGGGAAGAAGGTATTATGACATATGATGCTTCACGTAAAGAGATCTTTAGTTTGCGTGCTATGTTATTTTGCACGATTAATGACTTTCCAGCTTATGGAAATTTGTTTGGATATAGCATAAAAGGATACAAAGCATGTCCTGTTTGTGAGGAAAATACTGATTCAATCAGACTGAAACATGGTGGTAAAATCATATATCTTGGTCATCAGAGATTTCTCCCACCAGTGCATCCTTATCGAAGGCAACACAAAACCTTTAATGGGTCATCTGAGGAATGAAGTGCTCCTAAACCTATACCAGGAAATGTTGTATATGATAGGGTGAAACATATTGTTAATGAATTTGGAAAGAGTTCAAGTAGTCATACACTCGCATGTGACAAATCTCTATACAAGAAGAGGTCAATATTCTGGGATCTTCCTTATTGGAGATCTTTGGCAATTAGACACTGCATTGATGTCATGCATGTTGAAAAAAATATTTGTGATAGCATCATCGGTACGCTATTGAACATACCAGGAAAGACTAAAGATGGCATCAAATCTAGAAAAGATTTAGAATTAATGAGTATTAGAAAAGAATTATCAGTAGAGATCAGGGGTCGCCACACATATTTGCCAGCAGCTTGTTACCCTTTGTCATAGAAAGAGAAAAAGACTTTCTATGAGTGCTTGTATAATATTAAGGTTCCACAAGGATACTCTTCTAATATTTGTAGATTGGTATCAATGAAGGATCTGAAACTGATAGGTCTCAAATCTCACGATTGTCACACCTTAATGCAACAAATTTTACCTGTGGCTATTCGATCTATATTTCCGAAGCATGTAAGGTTTGCAATCACAAGACTCTGTTTCTTCTTCAATGAAATATGCAACAAAGTGATACATCCTGATACACTCGATAAATTACAGAATTATGTAATTGTTACCATATGTCAGCTTGAAATGTACTTTCCTCCTTCATTTTTTGATATCATGGTTCATCTTGTAGTACATATTACAAGGGAGGTGAAGATGTTGGTTCCAATTTTCTTACACTGGATGTATCCATTTGAACGCTACATGAGTGTTTTTAAAGGTGATGTTCGGAATCATTATCGTCCTGAAGGGAGTATTGTTGAGGGTTACGTGGCTAGGGAGGTGATGGACTTTTGTAATGATTTTTTGAATTGCAATGAAACTTGTAGCGATCAAAAAAATTCCCATCACACTGGATCTTATTGTGGCAAAGGAGCTCTGGGAGGACGAGTGAAAGGAATCAGTTGTGAGTTGTGGGAACATGCACATTTGTATATTTTACACAACATCGATGAAGTAAGTAGCTACATCACAGAACACAATGATCTTATCAAGAGAAATCATCCGCGATCCAGTTCAATGTGGCTTGCAAGAGAGCATAATCGAACATTTATTAGGTGGTTTGAAGAGAAAGTATTTAATCAACTATCTGAATCACCAAATAATGTTGCTGAGAACATAAAATGGCTCGCCTTTAAACCAAAAATGGATGTCATGTCATATGAAGGTTATGACATTAACGAATTTTCATACTACACAAAGCGTCAAGATGAAAGTAGTGTAGTTCAAAATAGTGGGGTCACTGTTAAAGCTTGTTCATTGTATTTTTCTTATGCCAAAGATAAAAGACCACATGAAGCTGAGATGTCATATTACAACGTCATTGAGGACAAATGGGAAATGGACTATACAATTTTTTGAGTTCCTATATTTAGGTGTAATTAGGTTGACAACAACAAAGGAGTTTTAGTGGATGAGTTGGGTTTAAAATTGGTGAATTTTGAAAAGATTGGTTTCAAAGATGATCCATTCATCACGGCAGACCAAGTAAAACAAGTATTCTATATTGATGACCCGACAAATAAAAATTGGTTTGTCGTTCTTAATGGAAAAAGACAGTTTACTGTAGATCCTATAAATGAAGAAGAATACTACAAAAAGTATGATGATTCCAGTCCATTCTCAGTTGGTTTGCCAAGTGTAAATGTTGAAGATAACACCAATGAATATTATAAACGTCAAGACCATGCTGAAGGAATTTTCCTTGACTAACAACTCAACCAATACTAAAGGCATGTATTCTTTGAATTATTTATTTTATTATCATGTATACCTTATCACTTGTGCTTTTATTATCACTTATTTTTTTATCATGTATGCTTGCAGGTTCTAAAATGGCGAGTAAAGATGAACATTCTGAGCATGAGAACCATGAGGATGGTAGTGGTGATGCTAAGAAACTTAGAGGTCCTACATTGATGCGTAGGCTGTAGGAGCTCAGGGCTAAAGGGGATAAATTGCCAGTCCAGTTTGATATGACAGGAGCACCTGTTGGGGAACATGCTAGTGCTTTCAACCATTACGTAGGGGTGACCGCACGCAATAAGGTGCCAATAGATATAGAAAATTGGCATGATGTTCCTAATGCAAAAAAAGGCCTCATATGGAAAGATATATCTGTGAGTGGAAGTGATATTATTTTAATATGTTTTTTATCTATTGATTCTAATTTAGTTTTCTTGGAATTAATTCCTTTTCAAAACAACATTATTATTTGCTTCTTTTGTATGTATATGGTGTTTTTCATCTAAATGAAAAAGATCACAAGAAAAGAGTGCTACAACGTTGTAGTGTACAATGGAGGGGTTTTAAGACATATCTTGTAAGGGAATTTATAAATAATCCTAAAAAAAAGAAGAAAGCTACAAATGTATATATTTTTATAGATCCTGAGGTGTGGGAAAGATTTGTTGCAGCTAGGAGATCAGAAGAGTTTGAGGTAATAAAGATTGTGATGTATTGTATGAATATTTAATTTTATACAATTAAGGAGGTGAATCTTTTTATACATGTTTGCCAAGTCTAAATTGCAATACCTCATTTTAAATGATCAGGCTATTCACCATGCTCAAAAGGAAAGACGGGCTAAAAATGTGCATGACCATCGCTTGGGGCCCGGTGGTTATGCCTTCCGCCACCAACTACAAGAGAAGCAATCATCTTCTGGAGAAGAATCTAGTACAACTCAAGTTGAGCGACCACCCCGACACTTGACATGGATTGATGCTAGAAAGAATCAAGCCGGTGAAATTGTCAACCCTGGAACTAAGGAGGTGGCACAAAAGATGGTAGGTTTATCCCAACTAAGTAAAGAATAACTCCCACAAACTTAAATTTATTTATATCTAATTGATATTGTGATTTAATATTTTTATTAACTATGAATAGATTGATCTCCATGAGCAAAGGAAGGAAGGAAAGTTCATCCCAACTGGCTACATGGATGAACTAGCAGTTGCTCTTGGTACGAAGGAGCATCCTGGCCGTGTTAGGGGATTAGGAGCTGGCATAGGATTCAAGTCTTATTTTGGCCCTTCGCAATCTAAAAGAGGTCGTGCAGGAGGTCTTACACAAGAGGATGTTGAAGCATTAGTAGCGCAGAAAGTAAAAGAAATAATGTCTTCATTTTAGCCTACTCAACCTTCTCAACCTATTCATACTGCACATCTCTCAAGTGATGAGGTACAAGCCCATTCTCCAGTTGTAGAAGGTCATGGGAGCACTCCCGATGACCCACCACAACAATCTACAGTAAGTTTTTGTTCTATATGTTGTATTATTAGTATGATAAATATATAATAATATATATAGTTGTAACATGTATCTGTTCTACTATTTCTTATATAACTTATATTATTTCAATCTAGGTTGGTATGAACTGTAAACTTGCAGTGGAGGTTCCATAATATAATGTTGTGGCAGCGGGCAAGGTGTACAACCTTGGTGGTACATTGCATTGCCAACAAATTACTAATGACATTTGTCGTGTGTCCATCCATCTTGTGTATGACGGAATGGGGGACAAACCACTACCCATACCTAATCCTGAATATAGTACAGTTGAAGAAGCTGAGGGTGCTATGGTGGGTTAGCCTAGACACTTGGTTATCAATGATAAGGTATACTTTATTTCTACCATATTTTTCATATTTGACTGCATATATGAACTCATGTAATATAAGTATGTAATTTAATTAATATGTTTGTAAACCAAAAAGTAAAACTTCTACTAGTCGTCCTCCTATGCCCAAGCCATCTTTCATTCCCGAAACTACATTTGACGAATTGGGAAGCAAATCTAAATGTTTGTGTCGATACTTAGCCAACCAAAGATTGGGATCACATATGTTGGTCAATTTAACACAAGATGCAGCTGGGAGGGACTTTCAAAATTTTATTTTTCTTGATGATATTATAGAGTTGTTCCGGTATGATTGGCTGAACACTTCGATAATAGAAGTATGGATAAGGTAAGGATCTATCAATATATATAGAAAATTCCAATACACATTTTTAGCTTATTTCTACATATTGAAATAATTACAAATGTTTAACAACAATTTATATACCGAGGCCACAGACTTTGATATAAAGAATGTTGGATTCTTAGTTCCTTCGGTCAGTAGTCAGGTGGAGACACATATTGAGGATGTGAATGAGTACTTCTCTGATGCATTCAAATATTTTGCTAGTGAGGGGAAGGAAATTATCCTAATTCCTTTTAACGTCCAGTAAGTATTATTATTCAATATAATTTTAATAATGAATGAAATTATTTATTTTAATGTTTGTTTATTCTTACTCAGAGCTAGACATTGGGAATTAGTGGTGATTGCCCCAAAATTGATGACTCTTTATTATCTTAACCCAATGGGTAAAACAACAAGGAGTCACAAACTGAAATTTCCAGCTATGGAGTAAGCATAAATTTAATCAATGCTTCAACATGATATTTCTATTTAGAATTTTTATTTTACCAACTATCGTTTAATTTGATAGGGGTATAAAGGCTTTTCGTGAAGCTGGAGGACAAATACCCACAAAATTAAAGACACTGACTTTGAAAAATGTCAAGGTAGTTACTTTGACAATTGCTTACTCTTATATGTATTAATTTTCAACTATAATATGTCAACTCTTATACTCTTATCTCAATTGATGTTTATAGTAGTTTACTAACATTAAGTATAATTTGTTATTTGTAGTGTCCTATGCAAAATAATGACTGGGCTTGTGGCTACTATGTAATGAAATATATGCAAGCTATTGTCAAACAAGCATCACATGACATTCAGACTATAAGTCAGGTAATAAAGAATAACATCATAAATTTACAAGTGATTGTAGTCATTTTATAAAATATTAGCATGTGCATTTTCTGTTACAGATCTTTACAACCCAGCCTTACACACATGTGGACTTGGATGAATTCCGAGAAGAGTGGTCAGAGTCTTTTATAAATGAAGTCGATTTAGCATTGGATTAAATATGTCAGCTCCATTTATGTATGTGGTTTGAGTACTCTTTCATATTTACTTTTGTATCTGTGATCTCAGACTTGCACTCTATCATTTTGTAAATTATGATGTGATTATGAATCATTTTTGTTATGAATGTGTGGTTTTGAATGGTGACGGTTGAGCATCAATGCTCCCCTCTCTCAGAGTATATGAATCTTCTTGTTCTTCTGTTCTATTTCAATTTTTGCAGAATTTTTTTAAAAAAAATTGTAACTTCTAGCGTCGGTTTTTTAAATAACCGACCCTAAAGATTGAATTCAGTGTACCCTCTTCGATCGAGCAAATTTTCGACCGAAATATAACTTCTAGCGTCGGTTTTTGTACAAAACTGACTCTAAATGTCCTCTATAAGGTCGGTTATTTACAAAAACCGACCTTAAAGATTGAATAAACATTTTCAGTGTACCCCTCGGTCGACAAGTTTGTCGACCGAAATATTTTCGGTCGATAATTTTCTCGATCGAGTGTTACACTGAAATGTTTATTCAATATTTAGCGTCAGTTTTTGTACAAAACCGACACTAAATGTCCTCTATAAGGTCAGTTATTTACAAAAACCGACTTTAAAGATTGAATAAAAATTTTTAGTGTACCTTTTGGTCGACAAGTTTGTCGATCGAATTATTTTCGGTCGATAATTTTCTCGACTGAGTGTTACACTGAAATGTTTATTCAATCTTTAGAGTCAGTTATTTCAAAAAAACCGACCCTATAAACTCTCTCAGTCGAGAAAATTGTCAACTGAAAAACTTTCTGTTGACAATTTTCTCGACCGATACCGTTTACAGGGTCGATTTTTTTTCGAATAACCGACCTTACATGCTCCTTTTTTCTCGCCTAGGTCAGAATTTTTACAACCTGTTGCGTCGGTGTTTACTATGTAAGGTCGGTTTTATTTGGTTAAATAAACCGACGCTATAGAGAAAATTCTATAGCAACGACCACTTAGGCATCGGTTAAAAAGTGACGCTGCAGGCTTAAAAAATCGACGCTACATACCATTCCTGTACTAGTGCTAGCACTTGGAGATGTTGCTATGGAGATGAGATTTGAAGTAGTTTAGACTTCCCTCTATCTAGATCCTTTTTGTTGTATCTTGTGGTAAACCCTAATGGGAGATTTTGATGTACTTGTGTAATCTTTTATGAAAGGTTAATATAGTCAGTTAGTTTTAATCCACTACTACACTTTGGTATTTTGCGTACCATTATAATAAATTTGGAAAATTTATACCTAGTCCCAGATACCTTTGAGTGTTTTGGAATTGATCTTAATTCTTCAAAATTTTTTTAGTAAGGGGGTGATCCCGCCTCCATATAGCATGGTATCAGAGCCCATGGTAGTCAAAATCTGACTATTTTAATTTTGTATCCCTAGTTAGAATACTTGCCTTAACTTTAAGTGACATGTTTGCCCTAGAGTTGATCAATAGATGATGAAGGGATGATTTAGGATCCTATAGTTTCACATTAGAATAATGATGAATAGATCCGTAAAATGCTTACAACTAAAAGATGTATAATTAACCATAATAACTTGAGGTTGTTTAGCTTGGCCTTTAGGAAACTACTAGAACATGAAGTTGAAAGCTAAGGTGTCTAGAAAGGATCAGGGTTCGGGGGCAGGAAAAATTTTCCTCCGCACCACTCGCTTGTTTTATGAGGACTCTTGAATCCATATGATACTGGTCTGGCCTGAGCTGATATGAATTGTTCAAAATAGCATCCTTTTAGGCAATAGTAGCCTTAGACATCTATATGATTTATCTTTAGGGACCCTAATATATTGAACTAGTCTCCCAGGTGTAATGACTTGTATGAGGATGGATACCCAATATAGTTCCGTTATATCCCATGGAACCACATGTTTGGAGAGTTATCCGTGGAACCTAGATTTAAAGTTTGGTGTTTAGTAAGCAATCAAAGTGTGTAGTGAAGCATGATGGATTTGGTATATGGTCTAGTTAGACTCACCCTTTTACCTCTAGATTAGTTTGGCTTCGTAGGTTAAATCCTTTAAGGGGTGGTGAATAA
This sequence comes from Alisma plantago-aquatica, assembly GCA_963693085.1. Taxonomy (NCBI): domain Eukaryota; kingdom Viridiplantae; phylum Streptophyta; class Magnoliopsida; order Alismatales; family Alismataceae; genus Alisma; species Alisma plantago-aquatica. Next base: position 1,876,668,742 of record OY856409.1, on the reverse strand, counting down.
GTTGTTTTTTCATATGTGGATGTTTTGATTTCGAGGACGAAATCCCTTTAAGGGGTGGTGTGTTGTAACATACTATATCTCGGACCCTACATTGAAAGTTGACAATTTGGACTTAACCAAACAAGGTTGAAGGTTAGACCTAAATAGATGTTTAGTATATCCCCAATGAGCTAATTCATGTATATATCACCTTAATGTAACCTAATGTTCTAACATTAATCTTATATTTATAATGGATACATAAAATATGCCACATAAGTCATTTTGGTGGTAATATGAAGATAAGAAACTTAATTGGATGAATAATTTAGTTAATGGGTCGTTAATGGGTCATATGACATATCTCATAAAAAGAAGTCTCAAAAGTGGAAAAAAACCTCAAATTCAAAATCTACATATCAAAATTAGCCTACATGTCAAATTTCACCTAATTTGGACAACCTTGAAATACTAGGATAAGTTTAGGAGAGAGAAAATGAGTAAAAGACATAAGTAATGGATAATGTGATTACATAACTTAAAAATATGGAAATAATGACAAATTCATATTCAACACATCAAAGATAACTTGTGGATGAAGTCTGGTCCAATTTGGATGTTATTTGTGCAAGTTATGCAATTTTAGGTATATTCTAGACTTTTCTACAATTTATCCAATTAGGAGATTTTCTTTGCAAATCGTCACATGAATTATAATCCTTATATATTCCCTTACCATTCTCAAGTGTTTTAACCATGGGGTACCTAGTTGCACCTTTGTTTGATGGTGTTACTTTCCAAGGGCATTTTAGGGATTACTCTCTTTATAAATGAGCTTATCTTTAAAAGCTATCAACCAATGGGTTTTTTCTTTGATTGGAGGATGGTGGGGATGGCCTATAAGTCTCCATGGGCTTTAAGGGCTGACCTTGGATATATAAAAAGCTTCTATGAGCTGTCCTGTTGCATGGCCATGAAATCCCTAGGCTAAGGACACATGGAAAGCTCCATGGACACCTCATGCTTGACTTCTTCCTTATCCATAAAGGTTTGCATGTCCATAGGCACCCTTAGCATTGGAAACATAGAAAGTAACTTGACACCTCGTGCTTGACTTATTCCTTATCCATAAAGGCTTGCATGTCCATGGAAACCCTTATACATGACACATGGAAAGTCTCATATACACCTCATACTTGACCTCTTTCTTTATATAGCCATATCTGCCCCTTCCCAACTCCCAATTCAAAAACTCTTTCTCTCCTTTATTTAATCTAGCTTAGAGCAACATTCCTACTCTGTTTTTCCATGAAGGTTCTTCCCCAAGGTAAAAGTAGGTGCCTACCTTGGTGAAGAAGGCTCCTAGGGTTCCAAATTTCTCTCTTTAGGATTTCTTAAGCTCCTCCTTGGTGATTTTGAACAAAACTAGTAAGTATCCTCCTTTCCTTCCCTATTTTAATGCTTCTAGTCTTCCTTACACCTTCCTTTAGGTCAGAACCATGGCCTTCGATGGAAAAACCCCACCTAGAACCCATAAACACCTCATCTCCATGTTCTTTTGATAGGGTTTTTCACCTCTAAAATGGATAAGGTGCTTCTTGCTCGAGATAGGAGCTTTGTTGGAGAAACCCGCATCTCTAAGCATGGGAACCTTACTTATTGGACCTGTCCAACTTTACTAGTGGTAAATTTTGTAATCCCCTTCTCATATATTGCTTGCTACATGCTTAAATCTCATGCTTCTATGTTTAAAATAGATGATCTCCATTCTATTTACCATGTTCTTCTAGGGTTTTCGTTTCTTGCTATTTTACCTTCTCTAGAACATCTGGTTTGGTTACCTTTGAAACTCCAAACACTGGTCTTGGGTCAAATGGTGTTTTCACTCTCTCTCATTCACTACGCTTATCTCGGTCAGTTTGATGATGTAGTAATTTCCTATTGGTCAATTTTGTGAAATTCATAACTATTTATTCCCTTATCCAAAAATAAAAATAAAATATGCTTTGAACTTTGAAAAACATGCTCTTTCTACAAGAAATAGTTCTAAGGTTTTGTTTGGAGTTTTTTCGAAAAGAGATTTTAGAAAATGAATTAGATACCAAAAAATCACCAAAAATACACTTTAATCTTCATAACTCCAAAATATGCAAAATTATATGTTTTCTTAATTAGAAGAACATAACTAGGTCAATGGTGATGTTTTCATAGTCTAAATTGACGTTTTGTGTAAAAAGTCAAAAATAGGGGTTTTCATTACTTTAATGCATATAACATACCCTAATACATGGTTATACATTGGAAATAGGAGAAGTTGGTCTTGGACTTAATAAAGTGATGAAAGTTGGTAGTTGAAATCATATGAGAGGTATGTGCATATCTAACCCTTTAGTTGGGATACATGTGAACCAACCTTACTTTCCCTAATGAGGCTTTATTGAACCTGATTTCCTCTACTCATGAATCTTTTGATGTACTTGCCTCAAAATTAGTATTGATGTTTTATTTTATGCGTATTGGAACCCCATTACCATATTGCAATTATATGACTATTTATCTTAATAATTTACTACTTCTTATGCATCATGGTTTATTTGACTATTTAGCTATAGTAGTGGTACTTATGTACAACCACCCATAGTAGGGTATGTGTTAATTCACCCTGGAGAACGTCTTATTCTCCCCCTTATACAAATATGTGTAGGTAAATGGGAATATATTAATTCTCCCCTCACCTATAGGTTGATGTCCAGTAGGTTCCTCAACCCTACTTAGTTAATGCAGTCCAATATTGTTCATTCATGCAATTCATTATTATTAGTTGGTTTTTGGCAAGAATCTATTTTTTATATGACTCGTCCTCTTGGCCCTCTCATCATGTGATGAATCCATATATTTATGCTTCAATGTTATTGTTATCTTTTGTACTTGTTTAATATTTTGACACATACCTTATTTCCTTTCCCTTTTGCTGGGTGCTCTCCCAACCACCCAGGTTAGGAGAAGTTGTTGAGTTGAATCAAGAGAACATAGCTTTGGGCATGGACCTAGCACTTGGAGATGTTGCTATGGAGACAAGATTTGAAGTAGTTTATACTTCCCTCTATCTAGATCCTTTTTGTTGTATCTTGTGGTAAACCCTAATGGGAGATTTTGATGTACTTGTGTAATCTTTTGTGAACGGTTAATATAGTGAGTTAGTTTTAATCCACTACTACACTTTGGTCTTTTGCGTACCATTATAATAAATTTGGAAAATTTATACCTATTCCAAGATACCTTTTGAGTGTGTTTGGAATGGATATTAATTCTTTACAATTTTTTTAGTAAGGGGGTGATCCCGCCTCCGTACAACATGGTATCAGAGCCCATGGTAGTCGGAATTTGACTATTTTAATTTTGTATCCCTAGTTAGAATACTTACCTTAACTTTAAGTGACATGTTTTCCCTAGAGTTGATCAATAGATGATGAAGGGCTGATTTAGGATCCTATACTTTCACATTAGAATAATTATGAATAGATCCGTAAAATGCTTACAACTAAAAGATGCATAAGTAACCATAGTAACTTGAGGTTGTTTAGCTTGGCCTTTAGGCAGCTACTAGAACATGAACTTGAAAGCTAAGGTGTCTAGAAAGGATCAGGGTTCGGGGGCTGGCAAAATTTTCCTCTGCACCACTCGCTTGTTTTATGAGGACTCTTGAATCCATATGATACCGGTCTGGCCTGAGATGATATGAATTGTTCAAAATAGCATCCTTTTAGGCAATAGTAGCCTTAAACATCTATATGATTTATCTTTAGGGACCCTAATATATTGAACTAGTCTCCCAGGTGTAATGACTTGTATGAGGATGGATACCCAATATAGTTCCGTTATAACCCATGGAACCACATGTTTGGATAGTTATCCCTAGAACCTAGACTTTGAAGTTTGGTGTTTAGTAAGCAATCAAAGTGTGTAGTGAAGCATGATGGATTTGGTATATGTTCTAGTTAGACTCACTCTTTTACCTCTAGATTAGTTTGGCTTGGTAGGTTAAATCCTTTAAGGGGTGGTGAATAAGTTGTTTTTTCATATGTGGATGTTTTGATTTCGAGGACGAAATCCCTTTAAGGGGTGGTGTGCTGTAACATACTATATCCCGTACCCTACATTGGAAGTTGACAATTTGGACTTAACCAAACAAGGTTGAAGGTTAGACCTAAATACATGTTTAGTATAACCCAAATGATCTAATTCATGTATAGATCACCTTAATGTAACCTAATGTTCTAACATTAATCTTATGTTTATAATGGATACATAAAATATGCCACATAACTCATTTTGGTGGTAATATGAAGATAAGAAACTTAATTGGATGAATAATTTAGTTAATGGGTCGTTAATGGGCCATATGACATATCTCATAAAAAGAAGTCTCAAAAGTGGAAACAAACCTCAAATTCAAAATCTACATATCAAAATTATCCAACATGTCAAATTTCATCTAATTTGGACAACTTTGAAATATTAGGATATGTTTAGGAGAGAGAAAGAAAGTAAAAGACATAAGTCATGAATAATGTGATTACATAATTTAAAAATATGTAAATAATGTCAAATTCATATTCAACACATCAAAGATAACTTGTGGATGAAGTGTGGTCCAATTTGGATGTTATTTGTGCAAGTTATGCAATTTTAGGTACATTCTGGACTTTTCTACAATTTATCCAATTGGGAGATTTTCTTTGCAAATTTTCACATGCATTATAATCCTTATACATTCCCTTACCATTCTCAAGTTTTTGAACCATGGGGCACCTAGTTTCACCTTGGTTTGAAGGTGTTACTTTCCAAGAGCATTTTAGGGATTACTCTCTCTGTAAACGAGCTTATCTTTAAAAGCTATCAACCAATGGTTTTTTTTCTTTGATTGGAGGATGGTGGGGATGACCTAGAAGTCTCCATGGGCTTTTAGGACCGACCTTGTATATACAAGAAGCCTCTATGAGATGTCCTCTTACATGGCCATGAAATCCCTAGGCTAAGGACACATGGAAAGCTCCATGGACACCTCATGCTTGACTTCTTCCTTATCCATAAAGGTTTGCATGTCCATAGGCACCCTTAGCATTGGACACATAGAAAGTAACTTGACACATCATTCTTGACTTATTCCTTATCCATAAAGGGTTGCATGTCCATGTCCACCCTTATACATGACACATGGAAAGTCTCATAGACACCTCATACTTGACCTCTTTCTTTATATAGCCATATCTGCCCCTTCCCAACTCCCAATTAAAAAACTCTTGCTCTCCTTTATTTCCTCTAGCTTAGAGAATCATTCCTACTCATTTTTCCATGAAGGTTCTGTCCCAAGGTAAAAGGAGGTTCCTACCTTGGTGAAGAAGGCTTCTAGGGTTCCAAATTTCTCTATTTAGGATTTCTTAAGCTCCTCCTTGGTGATTTTGACCAAAACTAGTAAGCATCTTTCTTTCCTTCCATATTTTCTTGCTTTTAGTCTTCCTTCCAACTTCCTCCAGGTCAGAACTATGGCCTTCGATGGCAAAACCCCACCTACAACCCATAAACACCTCATCTCCATGTTCTTTTGTTAGGGTTTTTCACCTCCAAAGTGGATAAGGTGCTTCTTGCTCGAGATATGGGCTTTGTTGGAGAAACCAACCTATCTAAGCTTGGGAACCTTACTTATTGGACCTGCCCACCATCACTAGTGGTAAATTTTGTAATCCCCTTCTCATATATTACTTGCTACATGCTTAAATCTCATGCTTCTATGTTTAAAATCGATGATCTCCATCTCTATTTACCATGTTCTTCTAGGGTTTTGGTTTCTTACTATTTTACCTTCTCTAGAAGATATGGTTTGGTTACCTTTGATACTCCAAACACTGGTCTTGGGTCAAATGGTGTTTTTGCTCTTTCTCACTCACTCTCTCTCTTCGCTTATCTCAATCAGTTTGATGATGTAGCAAATTCCTATTGGTCAATTTTGCAAAATTCATAACTATTTATTCCCTTATCCAAAAATAAAAAGAAAATATGCTTTGTATTTGAAAAACATGCTCTTTCTAAAATAAATAGTTCTAAGGTTTTGTTTGGAGTTTTGTCGAAAAGAGATTTTATTAAATGAATTAGATACCTAAAAATCACCAAAAATACACTTTAATCTTCATAACTCCAAAATATGCAAAATTATATGTTTTCTTAATTAGAAGAACCTAACTAGGTCAATGGTGATGTTTTCAGAGTCTAAATTGAGGTTTTGTGTAAAAAGTCAAAAATAGGGGTTTTGTTTACATTAATGCATATAACATACCCTAATACATGGTTATACATTGGAAATAGGAGAAGTTAGTCTTGGACTCAATAAAGTGATGAAAGTTGGTAGTTGAAATCATATGAGAGGTATGTGCATATCTAACCCTTTAGTTGGGATACATGTGAACCAACCTTACTTTCCCTAATGAGGCTTTATTGAACCTGATTTCCTCTACTCATGAAACTTTTGATGTTCTTGCCTCAAAATTAGTATTGATGTTTTATTTCATGGGTCTTGGAACCCCACTACCAGATTGCAATTATATGACTATTTATCTTGACAATTTACTACTTCTTATGCATGATGGTTTATTTGACTATTTAGCTATAGTATTGGTACTTATGTACAACCACCCATAGTAGGGCATGTGTTAATTCATCATGGGGAACATCTTATTCTCCTCCTTATACAAATATGTGTTGGTGACTGGGAATGTATTAATTCTCCCCTCACCTATAGGTTGATGTCTGGTAGGTGCCTTAACCCTACTTAGTTAATGTAGTCCAATATTGATCATTCATGCAATTCATTATTATTTATTGGTTTTTGGCAAGAATCTATTTTTTTATATGCCTCGTCCTCTTGGCCCTCTCATCATGTGATGAATCCATATATTTATGCTTCAATTTTATCGTTATCTTTTGTGCTTGTTTAATATTTTGGCACATACCTTGTTTGCTTTCCATTTTGCCGGGTGTTCTCCCAACCACCCAGGTTAGGACAAGTTGTTGAGTTGAATCAAGAGAACATAGCTTTGGGCATGGACCTAGCACTTGGAGATGTTGCTATGGAGACAAGATTTGAAGTAGTTTAGACTTTCCTCTATCTAGATCCTTTTTGTTGTATCTTGTTGTAAACCCTAATGGGATATTTTTATGTACTTGTGTAATCTTTTATGAAAGGTTAATATAGTCAGCTATTTTTATTCCATTACTACACTTTGGTCTTGTGCGTACCATTATAATAAATTAGGAAAATCTATACATATTCCAAGATACCTTTGATTGTGTTTGAAATGGATGTTAATTCTTCAAAAAAAAATTTAGTAAGGGGGTGATCCCGCCTCCTTACAACATGGTATCAAAGCCCATGGTAGTCAGAATCTGACTATTTTAATTTTGTATCCCAAGTTAGAATACTTGCCTTACCTTTAAGTGACATGTTTTCCCTAGAGTTGATCAATAGATTATGAAGGGTTGATTTAGGATCCTATAGTTTCACATTAGAATAATGATGAATAGATCCGTAAAATGCTTACAACTAAAAGATGCATAATAACCATAGTAACTTGAGGTTGTTTAGCTTGGCCTTTAGGTAGCTACTAGAACATGAAGTTGAAAGCAAAGGTGTCGAGAAAGGATCAGGGTTTGGGGGCTGGAAAAATTCTCCTTCGCACCACTGACTTGGTTTATGAGGACTCCCAAATCCATATGATACCAGCCTGGCCTGAGCTGATATGAATTGTTCAAAATAGCATGCTTTTACGCAATAGTAGCCTTAGACATCTATATGATTTATCTTTCAGGACCCTAATATGTTGAACTAGTCTCCTAGGTGTAATGACTTGTTTGAGGATGGATACCCAATATAGTTCCCCTATGACTCATAGAACCACATGGTTGTATAGTTATCCCTAGAACCTAGACTTTAAAATTTGGTGTTTAGTAAGTAATCAAAGTGCGTACTGAAGCGTGATGGATCTGCTATATGGTCTAGTTAGACTCACGCTTTTACATCTATATTAGTTTGTCTTGGTAGGTTAAATCCTTTAAGGGGTGGTGAATAAGTTGTTTTCTCATATTTGGATGTTTTGATTTTGAGGATGAAATCCTTTTAAGGGGTGGTGTGCTGTAACATACTAAATCTCGGACCCTACCCTAAAAGTTGACATTTTGGACTTAGCCAAACAAGGTTGAAGGTTAGACCTAAATAGATGTTTAATTTAACCCCAATGAGATAATTCATGTATAGATCACCTTAATATAACCAAATGTTCTAACATTAATCTTAGGTTTATAATGGATACATAAAACATGCCACATAACTCATTTTGGTGGTAATATGAAGATAAGAAACTTAATTGGATGAATAATTTAGATAATGGGCCATTAGTGGGCCATATGAAATATCTCATAAAAAGAAGTCTCAAAAGTAGAAAAAACCTCAGATTCAAAATCTACATATCAAAATTTGCCTACATGTCAAATTTCATTGAATTTGGATAACCTTGAAATATTATGGTAAGTTTAGGAGAGAGAAAATGAGTAAAAGGCACAAGTAATGAATAATGTTATTATATAACTTAAAAATATGGAAATAATGGCAAATTCATATTCAACACATCAAAGATAACTTGTGGATGAAGTTTGGTCCACTTTGGATGTTGTTTGTGCAAGTTATTCAATTTTAGGTACATTTTGGACTTTTCTGTAATTTATCCAATTGGGAGGTTTTCTTTGCAAATTGTCACATTCATTATAATCCTTATATATTCCTGTACCATTATCGAGTTTTTGAACCATGGGGCAAATAGTTGCACCTTGGTTTGAAGGTGTTACTTTCCAAGGGCATTTTAGGGATTACACTCTTTATAAATGAGCTTATATTTAAAAGTTGTCAACCAATGGGGTTATTTCTTTGATTGGAGGATGGTGGGGATGGTCTATAAGTCTCCATGGGCTTTTAGGACCTACCTTGGATATACAAGAAGCCTCTATGAGTTGTCCTCTTGCATGATCATGAAATCCCTAGGCTAAGGACACATGGAAAGCTCCATGGACACCTCATGCTTGACTTCTTTATTCTCCATAAAGGTTTGCATGTCCATAGGCAACCTTAACATTGGACACATGGAAAGTAACTTGACACCTCGTGCTTGACTTCTTCCTTATCCATAAATTCTTTCATGTCCATGGACACCCTTATACATGACACATGGAAAGTCTCATAGACACCTCATACTTGACCTCTTTCGTAATATAGCCATATCTACCCCTTCCCAACTCCAAATTCAAAAACTCTTGATCTCTTTTATTTCCTCTAGATTAGAGCATCATTACTACTCTCTTTTTCTACAAAGGTTCTATCCCAAGGTAAAAGGAGGTGCCTACCTTGGTGAAGAAGGCTCCTAGGGTTCCAAATCTCTCTATTTAGGATTTCTTAAGCTCCTCCTTGGTGATTTTGACCAAAACTAGTAAGTATCCTCCTTTCCTTCCCTATTTTCATGTTTTTAGTCTTCCTTCTGCCTTCCTCCAGGTCGGAACCATGGTCTTCCATGGTGAAATCCCACCTAGAACATAAACACCTCATCTCCATGTTCTTTTGTTAGGATTCTTCACCTCTAAAGTGGTGAAGGTGCTTCTTGCTCGAGATAGGATCTTTGTTGGAGAAACAAACCTCTCTAAGCTTGGGAAGCTTACTTATTAGACCTATCCACCTTATCTAGTGGTGAGTTTTGTAATACCCTTCTCATATATTGCTTGCTACATGCTTATATCTCATGCTTCTATGTTTAAAATTGATGATCTCCATCTCTATTTACATGTTCTTCTAGGGTTTTGGTTTCTTGTTGTTTTACCTTCTCTAGAAGATCTGGTTTGGTTACCTTTGAAACTCCAAACCTTGATCTTGGGTCATATGGTTCTCTCTCTCTCTCTCTCTATTTGCTTATCTCGATCGGTTTGATGATGTGGCAATATCCTATTGGTCAGTTTTGAGAAATTCATAACTATTTATTCCCTTGTTCAAAAATAAAAAGAAAATATGTTTTAAACTCTGAAAAACATGCTCTTTCTAACAAAAATAGTTCTAAGGTTTTGTTTGGAGTTTTGTTAAAATAGTTTTTATAAAATGAATTAGATACCTAAAAATCACCAAAAATACACTTTAATCTTCATAACTCCAAAATATGCAAAATTATATGTTTTCTTAATTATAAGAACCTAACTAGGTCAATGGTGATGTTTTCAGAGTCTAAATCGAAGTTTTGTGCAAAAAGTCAAAAATAGGGGTTTTCTTTACATTAATGCATATAACATACCCTAATACAGGGTTATACATTGGAAATAGGAGAAGTTGGTCTTGGACTCAATATAGTGATGAAAGTTGGTAGTTGAAATCATATGAGAGGTATGTGCATATCTAACCCTTTAGTTGCAATACTTGTAAACCAACCTTACTTTCCTTAATGAGGCTTTATTGAACCCAATTTCCTCTACTCATGAATCTTTTAATGTACTTGCCTCAAAATTAGTATTGATGCTTTATTTCATGGGTCTTGGAATCCCACTACCATATTGAAATTATATCACTATTTATCTTGCCAATTTACTACTTCTTATGCATGATGGTTTATTTGACTATTTAGCTAAAGTAGTGGTACTTATGTACAACCACCCATAGTAGTGCATGTGTTAATTTGCCCTGGGGAACGTCTTATTCTCCCCCTTATAAAAGTATGTGTAGGTGACTGGGAATGTATTAATTCTCCCCTCACCTATAGGTTGAGGTTCAGTTGGAGCCTCAACCCTACTTAGTTAATGTAGTCCAATATTGATCATTCATGTAATTCATTATTATTTGTTGGTTTTTGGAAAGAATCTATTTTTTATATGCCGCATCCTCTTGGCCCTCTCATCATGTGATGAATCCATATATTTATGCTTCAATGTTATCATTATCTTTTGTACTTGCTCAATATTTCAACACATAACTTGTTTCCTTTCCCTTTTGCTGGGTGCTCTCCCAACGTCCCAGGTTAGGACAAGCTGTTGAGTTGAAACAAGAGAACATAGCTTTGGGCATGGACCTAGGACTTGGAGATGTTGCTCTGGAGACAAAATTTGAAGTAGTTTAGAATTCCCTCTATCTAGATCCATTTTGTTGTATCTTGTTGTAAGCCCTAATGGGCGATTTTGATGTACTTGTGTAATCTTTTATAAAAGTTGAATATAGTCAGCTATTTTTATTCTGCGGCTACACTTTGGTCTTTTGCATACCATTATAATAAATTTGAAATATTTATACCTATTCCAACATACCTTTGAGTGTGTTTGGAATGGATGTTAATTCTTCAAAAAAAAATAGTAAGGGGGTGATCCCACCTCCTTACATTTTCCACAAACGCTCATTCCAAAAAACAAAATTTACAAATGTTATTAAATCCCCTCTAGTCACCTATTGTTGATGGATGAATTGTTTCTTTATATTTTTTTTAATCCTTTGGCCTTATTTTCTTTCTGGTTATAGCTAGCTTATGTTTTTATGAAGTTTTTTATATACTCATTGTACTACATGTAAGGTTTTTAAATTCCAAATCAGAGATTGAATTCAAACTTGAAATTAATCCAAATTTTGATCACTCAAATAAGAAAATTCAATTTCAAACTAATTTTTATATGATAAACAAGATGTGATGAAAAATACCTATAATAAATTAACCTTAATACAAAAGCAAAGCCAAAATATTTTTAAGAGAACTAAATGAAAATGTATATTCTAGTTGGATAGGATCCAGTTTGACTACACTATACTTAGTAAAACTAGTATACTAGAAAGTCTTTGAAAAACAAATTTGAAGCAACCATAATATAAAAATATGTCAAAATGATTTTGAAAAGAAAAAGAGATGCCAATGATCTATTATGACGACTTTTGTCAACAACTTAGGTGAGTGGAGGAAGTTTATAAGGATGTATGAAATACTATGGTTTTAAAAAAAAGATGGATTTTTGAAAAAGAAAACTTTTTTAGAATTCATCAAAGTATATTTCATTTCTACTTGAATTGATGTTTCAATATTTATATACATTTAAATAAATAAATAGAATTTATCAGTCAAATACAGAACAGTGACTCTCCTCTTCAAGTAAAAAATATTTTTATATATCGACATTGACGTTGGACGTACATGTCCAGGTTGTCTTCCATCTATTTTTGATGGAACCATCAAAATAGATGGTTGGTATATATTTATTCTTTCTAATTGGTTTGACCTTATTTGTTTTCCTATTATTGTTGGCTTATTTTTATAATTGATTTTTTTTGTATTTTCATCTTACTACGTGAAAGGTTGTTAAATTTAAAAAAAAGTGATTTTATTCAAACTTGAAATAAATCCAAATTTTGATCAATCAAATAAAAAACTCTATCCTGAACTAATATTTTATAGGGTAGACAAGATCTGATAAAAATGACCTATGATAAGCTATCTATAATATGAAAGCAAATCTAAAAAGATTTTAAAAAAGAAAAATGAAGATATTTCTTCTAGTTGGATGGGAATCGGTTTGAAAATTATACACATAGTTAAATTAATATATAAAAGGTATTTGAAAAATTAAACTAAAGTAACCATAATATGAAAAGCAACAAGGTAAAATAATTAAAAAAAAGAGATACGAATGGTCTACTGTGATGTTTTTATCAACAACTTGGTGAGTGGAGAGAGTTTATTTGGATTTATGAAATACTAGGAGTTTTAACATAAATGGATTTTAAAAAGAAAATGTTTAGAATTCACCAAAGTATAGTTGATTGCTACTTCAATTTATGTTTCAATGTTTTTATACCTTGAAATGAATAAAATAGTATTCAATAATATCAGTCACATACAGAACAATTACTCTCTCCTTCAAATAAATTTGTCTATCATCACGAACGGTGGACGTACATGTCCATTTTGCCTTTCACTTTTTCTTGACGAAACCATCAAAGTAGGCGGATGATATCTCTTTATTCTTTTAGAGTCATTTGTCCTTATTTTCTTTCCTATTATGACTAGCTTATTTCAGTGTTAAGTTTTTTAGATACTCATCGTACTACGTGTAGGGTTGTTAAATTCCAAACCACCACTTAAATTCAAACTCAAAATCAACCCAAAATTTGATCACTCGAATAAGAAAACTTGATTCCAAAGTAATTTCTTATAGGCTAGACAAGATATGATGAAAAAAACCTATAATAAACTAACTATAATATGAATGCAAAGCCAAAATGATTTAAAAGAAAGCTAAATAAAAGTGTTTCTTATAGTGGGATGGGATCCAGTTTGATAATTTATATGTAGTAAAATTAGTATATAAAAAGGTCTTTCAAAAACAAAATTGAAACAACCATAATTAGTGAAAAAAATAAGCCAAAATGATTAAAAAAAAAAGAGATGCCAATTGTCTACTGTGACCATTTTGCTAAAAGCTTGATGAGTGGAGGGAGTTTGTAAGGATTTATGAAACACTTGGGATTATATGAGAAAAAGAAGGAATTTAGAAAACAAAATTATTTATAATTCATCAATGTAGAAATAAATTCTACTTAAATTTATGTTTTAAAGTTTTTATACATTGAAATAAATATAATAGCATTTAGGAATGTCAGTCAAATAGAGAACATCGACTCTCCCCTTCAAGTAAAAGATATTCTTATCTATAGACACTGATGGTGGATGTACATGTCCATATTGCCTTTCACCTATTATTAATGGAACCGCCAAAGGAGATGGTTGGTATCTCGTTACTCTTTATAAGTCGTCTGACCTTATTTGCTTTCCTATTATGGATAGATTTTTTTTTCAATTAAGTTTATTATATAGTCATCACACTACATTTAAGGTAGTTAAATTTTAGGAGACCAAACAAAATATGGTGGTCGGAAAATTTTTCAGACCAAATCTGACTACTAAAAGGACTAGATTGAACTTAATTTGACCACTAAAATCTAGTCAAGTTTGATTAAGTTTGGTCTAAAATCATTAATATCTAGTATCTACTAGCCATATATTTAAATGAAAATCGACAAAAAAATAGATCAACAATAATTTGTTTCACATTTAGTGTTAAGTTATTGGTGTTCTTCAATAAAAATCACTATAATAAAATGAAATAATTTTTTTGTCCAAATTAGATGGATGTTTTGTATATCACATGTAATAATAAATATTAAATTATTTTAGAAAATTATATATATAAACATATGTATAACTAATTTATATACAATAACTATAACATTAATATAGAAGTCCTGGAAACACTGATAATAGTTATAAAGTTGATATAATCTGAAATATTATTTATACATAAATGAAATAATGGCTAGAATTTTTATATTGAGTATATATAATCACACACACATATATAGAGTTGGTCAAGTTCTATATGATCTGTTAAACTATAACCAAACCAGTTATGGATGGTCTAAACACTTATATTGTGTTTGATACGTGGTGAAAAATTGATGTGTTGGGAACAATGATAGTGATAGGGAAGGGGATAGTGATGATGATAAGGCAATTGTTAAAATATGTTGTTTGGTAGCATATGCATGGTGATAGTGATAGGGATGGGAAAAAACTAAAAAAATATTATTTGTTACATGGTTATAGGGATGGCGATGGGGAAATTCTTTATATAAAATACCCTATACAAGTAAGAATCATATTTATTAGAATTTTTTTTACATATGTGTCTAAATAAGTAGTGGAGTCTTGATAGAAACTTCTTTCACCATGATTCACCATAATTTTCCATGGGGACAAAAATAAACCAAATTCCACCATGGATTCACCACGATTCCCTATCACCATGGTAAACAAACAATATTTTTTGTTTCACCATCATTTCCCTCCCCATGATTTACCATTTAAAAGACATAGCGTTAGCAAACGAATTTTGATCAAAATACCCATCCAAACCAGACTTAACTAAGCGGTTTGGTCAAGTTTGATTTGATCTAATGGTCAAGTTTGATTTCCTGTCCATCAATATTAAATTCCAAACTGACAGTTGAATTTAAACTCAAATTTATCCACATTTTGATCACTCAAATAAGAAAACTTGATTTAAAACTAATTTTTTATAGACTAAACAAGATCTGATGAAAAAGACCTATAATAAACTAACCATAATATGATAGCAAAGACAATATGATTTTAAAGAAAGTTAAAGGAAATTGATTCTTCTAGTTGTATGGGATCCGATTTGACAACTCTATGCATAGTAAAATTATTATATAATAAAAAGTCTTTGAATAACAAAATTGAAGTAACCATAATATGAAAAGAAATAAGCCAAATGATTTTGAAAAGAAAAATAGATACCAATGGTCAACTAGTAAATGTTTTGTAAACAATGGGATGAGTGGAGGGAGTTTATAAGGATTTATGAAATACTAGGTTTTTTAGAAAAAAATTTATATTTCAAAAAGAAAATTATCTAGAATTCATCAAAGTATAATGTGTTTCTACTTCAATTGATGTTTCAAAATGTATTAAGAATACTTCTGTATCTTTCTGTTTGACATTGATTTGTATCAAAATCTTGTATCTGAGAAAAATCGAATAAGTGCATGAGTTGCATTTGATGGGGCATAATTTGCTTGGAGAAATTTGACGCAGATGATTCACATTATAGTTCTTTAATGAAACATCTGAAATAGATGTATATTTTATTTTTCATTTTGTACACAATTATCCGCAAAATCAACTAACATGGTTTGTTCAATCTATCTGTGAGTATGCATGAATCAAACTTAGATCAACTATTTAGATGAGGTTTTCCACAAACGACCCCTGATCAATTTCTAAACATTCCAAATAGCCTAATTCCACTAATCCTATTAAATCCCCTGTTCTCACCTATTGTTGATGGAACTGTCAAAAGTAGACAATTGGTATCTCTTTATTCTTTCTAAATCATTTGACCTTATTTTCTTTTCGGTAATGGCTAGATTATTTTTTATTAAGATTTTTATATACTCATCATAGTACGTGTAAGGTTTTTAAAATTCAAACTAGAGATTGAATTCAAACTCAAAACTATTTCAAATTTTGATCACTCAAATGAGAAAACTCAATTTCAAACCACTTTTTTATATGCTAAACAAGATCTAATGAAAAGACTTGTAATAAACTAACCATAATATGAAATCAAAGCAAAATCATTTTTAAGAATGCTAAATGAAAATGTTTCTTCTTATTGGATGGGATCTGATTTGACCACTCTATATGTAGTAAAATTAGTATATTAAATAGTCTTTGAAAAGAAAACTGAAGTAACCATAATATAAAAAGAAATTAGTCAAAATGATTTTTGAAAGAAAACCAGATACCAATTGTCTATTATGACAGTTTTGTCAAAAACTAGGTGAGTGGAGAAAGTTTATAAGGACTTATGAATTACTATGGTTTTTTCAAAACAAAAGATGGACTTTTGAAAAAGAAATATTTTTAGAATTCGTCAAAGTATAATTAATTTCTAGCTGAATTGATGTTTCAATATTTATATAAATTAAAACAAATAAATAGTATTTAAGAATATCAGTCAAATATAAAACATCGACTCTACCCTTTGAGTAAAAATATTTTTATCTATATGTTGGATGTACATGTTCATATTGCCTTCCAGCTATTTTGATGGAACCGTCAAAGTAGATTGTTGGTATCTATTTGTTATTTCTAAAACGCTTGGCCTTATTTGCTTTCCTGATATTATTGGCTTATTTTTTAATTAAGTTTTTTATATTTTCATCTTACTACATGTAAGTTTGTTAAACTCCAAGAGGGCAGTTGAATTCAAACTCAAGACTACTCCAAATTTTGAACACCCAAATAAAAGACTATGTTCAAACTAATCTTTTTAGGCTTAGACAAGATCTGATGAAAATGATCTATGATAAACTATTTATAATATGAAAGCAAAGCCAATATAATTTTATAGAAAGCTAACTGAAAACATTTCTTCTAGTTGGATGAGATTCAGTTTGACAACTATATATGTACAAATTAATATATAAAATGTCTTTGAAAAGCAAAACTAAAGTAACCATAATATGAAAAGCAATAAGCTAAAATAATTTTGAAAAAAAAGAGATACTAATTGTATACTATTATGGCTTTGTCAACAACTTGGTGAATCAAGAGAGTTTATACGGAATTATGAAATACTAGGAGTTTTTCAGAAAAAGATGGATTTGTGAAAAAAAATTTGTTTAAAATTCATCAAAGTATAACAGTTTTTACTTCAATTTATGTTTCAATGTTTTTATACTTTGAAATAAATATAATAGCATTTTAAGAATATCAGTTAAATAAGAACATTGAGTCTCCCCTTCAAGTAAACTTGTCTATCAATAGTAACGGTAGACGTACATGTCCATATTGCCTTTCACCTATTGTTGACAAAATTGTCAAAGTTGACGGTGGGCATCTCTTTATTCTTTATAAATCATTTTTCCTTATTTTCTTTCCTATTATGACTATTTTATTTTTTTGGTTAATTTTTTTATATATTCATTGTACTACGTGTAAGGTTGTTAAATTCCAAACTGGCAGTTAAATTGAAACTCGAAATCAACTCAAAATTTGATCACTCAAATAAGAAAACTTGATTCCAAACTAATGTTTATAGGCTAGACAAGATTTGATAAAAAGAGCTATAATAGACTAACAGTAATACGAAAGCAAAGTCAACATTATTTAAAAGAAAGTTAAATGAAAGTATTTCTTCTAGTGGGATGGGATCCGGTTAGACAACTTAATATGTAGTAAAATTCGTATATAAAAAGGTCTTTGAAAAACAAAACTGAAGTAACCATAATAAGAAAAAAAAGCCAAAATGATTTTAAAAAAGAGATACAAACGGTTTACTATGACAATTTTGTTAAAAACTTGATGAGTACATGGAATTTATAAGGATTTATGACACACTAGGGGTTTTCTTCAGAAAAAGATGGAATACTAGAAATAAAATTATTCTTATTCATCGAAGTATAATTATTTCTACTCAAGTTGATGTTTTAATATTTTTATACATTGAAATAAGTATAATATCATTTAAGAATATCAGCCAAACAGAGAACATCGACTCTCCCCTTCAACTAAAAGATATTTTTATCTATTGACACTAATGGTGGATGTACATGTCCATATTGTCTTTCACCTATTGTTAATGGAACTGCCAAAGTAGACGGTTGGTATCTCTTTATTCTTTATCATTCGTTTGGCCTTATTTGCTTTCCTATTATGACTACATTATTTTTCAATTATGTTTTTTATATACTCATCATACTATATGTAAGGTAGTAAAATTCTAGGGTTGGGTGTGACCTGCTTAAGTATGGTCTGACCCTAAAATCACAGACCAGACCACATATAGTGGTAAAAAAAAATTTCCAGACCAAATTTGACTTCAAAAATGACTAGACTGAACTTAACTTAACAACTAAAACATTGTCCAGTTTGGTTAAGTTTGATCTAAAATAAATAATATCTAGTATCTACAAGTCGCATATTTAAATGAGAATCAATAAAAAATAGTTCAACAATAATTTTTTTCACTTTGATGTTAATTTATTGGTGTTCTTCAATAAAAATCACTCTAATAACATGAAAAAATGTTATAGTCTAAATTTGATAGATGTTTTGTACATCACATATAATAATAATTTTTAAATTGTTGTAAAAAATTATATATATAAATATAATATATATAAATATAATATATATAAATAATATATATATATATATATATATATATTAGCTACAACATTAATATAGAAGTCATGGCAGCACTGATAATCATTATAAAGTTGATATAATCTGAAATATTGTTTATACATCAATGACATAATGACTAGAATAATTTTCTTGTGTATATGTATATAAAGCACACACACTTACACATATATAGAGTTGGTCAAATTTTGTATGATCGGATAGACTATGACTATAATAGTTAAGGATGGTTTGAACACTTAGACTATGTTTGATACATGGTGAAAAAATTGATGGTGATGGGGAGAGTGATGATGATAAGGAAGAGGACGGTGATGGTGATAAGGAAATTGTTATAATGTGTTGTTTGGTACCATGTTCGTGGTGAAAGTCATAGGTATGGGAAAAATTTTAAAAAATATTATTTGCTACATGGTTATAGGGACAATGAGGGAAGATTTTTTTTATAGAAAACACCTACTCAAGTGGTCAAGCATGGTGTCCCCTAACAAAGGGACCCAGGTTCAAATCTCAGTTTTTGTCTTGATTTACCGCCCTCCTTTTTTACATATGTGTCTAAATAAGTAGTGGAGTCATGACAGAAACTTCTTTCACCATGATTCACCATTATTTTCCATAGGGATAAAAATAGATCAGATTTCACCATAGATTCAACAAGATTCCCTATCACCATGACAAACAAACAATATTTTTTTGTTTAACCATATCATTCCCCTCTCTAATATTCACCATGTAACAAACATAGCCTCAGTAAACCAAACTTGATTGTAATACCCATCCAAACCAAACTTAATCATGTAGCTTGGTCAATTTTGATTTGGCCTGATGGTCAAGTTTGATTTCATGTCCAGTCTTAAAAAATTCCAATCCGACAGTTGAATTCAAACTCAAAATTAACCCAAAATTTGATCATTCAAATAAGAAAACTCGATTCCAAACTAAATTTTGTATAGGCTAAAAAATATCTGATGAAAAAGACCTATAATAAACTAACCACAATATAAAAGCAAAGACAATATGATTTTAAATAAAGCTAAATGAAACATTTCTTTTAGTTAGATGGGATCGGATTTGACAACTCTATGCATAGTAAAACTATTATATATAACATAGTCTTTGAAAAAAAACTGAAGTAACCATAATATGAAAATAAATAAGCCAAAATGATTTTGAAGAGAAAAATAGATACCAATGATGTACTATGATGATTTGGTCAACAACTTGGTAAGTGGTGGGAGTTTATCAGGATTTATGAAATACTTGGGCTTTTTTCAAAAAAAAAAGATGGATTTTTGAAAAAGAAAACTATTTAGAATTCATTAAAGTATAATTAATTTCTACTTGAATTAGTGTTTCATTGATTTTATACAATGAAATAAACATAATATCATTTAAGAGTATCAGTCAAATACAAAAGATCGACTAACCCCTTCAAGTATAAAAAAAATGTGTCCATCAACATTGTTGGTGGACGTACATTTTCATATTTCCTTTTACCGATTGTTGATGGAACCGTTAAAGTAGACGTTAGTATCCCTTTCTTCTTTCCAAATCATTTGGCCTTATTTGCTTTTCTGTTATTGCTGGATTTTTTAATTACATTTTTATATTTTCATCTTACTATGTATAAGGTTGTTCAATTCCAAAAGGCCGATTGAATTCAAACTTGAAATTAGTCCAAATTTTGATCACTCAAATAAAAAATTCTATTCCAAACTAGTTTTTTATAGGCTAGACTAGATCTGATAAAAAAAATCTATGATAAACTATATGTAATATATAAAGTAAGGCCAATATAATTTTAAAGAAAGCTAACTGAAAATGTTTCTTCTAGTTGGATGGAATTCAATTTGACAACTATATACGTAGTCAAATTCATATATAAACAGTCTTTGAAAAAAAAACTAAGCCATAATATGAAAAGCAATAAGCCAAAATAATTCTGAAAAAGAAAGAGATACCAATGATCTATTGTGACAGTTTTGTCAACAACTTGGCGAGTGGAGAGAGTTTATATGGATTTATGAAGTATTAGGTGTTTTTTTAGAACAAGTGGATTTTTGGAAATAAAAATTGTTTAGAATTCATCAAAGTAAAATTAATTTCTACTTCAATTAATGTTTTAGTGTTTTTATACCTTGAAATAAATACAATAGCATTCAAGAATATCAGTCAAATACAAAACATTGACTCACCCATTCATGTAAACTTTTCTATCAACAATGATAGTGGGCGTACATGTCCATATTGTGTGTTACCTATTGATCGTCAAAAAGTTGATTGGTATCTCTTTATTCTTTCTAAATCGTTTGTCCTTGTTTTCTTTCCTTTTATAACCAGCTTATTTTTTAGTTAGGTTTTTTACATACTCATCATACTCTATGTAAGGTTGTTAAATTCCAAACCAGCTGTTAAATTCAAGCTCGAAACCAACCTAAAATTTGATCACTCAAATAAGAAAACTCAATTCAAAACTATTTTTTTATAGGCTAGACAAGATATGATGAAAAAGACCTATAATAAACTATCAATAATATGAAAGCAAAGCCAATATTATTCAAAAAGAGAAGGGCAGTTCTCTCTCTCTCTAGGGTTTGCTCTCCCTTCTCACTAGAATCCTCACCGGTGGCTTTCGTTGGGCGGAGGGAGCATCTTCCTTGATGCCTTCCTCCCCCTGGCCCTAACAGTCTAGGCGTAGTTTCGGTTAGTGTAGAGATCGTCGCAGCGTATCGTTTGGTGAAATGGGGGCGGCCGTCAGGCGTCACCTCGGATGAGCCAGGTGGTGAGTAGTGCAACGACGCAAGGAGAAGTCTTGGGTTAGAGGCGTGGCTGGTCGACCTGGTCGATTCCTTTCCGTTCAAGGGTGATGGTTGGAAAGTGCTTACCAGATCGGGGTTCTTTGTTGTCGGTCCTACTCACAGCTTGGTGATTTCGGCGGTGGTTGATTCTGCCGTTTGGTTGTTATCGACCAGTTCAGTGGCACACCCCTCACCACCAACGAAGACGAGGTTGGGCATTTTCAGCAGGCCAGAGGTCCAGTGCCTCCTGAAGACGACGTCCCCCTCTAAACATCGACGCTAGGCCGACTTCTTCGGTTTTGGGCGGCTTACTTGATTATGGCTGGGCGTGATCTTGGTGGCCTGTCGGTGGGTGGGCTCTAGCGGCGTCCTCCAGGATCGATGGAGAGTCCTTCTCCAGGCTCTGGCGACATCCCCTTTGCCCTGCAGGAGATTCATCTCCAGCTCAGGCTTCTTCCCCGGTTTGGGTGTGTGCTTGGAGTTGGCTTCTCGGGCTATCGATGGATGGGTGACTTGCCAACTCTATGGTGGTAGGGGGCTGTTTCCGCCCTCCTCTCTGTCGCATGTGTGTTCTCTGCAGATGAGTGGTTGAATGCCTTCTAGGTGTTCGATGATGTGCTTCTTTGTAAGCAGGAGCATCGCGTGGGGATGGGTTCAAGGGGGGGGCAGATTTCTTCTTCTTCTCTCTTTTGGATCTCTCCTGTTGCTGCGTGTAGCTGAGCTCGTAGGGTCCAGAACATGTTGATCGTCGAATGTTGAAGAGGGGCTGGATACCTACCTAGACTTCACATCTTTAGGATATGAGTCAAATGCCAGCGGAGGAAAGGTAGCTGTCTGGTTCAAGGACACCGTTCGATGGCCAGTTCATTGAAGGATCCTATTGTATTCTCTCCTGCATGTTTGAGCCTCCTCTGTAGCTTTTACCCAGGAGGATTGGAATGAAGGAAGGTGCTCTATTTTATCCTCAGTCACTATGCTCGTTGATGTAGTGAAGGGGGTCTGAATTTGTGTTCCTTATGAAGTCTCCTTGCTCTTGTTCAAAGCTTGGAGTGGTTTTGAATCAGTTATGCTCTACTGTGGGTTTTTTGGTGTTTTTTTGCTGGGATTGTTCTCAATTCTGGAGAGAGTTTTCTCAACCATGGGCATTTAAAGGGGGATTTTGTCTTTTTCTCTAGTTTCTCCTTGAGGCTTGATGCTGGTGGAGTCTGCATTCTCTTTTGTGGTCATTGAGGACAGGATTTCTCTAAAGTCATGTCTCATGGGGTTTGTGGTGGATTGGGTGTAGTTTTTTCTTGTTCAATGTCCATGTTTGACGTTATGACTTGTAACTTTTTTACCCATTTGTTTGATATATCAAGGCTTAGTTTCTTTTAGGGTGATAATGTACCTAAAGTTTTTAGTTATAGTAACACACTTTTTAGACCGACCAAAAACAATATTATTAAAAAAAAGCTAAATGAAAGTATTTCTTCTAGAGTTATGGGATCCATTTTGACAACATTATATGTAGTAAAATTAGTATATAAAGAGGTCTTTGAAAAACAAAATTGAAGTAACCATAATAAGAAAAAAACCAATTAAAAAAAGAAAGACATACCAATGGTCTATTGTGATAGTTTTGTTAAGAACGTGATGAGTGGAGGGAGTTTATAAGGATATTTATGACACACTAGGGATTTGTTTAGAAAAAGATGGAATTTTAGAAAATAATTTTTTTCATAATTCATCAAAGTATACTTATTTTCTACTTAAGTTGATGTTTCAATGTTTTTATACATTCAAATAAATATAATAGCATTTAAGAATATCATTCAAATAGAGAACATCCACTCTTTCCTTCAACTAGAAGATAATTTTATCCATCGACATTGACGGTGGACGTATATGTCCATATTGTCTTTCACTTATTGTTAATGGAACCGTCAAAGTAGACGACTTCTATCTCTTTGTTCTTTATAAATAGTTTGTCCTTATTTTCTTTCCTATTATGGCTAGCTTATTTTTTCAATTAAGTTTTTTATATAATCATCATACTATGTAAGGTCACTAAATTTTAGGGATGGGCTTAGTCTGGCCTTAGAACCACAGACCATGCCACATACAAATTTGATTGCTAAAAGGACTAGACTAAACTTAACTTGACCACTAAAATATGATCAAATTTGGTTAAGTTTGGTCTAAATTCACTAATATCTAGTATCTATTAGCCGTATATTTAACTGAAGATCAATAAAAATATTTTATCACTTTTGATGTTAGGTTATTGGTGTTCCTCAATAAAAATCACTTTAATAATATGACATAAATTTTATTGTCTAAATTAGATGGATGTTTTGTATATCACATGTAATAATAACTATTGAATTGTTTATATATATATATATATATATATATATATATATATATATATATATATATATATAAAGAGAGAGAGAGAGTCAGGCTAGAATACACTCAAGTAGTTTTTCATGATGTAATATTTTTTTCTTTTCAAAATATAATATGTTGATCTTCTTAAACATCTTGTGAATAGTACATATGCAAAATTTGAGCACATTTGGACATTCATAGGTCATGTTATAAAGACTGCAAAAATTTTGCATTTCAAATTAGTTTCACACGTTGATTTTGTTGCCCTTAGATGAGTGACTTACACTCATCCAGATGGGCTCAAAATTTGTATGTAGCCTAGTTATAGTATGATGAGAAAGATCAATGGTTTAGATTTTGTAAAAAAATAGTCTTGATATGCAAACACACTTGAGTGTATTCATGCGATCTGTACACTCAAGTGTATTCTATACTGACTATATATATATATATATATATATATATATATATATATATATATATATATATAAACTACAATATTAATATAGAAGTCATGGCAATATTAATAAGAATTATAAATTTGACATAATCTGAAATATTATTTATTCATCAATGAAATAATGACTATAATAATTTTCTAAAGTATATATATATATCTATATATATATATATATATATATATATATATATATATATATATATATATATATATATATATATATATATATATATAAAAGCACACACATACACATATATAAAGTTGCTCAAGTTATGTATGATCAGTTAGACTATGACCAGACCAGTTAAGGATGGTCTAAACACTTACATTGTGTTTGATATAAGGTGAAAAAATTGATGGTGATGGGGACAGTGACAGTGATAGGGACGGGGATGGTGAGGGGAAAATTCTTTATATAAAACACCCTATAGAAGTAAGAATCATATTTATTAGAACTTTTTTTACATGTTTCTAAATATGTAATGGAGTCTTGACAAAAACTTCTTTCGCCATGATTCACCATACTTTTTCATGGGGACAAAAACAGACCGAATTTCACAATGGACTCACCACGATTCCCTACCACCATGGAAAACAAATAACATTTGTTGTTTTGCTGTTATTCCCATCTGTATGATTCACCATGTAACAAATACAACCTTAGGAAACCAAACTTGATAGTAATACCCATCCAAACCAGACTTAGCCATGCAGTTTGGTCAAGTTCGCTTTGGCCTGATTGTCAAGTTTCATTCTTATCCATCCCTGTTAAATTCCAAACCGATAGTTGAATTCAAACTCAAAATTATTCCAAATTTTGATCACTCAAATAAGAACACGCGATTCTAAAGTAATTTTTATAGGCTAAAAAAGATCTGATGAAAAAACCTATAATACAACTAATCATGATATGAAAGTAAAGCCAATATGACTTAAAAAAATTATAAATGAAAATGTTTCTTATAGTTGGATGAGATCCGATTTGACAACTCTATACGTAATAAAATTATTATATATAAAAAATATTTGAAAAACAAAATTGAAGTAACCATTATATGAAAAGAAATAAGACAAAATGATTTTCAAAAGAAAAAGAGATACCAATGATCTACTATGATGATTTTGTCAACAACTTGGTGAGTGGAGGGAGTTTATAAGGATTTATGAAATACTAGGGTTTTTTTTTCAAGAAGGATGGATTTTTGAAAAAGAAAACTATTTAGAAATCAGTAAAGTATAATTAATTTCTACTTGAATTGATGTTTCATTATTTTTATACATTGAAATAAACATAGTGCGACTTAAGAATATCAGCCAAATAAAAAACATTGACCATCCCCTTCAAGTAAAAAAAATGTCCAACAACACTATTGGTGGATGTACATGTCAATATTGCCTTTCACCTATTGATTATGGAACCGTCAAAGTAGATGGTTGGTATCTATTTATTCTTTCTAAATCATTTGACCTTATTTGCTTTCATGATATTGCTAGCTTTTTTTAAATAAAGATTTTTATATATTCATCATACTACATATAAGGTTGCTAAATTCCAAATCGGCAGTTGAAATAAAACTCAAAATTAACTCAAATTTTGATCATTCAAATAAGAACACTCAATTCCAAACTAATTTTTTATAGGCTAGACACGATCTTTGACAAGGACCTATAATCAACATATCATAATATGAAAGAAAATCCAATATGATTGTATAAAAAAAGTTAAATGAATTTTTTTCTTCTAGCTAGATGGGATCCAGTTTGAGAACTCTATACGTAGTAAATTAGTACATAAAAAGTCTTTGAAAAAAAAAATTGAAGTATCCATAATTTCAAAATAAATAAGCCAAAATGATTTTGAAAAGAAAAAGAGATACCAATGGTCAACTGTGACCCTTCTGTGAACAACTTGGTGACTGGAGGGAGTTTATAAGGATTATGAAATACTACAATTTTTTCTAGAAAAAGATGGATTTTTGAAAATGAAAACTATTGAATTCATTAAAGTATAATTAATTTCTAATTGAATTTATATTTCAATGTTCTTATACATTGAAGTAAATATAATAGCACTTAATAATATCAGTCAAATAGAGAACATCAACTCTCCTCTTCAAGTAAAAAATATTTTTATTTATCAATACAGACGGTGGACGTACATGTTAATATTGTCTTTCACCTATTCTGTCAACATAAATAGGATTACACCTCCATTAGGGCTCAAGATATGCCCAATGGTCACCGCCATCACATCATTTCCTATAGGATCGTCATTGTGTTTCAACACCTTAAAGAAGGTTCAAATTACACCATCATGCTTGTCATACACATGTATAACATAAACAAATATCAATCATAAGGCTATGATAACCACCATTTAACATATTAGGGTTACAACAAAACTTAGAGAGAATATTCCTTCATCATATCATATAAGGAAGCTAAGTATGATTAACCATCATTCATTAATTGTATTAAGTTAAGTTCAACAAGATAGGTGGAAGTGATATTAAATATCACCACCTAAAACTATGTTATAGGTTCCTACACTTACTTAGGTCAAAGAACATTCTTCCAACATAGCATCCATTTCGTGGATGCACAAGGTAAAGCATTATATCGAATCCCATACTATTCTCAAGTGTGGATTCATATATAACTCAAGGTGTAACCATCAGATTGTAGTCTCAAATCAAACCATTAGAAATTAGGGTTCAACAAACCATCAATTTCCATAATAGAAAAACCATCAAAGTGCATTAATTTGAGGGCAAAGGTAAGAATACAAACTCATGGACTTAAAACCATCAATTCTAAATCGTCAAATCGGAACAATCAGATCAGGTGCAGAAAGAAAAATCATATAATCATAAACTATACATAAAACTACCAGTTTCAAGGCAAACAAACCATTAATTCATATGCATTAATCACCATCATTGGATTATGAGAAGACATATGATTATACTCCTAGAAAGGCCATCATTAGTTGACTTCAGAAGCACCATAGGTTGTTGACATCAGTCCATTATCAATTGTGGATTTAGGCCCACCATCATGTCCTGACCCAGTAGAGCCATCGAGTCTTGACCTAGTCGCACCAACAGATGGCATCTCTAGTTGAAAAAACATGCGCAAAACTCCAAGTAAAACCATTGTTTGATGAAGCCCAAGAAACCATTATTTGAAACCACTTAAGGAACATCAAATCCATTGGTTGGTTAAGGATAAAATAACCATCATTCTCAAGCACAAGATGGATCACCAAAATAGAAATAAGTCAAAAACCATCGGTTGGCACAAGAAGGTGAAATAAAACAACATCAAAACCAAAACATCGGGTTGCAACACAAGGAGGGAAATCAACTCAAAGCCCTAAGAAAGAACCATCATTTGACAGAGCAAAAGCCATTATTTTCCACATGCATGCAAGGCCTAAAATTCTAATTCCAAGGAAGGATCATGCTGAAGGATTAGGAGTACATCTAAGGAGCTTAAATTCTCAAAAAAAATAACACATAGGTTTAAACCCTAGGCAAAGATAGCAATCTTTCTACTTAGAACTTTGTTTTCGAGCAAGATCTAGTACATACAAGCTAATAGTAAGCAATAAACATGGAGAAATATATACAAATTGCCTCAAGGATGAAGATGGAGATCCAAACATAAGGGTATCTCGAGGAAAGAAGGAAGAAACCCTAGCTAAGCACTCCACTCAGCCAAGCTAGCTCCTTCTTTAAAGGCAAGCAAACCCTAGGTCAAAGAAACAAGAAAGAAGGCATCTTCAACCTCTAGCTCATGCTCCACCATGAAACACCATGGATCTGAACAAGGAAGAGAGAGAATCTAGGACATCAAGGAAAATGAAGTAAAGGAGGAAGGTCTTACTTGCTTAGATAAAAAACAAGCTAAGGAGCTTTACAATCTTGAAGAGAGGGTAGACCTGAACCCTAGATGTACATGCTAGTAAGATCGGCCAAGCTTCTTATACCTTGGCTCCTTCTTCTCCACCATGCAAGAGGGATGAATTCCAAGTATCAAGGAAGAAGAGGGGGTGACATAGGAATGTGAATAAATAGTTTTCATGCAAGAAGGGAGGCAGATAAAGCTATGGATGAGAAAGAAGAGAAGGGTAAGGCGTCTAGCCAAGCTTGCCATGTCTCCAATGTCAAAAGCATTATGTCCATGCAAACCAGATGGGCCATAGGATGTGGGAGACAAGATGACCATCAAATCTTGACTCCCAAGTGAGACATAGACCTCTAACAATAGGGTGACCATCAGATCCTGACCCCTTGGTCACAAGGGGTGGAAACCCTAGCACTACTATTAGTTTGACCATATGTCTTAGTGAACCATCGATCCAGGGAGCTTCAAGAGGGAAAAAGATCAAACCTCACAACTTAAAGGACAACCATTGGATTCCAACACACAAGGAAATCCATTGGATTCCAACTCATAAGAAGAACCATCGAGCTCTAACACTCAACATAGCCCATCTATGAGAGGAAACCCTAAGTTCAACCCTATGTAGATGTTGCCACAAACCAAGGTGCATCAAGGCTCCCCAAGGTACAAATATCTCAAGCAAGATAAGAAAACATGTGAGGCACAACAAGCATGTGTTAAATTACAAGAAGACCTTAGATATGGGTAAATTGCATAAAAGTCAGAAATAAGCACATATATGCATAACTTGCTTAAACATTGTCCAAACTAGACCAAACTTGAAATTAGCTTTTTCACATGATATAAAAGCACATCTTAGGGTCAAATTAATGTTTTTAGAATTCAATAAAGGTAAGAAAGCATGTTCAACCAAAAATCAAGGTTAGGGGTCTTAAAACCATAAACCCTAATAGGGATTTAGCCCCCAAAATCCAAGCAAACAAACATGGGTACCTCCTATACACCTCATTCACTAACCTCCACATGGTAACTTCCATCCCATGGTAATGTCACCACACTCTCATAGCAGTCATGTTTTCTCCATCAACTCATGTATGTGTCATCTTGGGTCAACATAGAAACCCCCACATAAGAATAATCCTCATCCAACTCCATCTCCAATGTCTGTATCTTTTGTCCTATATTAGGGTGACACTTCCTTGTCATGGAACATAAAATTGCTATGCAACTTGTGCAACTATGGTAGTAAGTTTGCCTTGGAACTCTAGTTGTTTTCCTAAATTTTTGCAATATGCTACTGAATCACTACTTCTTGTATCTCTTTCCTTATGCAGCTTCACAAGGTGTCATGTTTATGCTTCTCTGGTGACTATTTTCATTAAGCACACTTGATTAAACTCAGGTGAACATCCTTTATCTGCTAATGTTTGTAGGATGTATGTTCTTATAAGATTCTCCAATCCCCTACATGGTTCTTTCCGACTGTCCATTTATCTAAGGTTGTGTTAAAATTCCATTGTATCCTTATTTCTATAGGCTTTTAATGTTTCTCATTCACTTGGTGGCAAATGTACACTTGAACATACATGTGCCATACCAAGTTTCACACTTGGCTACCACTGCATGTTCTTCAACTTATGATACCTCTCTGTATTTGTCAGATACTTCATATGTGTTGAAAATAAGTCTCCCCAGATACTCTCACTCAAATCATTAGTGTCTAGAATCATTGTGCAGTGGTGGATGCATACTATCTTGTCACCTGACCTATAGAAGCCATCAAGCTTCCCTTTGTGCTACTCTAATCTGATAACCTACATCATGGTACCATCCATTTGTATACCTCTCATCTATTGTAGTGGTGATGGTATGACTTGTGGTTGCTTCAATGACCCTAAAAATAGAGGTGCTTCCAATGGTACATCCTTCTATTGAAGCAAAAAGAAGTGTTCTCTTATCTTGTATCGACACATATCCCAAATAGATCTTAGAAGCATTATAAAATGTGATTTTTCCTTCCCTTTGTTCTGGTAACACTAACACTAGAACACTTGTCAACTTCTCCTTCAACATCTAGAAAAAATGTTGACACCTTCCCTCCATACAAAAAGGAACACCTTTCCTAGTCAACCTTGTTAGCGTTAAAGCAACTATTTTGACATTCTGAATGGACTTCATGTAGTGTTCTGGTAGGTTTAAGAAGCTTCATATCTCAGTCAATGTCTGGGCTGCTCATGCTTCAGCGTTGTCTTCACCTTATTTGGATTCACACAACATACCTAGTAGATAGATCATAACCCTGAGAAGACACTTTAGTCAACTCGAACTCTCTCTTACTGAACTTGAAACACAGTTATTACTGCTTCAATGATCCTAGGGCTTAGCAAAGATGTTGTCCATTTTGTCGATCATCTTTGAAGTACTATGAGATGTTATAAACAAAACTTCCCACAACTCATGAGAACACGACCTGAGAACTTTGTCCCTCAAGTAGATAAATGTTGTCGATGTATTAGTTTAGTCTAAACGGCATCAACATGAACTCATAGTGACCATACAAGTTATGTCATCTACTCTGATTCTCATATGATGATATCTCGACCTCAGGTCTATCTGAAGGAACACTATAGCACATTTTTACTGATAAAAAAACCATCTATCCTTGGAAGTGGTTACTCATTCCTTGCTATGACCTTGTCAAACTGTCAGTAGCCCATGCAAAACATCACGATATCACTCTTCTTCTTTCCAATCAACACTTGAAGGATCTTCATATCAAACTCTCTTCTTCTAAGGGAAAAGAAACACTGGGAAGTTCATCTGATAAACATCTTCAAACTCACATACTACTGGTACACCTTGGATACTAGGACTCATCACATTAGAATCCACTAAATGTTCCAAGAAGAACTCACACCCCGGTCTCATCAACTTCTCTACCATCATAACCAACTCATAACATATAGGAGGAGTGTTCCTAACACTTAGAAGGCTCAAAAAGCATTCCCAACACAAAACATCATGATTTTGGACTATAGTCCAAATCAACCATGTTCTATCACAAGATATCCACCTTCTAGGATTACAACAAATCCACGCATACCAAGTGGCATAAGATCCACTAGAAAGTTATTTCTTGAAAAGAAAGAACACAAAAGAAAAAAAGAAAGAACACAAAGGAAAACACAATTCCCTCAATGCAACAACATTGTCCAGGGGCTACTAGAAAGGGGTTATCATATCTACCGTCATCATGCAAGTTATACTTTTTATGTATCATTTTCTTTCTCATTTGGTCTCCTTGCCATAAACATAGGAATTATCATGATTATCATACTTCATTGCTCTTTCTTATTGATGATTTATTGTTATTTTGTGTGTATTCTCTTGCTTTATCATATTTTTAATCACTTATCAAGGGTAGCTCATCATATTTCATATTTCGACATTAACTTCTTTTACATGTAATAATAATTTTTCTTTAACACTTTCTTGCACACATACTTCGGCATGAGTTTTACTTAGGTACAATTTTATCCATCTGTCATTGTTCTTATTTGTCTTCTCATGTCACGCTTATCTCAGAAGTTCTCTTTGTATTATGTGCGTTTTATACCTTGAGTCATTCTATTATCACAAATTTATCTCTCTTTTACTTCATTATCGTCTAGAATTACAACTTCAAGAACTCTTCTTTAGCTTATTTGTATTCAGGTTTAGGTTTCATGGTGTCATATATTTCTATTTAGTAACTAAACATTTAAGTATTGGTAGGTTACACTGTGATTTTCATCTTTCTTTAGAGTAAGATAAAGATATTTTCACCATGATTTCTTATTCATTTTGCTATTTAGATCTTTTCAAACTGACAACTTGATCATTATAATAAGAAAGATAACAATCTAAGAGTTCCACACTTACCTTTTCTTTAATAATTGAATACCTGTCCAGGGCATCCAAGTACAGAGTTCAGGCAGTATGCATCTGATAACACCCAAATTAGTGCATATTTTCTATGCATTTTATCTGTAGTTTTGTGCCACTTTAGTCTTAATATGCACTCTTTTGTTCACGTTTTAAGCTTTTTGTCTCGCATTAGATAAAAGTAGTAAAAATAGCCAATAATATAGCTAATTAGCCAATTTTTGACTTATAGGCACCAAAACTAGCCAATTTTGGGACTGTCAAGTACCGAACCTGAAAAGACAAGAATTCCAACAGCTGGCCGATACGGCTGCCTGATATGGTCTGGCTGATACGTATGCCCGATATGGTCTGGCCGATATGGTTGGCCGATACGGCTGCCCGATATGGTCTGGCCGATATGGTTGCCCGATACGGCCTTACCGATATGGCTGCCCGATATGGCCTGCCCGATACAGCTGCCCGACACTCCCCCTGCCTGACACGGTCTTCGTCCAACAGTCATATTGGCCCACCTGATGCCTCAAGATCGAAGCCACGGATGAAGGACACGTGGACCAATAAAAGCTACAACTCCCATCAACTCGCTGCCTATAAATAGCAGCTACCAACCTACAAAGAGAGGAAGAGCCAGAGGGAGGACCCTGCAAGAGCTAGTTCCTAGACCAAGGAGCTAGTGTGTCGAGTTCCCCAAAAGTCTATTGCTCGATACGGTCTTCCCGATATGGTTGCCCGATACGGTTTCCCGATACAGTCTAGAGAGAGAGAGCTGAGGAGTCCAAAGAGACGAAGAGAAGACCCAAGGGCCGAGATCCGACCTGCACAGAGGCCGAGGAGCGAGAGCCACCTCTCCTCTATGGGATATATCTCTTCCCTCTTCTCTTTCATTCTACTGCATTCCTTTATTTCTTGTACAAATAATGTTTATCCATCTTTGTTCGGTGCCAGCTATGTTTATCTATGTCTAGTTAGCTCCTTCTTGGCTATGTAGCCTGATCTAGGCATGTTTATATACTTTTGCCTTAAGCAAGTTGATTCATATCAGATCTAGTATGTTGCATGTTCTATTTTATCTTTCCAAGTTATGATTGCTAGTTTGGTTGATCTCTTACTCGCTTGAACTGTTGTTTCTTCCTGTATCGAGAGATCCATTGTAGGAATAGCTAAGAGATGATAGTTTGGATCCGAACCTGAGAGGGGGAAGATCTGAGGTATTCTGTTCCTAACACCCCGGAATATCCTAAGACCCGAGAGGGAACTTAGTGTAATCTGAGGTGTTGATATGTCATTCCTCGAGAGAGGGTCATTGACATATTGTTGATGGTTTTAGTCACGCATCACAAGAGCGAGTGGGACGACCCCACATGACAGATGCCACCGTGCATACTAGATTCTTGCTTGGGTGTTCAAGGGTTGTCTACACCCAAGAACGAGTGCATAGACTGCCCCGTTTGTGGGTACATAGCCTGGAACTCTCTTTCTCTATTTAGTAGAATCACGAGATATGTTTTGTTTTGTTTTGTTTTCTTTGTTTTGTTTTATATCATGACAATCCGCTAGACTAGTTTTAGCACTTACTTTTATCGACTATCATCTTGGCTTATCTGACAAAAGAAAGAGATATGTGGCGTCCTAAACGTCACCACGTCCCTGTGTTGGACCCCGTATATATACTTTGACCCCGTAATAAAGTTGAGGGGGCCTAGAAGGTTTCAGGTTATAAATTTAAAGCTTGATTCCTTCCTTTGTCCCACGTTCGTTTCCAAACACGAGAAAAAGGCTGATCAACTTTTGGTGCCGTTGTCGGGGACGTGGTTTTCCACATTTACACGCCTAGTGGATTTTTGTTCTGTCACTATAAGCATGTATATACATGCATAATTTTCCTCTTGCTTTACACATACTTGTTCATATATACTAAATCACTTTTCTTTTTCTCATACCTTTTTTTTCAGCCATGGACCTTACTTCCGCAAGACAAGTCATCTTGTCCACCTATCCTCCTGAGTTTTTCCACAGTTCTGACTGCTCGCAAATAATTGAAGGTCATGCTCTGCAACTAGTCGAGTTATACTCACCTCCACCGTTGTCATATGTTGAAATTCCAACAAAGGAGACTGCCAGTCAACCATCGACCCCCATTCTATCATGGGATCAAGAACTGATTAAGGCAGTGGAGTTGTCTAGGGAAAGTTTTCAAGCAGTCACCTCCTTAGCCCCTCATCTCCAAGAAAATTTCGATCCAATGCAACAACTGCTAGAAGAGTAGGATCGTCATCTCAAAGTAGCCACCGAGGCTGCAGACTGCAGTAGAAGTCTAGTTCAAACTGTTGCACATCAGTTTGGTACAGCAGGTCAACAACCGATGTGCATGGCAGAATCGACGGGTCTCGAAAGAATTGCTTCTCAAGTACAACAACTTCATGATAAAGATGTTGAACAAGGCAGGAAGCTCCAAGAGCTCATTGATTTATTTACAATCCAATTACAAATGCCATCACAAGATAATGAAGACGTTAATCATCAGGACCATTCCATTGGGTATGAAGTGGAGTATGCATCACCATCCTATTCAGACCATCAACTAGATTCACCAGGATTTTTCTGTGAAGACCAACCCACTCTAGGAAACCCTTCATTATATCCAGATGACCCAGCTGATGAACTAATGGAAGATATGAGTCATAGACGTGAATGGATCTATGATGACGATGATGAAGACTCTAAAAGCCAAGTTTCCTCACAGCCAGAAGGTTGGCTAGAGGAACCAGAGTCAGATATTGAACCAGACCAGAGTGACATCTCTCATATTGAGACTAGCCACTTCACTTTGAGCAGTACGCCAACCATGGTTTGGAACAACTTGTTCGATGATGATGATGACGACGACGATAGCTGCTCGACATGGACTAGTGGGTATACTGACGAAGACGAGTTGGAGCAGCACGAGCTGCCATTTACACCCATACCTTTACAAGGTAGGGTGGATGTCAAGGGGGAAGGATGGACGGTTCACTACAACATGGCTGCTGAGCATGAAGATACCCCTGGCCCCACGCCAGGTGATAAGCTTGGGGTGGTAAAACCACAAACTGATTCTTTGGGGAGTACTTCTTGTTCAGAAGATGATTGGATGACTCAGATTATACATGATGATTTATCTGAGCATCCAACCTCAAGTGCAGCGATGGAGAGAGAAGATATGAGGTCTCAAGATGACATCCAACCTCTCTCATCTATCTCATCCTGTGTTGACATCCCAGGACCTTCATTTTCAGAATCATATAATGAAAGGTACCATGAGGATGATATGCCAAAGAATTCATCCTAGTGCAGTTCAAGCCACTTCCAACACAAAGATGACTTCACCGAGTCGCCAGATTTCACTTCGCTTCTTCAGACTCGGTAGGGCCAACACATCCGCCAATTCTACTCCTACTATGTGGTGGAACCCGTCGGCAAGACACAGGTGACATTGGTCCCAAAACTTAGGATTTGGGATCCCAATGTCGTTATCGTGGGGCAACCACCCCCTTTTCTATTACCCACCCTCCCGCCCTTTTATTACAATAAATTTTGCTTTTCATGTTCTTGTTGGTTAATTTCTTTCCTCTAACTGTTTTGATATCATTGCACCCATGCATCATCTTTAGAACTTCAATAACTGTCATTAAACTCATGCATTCCTGCCTCACTATTTCAAGTTTAAGTCTTTCTCGAGGACGAGCAAAATTTTAAGCTTGGGGTGGTAGGCTTCTCCCTTCTTTTCTCTTCACCCTTCTTGCATGCATGTCTATTTCCTGCATTTAGTCTTAAATTTTCAAAAAATTTCATCCTTTTAGCTTTGCAATTATGGCTATATGGTGTGAATCTAATAGATAAATGCTTGACTGTATGCCTAGATGCACAGTTTTCATCTTAAAAATTGCTTGACCTTTTGCTTGACTTACTCTTTGACTCTTTCCTTGAGTTTGGAAATAAATCTAAGGTTATGTCCCTTTTTCATAGCTTAAAGCTAAATTCCCTTGATCTATGTGGTGAATGGCAAATCCATGGTAAAGGACCATTGGAATGAGCTAAATCACGATTAAAGTCTCCTAGCTGTGAATTTCACAAGCTTGCCTCTATTCTAAGGATTCTTGAATCATAATTGCAACTTTTCACATAGGTGTCAAGCGGGTCATGATAAGTTTTGAGCTATGATCAAAATGAAGTGTTTTCCTTGATGGACTATGTGCCTTCTCACATTAGATTGAGTCAAAAAGATGAAAAACATAAAAATGTGCAAAAGAGGCTTGGCCACCCACAAAATCCCAAAAATATCTATATAGTTCTCACCCAAGCCTAAAAATAGTATGCAGATGATAAAAGCCTGAGTGTGAATAATAAATGAGCGCTTGTTTTCTCTTTTAGGAGAGTTGAGGATGGTGTTCAGCCGGTGTATGACTGCGCTCATGAACGCGGGTATGTCGCGCCTGGTAGTATCACTCCAAATGCTCATTAGAGAGTCACTAGGAACCCCCTAGGTGACCTATGAGACAATCTTAGTAGCAGGGTTGGTTCAGGCGCAGTACGAGGAGTTCATCTCACCGCTTTGGACCAACTGGTCTGGACTAGAGGGACTGTTGCTCGTTACATGGACCAACCTGACGCAGATCGGGATTCTCAGAAGTCATTAGAGTCTTTCTGATTTGGTTCTTAGGACATGAATAAGTGAGAAGCGTGGTATTCCTGATTGGTTTGCATGGATTCATGGTAATGGCTCATTGCTCATCACCTGTGTGATCACCTATGTGTCAATTCTTTCATGTTTAATAATTATGATTCAAACCCTCATGAGTATCAGCAGGCTATAGTGAATTCGCTTAATCTTGCCTGGACGCTCTTTGATCTTACTTTGGAAGGATTGTGCATGATTGGTGGGGGTTTGCTATGAAATGACATGGATCATGAGAATTGATGTTTTAAACTATTTTTCTTAACCTTAGCATTTATTGCCAAGCTTAATTTGGATGTTATATTTTTGTTCTTTGAGCACAGCCTTGCTTGAGGACAAGCAAGTTTTAAGCTTGGGGTAGTTGATAACACCCAAATTAGTGCATATTTTTAATGCATTTTATCTATAGTTTTGTGCCACTTTAGTCTTAATATGCACTCTTTTGTTCATGTTTTCTGCTTTTTGTCTCGCATTAGATAAAAGTAGTAAAAATAGCCAATAATGTAGCTAATTAGCCAATTTTTGACTTATAGGCACCGAAACTAGCCAATTTTGGGACTCTTAAGTACCGAACTTGAAAAGACAAGAATTCCAGCAGCTGGCCGATATGGCTCCTGATATGGTCTGGCCGATACGGCTTCCCGGTATGGTTTGGCCGATATGGTTGGCCGATACGGCTGCCCGATATGGTCTGGCTGATATGGTTGCCTGATACGGCCTGCCCGATATGGCTGCCCGATATGGCCTGCCCGATACAGCTGCCCGAAACTCCCCCTGCCTGACACGGTCTTCGGGCGACAGTCATATTGGCCCACCTGATCCCTTAAGATCGAAGCCACATATGAAGGACATGTGGAACAATAAAATCTATAACTCCCATCAACTCGCTGCCTATAAATAGCAACTGCCAACCTACAAAGAGAGGAAGAGCTGGAGGGAGGACCCTGCAAGAGCTAGTTCCTAGACCAAGGAGCTAGTGTGTAGAGTTCCCCAAAAGTCTATTGCCTGATACGGTCTTCCCGATACGGTTGCCCGATATGGTTGCCCGATACGGTCTGCCCGATACAGTCTAGAGAGAGAGAGAGAGCCAAGGAGTCCAGAGAGACGAAGAGAAGACCCAAGGGCCGAGATCCAACCTACACAGAGGCCGAGGAGCAAGAGCCACCTCTCCTCTACGGGCTATATCTCTTCCCTCTTCTCTTTCATTCTACTGCATTCCTTTGTTTCTTGTACAAATGATGTTTATCCATCTTTGTTCGGTGTCAACTATGCTTGTCTATGGCTAGTTACCTCCTTCTTGACTATGTAGCCCGATCTGGGCATGTTTATATACTTTTGCCTTAAGCAAGTAGATTCATATCAGATCTAGTATGTTGCATGTTCTATTTTCTCTTTCCAAGTTATGATTGCTAGTTTGGTTGTTCTCTTACTCGCTTGAACTGTTGTTTCTTCCTGTATCGAGAGATCCGTTGTAGGAATAGCTAAGAGACGATAGTTTGGATCCGAACCTGAGAGGGGGAAGATTTGAGGTATTCTGTTCCTAACACCCCGGAATATCCTAAGACCCGAGAGGGAACTTAGTGTATTCTGAGGTGTTGATATGTCATTCCTCGAGAGAGGGTCATTGGCATATTGTTGATGGTTTTAGTCACGCATCGCGAGAGCGAGTGGGACGACCCCACAGGACAGATGCCACCGTGCATACTAGATGCTTGCTTGGGTGTTCAAGGGTTGTCTACACCCGAGAATGAGTTCATAGACTGCCCCGTTTGTGGTTACATAGCCTGGAACTCTCTTTCTCTATTTAGTAGAATCACGAGCTCTGTTTTATTTTGTTTTCTTTTCTTTGTTTTGTTTTATATCGTGACAACCCGCTAGACTAGTTCTAGCACTTACTTTTATCGACTATCATATTGGCTTATCTGACTAAAGAACGAGATATGTGGCGTCCTAAATGTCACCACGTCCCTATGTTCGACCCCATATATCTTCTTCGACCCTGTAATAAAGTTGCGGGGGCCTAGAAGGTTTCGGGTTATAAATTTAAAGCTTGATTCCTTCCTTTGTCCCGCATTCGTTTCCAGACGTGAGAAAAAGGCCGATCAACATCATGTTCACATGTCATGTTCCTTAGCCATCATCTTAGTCCTAGGTCCTAGTGTTAGCAAACCTAAAGCTCTGATACCAACTTGTGAATACCCATCATGCTAAATGAAATTACTCAAAACCAACGAACGATAGATCAATGATTAACCACATAGATGAAAAAGGAATAATTCAAACTGATTTATTCCACCAGCATAATCAAGAACATTTGCATAAAGTCCCAACATCGTGTATATATTTGTATATCATACCAAGTATCTTTTACAAATACAGTGTCCTCAGCTACAAGATATACATAAAGAAGATTGTTATCCACATATACCACATGTACAAGCGTCAGAATGCTACCAAACCTGATTCAATTGAAACATCATATACAAACTTTCCTATTCAGACCTGAGAGTAGAGGGATGACTTCAGGACACTAGACATCTAACAACCTTCTCTAAGGTCCTTCACTACAACTCCTCCTCACTGCCATGGGTCTACTGCCACTGCTACCGATCATGTAAAAAAATGTAGTGACCCACGATGTGAGACATATGTCCCAGCGAGAAATATAACTCTCAACAACACTTATTGACTACAAGGATTTAAGTAATATAAATAGATATGGTAGATTATATAATAGAATAAAACTTCTTTAGGAGCAGACTTAATCAGAGTTTTATTCATAGGATTGCAAGGTTAACATTATTCTCAAAAGATAAGGTGTAGTTAACATCATGGGCATAACTATCATCATAAACATATCTAACATCATCAGTAGGGGTAACAATATAAGTATGGCTAGAAGCAAAGCATATCAAAATTATCTGTATATATAACAACATAAGTATGTATACTTTCTCTTATTGCACTATACATCATCTATATGTGAAAAGAGCAATCAAGTTTATCACCCAATGTGAAGTGTTGTGTATAACCTTAATAAGATATGTTACATGGATGTATTACATATTTTCTTAATCCTTGGGGAGTTTGAATCGTACCACTCAAAGTCCAACTAACCCTTGTGAAGTTCTATTAAGTTCTGTACAAGATCTAGGAGAGTCAGAATCATAAGATCTCTCCCTCTCAGTCAGTATGAGTCAAAATACAACTGTATATCAGTCAACCTACCTTCAGATACATATGGTCAAGATGTCAACAACCTAGTCTATCCTTGGTGTAGGTCACAACACTAGTAACCAAGGTACACAAAACCATATCATCCGAGGTACAACCACATATGTACTCAATCACATCACATATATAAATATCTATGACACAACCTCAATTTCTCTTAATAGGAGGCATAACTGCATCCATCCTCCATAACCTTGGTATTAGGATGACAAGGGCACATAGTTTCTCACACCCGCGCATACTCAACAATTATGTATATGACTCTAAGCTTCCATTAGGAGTGCTCATTTCACCATCCAGCAAGTCCTAACACTGGAGTGGTTCTATGACATAGGGAACTACATGATTAGGGCTTCACTTGATTAGTTAATGCCAATTCGATGATTTAAGGTTGCATCAAACAAGTGGGAATACAAACCATAATTCATTTATAACAAGTATTGATATATAAAAACTCCAGAAGATATAAAATGCATGAGACATATTCCTCATTTCAACATCACATGGTATTATTTCATTACCATCCATGAGACTATACTTGTCATCACACCATCACAGGATATAAGTTCGTATCACACTATCCCAATGTACCAACCCTTGTCAACATAAAGAGGATTACACCTCCATTGGGGATCACGATATGACCAAAGATCATTAAGACCATCACATCATTTCCTACATGATCATCATTATCTTTCAACACGTTGAAGAAGGTTCAGCTTGCACCACCATGCTTGTGATACATAGGTATATCATAAGCTAGAATCAATCATAAGGTTGTGATAACCAACATATACAATATTAAGGTTACAACAAACATTAGAAAGAATATTCCTTCATCATATCATTCAAGGAAGCTAAGCATGATTAACCACCATTCCCTAATCATATTAAGTTAAGTTCAACAAGATAAGTGGAAGTGATGTTACAAATCAGCACCTCAAATTAAGCCATAGGTTGATACACTTACTTAGGTCAAATCACCCTCTTTACACATAGCATTCCCAGCCAATTTATGG
Source organism: Alisma plantago-aquatica (assembly GCA_963693085.1). Taxonomy (NCBI): domain Eukaryota; kingdom Viridiplantae; phylum Streptophyta; class Magnoliopsida; order Alismatales; family Alismataceae; genus Alisma; species Alisma plantago-aquatica. Next base: position 1,876,627,490 of record OY856409.1, on the reverse strand, counting down.
ATGCACAAGGTAAATCATTAGTCTTGAATCCCATACCATTCTCAAGTATGGATTCATACATAACTCAATGTGTTACCATCAGATTGTAACCCCAAACCGAACCATTAGAACTTAGCGCTCAACAAACCATCAATTTCCATAAAAGCAAACCCATTACAGTGTATTAATTTGAGGGTAAATGTAAGACTAAAAACTCATGCACTTAAAACCATCTATTCTAAATCATCAAATCAAAATCATCAGATCAGGTGCAGCAAGCACAAACCATCAAATCATTAACCATACATAAAACAATCGGTTTCAAGGCAAACATAACCATTAATTCATATGCATTAATCACCACTATTGGATCATGAGAAGCTATACACCTAGAAAGGCCATCGTTTGGTGACTTCAGAAGCACCATCAATTGTGGACATCAGGTCCACCATCAATTCTGGACTTCAGGTCCACCATCGAGTCTTGACCCAATGTAGCCATCGAGTCTTGACCTAATGGGACCATCATATGTCACACCTAGGTGGGAAAAATAGTCCCAAAAATCCATGTAAAACCATCAGTTTATGAATCCTAAGAAACCATCATTTCAAACCACTTATGGAACATCAAAGCCATCAGTTGATTTATGATAACATGACCATCGTTCTCAAGCATAAGACGGATCACCAAAACAACACTAAGTCAAATACATTGGTTGGCACAATAAGGTCAAACAAAACAACATCAAAACCAAACCATCGGGTTGCAAAACAAGTAGGTAAATCACCTCAAAACCCTAAGAAACAACCATCATTTGTAACAGTAAAAGCCATCATTTTCCACATGCATGCAAGGTCTAGAGTTCCCACTATGAAGGAAGGACCTTGGAAAAGGATTAGGAGTACATCTAAGGAGATTAACTTCTCAAAAGATACCACATAGGTTCAAACCCTAGGCAAACATAACATCTTTCTACTTAGAACTTCATTTTAGAGCAAGATGGGGTACATGCAAGCTGAGAGTAAGCAATAAACTTGGAGAAAGTTATATAACTTGCCCTAAGGATAAATATGAAGCTGCAAATAGAAATGTAGCTCTAGAAAGGAGAAACCCAACCTTGAGAACTCCACTCAGTGAAGCTAGCTCCTTCTCCAAAGGGAAGCAAACCCTAGGTCAAAGAAACAAGAAAAAAGACATCTTCAACCTCTAGATCATGCTCCATCATGAAACACCATGGATCCAACCAAGATGAAAGATAGAGAAGGTAGGGAAGAAAGGAAAACAGAGGAAAATAGGAAGGTCTTACTTGCTTAGGTCAAGAACAAGCTAAGGAATCTACACAAGCTTGAAGAGAGGGTAGATCTGAATGCTCGGTGTACATCAAGAAAGACCAGACAAGCTTCTTCTACCTTGGCTCCTTCTTCTCCACCATTCAAGAGGGACGATATCCAAGTAGAAAGGAATAATAGGAGGTGATCTTGGTGTGTAAATAACTCATTTGCATGCAAGTATGGAGGTATGTAAAGCTATGGGTGACAGAGAAGAGAAGGGTAAGGTTTCTAGCCAAGTGTGCCATGTCTCCAAGGTTAAAAGCATCATGTTCATGCTAACAAGCTAGACCATCAGATGTGGGGCCTAGGAAGACCGTCAAATATTGACTCCCATGTGAGCCATTAACCTCCAACATCAGGGTGACTATCGGATCTTGACCCCTTGGTCACAAGGGGTGGAAACCCTAGCACCACCATCGGTTTGATCACCTACCTTGGTTAACAATTGATCCAGAGAGATTCAAAAGGGAAAACCACCAGCCCTCACATTTTAAGGGAGCACCATCAGATCCCAACACACAAGGAAAGCCATTGGATACCAACTTACAAGAAGATCCATCGAGTTCTAGCACTCAAGGTAACCCATCTATGAGAGGAAGCCCTAAGTTCAACCCTATGTAGATGTTACCACAAACCAAGGTGCATCAAGGAACCCCAAGATACAACTATCTCAAGTACGATATGAAAATATGTGAGGCACAACCAGAATGTGACAAATTATAAGAAAACCTTAGATATGAGTAAATTGCATAAAATCCAAAACACACACGTATATGCATAGCTTGCTCAAATAGTGTCCAAACTAGACCAAACTTGAAATGTAGATTTGTCACATGACCTGAAAGAACATATTTGTTGGCTAAATTGACATTATGATAAATCCCTTTGTTTCGATGATGACAAACATTTCATTCTTGTTGATCTAACGTGCTACTTGAGTGTTGCAGGAATAAGGTGGATGACAAAGTACTAGGGAATCTATACGCTTAAATATTTGTAAATTTCATCAATTGTAAACTTGTACAAATATATAATGTACAAGTACTTAGACTTCATGTAAATCAAGCGTTAGATCTCCTCTAGCCAATCACTACACTTAGATAGGTCATCCCCTTCAATAGTGTCATATATGCACACTCATAAACACACTTAATGCCTTAAATTGAAACATTGAAACATAGGCAATCTCGGTCGACAAACTTCTCGATCGAGACACTCTCGGTCGACAAACTTCTCGACCGAGAAAGATCCAAGTAGCCGTTAGACACAGATGATAAGGTAGTTGGCAGTTGGAGATGAACGTTGCAAACACTTGATCCAGAGAGCCTGTCGGTCGACAAAACCTCGACCGAGTAGGTATCTCGGTCGACAATTCCTCGACCGAGATGGACTCTGACAGCAACTGCAGAATTAATTAATTAGTCGTTGCTAATGCAACCAACTTGTACCTAATGGCTAGTTAAGCACTTAGAACCCCCTAGAAAGTGTCTAGAACGTCCTTAAGCACTTGTAGGCCATTCCTATAAATAGGACATGCCTTAGGACACCAAAACTCATCAAAGCTACACTTGTGATACACTTGAGCATACACTTACAATTGGCAATCTGTTTTGAGAAATTGAGCAACACTTACATTGGCGATCCCTCTACTTGCTCTAATTTTGTGTCCTATAGGCTAGTATCTCCTATCCACAACAATCACACGTGCATATACATTGGTTAGGAGATCTACACGCTTGATATAGGCAAATCAAGCCTTGTGTTTCAAAGGATAAGTGTAATTTCCTATTTCCTTCTTGTTCCTTTTATTCTTTGTATTCTCCTTGCTACTCCTAGGGTTGGAGGCTGCGGATTGGAGAAGGTTCTTCTCGGTGGAGAAGGTGGACTTCAGACTACTTCAAGAAGGCTGTTGCAACGGGAAGCTACTTCAAGAGGAAGGCTACTTCAAGGGGGAGCTTGAAGTTACTTCAAGAAGGCTGCTTCAAGGTTGGTGCAACTACTTCTAGGTGAAGGCTATCTGAAGGGTTTGGTGAAAGAATTGTAATTTTATGTAAAGTCCTTGCGAGGTAATAAAATTTGATTCTTTCAAAATCCCGGTTGGGTAAGAAACCAGGTAGTGGACTGACTTCCTTAGTATTTGCTAAGGTTGGAACCACTCTAAATCCTTGTCCCCTTGTCCAATATTCTTGTGGTTGGTTGTTTGAGTTAAATAATTTTTAAATTACTATAAAACCCTATTCATCCCCCCTCTAGTGGTTTTTCAATATTATGGTTAAATAAAGGTTTTAAGCATCCAACCAAGGTAAGAAAGCATGTTCAACCAAAAAGAAAGGTCAGGTGTAACATACTAGATTTCATACCCTACCCTAGAAATTTGATCTTTTTGGGCTTAGATAAACAAGGTTGAGGTTAGACCTAGAAGATGTTTAGTATGACCCTAATATAACCTAATTCATGTAATAATCACCCTAATGTAACCTAGTGTTCTGACATTAGTCTCAAGCCAATAATGGATTCATAAAATATGTCACATGATGTAATAATGAATTATATAAAATCACATACAAGATAATCACACATAATTCTTTTGGTGATAATATTAAGATATGGAACATAATTGAAAGATCAATAGTGATAATAATGAAATAATGTGATAATAATGGCCACAAATATTAATTATGACATAACTCGTTAAAAGGAATCCCAAAAGTGGAATCTAAGTTAAGAATCGTGTTCCTTGGGTTCCAATTTCCTTGGGAGTCAAGTTTCACATTATTCACATAATAATTATTAATTTAATTCAATTTGGAAAGAGAAGATATAAGTTTTCCCCAAAATATCAAATAAAATATTAAATGAATTCTATAGAGGAAAATAAATTTGGATTTGTAATCTACATAATAAATATAGCCTTCGAGTGAATTTTCATCCAATCTGGAAGATGTTTGATTAAAAGATGAAATTTGGAGAGAGAAAGTGTGTAGAACCTTCAAAATATTAAATAAATGTATAAACAACTCCAACATGTAAAATTAAGGGCCAACTTTGTATCCAACACATTAAAATTGACTTATGGGTGAAGTTTCCTTAATTTTAAAGAATTTTAATGCCCTTAATGCATGAGGAAAGATAAAATAAAATCTGATTTATTTAACACATCAAAAGTTCTCAAAAGACAATTCTAATTGCATATTCATATTTCTCATATAAAAAATAGATTGGGTGTCAAATTTCATTTAATTGGGGGACTATTTGCACCCTTAAAAGAAGAGATAGAAAAGGATAAATAATTAAATAAGACACTATAGTTAAAATCATATTTGGAATATAATTGAATGTCACACATTGTGTGTGATCTGGACCGCTGGATTCATGATCCAACGGACCACACCTCATCACCTAGCTCAGGTCGGAGTGGGTAGCTGGCCACCCACTTTTGTGATTTTTAAATTGCGATTCTCGCTCATTTCTTAATCATTTTGCATGATTTCTTCGCTCACACTACAAATTTGATTCTATATCTAACAAGCCATTACTCATGGTTGCTCATAGTGTATTTGTGATTTTCCCAAATCGACCGACATGGATCTCAAAACCCCCTCATGTGGAGCCCTACAACTACTCCCAAGCCTACATATACACCAAAACATTCGCAAGGCCTTGTGCAAGTTTGCTCTCGCGCTAATTTCTTTGAAATTCCTCCCACATCCCCCCATGACTGGATCTTTCCATGGAGTTTGCGGCACCCCTTCCTCTCTCCTCTGCGCACCTCCGCCTCAATTACTTGATTCGGTGAGTTTGGCTCTTTCTACTCATGCTTTCTGCTGTGTTGATTTTAAGTTTGCTCTAGAATCAAGGATATGCCCAATTCTGGGCTTGAGCAGTAGCTCACTACTGCCCAGCCATGGTAGGGTGAGACGAAGGGGATTATCCCTGTGTGATTTTTTAGTTTTGCCCCTCCGCTTGCTCACTTCTTCGTTTTCTCATTTGAGAGCAAGATTGTCTTTTAACCTTAAAAGTTCTCCTTGCTTTGAAGCGGGTTTGTGCACCTCCATCAAGGCGTTGACTGGTGACTTGGCCGCCTTTCATTGGGCCAAGTCACAGGTCGACCCTCTCTCACTCAGTTGATTATGTGTCAATTTTTGATTGGTCGGTTTAGTAAAAATCATAACTTTTGCCTCATTTTTCTAAAAATTAAGCAAAAATATGTTTTGAAATTGGAGAATTGTGATCTTTCCAATAAAAATACATTCAAGGCTTGGTTTTAAGTTTTATCATAAGGTGTTTTCTAAAAATGCATTTAATAGATAAAAATCACCAAAAATGCACTTTTAACCTCATAACTCTAAAATAGACAAAATTATATGTTTTCTTAATTAGGAGAACCTAGTAAGATAAATGGTGATGTTTTTAGAGTCTAAATTGGGGTTTTATTTACAAAGTCCAAAACTAAGATTTTCTTTACATTAATGCATATGAAAAACCCTAATACATGTGAATACTTTGTAATTAGGCAAAGTTGATCTTGGATACAACTAGATTAGTGAAGAGTGTTTGTAGGACACATGTTTGAGGTATGTTTTTCATATCCTATTATTCAGTGTTGAGAATTTCACCTATATTTTCTTTCTTCTGGTCATATGGACATTAGCCTATACACAATGTCTTTTCTTTTGAAAATTATGGTTCATGTGAACTACCTTAATTGTTATTGATCATGTGATCATGGATATTCTTTTGGACTCTCTCTTATTCTATGAGCATGCTGGAATTATTTTATGATATGTGTCCACTTTGAGGTGGATGTTTATATGTTGATATGTGGTTCTTTCCCACCATGCTAGTGGATGTATATATGGCACATTATGTGATGGATATTTTTGGATGGATGTTCTGTCTTTCCTATTCTTCTTTATCTTTTGATATGCATCATGTGGTGACTACTAGTATAATGTTGAATGTGTTTTTATGTGGATGTCAAATTCCCACATGTGAATGCAGATGTTAAATTCGTACATAATTATATACATGGGCAGATGTTAAATTCCTGCTCGACAGATGTTGACATACTTTGCCACTTCCCTATTCTAGAGGGGATGTATACAGTTCCCCTTCACCCTACATTTTTGGTAGATGTGTATTTCCTACCTACATGATATATTATTCTAGTTTTTTCACCAATGTTACACATGTATGCCTTGTATATATACTCTTTTGCTTCATTCTTATTTTGTTGTTCATTTCTCTTGATACCCACTTGGGTTGTACTTTTCTCTTTAATGGGAAGCCTTTTATATTTTTTGTTCTTTATTCTTTTAAATTTCTCAATTATCTATTTAATATGCACATACCGGCCTTTGCTGATGACTTCTACTTTTTCTCTTCTTTATGGGGTATGCTTCCAACCCTAGGTGAAGGACTTGGATGATATGGCATGAAGATATGGACATAGCTTAAGGAGTTAAAGCTTGGATACAAAGTTGTTACAATTTAGATTTCCCTCTACTAGATCCTTATGATGTACCCTTTATGTAAACCCTTATGGGAGACGATGTTGAGGTACTGTTGTATTCTTATGATAAATTGAATATAGTCAATATTTTTATTCCGCTGCTAAACTTTGGTGTTATGATACATTCATGTTATATTAATTGGTTTCATCCCTTTGTAAAAGATTTTATGTTGGTGTTTTGGGATGTTTCCTTTTTATTTTAGTAGGGAATGGTTCCCCTCTGGTATCCCACTCCTTAAATTAGGGTTCTTACAACCATAAACCCCTAATAGGGATTTTTCTCCCAAAATCTGAAGCAAAAAAGATCGGTATCTCCTATGCACCTAGTCCACTAACCTCCACATGGTTACTTCCATCCCATGGTGATGTCACAACACTCTCATAGAAGTCATGTTTTCTCCCTTGAATCTTATGTGTGTCATCTTGTTTCAACATAGAAACCCCCCACATACGGAATATCCTCAACCAACTCCTAGTGGGATAGATTAGCTATGAATGTGACTCTATCAATTCATTTCTTTTTCATATGAGATGAATTTGGATCTCCATTGTCTATGTCTCTTGTCATGTACTAGGGTGACACTTCAATGTCATGGAAGATAAAAACTGTTGTGCAACTTGTGCAACTATGGTAGTAACTTTGAATTGAACTCTAGTTGTTGTCCTAGAATGTTTCCATTTGTTGTTGAATAACTATGTCTTGTATCTCTTTCCTTATGCATCTTCACAAGGTGTTATGTCTATGCTTCTCTAGTGACTGTTATCGTTAAACACACTTGATTAAACATTATTAGTTGTATGTTCATGTCATGCAGGTCTGTTGTGCCCACATACTCGGTGGCTCACACATTCTTCAGCCTCCCAAAGGTCTTCCTTGGACCCTATGACTCAACATTTTGGGTAGGTGCTCAGGACTGAGGTGTTTATTACCTATTAGACAAATTTTTTATTGTTTTCATTAGCTTTTCAAAAATAGATTGGAAGGTTGGGTCAACTAAGGCTGTAGGGTCCAAAGGATGGGGGATGGGTTGTTGTAGACCCACCTCGAGTACTCCTCCAACTAATACTTGTCTCCTGTTGCCACCTCTAGGCTATAAAAAATTACTCTCAGCATGTTCTTCACATTATCCAAACACATGTGCATAACAATAGACTATATTTAGATATGATAGATACATAAGAACATACACAACAACCTAAGTCATATGTCCTTATATATTTAGAGAACCTAAGGCTATATGCCAACTAAACTTTGACAAGTCTGGTCATATTGATGATAACCTAAAAATGTGTGGAAACCCACAAGGCGAGACCCAATGTCTCAGTGATATGATACAACCTCTAATAACATTTATTTCTTACAAGTAGGTTATGAAATCAAACCAGTTAAAGAAGATAGTATTACTGATTGGAAAACTTCGAGATGTATACAAGACAAACAATCATAGCTAAAGCTAAAGGTACAAATGTTTATGTGTGAAGGGATATGAGTGACTTATGATACTAGAAGGAAAGAGCAAGTGAATAGTTATCATCCAATGTGATTTACCAAATAATCTTAAAAATACAATACATGGATGGATTATATATTTATTAATCCTTGGGTAGTCTGAGGCGTGCCACTAAAACTATTGGTCGACCACTGCAAATTCACAATCCATCCTGTATAAGATCAAGTAAGAATGAAAATGTTAAAGACCGCTTCCCCTCGGTCAATAAAAAAGACAAATGATAGTGTTACAACTTCCCAACATACTAAAAAACTAGACCTAATCTACCTGGACACTAGCCACTCACTAAAACTAGAGTATAAACCCTCAATTTTTAATTACGACCACATCAACTTTCTATCACATAAAATTCAAGAAACGGCCTCAACGGATCTCTAAAACTATTTAATAAGGATGACAATGATATACACTCTCTGCACATGCATATAGTCAATAGTATATGACTCTGAACTCCTTTTGGATTACTCGTTTCACTATCCAACAAGGTTTGGCATTAAGGTAGTTCTACTATCATAGGGAACTACATAATAAAGATTACAATTGATTAATTAAGTCGATGAAGTATTTTTTTACTGCATCATTTACAAATGAGCTCCTAAAACTATCTTATAAAATAAGATATAGGACATAAAAATATTTCCATATTACTCCATCAAGGTATGATTACCAATCCTTTTCCATAAAAAGGATCGAGTCTCAAACTGGGACACATAAAAGAGCAATGAGTCATTTATATCATAATAGTGATAAATCCTTTAGGAATCCTATTAGCTTCCAAAACTTTGTAGAGGGTTTCACAAGACATAAACAAGGTTTCACCCAAAATTTCATCTTCAAAATCCATTAGATGAAAAATATATGCTATTTTTTAGAATTAGGTAAGCACATGTTCAAAACCTATCATGTATGAGCAACCTTCCTGAATAAAATTTCATCCAAACATCATTTTAGCACCAAAACAATAAATAAAAATTGTAAAATTTCATGGAATGGCTATCATACAAAAAGGATCAACATGTGAGTCGGATTTCCTATCCTTGGGAACCAAAAAGAATTGAAAGAGAAATTTTTATAAGTCTTTGTACTTGTACTTTGAAAATATGTTCTTGTACAGTTAAAGAAAATATGTATATATAATGTAAATTATTCTTAGAGTCTAGAACAGACTTTGAGATTTGAATTATTATTTTAATCATACAAAATAAAGCATAAAGGATTATTGTTTAATATAATATAGATTTTTAGAACAAGATTAACATTATTCTATTATAAGTAGAAAAGAAACACAGTAAAAGTTACATCTCTTGCCTAAGGGGTAAATAAAAATGCCGCACAAATAAAAAAAAGCAATATCCGAGATTTATCCTTCAAAATCTCCAATAGGTCTCTTATGTCAAAGAATGAGGTGTATCTAGAGAAAAGGAAGAACAAAAGAGGGATTTTCATCCATATGCCTGCGTTTCCAGCTAGAAACACCATAGATCTCGACTATGGTATAAGATAAAAGGAAAAAAAACAAGAAAAGGGGTAGAAGATAGTATGTGTACCGAAATAAGGTGAGGCTTATATCCATCCTAGGGGAGCTAGATTCAAGCCATGCAACAATATGCGCTCACAATCCTTCAAGACTTTATCTCTTTGAGCCACCCCCAATCTACTGATAGTTTTTCATTGGTCTCTAGTAGCACCACATTTTTTGGATAAATGGTTCATTTAAAGCAAGCAGGGAGGGGTATATATAGCTAGGATGGAAGAAAGAGAGGTCAAAGGGTCTAAAGAAACATTTACATTAGTCAAAGTGGCATTTTCCCATCAGTGTGTATGTCCAAAAAACCATTGGTTTACAACCATATAGAATAACCATTGCTTTACAACTGTCAAAAAAAATTATTTGTTTAAAAATGTGCATAACAAGCTTTGGTTGACATACCAGAACAACTTTTGATTATCACACTTCTGAACAACCTTTGGATGACATATACAGAACAATTTTTGGTTCTTGAACATGCATAACAACCTTTGATTTTTTTTAACATGTAGAATAACCTTAAGTTGTCACACCTAGAACAATCTTCAGTGGAGACACTCAGAAAAGTTTTTGGTTGTTGAACATTCAGAACAACCTTTTGGTGGATGAAATCAAGCAAACATTTGTCGGTGCACATACCATCACAACTACACAAATCTCATATAAGAGATTACTACCTTTATGCAACAAGGTTCAAAAGCATTCAATTAAGATGAAAAATATCATATTATAAAGGAAACTTTGTAAGAAAATGTACAAGCACCATAATTGTAGTTAGGTCCATAAAAATGCATTATTAAATTGCATACTAGAGCAAAGAAAGTCCAAATTGGCTCAAATTTTGAAACATAGCTTCATCAACTGATATTAAAGTATAAACTAACATTTAACTTGGAAACTAAGCACTCAATCAAGACAAACAAATATGTTTAAAAGTAAGCTAGTTTAAGGGTCTTACACCAATATACTAAATCCAAAAATGATTTGAAATTTTACATTTTAAGCTTTTTTAAAATTTCAAAAAAGAAGAAGCATATGAAAGGATGCCTAAACATAAAAATTGAATTTCATCAGTATATGAATGAATAAAATGTATCATTTTTATATGTGCATCACATGAGTGTACTTTAATTATTTATAAAAACCTTCATACATGATGTAAATACATGTACAACATGTCATCATCTCAAATGGTACACATGGTAATATGTTAAATAGGATGTCTTGGGCATGAATTCCCTCAAGGAAAAATTTCAAGAAAATAAACCTCTTGGTAAGTGAACCGAACAAGGGCAAGCCTCTCTTTGGATAACATTCTGGTGGGTATTGCATGAGGGTGACCTGCGACCACAAATTATATCACAAGGTTTACCTGTTTGGGTTGGATCCAATGTGTCCATACATAGGAGAAGTTCCTTTACAAAGTTGAATATGTACATTTGTATTTCTAACAAACATAACTATGTCAAAAATGGGATAGCACATATGCACCTATATACATGTATGTAAAGAAATAAGTCTACACACATACATATGCACATATACGTGTAGAGATGTATATTTACATGTGTACATTTACATATGTCTAACAATATACATATATCTCTATAAGTACTTACCTGAATTGTGGAATTAATTTTTGAAACACCCATTTTAGTTAGATAAGGACCAAAATCATATATGTGCCACAAAGTCCCAGTTGGTTAATACAATTTGTATAATTTAAGGAAAAACCTAATAACAATTGTAAATTACTCTAATCTAGTCAATGGATCTTCATTTTATCATTAGCTGAGTTGAATTAGGGCCTAACTATTTTCTATCTAAAATAGAATTATGTACGTTATATAGGACCATAAACATGGCTTAAGAGTTAATTGAATCAATGGGAGTGTGATGATGATCCCATATTTTATAATAACAATTGTTTACTTAAGATAGACTTATAATTAGATTAGCATATCCCCCTTCCCAAACATGATAATGACGGAGAACAAGACAATAACATAATCTACCACTATTTGATTAAGTTTAATAAGTAAATTTAACAATTACAAATTCATAATGGCCTCGCTAATTTAGAATTTTAGCTAAGGGTACTTGATATGGTCTATTTTCTCTTGGAAATATAATTTAATTTGGGGCCAAAAAAATCCTAAGTTTCTAAGGCATTTTGAACCCTAGTTTGCAAAATTCAAATTTAAAATTTGAGGTTATTATTGGATAAAATAATGAGTAACATATGTGTTTTACCTTACACCCATGGCTTATGTAACATATAGTATCATTTTTACTAATACAAAGTATATTAGGAATACTACGAGTCAATTGGTATCACAAATACATAAACAACCTTAATATTTTATATTTAATGAAAATTTTGTTGGATTTTGGGCTCTAGAGGGGGTGAATAGAGCTTCACAATTCTCACATGATAAGTTAGACCTTCAAATTATATCAATCAAAACTAATAGCTTAAGAACGATTTGAAGTCCTAACTAAGCAATCATAGAAAGGATGAAAGAAAATAAAACATGCACTTGGAAAGGTGGTTTAGAGTGGTTCCGATCTCCAAACTAGGAGATAGTCAATCCACTACCTAGAGAGGTCAAACTCTAGGACTTTGCAATCTGTGTATACTTATATTCATTCATAAGAGATAGAAGGAGACCACCATACATCCATGGACTTACCTACTCAAGACAAGAGTCTTCCACCTACACAAGGACTTACCCACTTGATCAAGATGTCTTCAGCCTTCAACAAGGACTTATCCACACTTGCATCAAGTCATTGGCCTTATAGGATTTACCCACTCTTCTTGAATCTTTGACTTTCCCTTCTCCTTCACCTGGAGAAGATCTTCACCGCTTCTTCAACCTTGAAAAAGAACAACAACAACGTCACCTTCACTCACTCAGTGTAGCTTGCTTCAACCTTTGCTCTTTGAGAAAGGGGGTAGAGAAGATGAAATGGAATGAGAGATTTACACACACATGGAGGTAGATCTCTTACAACTTGCCTAACTCACTCATAATCAAAACATGCTTTGTAATTTATAGAGATAAAGGGGCTCAAAGAGTTGCAACACACTCAACTATAGCAAGGACTTATAATAGCATGAATGAGTAAACTTGGAATGAACTCCAAGGGGTCCTATTTATAGATGGGAGTGTTTCCTTGAGTGTGGGGATCACTTAAGCAAAAAATATAGCCATTTTCCAAGTTACAATGGATCTATTTTCACTCACAACAACTCACGAATGGTTATAATCACTTTTTTTGCATTTTCCATACAGTACATTCGGTCGAGATTCAATAAAGGTAACTCGACTGATCCACTAAGTCACAAAGCTAATTTTCAAACTAGCAGTCAAGTTTGTTCTAGAAAACTTGAATGATGCTTCAAAATTAATTTTTCTTAGTTGATAGATCAGTTGAGCTTTGTGAGTGTGCAACTCAATCGATTGGTCATCTTCAGAAAATCCATCACTGGATCGGTCGAGATTTACAACTCGATGATAAACAACCAGTGATAAATTTTCTAAATTGACTTTTAAGTGACCAAATGTTGGAATGAAGTGTCCCTAGTTTTTTTTCATCTTAGTTACAAGTCATACCATCAATACAAGTGATTAAAAAATTAATCTAAGTTCATTTGGAGTGATTTTCCAAAATGCACACTTGCATTGCTTTTGACTTGAACTTGAACAAGCTAGGGCTTGTGTAATTTGATCCGTTTGATGTTCCTAAAGCCTGAAATCAATCTTGAACAAAAATATTAGATACATAGGAATGGAATGGTTAAGTCATTATTAAAATTTTTGCAATATATAACTCTCAAGTCAACATTCTCCCCCTTTTTGACAAAGAAAAACCATTCCTCAATCATATTGAAAAGGATATGTAAAGTTACACCTTTGCCTTGTGAATGGCAGAGGGATTCATGATTTTGACAATGTGAATTGCTCCCCCTCAATTTATGCTTACTCTTACCTGCATAGTTAGTCTTTATACATAAAAAATATAACATGTATACTATATGGTCCTTTAGCAAGTCACATGATAAAGCATATATTCAACAAGAAAAGGATCACATAGGCAATAAAAGCAATATGGTTGAGCTTCAAGATATTGAACTTCTCTCCCTCTTTTGACATTATCAAAAAGAAAGGGGGCTGTAAGAGCACAAAAAACAGGTCTTCTCCAAGCACAACAAAAAAAACATACATCCACAACATAAAACGTGCAATCTCATTAGCATACACCAAACAGAGATGAGAGAGAAATAAGAAGTCTAAGTTTTTTTTGAAAGTGGGACCGAAGTCATTTTATTAACCCAAATCGTTTTGTGCTAGTACAATGACTTCATAATCGAAATTATCAATGCTAAACAAGGAGAACTCTAGCATGCGTGCCTTGGTGGCTAATAGATGACTGACTCTATTTGCCTCACAGTACACATGACAAAAGTTTATAGCATGAAAATCTAAGGACGCTGCAACGATCTGCTTGACAACACGATCCTCGTAACCTCGCCCATGGTGTCCAACCTTGATGGCTTGGACCAGGAGCAGACTGTCCGTCTCGACCACCAGTTCAGTGAATCCCATTCTGCGGGTCTCCGTCAAAGCTCCTCTCATCGCCAAAGCTTCTGCCATGAGAGCTGATGAAGCATGGCCAAGCTGTAGCTGGAGAGTTGCCCTAATCTTCCCTTGCCCATCCCGGACGATAGCACCACCAGTAGCTGCTGCTCCTTGCTGCCAACACGCGTCGACGTTCAGCTTGAACACACTCAGTCCCGGCGGCTTCCACGGTTTGGCTCTTGGCGTCGTGGCCTCCTGTCCCACCGCCCGCTTCTTCCTGTCTTGGTGGTGTTGGTAGTCACGGACCGTGTTGGTGAAGCTAGCTACCAACGTTGCCTCATAGAGAGGTGTCTCTTCAAAGATAGCCTTGTTCCTCGCCGTCCACGCTATCCATATCATTGTCGCCAGCTCCGCAGCCACCTCCTCCTTTGCATGATTAACCAGGACCTGCAGCAGATCGTCAGTGCTGCCCACCAGATCGGTGGTGTCTTTCAGTTCCGATCCACCGCAAGCCCACACTCGTTTTGCATAGTCGCATCGGAGAACCGCGTGTAGGTCGTCTTCCTCCACCTGTTTGCATCTTTGGCATAGGTTTGTCTCGGTGACCTACCTTCTATGTAGCCTACACATCGTTGGGAGTGCTTGCTTGCAAAGTCTCCAAACAAAGTGTCAAAGCTTAGGTGGCCATTGCTTTCTCCACAGTTTATCCCACTCGCTCCCCTATGCCATCGGTGCGCCGTCGTTGCCTTTAGTAAAATACAGGTAGGCCGACCGGGTAGTGAACTCCCCCTTCGGGTCGGGCTCCCACCCGAGCTGGTCCTCTTCCTCCATGTTACTGAATGGAATGCTGAGAATTCTGGTATGCAGTGCAGCCGGCAACAGCCTACGGACGCGTTCCTCATCCCATGCTCCTTCCGCGTGCTTTATGAAAGATTGGACACAATGTCCGTCATCCATGCTATCCTCCCCCCCTCATGTTGTCGTGCATTTATCCTTCCACAATGACCGGGAATCCATCTATCGCTGAAGGTGCAGATCTTCGTCCCCTTACCGATGCGCCATATGAATCCGTCTCTAGTGTGTTGCATGGCCCCATGGATACTCTGCCATGTGTAGCTCGGACCATACCCAACGTCCGCGTCCAACACATCTTTCCTTGGGAAGTACTTGGCTTTTAAGACACGTCCCGCGAGGGATTCTGGATTTGTAGCTAGTCTCCACCCTTGCTTTGCCAATAGAGCAAGGTTGAAAGCTCTCAGGTTCCGGAACCCCAATCCTCCGTTGCCTTTCGGTTCGCAAAGCGCTTCCCAACTAATCCAATGTATCTTACGTTCCCCTTCTTTGGCTCCCCACCAAAATCTCGCAATCATCCTACAAATCTCATCTAGCAACCCGTCTGGGATTTTGAACACACTCATGTAGTATGTTGGGATGGCTTGGACGACTGCTTTTATGAGAATCTCTTTTCCCGGTTTTGATAGAAGCTTTTCTTTCCAACCTTGTAATTTCTTCCATATCCTATCCTTTATGGAGCTGAAGACTTGTTTCTTGGATCTCCCCATTGCCGTAGGCAGTCCCAAATACTTTGCATGGCGGTCTACCTCCTGCACCTGTAGGCTCCTTTTAATATACTCCCTTCTGTCTTGTTTTACATTTGCACTAAAGGCGACTTCCGATTTCTCGTAGTTGATCTTTTGTCCTGACGCTCTTTCGTACTGGCTGGTAATTTCAGCTAGAAAAGAGCACTCCTCTTGGGTCGCCCTCGCAAATAGGATGCTGTCGTCGGCAAAGAATAGATGAGATACTCTTGGGCCATTTCTACTGGCTCTCTCTCCATGTAGACGTCCATCCCTATTTGCTTTGTGAAGAGAGAGGGAAAAAATTTCAGCGCAAAAAAGAAATAGATAAGGGGATATAGGATCACCTTGGCGTAGACCTCTTGTCGGCTTTACGGTTCCTGTCCTTGTCCCGTTGATGACGATTGAGTGTGAGACGCTTGAGACGCATTCTTGTACCTTCGACCTCCATAGGGCGGGAAGGCCCATCTTCCCTAAGCCTTGTCCAGAAAATCCCATTCAATCCTGTCATATGCCTTACTCATGTCCAATTTGAGTGCCATAATCTCTTCCTTCCCTTTCTTTTTCTTCTTCATCATGTGAAACATCTCATATGCCACCAAGGCATTGTCAGTGATCAGCCTTCCTTGCACAAAAGCACTTTGGTTTTCGGATATCATCTTGTTGAGAAGCGGTTTTATCCGGTTCGCCATCACCTTGGTAATAATTTTGTAGGAGACATTGCACAGACTTATGGGGCGGAATTCAGAAATTTTCTTTGGTTGTTGAACCTTTGGTATGAGAACTATGTCTGTCTTGTTGATGTCATTCAGCTTCTTTTTCCCCCTCCACCAATCTTGGATAAAATTTATGAGTGATCTTTTAACAATAGCCCAAAAAATTTGGTAGAAAACCGCCTTCATACCATCCGGCCCTGGAGCCTTGTTGGGATGCATTTGTTGAATTGCACCCCAAATCTCTCCTTCCGTCGGCAAGCTATCTAGCATCAATGCTTCATCGTCCGTGATCACGCTGTCCACCCGATCAAAAATGTGATCATCTATCGTTGGGTTTGACATCTTAAATAGGTCTACAAAGAAGTCAACCGTGATCTTTTTAATCTCTTCCGGTTCTTGCCTCCACCTTCCCTGGGAATCCTCCAGTCCTACAATGTGATTTCTTTTTCTCCTTTGACTCGCTTTATGGTGGAAATAGCTGGTGTTTTTGTCCCCGTCCCGCATCTCATTTGCTCTATCTCTCGCGTGCCAATAGCTTTCTTGCAACCTGAGCAATTCATGGACCTCATCAGCTAACCGTTTACATTCCCTTAGCATCACATCATCCGGCGGCCTGTTCTGTGCCTCTTGTAAATTTTCTTCAGCCTTCTGTAACCTTTTCTTAACATTATTGAATTTATCATCCGCCCATTTTTCAAGTTTCTCTCCACAGTAAATCGTCCTCTCATGCAAGTCACAGCCCAACGCCTCGTTCCACGCTCTCTCAATCACCTGTCTGCAATCCGGGGCCGAGAGCCACATAGTTTCAAACCTGAATTTTTTTTCATGTTTTTCCTCCTGTCTTGAGTGCGTAGCCGTGATAAGAATAGGGGCGTGATCTGAGAACTGTATCGGGAAATGTCGTACCCGTCTGACCTGGAACATGTTGCACCACTGCTGATCAGCTAAGAATCTATTCAGGCGCGCCTTCATCCTTGTTTCCTTCCTTTTTCCCCGGTGCCACGTGAAGATGTTTCCTTGGAAGCCCATATCTTTCAACTGACAATCTTCTATTGCCTCTCAAAAATTCCTCATCTGACATTTAGCTCTGCTCTGCCCGCCTTGCTTTTCCTCGTCTTTTATAATTTCATTGAAGTCTCCCCCCAGAATTTTGGGAAGCTGGGAAACCCCGCAAATGTTTCTCATGAGATTCCACGTGGCCTGTCTCTCATGCACTGCTGCCCATCCATAGATACCCATGAACCCAAACCTGTCAGTGTCCCCATCCCCTCCCACCTCCGCGTATATATGATGATCCGAGAACGACACCACCTTCACCAAATCCCCCTCCACCACAGACCAAGCCCCCTGCCTTCCCTATGCTATCCACTCCAAACCCATTCTCAAAACCACAGCTCCTCCTCAACTTCTCTTGTTCCTGACTTCTAGACATGGTTTCCGATATGAAAACCAAGTCGGGCATCTCTCTCCAGCACCTACTCCGGAGAGACGAATCCAGTCCAAGGGTGCCCATCCCCTGGACATTCCAACATAAAATTTTCATTGTTGTTCGCAGACCCGGTCTGCGCCTAGGCCTGCTACTTGGGAACCAGTTCCCGTTGCACATCCGTCTCCTCTACCTTTCTTACCATCCGGACCCTCCTCCACGTCTACCCCCATCTCTCCCATAGTTTCCTCTCTGTTTCTTTTGTCACCTGCCCTCCCTCGATTAGTTCTTTCATCATCCCCCCTCAGTTGTATAGATCTTCTTTTACTCAAGATCTGTTCTTTGTGCCGGCGGAGCCTTTGACCTCTACTCTCCACTTTTCCCAACCCCGCATGGAAAGGGTTCATGATCACCTGTTGACATGGTTCGTATTGGGCTTCCTTCATGATTCTACTTACGTCTTCCCTGTGGATTGATGCTGCTGTTCTGACCTCAGTCACCCTTTCAGCTGTAGTGTCCTCTGCGAATAGTGCTCCTGTATAGCTCCCACCGTCCTGTTCCTCGTTGTATGTCGGCAGCGTTGGTTCTATCTCCGGTGGTGTCTCCGGTATCGGCCTCGCCGGTTGGAACTCCGTCTGGTGTTTGTTCTCCCTCTGCTTGCCTTTCATCTTTTCTTTCCCCCTCACTCTCTCCATGTATTCAGGTCCTACAAACTCCCTCCACGCTTCTTCTTCAAGTTCTATTCTATTTTCCGGTCTCCCTCCTTCCACCATCGTAGTGCCCGTTGGCGCCTCCGCGTTAGCCCTGTCCGTGTCCAATCTCTCCCGTGCTACCCCGGAGGCCTGCTGTGGAGTTGCTGCCCTTTGTTCTTCTTCCCCTATAGTTGTTGTGTGTCTCCGTTGCACGGTTTCCTCCTGCCTTGCCGCCCCCGATCCCTCCGTCGGATGCTTCACAAAAACGATGGCTCTTTTAGGTTTCGCCGCCCCCCTAAGCTCCTCCTCCACTGGTTTGATCCAGCGTTTCACCGGCGACGCCTTTACCCAAGGCCCCCAAACCCGTGGTTGATTCGGTTCCTCTTCTTCCTTGGTGCAGTCTCGATCTGCATGGCCTATAATTCCACACAAGAAGCAATACGTTGGCAGCCTCTCATATTTGATATCGATCTGGATCATCTTGCCCTCCTTGTTCCTTATCTTCTGCCATTATCGTATCGGTTTCGACACGTCCACCTTCACTCGGACCCTACAGTAGGAGTCCCAGCCCCAACTGGATTGATCAACCTCTTGAACCTCCCCTATCTTTGTGGCGATTAGCCTCACCACCTCCTCCGATCTGTAACCAAGCGGCAAGTTGTAAAGCCGCACCCAGAAAAGACACTCTTTTAGGTCAACTTCCACCGGCGTCTCCTCGGAGCATATCTCCTTGACCACCAGCAGATTGTTATCAAAATTCCATGGGCCTTCCTTCATCACCTTCTCCCTATCTCGCCAGTGGACAAACTGGATCACGAATACATTGCTTGCAATTTGGCGGAAGGTAGCCTCTCGTCTAAGTCCCCACGCTCCAATGAGCGTCCTGGTCATCGCCGGGAAATTGTAGGGTCTTTCTGTCATCAGTCGCCCCACCAGGGCTAGTTCAATGTGTTCCCCGGTTGTTTGCACCTGCGTGCGCCTGAAATCTATCACTTTGTCCTCCTCGTCGTCCTCCACCGAAAGTCCTGCACATCTCACACTTAGCTCGTCCGCCATCACGGACGGAGGGAACCTACAAAGCAAACAGAGATAACACCGCGGTGTCCGCGGAGGGTGGACTCGCACGACACCGTCGCTCGCCCAACGAATCGCCGCAGCGAAACCCTAGGCGCGGGACGGGGGCGAGAGTAGAAGTCTAAGTAATAATCAAAATATGGTTAACCAACTCATGAGATAATAGTAAAGTAAAGAGTAAGTGTACATATGATTAAAATTACAACAAAGAGAGGATGCCTCAAAAGCAACTACAAGCCAAAAGGATGAAAACATGATGATAAATAGTACAACTCAGAAAATGTGCCTAGATGTTTTTAGTACAAAATAGTCTAGAAAGATATATATGATCAACATATATAGTCGTCATCTCTGTATGAAGGTGCAGTAGATACAACAGCATCACCTTCATCACTAGAACCAATGTAACATACCCGATCTTAGACCCTACCCTAGAAGTTTGACCTTTTGGGCTTAGTTAAACAAGGTCGGGGTTAGATCTAAAAGAGATAGTATAATCTTAATGAGTTAATGCATGTATAAATCACCTTAATGTAGCCTAATATTTCCACATTAGTCTTAAGCCAATAATAGACACATAAAATATGTCACATGACATAATAATGAATAACATGAAATAATCACACATAACTCTTTTGGGTAATAATATTAAGCTATTGAACATAAATGGAATGAGAAATAGTGATAATAATGAAATAATGTGATAATAATGGCCATAAATATTAATTATGACATCACTCATTAAAAGGAATCCTAAAAGTGGAATCTAACTTAAGAATCACGTTCATAGGGTCACAATTACCTTGGGAGTTATGTTTCACATTATTCACACAATAATAATTAATTTAATTCATTTTGGAAAGAGAAGATCTTAGACTTTCCCAAAATATCAAATAAAATAATAAATAACTCCAAAAGAGGAAAATAATCTTGTATTTGTAATCTACATAATAAATATAGCCTTTGGGTGAATTTTCATCCGATTTGGGAGATGTTTTATTAAAAGATGAATCAGGAGAGAGAAATTGTGTAGAACCTTCCAAATATTAAATAACTGTACAAACAACACCAGATGTGAAATTGATTGAAAATTCGTATTCATATCATCAAATATAACTTGTGGGTGAAGTTTCATCAACTTTGGATAATTCTAGACGTCTCTAATGCATTAGGAAAGAGAAAATGTGATTTACTTTAAAAGAATTAAATAAAATAGCAAAAGTCTCCAAAAGGGAAATCGAATGTGAAAATCAGATTCTACCTGTCCTAATTAGGATAAGTATCAAATTTCATTTAATTTGGACCTTGTTTGTACCTTAAATTGAAGAGAGAGAAAAAGGGAAATAATTTAATTAACACTTTACAAAATTTGGATTAGGAAACACCAGCCCGCATAAACAGTAACTACACACCAATGTTTGGTATTCTGGGCATAACTCCTTCATTTTTTAATAAATTTCACAAAACAATTTGAGTTGGATTGTAAATTTAATTCTGCATCTATCCATACCATATTTGTATCCTAACATTGAGAATTCGAGAAATGCCTCAACTTTTTATTCAAGTCTTCTGAAATAATTTCTCACACCCCCCTTATAAATACCTCTACCCCGATCTTTCTCGATTATTTTGTGAACCTCCTGTCATCCCAATTTCATCCTTTCGTGAGTGTGTGGATACTCGTGGTAGTTCTTTGATTTCACCTTGCATCGTTGATTCACCCAAAAGCCGAACATGGTTCTTGGTTTGAGTTTGCGACACCGCTCCCCGACGTCATGTTTATTTTTCATAGCATAATTGGACCTCAGGTAAACAACTCTAGCACTTGTTCTTCATGATCGGTTAGTTAGTTTCACGAACTAATGATAGAAAAAGTTTTCCCCCAAACTCTTAGATAAATTTCTTCTTGCCCATCCGACCTCTCTTCTTCTCTCACAAATTCCCTACAGATTTGGCTTTTTTTAATTTTGTGATTGGTTCAGCTTCTAAATTCATATCTTTTAATCTACTGGTCTAAAATTATAAATAAATATGTTTCAGAATCAGAAAAATATTCTTTATCTAATAAAAATACTTTCAGCGTCTGATTGTAACATTTTGAAGAATGAATTTTGCAGAATAAAATACACGTATAAAACTCATAATAATTGTAACTTAATCATATAAACTCCAAATTGGATAAAAAGATATGTTTTCTTAATCAAGAGAATCTAATAAATCACTTGGTGATGTTTTTAGAGTTTAATTCTAATTTAATAAAAATATGATTTTCTTGGGTTGCAATATAATCCCTAATTAATTATTTCCATATAATATGAAATTAGGTGAAGAGATATTCTGTTTGGATCTAGGGTGTGGACTGTAACCTGATACACATATCATTAAGGTATGTTTTCATCCCCTATTATTATATGTTGAGAAATCACCTATATTCTTCTTTCTCTTGGTCCTATGGACAATAGCCTACACATATGTGTTTTCTTTTAGAAATCTTGGTTCATGTGAACTACTTTACTTTGTTATTGATTTTGTGATCACGAATATTCTTGTGGACTCTTTTCTTATGCCTTGGTGCATGTTGGACTTACCTGATTATATGTGCCCACTTTGAGGTGGATGAAGATTTGGTGGTATGTGATATCTTGTGCCCACTTGCATGTGGATGTATGTGTTGTCGATTGTGTGATGGAAACATTGTATAATTCTTACTATACCTTTTACTTGCCTCTACATTTAACATGCTATGTGATTAAGTAGAACCAAAATAGTATAATAGCATTGGTTTTGGGGTTATGTGCCCCATACCCATGTTTCAAATTTATGAGGTTTAGCCCACATCATATATATTTGGAGTTTGGTTATGTGCCATTCTTTATCATGTTTCAAGTTTATGATGATAGGCCGCCATTATTATTTATATTATTCTAGGGTTATGTTTATCTCACATGCATGCAATATGATGTTTATGGATTATGGGTTATGTGCCCTAATTTGATATGTTCTTATGTGGCACCACTTTTATGTGTTGATTTAATGGAAAGTATCTCTTTTATTGTAGAACAATTCTCTTGATATCCACTTGGGTGGTACTTTTATTTTCTATGGGAAGCTTCTATTTATTTTTTTGTCCTTTGTTCCATATATTGCTCGATTTACTTTTAAGTATGCACATACCATCCTTTCGTGATATCTTCTATTGTTTCTCTTCTTTCCGGGGTATGCTTCCAACCCTAGGTGAAGGACTTGGATGATGTGGCATGAATATTTGGACATAGTTTAAGGAGTAAAAGCTTAAAGACAAAGTTTTTATGGTTTAGACTTCCCTCTATCTTATATCCTTATGTGGTATCATACATGTAAACCATTTTTGGGAGATTATGATGTTCTTTTATAACCTTATGATAAATTGAATATAGTCAATACTTTACTTCCATTTCTATACTTTGGTTGTTTTGAATACCATACATAAGATTTGAAAATTGTTATGATGCACCAACTCCAACATATCTTTTGGGTGTGTTTGGACTGGAGGTTTTATTCTTCAAAATTTTAGTAGGGAGTGGATCCCCTCTGGGTCCCACTCCTAACAACATGGTATCAGAGCCCATGGTAGTTAGAATCTGACTATTTCAATTTTATCTTCCTATTAGAACCATTGACTTTGCTAAGTTACCCCTGGGTGAGATGTTCACCTAGATTTGATCAATGATGATATTCTAATGCAACGAGATTTGATATGAGGATGAAATTAGGTTATGAGGAGTGGTAAGATGAGGAGATCTTGTTATGGAAAATTATGACTTGGTTTCCACATTGATTTTGAGCTCACCATTGTTTTATATCGCTTGATTTTTTGAAAAAAAAATATTTTCAATTATACTACTATATCTACAAAATTTTTTGGATTTCATCAAAGTTTTCCTAAACTAAGTCATAATAAAGTGAGATATTTTTGGTAATGAAACCCTAAACCTAGTGCTAACCCTAGTTTTGACTTTGGAGTTGTGACTAGGATTGATATAAAGGTGTAGTTGTCCTACCCTATGACTTTTGGATGTTTATGTAGGGTTGTTAGTTTAGAGACAGAAGGACCTAAAACTCAATCCTAGATGGTGTGATTACTAGTTGGATACATGGGAAACATAAATCTCTAGAATTTTCACAACTAAAACATATGTGGGTAATCCCAAATGTTGTTTAGTTGACTTTTTAGGTTGAACCTTTTAAGGGGTGGAGAGTAGTTGTTTGTTGATGTTTGGTTCAATAGATTTCGAAGATTAAATCCTTTTAAGGGGTGGAGTGTTGTAACATACCAGATCTTGGACCCTACCCTAGAAGTTTGACCTTTTGGGCTTAGCCAAATAAGGTTGGGGTTAGATCTAAAAGAGGTTTAGTATAATCTTAATGAGATAATGCATGTATAAATCACCTTAATGTAGCCTAATGTTTCCACATTAGTCTTAATCCAATAATAGACATATAAAATATGTCACATGAGATAATAATGAATAATATGAAATAATCACACATAACTCTTTTGGGTGATAATATTAAGCTATGGAACGTAAATGGAATGAGCAATAGTGATAATAATGAAATAATGTGATAATAGTGGCCATAAATATTAATTATGATATACCTCATTAAAAGGAATCCCAAAAGTGGAATCTAACTTAAGAATCATGTTCCTTGGGTCCCAATTGCCTTGGCAGTCAAGTTTCACATTATTCCCATAATAATAATTAATTTAATTCATTTTGAAAAGAGAAGATCTTAGACTTCCCCAAAATATCAAATAAAATAATAATTGACTCCAAAAGAGGAAAATAATCTTGGATATATAATCTACATAATAAATATATCCTATGGGTGAATTTTCATCTAATTTGGGAGATGTTTGATTAAAAGATGAAATTAGGAGAGAGAAATTGTGTAGAACCTTCAAAATATTAAATAATTGTACAAACAACTCCAACATGTGAAATTGATTGAAAACTCATATTCAAATCGTCAAATATAACTTGTGGGTGAAGTTTCATCAATTTTGGATAATTCTAGACGTCTCTAATCCATTAGGAAAGAGAAAATGGGATTTACTTTAAAAGAATTAAATAAATTAGCAGAAGTCCCCAAAAGGAAAAACTGATGTAAAAATCGAATTCTACATGTCTTAATTAGGCTAGTTATCAAATTTCATTTAATTTGGACCTTGTTTGTACCTTTAACTGAAGAGAGAGAAAAAGGAAAATAATTTAATCAACACTTTACAAAATTCGGATTAGGAAACACCAACCCGCATAAACGATAACCACAGATCAATGCACAGTATTTTGAGCATAACTCACTTGTTTCTTAATGAAATTTCACGAAATAATTTGTGTTGGATTGCAAATTTAATTCCACATCTATCCATACCATATTTGTAGCATAATGTGGAATTTTGAGAAACGTCTCAACTTTTTCTTCAAGTCTTTTGAAACAACTTCTCACACATCCCCACTTATAAATACCTCTACCCTAGTCTTCCTCGGTTATTTTGTTAACCTCCTCTCATCCCCATTTTATCCTTTATTGAGTATGTGGCTGCTGATGGTAGTGCTTGGATTTTGCCTTGCATCGTCATTTCACCCAAAAGCCGAACGTGATTCTTGGTTTGAGTTTGCGGCATCACTCCCCGACATCATGTTTATTTTTTGGAGCGTAATTAGACCTCAGGTAAACAACTATGGCACTTGTTCTTCATGATTAGTTAGTTAGTTTCACAAACGATCAATGGACAAAGTTTTTCCCTAAACTCTCGGATAAATTTCTCCTTGCCCATCCGACCTCTCTTCCTCTCTCTTCAATTCCCTACTATTTTGACTTTTGCTAATTTTGTGATTGGTTCATCTTCTCAAATTCATATCTTTCTAACTACTAGTCTAAAAGTTATAAATAAATATGTTTCAGAATCAAAAAAATATTCTTTATCTAATAAAAATACTTTCAGAGTCTGATTTCAATGTTTTTTGATGTATGAATTTTGGAGAATAAAATACAAGTATAAAACTCATAATAAATGTAACTTAATCATATAAACTCCAAATTGGATAAAAAGATATATTTTCTTAATCAAGAGAATCTAATAAATCACTTGGTGATGTTTTTAGAGTTTAATTCGAATTTAATAAAAAGGTGATTTTCTTGGGTTGCAATATAATCATCAATTAATGATTTGCATCTAATATGAAATTAGGTGAAGATATATTCTGTTTGGATCTAGGGTGTGGATCCTAACCTGGTACACACAAAATTATGGTATGTTTGCATCCCCTATTATTCTATGTTGAGAAATCACCTATATTATTTTTTCTCTTGGTCCTATGGACAATAGCCAACACATATGTCTTTTCTTTTGAAAATCTTGGTTCATGTGAACTACTTTGATTTGTTACTGATTTTGTGATCATGGATATTCTCTTAGACTCTTTTCTTATACCTTGGTGCATGTTGGACTTACTTGATTATATGTGCCCACTTTGAGGTGGATTATTATTTGGTGATATGTGATATCTTGTGCCCACTTGCATGTGGATGTATGTGTTGTCCATTGCGTGATGGCAACATTGTATAATTCTTACCATACCTTTTACTTTCCTCTACATTTAACATGCTATGTGATTCAGTAGCACTAGAGTAGTATAATTGCATTGGTTTTGGGGTTATGTGCCTTTATTTATTTTTGGGATGGAGGTTATGTGCCCCATACTTGAGTTTCAAATCTATGAGGTTTGGCCCACATTATATAAATTGGGAGTTTGGTTATGTACCATTCTCAATCAGGTTTCAAGTTTGTGAGGCTTGGCTGCCATTGTTATTTATATTGTTCTAGGGTTATGTTTATCTCACATAAATTCAGGATGATGTTTATGGATTATGGGTTATGTGCCCTAATTTCATATGTGCTTATGTGGAACCACTTCCATATGTTGATTTAATGGCAAGTATCTCTTTTATTGTAGAACAATTCTCTTGATATCCACTTGGGTGGTACTTTTCTTTTCTATGGGAAGATTCTATCTATTTGTTGTCCTTTGTTCCATATATTGCTCGATTTACTTTTTAGTATGCACATACCAGCCTTTGTTGATATCTTCTTTTGTTTCTCTTCTTACTGGGTTATGCGTCCAACCCTAGGTGAAGGACTTGGATGATGTGGCATGAAGATTTGGACATAGTTTAAGGAGTTAAAGCTTGGAGACAGAGTTGTTATGGTTTAGACTTCCCTCTATCTTAGATCCTTATGTGGTATCATACATGTAAACTCTTTTTGGGAGATTATGATGTTCTTTTGTAACCTTATGAGAAATTAAATATAGTCAATACTTTACTTCTGCTGCTATACTTTGGTTGTTTTGAATACCATACATAAGATTTGAAAATTTTACTCCCACTCCAATTTATCTTTTGGGTTTGTTTGGATTGGAGGTTTTATTCATCAAATTTTTAGTAGGGACTGGATCCTCTATGGGTCCCACTCCTTAAAACCACTAGCAGAGCCACCAGAACCATCATCACCATCATCCTTAGAGGCCTCCTCATTTGTAGAAGCTTCCTCATTAGCCTGATGTGGCATCTCCTCATCGATAGAGAAACTGAAACCATGATTGGGCCACCTGGCATTTTGCTCAGCCCACAACATACCAAGTTCGTCTAACTCCTGGGCTTGAGGATAAGGAGAAAAAGTACCAAGTCCTGCAAGTAGGGTAGCTATAGGATCAGCAAGAAGATGTAGCACAGTAGGGTCAGATCCACCAAAAGTAGAGGGTGTAGCAGCAGAAGTAGTAGGTTGATGCGTAGGGTAAAAGTTATCATATGCAAAGGATGCATAGTCACCTCCTGGGTATGGCTGGTAGGCAGGATAAGGGTGTGCTCAGGAAAGGTTCATGGTAGACATGATGGCATAGAGATCCTGATGCATATGCTCTTGAACCTGAAGGTTATATGCTTCATGTAACCCATGAGGGTTTAATTGAATACATGGAAAGAGGTGCGGGTAGACCAGGAAGGATGAGGTGGTGGAGGTGCATGGGTGGAGGTAGAGGCTCCAAGTGTGGTAGAGGAAGGGATAGGCACATACTTCTTTAGTGTGGTCTCATTGATGAAAACTCCTTTCCGGGCAGGTTTGTAATGAAGGTCATGGAAAAGAGATTTGTCAGTGCAAGTTTGAAAAAGATCATAGATCAGGGTAGGGTGGGTAGGTGCCACGAGTGTTCTTACCAAAGTCAAAATAGGTCATGTGGTGACGGACATATCTGGCCCATTTGACTTTGATGTTCTTTCAAGAAATAGAACATAATCACCACAGTGTTTTCTTTAATTCTAGTCTAGTTTTTCTTGGGATGAATATTGCAGTTCACAACTAGGGAAAATATGCAGTTCTTGCGGTCTAAAGTTGAGGAGGGAAGGGTACACTTCTTCCTATAAGGAAACTGAGGCTTCTTCAAGAATTTGTGAATATCAAGAAAAGTGAGATCATATTGCTTGTAGAAGGACTCAGAGTCAACTAGGTCAAAATAGTCGGGGTAGTCCTTCCTCCAAGTGTCAATCACCTCAGTTCCCGAGAAAAAATGTTCAAGGTATCCTCAAAGACTTGGAATTTCTTCCCAACTATCATGGAAGTAAGGACTACTTGAGCATTAGGCAGGGCTATATGAGTGTAGTAATTCCATTGCAAGTTAGCATAGAATTCATGAACAACTTTTATGCTTGTATGAGTGTAGCACGCACGTTTAACACTCAAGGCAGAGAGGTGGTGGTCGTAAAGCAACTCGGCTACTTGATCAATAACCCTTTTGTCTACGTGGGGTTGGCTAAAAAAGGGCATGAAAAGGAAAGGTGTTCCTAGGAAGGAGCTCCTTGTACCTATTTAGAGCATCATTTATGACAAAGAAGGTATCGTCTAAGGGTATGAGGTGTGAGTTGGAGGAGGAGGATGGTGCTCCAGATGGGGCGGCTCTCTTTCTCCTATTTTATGCCATGGAAACAAAATGAGAAGGATTAGGAAAACAAAAACAAATGAAACACCATCACAAACCATCCACACACCTGTGGTTGATGGGAAATATGTTAAGGAAGGTCGATCTAGGTTGAACTAGGGTGAGGGAGAGGAAGGTTGGGGTTGGGGTTGAGATCTTGAGGGAGATGGAGATTGGATCGATCAAATTTCTCTAATTGAGAGAGAGAAAAGTCGGCTGAACTTAACTTATGTTTGCTCCATCCCAGCCATCGGTCGAGTTTTGTGACTCAGAAACTCAACCGATTGGTTCTTTAAAAAATCTCTCAACCACTGATCGGTCGAGTTGGTAACTCGACCGATGGTCCACCTGAACCAACATTAGAAATCTTAATTTCTAGCCATTAGAGTGCTAATTAAATTTATTTTTCAAGTCCATCTTGCATTTTAAACATACTTAGGAACATATCACTCATCATTGGGTACTATTTTACGATAAAATAAGCATTTGCAAAAAATACCCAAAAACAAGAGAAAAACAAGGAAAAAGGAACATGAAAAATCAAATTTAGCATATTATCAAGCAAGGGTGGTCAAAGCATAAGAAAATCATATAGGATATATGACAACTATCTAGAAGGCATATAAGATTCATTCAAAGTAATTATGAGCACTTTACATCTAATAAAGTTAACTTTATCTCTAGCTAGAGGTTTAGTGAAAATGTCTGCCAACTAATTTTTTGTGTCCCCATGTGTGATATAGATATCCTTTTTGGCAGTGTGATCACAAAGAAAATGATGATGAACCTCTATATGCTTAGCTCTACTATGCAAGATAGGATTGTAAGACAAATTAATTGTACTAGTATTATCACAATAGATAGGAGAATCATCAAAATGAATGTTAAAGTCTTGGAGCATTTGCTTCATCCATAGGACCTGGGCACAACAACTCCCGGTAGCAATGTATTTAGCCTCAGTGGTTGATAATGCCACTGTTCTCTATTTCTTAGAGAACCAAGACACCAAACATGGTCCTAGGAGAAATCAAGTTCCACTTGTGCACTTCCTATCTATCAAGCATCATGTGTAATCCACATCACTATAAGCTATAAGAGTACCTTAAAATTTTGAGTTTTGGCTAAGTACCTTAAAATACTCTTAATAGCTATAAGAAGTGATTTATTGGGATTTGATTGAAAGCGAGTACACAAGCCAACACTAAACATTATATCAGTTCTAGAAGCAATTAAGTAAAGTGAACTTACAATCATACCTCTATAGAGCTTCTCATCTACCTTCTTCAACTTTTTCAAGTTTGGCGGTGTTTGACATGGGTGTGCCCGTCAGCTTGGTGTTCTCCATCCCAAAGCGCTTAAGTAGCTCACTTGTGTACTTGCCTTGGTTTATGAAGTTCCCATCTTTAATATGCTTGATTTGAAAGCCGAGGAAGAATGTAAGCTCACCCATCATGATCATCTCAAACTCACTCTTCATAAGATCACTAAACTCTTTGCAAAGATCAAGATTAGTTCCGCCAAAAATGATATCATCATCATATATTTGAAAGATAAGAAAATTATTAAAAGTGTGTTTTAGAAACAAGGTAGAATGTACTTTTCCCGTGATATACCCATGATCTTACAAAAAGTTCTTTAATTTCTCATACCAAGATCGAGGTGCTTGTTTGAGTTCATAGAGAGCTTTTTGCAACAAATAAATATGGTTAGGTAAACTATCATGTTCAAAACTCGGGGGTTGTGCAACATACACTTCCTCCTCAATTGTACCATTCAAAATCGCACTTATGACATCCATTTGATAAAGAAGAAAGTTTTTATAACTAGAAAAAGCAAGCAACATAAAAATGGACTCAAGTCTACATACATGTGCATATGTTTCATTAAAATCTATACCTTTATGTTGATTGTAGCCTTGATCTACTAATCTTGCTTTCTTCCTTACCACTTTTCTACTTTCATCTAGCTTGTTGCGGTAGACCCACTTGTTGTGGTAGGCCCACTTGGTGCCAATGATCTTTCTATCATTTGGTCTTGTCACTAGGGTCCATACTTTTCTTTTCAATTTGATCCAATTCTTCTTGCATGGCTAGGATCCATTCATCATCCCTAAAAGCTTCTTTGACGTTCTTTGGCTCGAGTTGTGAGATGAAGGGGTTGTTGGCATGTTCTTTATTGAATTCATCCCACGTCCTCACTCTTTCAAATGGGTCACCAAAGATCAGCTCTTTTGGATGATTCTTTGCAAATTTGGGAGTTGGTTCCTTCTTCTCTTCATCTTTCTCTTCTTCTTGAATGACCACCTCTTTTCCCTTTTGGGTGATGTCGAGTTCTTTTAGAATAGGAATTACCTCACCTGCAAGATCATCATTTGGAACAATATCTTTGGGAATAGAGGGGTTAGTCTCTATAATTTTAACATTAATGGATTCTTCTAATTTATCAAGATCAACATTAAATACCTTATAAGCCTTGCTAGTAGTGATATAGCCAAGAAGGAAAGCATTGTAAGATATTAGATCAAACTTGACAAGAGAATCTTTCGTATTCAAAACAAAACAAGGACATTTAAAAACATGGATATACTCCATAGAAGGCTTCCTACCACGCCATAGTTCATAGGGGGTTTTCTTCAAGGAAGGCCAGTTTTGCAAAATACATGAGGTATTGTCGACTTCGGAACAAAACTTCTTTGGAGTGTCATACACTTACAGCATGGTCCTAGCCGTCTCCTATAGTGACATATTCTTCCTCTCTACAACCCCATTTTTTGAGGTGTTCGAGGTGAAGAGAAATTTTGTGCATAGCCAGATTTTTCACAAAAGCATTCAAAGAGATCATTTTCAAATTCTCCCCCATGATCACTACGAATGGAAACAATTCAGAAAGAAGCTTCGTTCTCATCTCATTTACAAAAACTAGAGAAAACATCAAGCGTATCACTCTTGGAAACAAGAAAGAAGGTCCAAGTATATCTAGAGAAATCATCGACAATAACAAGGCAATACTTGGAATCATGAAGCGATTGAGTTCGCATTGGTCCAAATAGATCAATGTGAAGAGTTCCAGAGCTCTCTGAGTACTAAGGACTCCTTTGGATTTGAAGGACTCGATTTTCTTTCCTTGGGTATAAAGTTGGCATTCCTCATCCTTTTCAAAATCCAATTTGGGAAGTCCCTTGACCAAGTCCTTTTTGCTCAACTTCTTCAACTGGTGCATATTTACATGACCAAGCCAAAGATGCCAAAGAAAAATATCATTTAAATTTACTACAAGGCATCTACGAACAACATGCTTAATAGAGTCAAGCATAATTACATAAAGATTACCACTTCTAGTTCCCTTATATAAGACTTGATAGGTGAGGAAATCTAGAATCAAGCATTCAAAAGAAGTAAATAACACAAGGTAACCATTATCCCATAATTGACTTACACTTATTAAATTGTGATGTAGGCCATCCATAAAGAGAACATTCTTGATACACAAGGATTCACCTATATCACCCTCACCTTTAACGTTACCTTTCTTATTGTCCCCAAAGATAATCGAACTTCCTTTCTTCTTAGTGAAGTTGTTGAAGTGGCTTATATCACCTATCATATGCTTAGTGCATCCACTATCAACAATCCATCTACCTTTTTCCTACAAGAAAGGAGAGTGTTGTTTCCCAACTCAAACGTTGGGATACAGAGTTAGCTTGGGGATACAATTCATCTTTGGGTTGATCCCATTTAGATTGTAAGGAAAATAAGTAGAGTAATGATCATTACATTTGCAATGAGAAAACATCATAGGGTTCTTAGTGTTAAAAGACTCTCCAATGAAAAAGGAGGTTTCATTACTATTTTTCTTACCTTTGGCTTTGTTCTTGCCCTTAGGTGCCCCCCCTTACAAATCCTAAACAACTAGTACCATTTTGTTTGGTAGAATGGTCAAGGATTTCACTTAGGGAGTCTTTCCCTTTGAGGAATTTCTACAGAGATGCTCTAAGTCTATGATTATCATCATTAAGAGATATAAAAGTAGAAGACAAACTAGCAAGATCATCTCTAGCATGAACAAGGTCAGCCTCTAAATAGAGAGATTTAGTCATATAAGAATCTTTCTCAAGAGAAATAGAAATGACATCATTACTAGGCAAGCTAGGTATAGAGGACAAATCATTAACTTGACCAAGAAACCTAACCTTTTTAGATTTAAGCACTTGAATTTTCTTAATATAAACATCCTTCTCATCCCTACAAGCATCAATAATGATCTTAAATTCGAAATTTTTAGTTTTAAGAGTTTCAAGATCATTTAGGCACTTTTGGTTAAAAGAGTTTCGACGTTCTTAAGGTAAACACCATTACTCCATTGTATTGGAGCTCAAAATAAATAAATTGGCCTTGCAAGTTATCAATGCTCTCAAAATGAGTTTTCTCATTTAGCTCAAGAATTTCTAGTTTTGCATACAAATCATCAATAATTTTTCCTGACCTTTTTTTGTTAGATTTACATTTAGCAAAAGAAGAACGGGTAGAAACAAGCATATCAATAAGAGTTTCTTTAGATAACCCATGCAAGCTTACCTCACTCACCTTACCAATTTCTTCACTTGTAGAGGCCATGAGTGCAAGGTGGCACTCTCCATCTTCTTTGGAGATAGAGCCACTTGAGGATGATTCCTCCGAAGCTACATGAGCTGCATTCTTGTGTCTTTTCTCCTTCTTTTCCTTCCTGTTGTACTTGCTCTCCTTCTTATACTCTTCCTCCTACTTGGAGATTCCCTTGTGGTGTGACTTTCTTGATTTAGGACATTCACTCTTGTACTGTCCCTTTTGTCCACACTTGTAGCATCTAGGAATAGAGGAGGAGGAGGATTGCTTTCCCTTGAAAGGCTTGCCCTTGGTGTAGTTGGATTCATGTTCACTAGGGCCATCATCTTCACTAGAGGAGGAGGGAGATGCCTAGCAAGTAAGTTGTTGTAGAAGGATGACAATCTCCACTTGAGCTTTAATGGCATTATCTGTGATCTGCTTAGCTTCCTTCTCTTCTTGCATGGATTCTTCTACTTGCTTGTCAAGCCTTGGCTCTTGAGCTTGTGGGTTACCAATGAACTCTTCTGTTGGGATGTCACCAAGGATTTTCAATGCTTCAATGGAGCTCACCTTTGACTCCCATCTCTTAGGTAGAGTCCTTAAGATTTTGGAGTTGATTACACCTCTATCCAAAGTATTGCCCAAAGCAGCTAGGACATTGATGATGAACTTGAGCCTAGAGTACATCTGTTCAATCCCTTCTTTCTTTCCCAACTTGAAGTTATCTAGAAGGTTGTTCAACATGTATATCTTAGCCTCCTTGACTTTCTTTATGCCCTTATAGGTAAATGCACAACTTATCCCAAATCTCATAGGTGGTATCCCATGAGGAGTTGCGGTTGAACTCCGTTGGGGTAAGGGTTGCATAGAGGATGCTTATGGCTTTGTCATTGAGATGGGCTTCTATTAGTACAACTTCATCCCATGTTGACACAACTCTAGTTGTCTCCTTGTATGGTGTGACCATCACCTTCCACATATCAAAGTTCATCCCTTGGATGTAGAACTGCATACACCTCTTCCAATAAAGGAGGTTGGTGTCGTTGAAGATTGGGGGATGCATGGAGAAGCCTCCCTCTAAGTTGAGTGAACCAAGTAGGTTGTTTCCCATCTTCTCATCTCATGGGATATTGTTGGAGAAGATTCTTGGCTCTGATACCACTTGTTGGATCTAGGGTTCTAGAGGGGGGGTGAATACAACTTCACAATTCTCACAAGATAAGATATACCTTCAAATTATATCAATCAAAACTAATAGCTTAAGAGCAATTTGAAGTCCTAACTAAGAAAGCATAAAAAGGATGAGAAAATAAAACATGCACTTGGACAAGGTGTTTTAGAGTGGTTCCAATCTCCAAACTAGGAGATAGTCAATTCACTACCTAGAGATGTCAACCTCTAGGACTTTGCAATCTGTGTATACTTATATTAATTCATAAGAGATACAAGGAGACCACCATACATCCAATGACTTACCTACACAAGACAAGAGTCTTCCACCCACACAAGGACTTACCCACTTGATCAAGATGTCTTCACCATTCAACAAGGACTTACCCACACTTGCATCAAGTCTTTGGCCCAGAAGGATTTACCCACTCTTCTTGAATCTTGGCCTTGCCCTTCTCCTTCACCTGGAGAAGATCTTCACCTCTTCTTCAACCTTGAAGAAGAATATCAACAACTTCAACTTCACTCGGAGTATCTTGCTTCAACCTTTGGTCTTTGAGAAGAGGGGTAGGGAAGATGAAATGGAATGAGATCTTTACAAGCACATGGAGGTATCTCTCTTACAACTTTTCCAACTCACTCATAATCACAAAATGCTTTGTAAATGAGAGAGAGAAAGGGGCTGTAACATCCCAGGATTTGAGGCCTCAGATAACATGATCTTAAAAGGAATGATTGGACTACTCATATCACCAATGTGCACCTCCTTTTCCAGGAACCCATCACTAAAGAAATCCATAGTTAAGTGTGCTCAGCTTGGAGTAGTACTATGATGGGTGACCTATCGGGAAGTTGATCCTAGTATGTGCGTGATTGAGGACAAAGCGTGCAGTTAAGGCTAGTGGTGGTCTGTGGGGAAAATTGTCATTCCTGAAACTCTACTAGAGCCCTGGGAAGTGGATCAGGGCATTACAAATGGTATCAGAGACATAACCCCTCCAGTAGGTGGGGCCCACATGGACATGGCATGCCAGTCTTGAGCCGTGCGGTCTAGGCATGTAGGAAAGGGTTGTCCATGGTTGACGTAGCCACCCTGGCACTGGTATTCCGTGATCGGGAGCTGGGTGTTCATGGGCCATTGTAGGTCTGTACTGAAATGGGGAAGACATTATGAGGCCTTATAGTTGAGCCTTGACAAGGACGTCAAGAGCCTAAGTGGGGGAGATTGTAACATCCCAAGATTTGAGGCCTTAGATAACATGATCTTAAAAGGAATGATTGGACTACCCATATCACCAAGGTGCACCTCCTTTTCTAGGAACCCATCACTAAAGAACTCCATAGTTAAGTGTGCTCATCTTGGAGTAGTACTGGGATGGGTGACCTGTCGAGAAGTTGATCCTGGCATGCGCGTGGGTGAGGACAAAGCACACAGTTAAGGCTAGTGGTGGTATGTGGGGACAGTCGTCATTCCTGAAACTCTACTAGAGCCTTGGGCAGTGGGCCAGGGCATTACAGGGGCTCAAGGAGTTGCAACACACTCAACTATAGCAAGGACTTAGAATAGCATGAATAAGTAAACTTGAAATGAAGTCTAAGGGGTCTTATTTATATCTGGGGGTGTTCCCTTGAGTGTGGGATCACTTAAGGGAGAAATATAGCCATTTTCCAAGTTACAACGAATCTTTTTTCACTCACAACAACTCACCAACCGTTATAATCTCTTTTTCTATGTTTTCCATGTAGTACATTTGGTCGACATTCAATAAAGGTAACTCGACCAATCCACTAAGTGACAAAGCTAATTTTAAAACTATCGGTCGAGTTTGTTATGGGAAACTCAAGCGATGAGTCACAATCAATTTTACTTAGTTGATCGATTGGTCGAGTTCTGTGAGTGTGCAACTTGACTGATTGGTCATCTTTAGAAAATCCATCACTGGAAACTCGACCGATAAACAACCTGTGACAAATTTTCTAAATTTACTTTTGAGTGGCCAAACGTTGGTATTAAGTGTTCCTCATTTTTTCTCATCTTAGTTACAAGTCAAATCATCAATACAAGTGATTACAAAATTAATCTAAGGTCATTTGGATTGATTTCCCAAAATGAGCACTTGCATTGCTTTTGACTTGAACTTGAACAAGCTAAGGTTTGTGTAATTTGATCCTTTTCATGTACCTAAAGCTTGAAATCAATCTTGAACAAACATATTAGATACATAGGAATGGAATGGTTAAGTCATTATGAAAATATGGGCAATGTATAACTCTCAAGTCAACAAAATGACCATAATACATTCAACAACAAGACAAATGAAAAATATACCAAATACTTTTGAATTTAGATTTAAGCACTACAATATTCCTAGTGGCATAAGAGGAAATACATTGGATTAATATGTAATTTCGTGTCACAATTTGTTAAATATGACAAGTAGTGCATTAAATGTATGTATTCTATACAAATAATTAATCTACTTTTAAACATATTCAAATGGTGAAATCCATGGAAAATTTGGACACCTCACATCCTAATTATATTAGATAGCAATTTTCATATTAATCATACTTATTTTTCCCATCGATTTAATTAGTAGAGACTCCTATCAATTAAATACATCAATTCATGTGGTATTTACATTCATATGCCATTGTCTATTCATCTTCTCCTATCAAATTTCACATGTTACTTCCCCTTCAACCTCTTGGTCACGTCATAGATGTAGAGAAATCTACAAACAATGGCTTGATTGCAAGAAAGGTGTATGTTCTCCTCTTATTTTCTCTCCTCTTTTTATCCTCCTTCTCTTATGTTACTCCTATACTTCCTTCTCCTTTTCCTTCCTCTCTTATTTCTTCTCCTTTGTCCTTATACCTCTCTCCATAACCCTATAACCATGACCTCAATCTTCTTCTCTTGTCCTTATGGCTAGACACCTGATTGAATAAGACCTAGATGTCATCTTGATCCACTTCCTCCCTTGTCTCATCTCCCCTTTCTACCTAGCCGCCGCCCAACACCTCATAATGCGCCCACTTCAACCTAGTATATGTGGAATTTCTCACGACCCAACCTTATCTGTATGATCATCGTCAACCAAGGACTCAGACACCTCAACTGGTTCTAGCAGCCAACTGCTAGGCTGCCTCCTCCGCGACCTTGCCTACTCCTCTTCCTATAGGCAATGCTTGGTGACAATTTTAGAACACCAGATGACATAGAGTTTATCACACACTATCTTCAACCATCCCGACACCAACAGTTCCCTCAAGTTTTTCTCACCACCCTAGATGCCATGGAGACCACCACCAGTGGAAGAGACTACACCAACTCCTTCCATGGAGACCACCGCTATTGGAAGATCCTACACAAACTCCCTCCCTTAGCCTCCAATTATTGAATACGATCGCTTCATCGTCATTTTCCTTAAACCATGTCATTACCTACTATTTCACCAACAAGACCTTCAGACTATTTCCTTGTTGATACTTGCTTCACCTTCTCTTGAATCTTGTATGCAAAGGACCAGAGGTCGAGAGTTTTGTACCTTCTATTGACCACATTGAAAGAAGAGCACCATCCTCTCCACGTTGTAATTCAGAGAAGGCTAGTGTTCTAACTCTAGTCATTGTTGAATTAGAAATGATGACAACCAACACAAGGAGGAATCTTGTGGCCTCTTCATGTCAGTCCAACAACATTATTAGATGTAGCCAAGGAAAGGACTCCATATGGTATTTCAAGAAAATCCTATACTCTTCCCACCTCTAGTACTAATTCATGAAGATCTATAGAAAGACAATCATCGCATGTCAGTTTACCTTCTTAAAGTACTATTAATTCTCCAGCTTAAAAACTCAATAAGTGACTAGGGTAGACCAACATGTAATAATAATTCAGGTTGGAAAATTAGTAGTACATGGGTAATTCTAGCAATTAGTTGGACTCCTAAATCTAACAAAAATAGAGTATCTATGTGCATATATACCAGTATTCTAAAGAAAAAAAATTACAATTACTGTACAATAGTATACCAAACTTAAACTTAAGGCACTCAAATTGTGTCGATCTTGTTGTATATGTATTAATATATGAAAACATGATAGATTGTTAGTTATATGAATTTAATACCTTAGATACTATATAACCGTCTGACTAATTAATAAAAATCAAATTCAATGCTAATCAGACATGTGGCATATATAAATGCTTATGACTTAGACATATGAGTAGATTTCCTAAAGATGAGTATACAAGTAAAAATAACAGTATAACAAAATAGGATGTTTTAAAATTTAGTAATTTTCATGGGACTATCTTAAATGCCAATTTAAGCTTTATATGAATCAAACCCTATAATATACACATGTATGTATATGTAGAGGTATTTTTAATACAAAATGAAATTAATAAGGTTTGATTATTGATCTTTATTTTGAGAATAATATGTTTAAGAAGTGTTATTTCAAGTTGACAGTTATATATAACTAAGAATTCATAGTATTTTTAGTTATATATGAAGTTATTTCCATCAATGCATCTAAATAAGTTACAAATATGCAAAAGTTGCATTCATATGTGTGTTTGAGATCTAAAAACTTGTATATAAGTGAACTAATGCATATGATTGTATGCGAGACTCAGTTGCAATAAGAGCATTTAAGTAATATACCTAATTTGGAGTGTATACTTGAACCTATTTGGGTAGACTTGAACTATATGTTACATTGATAAAGAACAAAATATATTATAAGACCTATAATTATAGAAATAGATTAATCATTCATATATGTAACATAGACGTACTTAGACTTATGTATCTAAAGACATATATTATGAGTAAAACAAATTTCTAAGGGATCATATGTCCAACTAATAAGATTAAAATTTTTGATATGATGTTAGGTGATTCAAACTAGGATAAGAACAATGTGAAACTCTATAATAATAATCTTCCCATATGTCTGCTTTTGTTTTACTAGCACAATGAATGTGTTCCTAAGATGAAAACTTGACTTTGTGGATGTAAGTATATAAATCGAGTTAAGCTTTAGATGCGAAGATCAGTTTTGTAAACTTCCTATTTTATTTTGGTCATTACCATGATTGTGATCTAATTTCCTATACTGAGGCATTTACTTGACTACTATTCCATTTGGAAGTCAAAAGTTGAACTTCTATATTCATTGATTTGAAATCTTAGGAACTGCTATGGAGATTGCATTATTTTGTTCAATGGTTGCTTTTACTCCTCTTCCTATGCTTTTAATACCTCACGTGAATTATGACTAAAATGCTAGTCTTGTCACTCTATGTATGCATTCTACATGTTTGACTAGAATTTCTAAAATACTAGTACTTATGTACAACCATACATTTATATGGTACATGCATATTCGACCCGGGGTGTGCATTTCCACTCTTACTTTTTAGGCCATGATCATATGGTTTTATGGCCCCATTTTATCTACATTATTTATATATGCAAATATGATATTTATTTTGAAATTATGAATGTTTGTTATGACAAGATGTTTATATGGTTTCACATATTGATGTCATAAATATTATGCCTTGATTTCTTGATTTGTCTCTTGTTGAACATACCTACTTTTATGTGACCCCTTGTTTATGGGAACATCCTTTTTATACGTGTAGCCCACTATAATGCCAAAAAAAATTATATGGACATACTCGGTGTTTATTGATACATGTCTTTGTTTCCTATTTTTTGAGTGTTCTCCTTCCATCCATGTGTAGGTAAATTAGAGGACAACGACTCAAGAAGACTATATTTAGGATTTTGAACTTGAGGATAGCTTGGAATGGTCAGGTTTCTCTCTTTAATTGGCATTACATGTTATTTTTTCATGCCATCTTTTATGGTGAGGAACAATAATAAATGAATTATTGTGTAACTTTGTAATATTTTGTTTCAGCTACTTACTAAGCTTTCATGCTTTGTGTTATTTATTCCATTTGGGAAATAAACAAATTCCTTCTTTCCTCCATATTTGGAATAGGTTGGTTCTATTTCTATATTAACTAAGGAGTGGATCCCCTCTCAGTACCCACTCTTTACGCCTTAGGTGGAGGGCAATAGACATGTCAAACAGGTGGGTTGGATTTGGGTTGGGTCATTGCTGGTTTAGGTCTCGCTGGTGAATGTAGAAAAGACTCAGTATTAAAAAGTGGACCAAAGAAAAATCCAAACCCGACCCAACAGGTTGTTGGTTGACTCGCAAGTTCCCATATAATTTGTTCTCAAAAAAATATTTTGCAAAATATTACTTCAATGGTAAAAAAAGACATGCTTCTCTAGTGTTTTTACTTGAAATATACCAAAAACATAGACTACTACTCAATGTTTCTATCAAATAAAGAAGTTTGTTCATTTATTACAAACATTCAACCATATACTATTATTTGGATTAAATTCTCAAATTTATTATTAAGAATTTCTAATGTACGATTATGATTGATGCACTAAACTTAGTAACTTATAGCACAACTCCAAATTAAGTTTGATAGAGAAATTGTAAATTATAGTAGTTGTGGATTTGTTTTTCTTCTCTCATAGTTGGGCAACTTCAAATTTTCATTAGAATTTCATAACAAATAAAATGTAGTAGTATATCATCATGTTTATTTTAAGTATTACATACATTTATACTTATTTTATTATAATTAACTTAGTTAAGTGGGTCGCATACAGTGTCCATGGGCCACTAATGAAACCTATTTATTAAGTGGGTGGGTATGGGTATGATTATTTTCTAGCATGTGGAAAATATCATCATCCGAATTTGAAAAGTGGTTAGGCCCATGGGTGCTTGGGGATTTTGATCTAATTGGCAGGTCTAGAGTATGGATGGCAGCGGTGTAGATATGATGAAGTTCATGTCAATATCACAATTGGACTATACTTAAAAACTAAATACCATATTTGCATTATATCCAATACAATGTTTGATATGAGAAATCATATCCACACTGTTAAAAATTGTGGTTAACTACACCACATCATATTGAGAACACCTTTTTTGTTACTCTTAGTAGCATAATACATACAATTTATGAATAAATTGCATGTAAATAAAATTAACAACAAGGAAATCCAGAACAACAATGTCTTCTTTGCATAACAAAACAAAGAAATCAAAAATCTAGTTCATGTGAACAAACTATCAAACTTATATTTTGGAAATTAATAAATATAAAAATATTTTCCCAACTACACAAATACTTTCTCATTCAAAGTTCAAACCGACATTTTCTTTTAAAATGCATTAAGTCTACCAACACTAATATGTATCCTTTTCTCAAATTAGATTATCTTCTTTTAAATAGCTCATCAAGTCTCTTTCCGTAATTAATGATTTCTCTTCAATTCAAGCATGTAAGCTATGTTGTTTTCATCTATGTATTTATTTGCAATGAGAGAAAAATGAGATCATATTCAAATTAAGTGTAATGATACATTTTCTAAGAGATAGAGGAGGAAGTCAAAACTATTGATATAGGAGGGTGGTAAAATATTTTCAATAACTATGGAGAAAGATGACTAGTAATAATAGATCTAATTATCTACTATTGAGTCTCTCGTTCTCTTTGTTATGTCTTTCCAAATTTTTTTTACCTTTGTTTATTTGTTGTAACTTGGTTGTATCTCCATTAGTAACTAGATCTCTCAATCAACACTTAATACTTCACTTATAGTAAGATACAAAATTCTCAGCTTAGTTATCTATCTCTCATCTTCTACTTATTGCACATTTCTACTTGAGATCTATATGAAATTACTTTTATAAGAAAACTACTGCATTTTACATTGAAGTAGAAGACAAGCGGGCATCAAGCTGCATTGTTAGATGATTCATCCAATGACAACAACAATCTTCCATCATGAAAAATTACTATATAATTCTAGAAAAATGTACATATAAATATGGAGTACAAAATATGAAAAAAATATGAATGATAATATTTGTATGTTGTAGGCACATGTATGTTTAGGAATTGTAAAAGAGGATAACCTCTATGTACATTAAATGTAAAATGAAATTCCTACTTTTGTGCATTTAACACCATTTAAAATATAAATCTTGTAATCTATGTGAGGAAAATAACAAATAATACAACTAGAATAATACTTGGAAAATATATATATAAAACTTTAAAATAACTTAAATATATGTAGTTTTACCTATACTTATTTTCTCTAAAATTAATAGCACCACACTATAGCTACTTTTAAATTTAAAAATGATATACACACTATAATCATTTAGTACAATTATACAATATTATATAGTATATAAAGTATACTCCACATGTGATTTTTTCACAACACGGTTGCCATCAGAGTTTGACATGTGCCTGCCCTGGATTCATGTACAGAGTGGGTAGGAGACATGAAACCATGTCTTGATGGAGTGTCTTATGGGATGACTGTAGGTCTCACAGTCGCTCCTTCCTTGCTGGACACATGAGATGGCACGATAGAGATCGTGGAAGAGAGCAGTGGAGCTAAATAGTGGTGCTCTGGCTAGTGAAGTTAGGAGTCCGGATAGAGTGCCTTCTT
Source organism: Alisma plantago-aquatica (assembly GCA_963693085.1). Lineage (NCBI taxonomy): Eukaryota > Viridiplantae > Streptophyta > Magnoliopsida > Alismatales > Alismataceae > Alisma > Alisma plantago-aquatica. The sequence continues at coordinate 1,876,584,200 of OY856409.1, read as the reverse complement.
GTGGTTCTAACTCGAGTCCTTCACCCGAGTTAGAACCACACTAAAGGAACTCTGAAAATCACAACCCACACTAATTTGGTATGGGAGGGTATGGACCAGACCACACTCTCTCATGCATTGAGAGTTTACCATGCCAAGTTTTCCTGGGGTGGGTTCTCTCAGTCATAAAAAAGTCTTAAGTTAGGATTAAGTTTAGTGTTTATATATGGTCTTAATGTCTTCTAAGTATGGTATCATCTTATTGATACTCACTAAGTGCTAGAGCCATCCAACCCTAAGTCAGGATAGGGTAGCTTCCCCATATCATTTAGTAGGATGATGCCTTCTTGTGGTGAGGGACTCTCTAATGACCTTAGTATCTAATGAACTGGTATTAATGTTTAAGTCTACAACTATGTTCAAGCATGCACACAAAATGGGAATGTATGAGTAATGAATACAAGTAAGACTGGGGATGAAAAACACATATGTTGATTATTTTTAATCTAACCTATCAGATAAATGCATATTCATCTTAGTTTGAGTCACATTTTTAGTTCAATTTTGTATTTAGATCCCTCAATTTACCTTTGGATTTGCCTCTATATAGTTTTCCTTTATTTTATGTTGAAATATGTAGGATTCTAATTAATTCCATTGATTTCCATTGTAGGATTAAGCTTCACGTCATGTGTACTATCATAGGACAAGGTGGTCCCTCTAACTGACTACAAGGTACAAGTAATTGTTGATATTGTGGACTTGATTTTCAATAATCAATCCTTCCATTAGGCGATATTCACATCGGCCCCTCCACCATTGACAATGACCTTTGAAGACACACCAATAACACTTTGGGTGTTGGTTTGTTAATGGCTTGAAGGACCATCAACCCCATCATCTATCAATCGTCAACCGATGGGATCCGTGCAAGGAAATATGGGAGTAGAGTAGGTAATGGAAATGAAAACCTTTCTACCCATGTTTTCCTTAGCCAATAGATCGCTTCAGCAATAGTGTACTAGGAAATAGGGTGCAAGACATACCTTGTCTTAGAGCATGTCCAATGATTATTGTTGTAGAGATAAGTGCTCCCTTTAAAAGTAACACACAAACAAAAACCATAGGCGTCCTCTTGGTGTAGAACAAAGATGACGGTTAAAGGTGTCCTCCTAGCATGGCAAAAAAATCTACCACACCTCTATGTAGTCCACATGAACCACCAGAAACTCCATGTTGTGCTTCCTAATTCGCTGGAAAGGAGTCGTCCTTCTGTTTATCAACGTGCTACTGTTGAATTCATTTCCCCTTGTTGTCTCTCCATTTCAGGTAAGACTGCTAAGGCTCTCTCACACATTTCTAAAATTGGAAGATGAGGAGTCTTGAGAAAGTCTCTTGTATTGTATATATATTGATCCTTGGGCATCCCCTCTTTATATAGGAGTTAATGGGATAGGGTTTCTAAAACCCTTTTGATAGAAAAGTTATATCTCATGGATTGACAATTGCTGGAGACAGCCAGTCATTTGACTGGACCATCTAGTCAGTCGACTGGCACACTTGTTGATTGACTAGATTGTCCAATTGGTCGACTGGCTTGTGTTCAATGAAGTAATAACATTGTCTTTCAATGTAATGATAAATTCATGTCATTACACATATCATTAATCGCTTGACTCAGCCAAATTGGTCCTTTAACCTAGTTAAACTGGTCATTTTGCATCCATCCAGTGGCTTGGACATTCTAGTCGGTCGACTCGATATTCTGACCATATATTGGAACCATGTTCAGTCAGTTGGTTGGACACTAAAATTGATCGATGTGTTGGTTCCATTGTCCAAGGTTAGTAAGATGCAGTTGATTGACTGGACACTCTAGTCGATTGATTGAAACGCCGATCAACAGAATGGACATTCCAGTCTATAGAATGTAATAGCCAGTGTTGTTTAACTAAACATTTTCAGTAACCAGGTAGAATCGTATCCATGAGTAAACTCATATTCCAATTGCATCCTATGCTTGTGGGCCTATAGGTATCATAACACGTTGATAGTGAAGTCCATAATAATTATTACTACACAAGCGATAGAGGTATATAGAAACACATCATTGCTACCCAAGTAATTGGAAAGTTGGATAACAACTTCAACCTACAATGTATGATTGGTGTGAACACGATCATATAGTTCCTTTTTGTTCAATATCTAGATCGAATCTGAGGCACGGAATAGACATCCTCTTAATACTCAATATGTTTCTTAAACTAGAGCAGACTGTTGAGGTACAGTGAGTTCACATATCATATATTGAGTCACATGAGTATGGTAATGTACTTGTCAGTATTGCTTATCAAGGGACTAGGATATTAAACTCTCATAGGAGGGAAAAATCCCATATACATCACTCACAATCAAACCCCATCTTCCACAATGTACCCAATCAAAAACTTTTTGGCAACCCTTATTCAGGATCATGTTGGACAGTGTCAAAGTTTATCAAATAAGATGGGTGTAGTGATCAGGTCTAAGGACCACAATTACCACTATCACTTTGAGAGAAAATTTTGAATACCATTTCATGGTTTGCATGTATCACTCTCAAGGTGGATATGTCGAGTACACTATTCTCTAACATGTACCTATGTGTCTGACTTGATATACAATATCATGACTTAATGAGTATGTCATCCATCAACACATGTTCCAGTCTTATGTAGTATTATCATCACATTTTTCTTCCGTAATAATATTTTACTAGGGACATAATAATAATGTACGACTCTTATCATACATATGATCTCTTTGTTCAGGTCCATAACCTAAAGACATATGTCATCTAGTAACATCATTATTTAGACATGTATTAAGATTATGTCATTATCTCATAACCATACAAGAATAAAGGATGTAATTACCTTATTTATTATCAAATCAAGTACACAATTCCCCATACAATCATTAAATAATATGCTCTACAAGCATATATACCAACAATCCACACCGAGCAAGGTCCAACAAAATCCCCCATCTTCATCAAATGACCCATCTACCTCTTCTACACTCTACCTCTAATGACTAAGTAGATTCAACTGACTGAGGAAGTCCATCCCCAATATCTAGGTAGAGAATACATTGATTCGATGACCTTCAATGCTCCATCGATCAACAAAAGTGCTATGTTGGCCAACACCTTGATGGCCAGCCCTAGTGGGATTTTTTCACACTAATCAACTAATAGCTAGCCAGATAGAGTTGAGCCTCGATTTTATTTCTGCCCCGTGCTCCAATAAATGAGGATAACCAATCCCAATGTCTCTCCATCAATTAACTCTGATTGGCTAATCCCACCAATGCTACCCATCGACCAATGATACATCTGCCCCAAAGATCGATGGAATGTATTTAGCCCCACCGAGCAACCTATAAATAGAAGGTTGCCACCTCCATTTGAGGGGGATCGATTCTCTTCTTCTCAATAACACCACAAGGCTAATGCACTCCGCACATCCTACGAAGATGATATCCAACAACTCTCTTCCATCATAGGCCTCCACGGTGCCTCTGTTGAGCTTCCATTCTACCTCCACTTTGACAAGGTTCATCTTCTAGTCACGAAAGTCATTGGATAGATATTGTGTTGCCATTCCTCCATCTACGACCCCTTTTGTGATGGATCAAAGTCCAAGGAGAGAAGATCAAGGAAGAAGGACTACGTTTGAAGCATGTCCTCAGTGTCCTTCCCTCCCTTCAATTAGAAATAGTCATTTTTTCAAACTTGGAGGTTGTTCCCGCTCACACCAATTCACAACTTCTCTAATGCTGAAGATGATGGATAATTCTTCCTTCTCTATTTCTTTTTATGATCTTTTGAGTAGTTCTCTTTTATGGGGTGTGGGCATTAGCCCAGCTACATGTGCTTACAAGTCCATTATTTATTATCCATGGATTGTATATAACTCTTTTAATTCAGTGTTAATCATTTGATTGCATGATGGCTTTATCTCCCTCTTTGCATGATCTACTATAACCCCACCATAGGAGAAATTTAATATTTAGGTTTTGAATATTGATTAACTTTGTTTATTATCATATGGGAACTTTGTAAGGGATGTCTATGAAGCAATGGATACATGGTGTTTGAGTAATGAGACATCGAGCTCATGGAGATATCTATGAAAATTTTCTACCCTGAACATACTAAAACTTGCTTGCTCTAATTCAATATTTTATCGTCTGGATATGTTATGGATGTGTTTGTGTGTGTAGCAGTGGTGAAACTTCATTCCTCGTCAGTGACTTCCATCACTAATCTATATCCAATTTTATTCTTGCACTTTTAATTTCCTTTTAATTAGTTTAGCTTGATCCAATCAAATCATGGTTTTAAATATTAATCTTAGATCAATTAGATACAATTAGCAAGGTTCTTAACAAGGTTGTCTCTTGAGACTCAATCCTCAACTATATAGTGACAATGTCTGTTTGTAGGTAGTTTTGGTAAAACTAGGAAACTATTTATCTAGTGAGTCTCTTAGTGCAATAATTCCACATATTATCCTAAAATAATATGGGTCTATAGAAATACCTTAGGTCTTAATTGATTCTCTCTTGAGTCTAGGAATGCTTAGGAAACCTAGGTAGCCTAGGACTACCAAATTAGATTTTGATAGTGTATAATAGGATAGTTGACAAAAAAGTGAATAACAATGAATTTTCCATCATTGTACCTATAATGGTAATATTGATGATGCACACAAACTACCATTATCATATCATTCTCCCTTAACCATGTAAAATGTTCTATCTAATCACACAATGACATGGTTAGGTACACACCGCAATATTGCAATATGGGAAATGAATTTATTAATGTTAATCTAAATTTCCTCATGTGGAATGATATTATAGGAATAATTTTCTTCTTAAATGGAACCAAAATAGTCTAGATGTCATTATATGTATCAATAATAGTTTGGAATGTCATATGTAGTTAAATTTCAGTTTTGGTAAAAATTATTAACATAATAGTATTACATTTGTAATGAAATATAGTCAAAAATTACATTTAGATTACAATGTTAATTAAAGAAAACATTTCATGGTTTTAATCTCCAAGGACTGTTGTATGTGTGAAATCATTTGGCATGATTATTTTATCATGTTTAAATGTTGTCAGTTCATTACACTATAACCAATGAAAATTTGACAAGCATAATATAATGTATGTGACACTTCATTAAATGAACTTGTGTTATTTGTAATGTTCCTAATAGAAAAAAACCGAATGTATCATGGATATATATAATGGAAGATGTAAAGAAAATTTACAATATGTCCCCTTCCTAAAGCATATGAAAAATGAGGTATATCATGATAACAATATAAATAAATTCAAATTCCATAAAAATTGTGTCTCATTTTAAGAATGTACCTAAGCATATGCACAAGATAGGAAACAAACATAAGATTTGGTTTGAGTTTATTAGGATAGAGAATGAAACATAAAAAAGTTGAGTTGAAAGCATAGTACATCTAAAAAATGTAATAGCAATATTTTGAATTAAAATAAAATTCATGATATTAATGGGATGTAATTCTTAGATAAGAACTATATTTAAACACCTAACTAAGTAGAATTCATATTAATTGAAATCACATCAGAAGAAATACAAAACCAACTCATAAAGTAAAGTAAAAGAATGATCTAATGAATCAAAGTTAGAATCAATAATGTAGAACTAGTCAGATCAATGGATCAGAAAACAAACCAAATGGACCATATGTATTGTTAGATTCGATGTCCATACTAAAACTATAGTATAGAGTGGGGTTAATGGAATATAATGACAACTTGGAAATGCTCAATAATAAAATATAATTAGAAAATGTTTTATAATAAAAGTAGCTAAGTAGAATGAGGGGGAGGAGTACATGAAATATGTTTATTTAGCACAATTTAAAACCACAAAGGTTTATGATATTGTGCCTAGTTGGCTTTTCAGTCACTACATTTGGGAAAATAAAAAAAATTATCCAAACCATAGAGATTAGATATTACTCATCTCGTTCTCTATTACGGGCCAAATAGAGTTGAGGTTTACATGAATATCCTTGGAGAGCCAAGGTGGTTTATTGAACTAAAAAACATGTGGGGAAAAGGAGAACAGAGTGTGTTTTGTAATACTATCCACTATGAAGTTGTGGCTTCTAGGGATATAAGAGAGTTGTATGCTGGTGAGCCCCAGCATGAAGGAGGTGTATCATCTCCAGTGTTGTTCAAATCTGCACGTAGGAATGTTCATCTGTTATAAGGTCTTGACTGCGGAAGAAGCATCCGAGTAGATGGCAATTGAGGTCCAGTGGTGTTCTTTGCAGAGAAGAAGGGCCTGGATGATAGCCAGGATTTCTGCTTCCAGAACTGACGACGCCATAGTGGGTAAGTCAATACCTAGAATGCACATAGCAAAGCTGTCGACTGCGTGAATTCCAACACCCACCCTCTTGGTTTGCTCCTGGAAAGAAGCATCAACAAAAATGACGACTTCACAGTTTGGAGGTGGCCTTGTGGTGGTAGAGAATGGATTGAATTGTGGTCATAGATGAGACTTTAATCCTAGGATAGAGGACATTTGCTCCCTGATGAAAGTATTTGAGACTGATTTATGACGTGGATTTCCTCCGTGGGCAATGTCATTGTGATTATGCCAGACCGACCAACAGCCTACACAATGTAGAGTGTGTTTTTTTGGGCATGAATAGGGGGATATCATCTTGTGAATCCACTCGTGTTCCGACATCTAGAAGAAATCGCCCGACATCTGCAGATCTTGCCAGATTGCTTTAGCGTGCTGACAATCTCTAAGGCAATGTACGAGGGAATCCTGGTCGTTGTTGCAGAGTGGACAGAGGTCGTCCATTGCAATATGTCATCGAACCTATTCAAGATTTGTTAAAAGTGAGCCATGAAGGACCAGCCAGAGGAAGGTATTGATCTTGTTCGGGAGATTTGCTGACTAGTTTTGTTTCCACATAGCTGAAGATGGGCTTGGGGGCTAGTTTCGAAGCCAGGTGTAGGTGAAACTTGTTGTGAATTTGCCTATAGCAGTGAAGGGCCATGTCCAACTGTCTGCACCGCAATCTTGTTCAGGGGCGCTGATAAATTGGAGAAGATGCGGCACCAGTTGAGGAAGGTAGTTGTTTATGAAGTCCCAGTCCCATCCTGAGTCTGGGTGTTTCATAGACTACACTGAGAGGTCCTCGAGACCGGGGGGGATAAGAAGAGATGGGTCATATTCCATGGGAGATTTACCAAGGATCGATCTGTCTTTCCATATGTTAATTGTTTGTCCAGACAAGATCGTCTTGTGGCTTATTCCTTTTAGCATGTCTAGGTTGCGTTTTATGAATGCCCATGCCGAGGATCATGGTTTCTTGCTGATGCTTCCATTGTGCATGTACTTGCCTTGCATTACTCTGACCTAGAGGGTAGTCAGATGTGTCATGAAGTGTCATGCATTTTTTAGCATGAGGGCTTCATTTTGTTCCTGTGTGTACTTAAGACCCAACCCTCCGTGAGAGGTAGGTAGAGCTACCTTTTTCCATGATATTGGTGAGATTCTCAGTTGTGGGTGTCCTCCAGACCATAAAAAGTCACGGATGTGCCGATCTATGTCATCACATAGACTTGGAGAGAGCTTGATGGATTGCATCGTGTATGATGGTATTGATTGTAGTGTACTCTTTGCTAGGATTATACGCCTGGCAAACGAGAGACTTTTTGCAGCCCAACTATTCATACGCCCTTGGATGGATGAGATTAGACCTGCATGTATTATCTTGTTGATCCTGTGGTGAAGAACCGGGACTCCCAAGTATTTCCCAAGGTCATCTGTTTGTTGGATACCTATTCTGCAGTCGAAACTATGTCTCTCTGAGGTAGAGGTATTTGGGGAGAAGAAACATCTGGACTTGTCCTTTGAGAGCAGTTTCCCGGACACAAGACTGAACTCATCAATCACTTTTAGTATCTTAGATACTTGAGACCTAGAGGCCTCTGCCATGAGCAAGATATCATCTGCGAACATGACGTGAGAAAGAGGGACCCCTCCTCTAGACAACAGAATTGTCTTCCAATCACCAGATTCAACCGCTTGAGAAATGGCTTGGATGAGTCTTTCCATACACAAAACAAAAAGATACGGGTTGATGGGGTCTCCTTGCTACACACCCTGACTGGCCCGGAATGGCTCTGTCGGGGAACCCTCCCAAAGGATGGAGGTGGATCCAGTAGATATGATTTGCATGATTAGAGAAATAAGCTTCTGTGGGAGTCCCACCTTGATGAGGGTGTATTTGATAAAGGGCCACATCATTCTGTCAAAGGCCTTAGAGAGGTCGAGTTTAATGCATTCCCACTTCATTACTGACTTCTTGTACTTCATATAATGAATCACTTCCTGGACAAGTAGGATATTGTCGCTTATGCGGCGGCCCGGGATAGAACTTGACTGAGATTCTGAAATCCAGTTGTGGAGGTATGGTTTAATGTGTTCCACAATGGTTTTTGAGATAATTTTGAAGCAATAGTTGTTTAAGGATATAGGGAGGAGCCCATTACACCATTGTGGGTGTTGTACCTTGGGAATCAAGACCATAAGGGAATCTGCCAAGTGAGGATCTATGATGCTAGTTCTGAAAGTTTTAGTGACTTGTAGTATGATGGAATGCCCTATGTGGTGCCAGTTTGTTTGGATAAAGCCATTATGTACACCTTCAGGGCCCGATGCCTTTGCTGGAGCCATAAGGAAGACCACTTTCTTGATTTCATCTACTGTAGGTACCTTGTCAAGCTCATGCAGATCATGGCCTCCAAGGAAATTGCCAATATAGTTTGTAATCCTCTCACTGATGGAGGGTGAGGTTGTACGGGTGGTGAGAAGGGTGCTGAAGTATGCCTATATGTGGCCACGAATGCAAGCAACATTAGTGAGACATTCATCTTTATCCTCTTGGATGCTTGAGATGCGGTTTTGGAACCTTCTGGCTTTGACATAGGAGTGAAAAAACTTGTTGTTTCGGTCTCCATGTTGTAGCCAGTTTATGTTGGCTTTCTATTGCCAATTGACCTCTTCACATCGCAAGATAGCTTTGTACTCCTCTTGTAAAGGAATAGAATGAATATTAGTAGAGACATTAAGGTGGGAAGGGGAGTGTACCTGGAAGTCATTAAGTTGTTGCAAGATCCTATCCTTCTTCTTGTGTTGGGCCTTTAGACACTTGGATTCCCATTTGATCGTGGCCAATTGGAAGTTCGGTAAGATGTCAGTAAAGGGCCTGGAGTTGTCCCAGTTGGGAAGTAGTTCCTTGTGGAACTCTGGGGTAAGGCTCCAGCTTGCCTTCGTGTGAAAGTTAATGTGCCGTCTCTAGTTGCCCTTGTGCCCAGTGATCAAGATGGGGTTATGATAGTTGTAGAGACGAGGAAGGATTTGGATGTTCATATCATTTTCGATTGATAGACAATCTACATTTTCTACCACTCTGTCTAACGTCTCTCGTAAGAATAAAAAAATTTAATAGTTGAGAGGGAAGACAATATACAATTATATATATATATATATATCAACTAAAAATAAAGGTAAAAATGCCTTTTATCTCCTTTTAGTCTAGGATGTAGGAGATCACCAGTATTTCCTTGTGGTACCATCAGCAAACCACTTCAACACCTTATTTTGTTCATGGTTGAAGGAAGAATCTATTTACCAGGATTAGGAAAAATTACCTAGATACCTTATTTTTCTCATGGTGGAAGGAAGGTCATCACTTCTATCATCTTTGTCTTCCTGAGGAAGACTACATGATTTCTCTTGACTGGTTACTTCTTCACTCACCTTGAAACACTACTATAAGAGTTCTTCACATGCAAAGAAAAAGGCTATAAGATTGGAAAGTACAATATAATGTATAAAGGATTTTTCTAATGACCTTATCTAAATGACATGAAATCCTTTTGCACATATGGAAGATCTACTTGAGCACACAAATATGAATCATGAAGGGATTATATCATTCAATTTTTTCTCAATGTGTTATATTTATCGTGTATGTGTGAAAGTGATTAAAATTATGTCCCTAAATATTTGAATGGATTGGGTTTAGTCTAGAGAAGTCAATTTGAGTGTCTAGAAGCATCCCTAATCAACAAGTCATTGAGTCGAGTGTAAAATGAAATAGAGTATCCAATGTGTTCAAATTGCCTCTTTGTTGAACTATAATTTGACAAGATGTACTACAGTCAACTGTACTTTGACAAGGTGTATATAAATGTGTATCAGTTCAACACAAAACCCAGGAAATTGAAATTGGGTACTTTGACTACCATGTTTGTCAAACTATAAGGTCGACTAATCTAAGGTCCATTGATTTTAATTTTGATCGAGATACATCTAGAAGCCTAAAAAATCATTAAAAGTCACTCGTTGAATAATAACTTTACATGAAACCACCTCTCTCAAACTATGTCTTTGACCGAGAATTTTAATACCTAAATATCATCAAAAATAACTTTATTATATATAAAAATAGGTAATAAGGGATATTATTTTACAAGGCTCATGAGGGTCCTAGGTAAGGATAAAATAGGTTGAGAGCTAACCAACAATCATCCTTTTAGAAGATAAAAAATGAATGGAAAATTTTCAGGATTACAAAGCGTTGGGAAATAAAAGGCATTTAAATAATTGAACTTTATATGATTTAAGTCCATTTGGAATTTTACTAAATCATATGCTCTTGAAACACTTAATAACATAGTTATAAGAAATAATAAAAGGAAATATGTCATTCATCAAAATAGGTCTATAAGGTTCTCTTGGGCCAACTATCTCTCCCTTTTAATGTTGAAAATTATTTCCTTATTAAAGAAAATATGATTAAAGATTTTGAAAATTAAAGTGTAGTGATCATACTTGTTCAAAAACAATGATTAAATTTATGAATATAATGTAAGTGGTGTCAATAATAGAGTTTGAAAAATGTAGCTCCATCTCTAAATTCATACCTGGTATAGATATGGGTTTAGTGGAGAGAAATTAGAGATACAGTTTCTATTACATGAAATTGAATAGGTATTCATATGTGATTAGTCTCCTTGTTTATTCACAAAGATGTATTTATGATTTTATTAGGAGCGATCTGAAAGAGATTAATAGTTTGTGCTAGAATTATGAGTCAAGAGATGAGAAACATATTCACACATGCAATTAATAGGTAAAAATCATTAATAATAATATAGTGTGAATGTGGACAAGAGAGAGAATTAAATCATTTCCTATAATTGTCCAACTATGACAAATTTTCTTACATACCAAGTGCATTTGTTTACATTGATTTTTATCAGACAATTCTTGACAAACATCAGTTTAATTTAGAACTTAATCAACCAACCAACTTTTATGGTTTGGATTGCATGCTTGACTAGAATTGTTTAGTGTTGACTTGATTTGGCTCTCTATAGATGTGACCCAACGCTATACTACTTTTAAACCATCCTATTGTGGGTGGAACAATATACATTGGTGATACATCTAGTTTTGCGGATATTTCATATCTAAATTTACTCCTAATTTCCCCTATTTATGAATAGTTGCCCTAAATTTCTCATATTTGCTCATGTTTACCACTTATACCTTTATTGAAAGGTAACTACTCGTTCTCATGCATTTCACTCGCAAAACAATGGTTTTAACCATTGGATAGAATGCTCAATGGTTTCCACAACCGATGGTGATTGTCCAGAGCATCAGAAACTAAGGAACCGCTGCCACAGACCATCCATTGATTCCTAAACTTATGGCATCTTCCGCCCACCTATTCATGATCTCCAAGGATGAGAGTCCAAGGAACAGTGCACCTCCACCTTCGTTGAGCAGCTCCAACTTCCTTCCTTGAGAGGAGGGAGACTGAGAAGCCACCTTCACTTTCAAAAACCATATTTAGTGAGTAGAAGACTTCCATCAATCTTGACTTGTTCAGGGTTGTCCTTGGCACCTTTTTCTTCTTCAAATTTTTTCATTCCCTTCCATCTCCATGTCTCACTATACTTGTAATTATTCCATGCTTCTCCCCACCATGGGTGGCTAGTCATATATCTTGGGTTGGGAGTAGCCACTAAGGCTCTCCCAACATGTAAACACTTATATCCATTGAAAATATACTCTTAGAAATGTTTATGTCCATAATCTTGATCTTAATTGTGAGAACTTATTACACTAAACAAGATTACTCAAAACATTAAGCACAATCGATCACTAATTAATCACATACCCAAAAAAATGGGTAAATTAAAACCAACTTCAACATCAGCACCTGGTCAGAAACATTTACATTAAAGCCCAACATCTTTCTTTTATCCATACTATGTCAAGAATTTGATACAAATTATTCTATCGCCTTAGCCACAAAATATATACATAGGAGAATAATATTCGTATATGCCACACAAACAAGCATTAATATGCTAACAAAAGTTTGATTTGTTATAAACTCCATATACAAATTTTCTCGCCCGGACCTGAGAGTACACAGACGACTCTAGGACACATTAGACATCTAATCAATTTTCTCAAAGATTCATTAATATAGCTCCTCTTTGCTTCCACATGTTTGTTTTCATCACTTCCAATTACCTAAAAATATGTGGCGAACCACAAGGGTGAGACCCATGTCCCAGCAAGATATATAACCTCCAACAACGCTTATTGATTACAACATTTTAAATAGTAGATAACTAAGTAGTTGGAGTATTTAATAATCAATTCAACAGATTGAACAATTCAAGTATACTAAATAGATTAAGTAAATCATCTTAGCAATAAGTATGGTCATCAATGCATATATAGATAACAAATAAATCCATTTCTCTGGATAGATATCTAGTCAAATATCATCAAATTGCATCTAATAACAATCATTATAATTAATATGACTATAATCATATTCCTTGCTAATAGTACAAGCAATCTAGTAGCATAAGCATCCCTGACATCATGAATATGTCTAGTAACATAACATGGCTATCAATATTGGCATCTCAAATAAAAGGAACAGATCCATATCATAAGTAGAACTAACATCATAACACAATGAACTACATAGGCATGATTAGCAGTTTAAGCATTTCTAATTACATAGGCATGGCTAGCAATATTAAACATAGCTAGCATCATCATCTTAACCATTAGTGTCAGTATATTTAAAAACATAAGCATGTTTACAACATGAGAATAACTACAACATAAGCATATCTATTATCTCTTATTGTACTATACAATATCTCAATGAAAAGAAAGCAAACAAGGCTTATCATCCAATATGAAGAGTTGTGTATAACCATAAACAGATATGCTACACGGATGTCTTACATCTTTTATTATGCCCTGAGGAATTTGAGGATACCAATCAAAATCCAACTAACCAATGCTAAGTCAAAATCAGTGCCATACAAAATCTAGGAAGAGCCAGACTCCTAAGATCTTCTCCGCCCCCGGTCAGTACGGGTCCGCCATAGCGACACATAAGGTCAAGTTTCTAACAACCTAGTCTGTCCTTGGTATAGGTCATGGCACTAGTAAAAGGAGGTGGGTACGCATACCCTACCATCTGAGGTACAACCATAGTTGTCCTCCAGTCTCGTCACATATATAATCACCAAGACATGACCACAACCATTCTCAAACTGAGGGCTAGGTATGACCGCAGTCATCCTCCCTAAACACTTGAATTCAGGATGACAAGCACCCCACATACTCATCAGTATGCGCTCTGAGTTTCCCTTAGGAATACTCATTTCACCATCTGGCAAGTTCTGACACTCAGATGGATCTATGGCACATGGCACTACATGATTAGAGTTTCACTTGATTAGTTATGCCAATTGGGTGAATTAAAGTTGCATCAAACAAGTGGACATACAAACTCTAAGTTACTTTTGACAAGCATATAAATATCACAACTTTAATAGATATAAAATGTGTGAAACATAATTTCTCATCTCATAATCACATGGTATTATTCACTTGCCATTCATGAGGCTACACTAGTCCTCATACTATCACAAGATATAAATCCTTTTCACAATATCATAGGGTATCAACCCTTATCAACACAAGAGGATTACACCTCATTCAGGGCTCAACCATACCCAAAGGTCATCAAGACCATCATACTCTTCCCTACAAGATCATCATTATCATTGCATGCCTTATAGCAAGGCTCAGTAACATCACTTACATATAATACACCAGATTAGCACAATATTGCATTAATGAGTTAGGAGATATTCATAAACAATCATAGAAGGGTTATATTAACATTAAGAACATTCCTTTATTACATCAACATGTAAGGAATCTAGATATGATTAAACCTCATCATATTCATAATGCACATGTTTAGCATAAAAAGTATCAACCATGTGGATATGATAACCACCAATTAATACATTAAGGATATGATCATATTAAGGAGGTTATTTCACCATCATGTCATCATATAAGACAGCTAACATGAATACTCATCTTTATCTATTTGCATTAGAGTTAGGTTCAACAAGATAAATTATATTAATGTTACTAATCACCCCTCATACCCAAACCCTAACTCACGTCATCCCCATTAGATAATGGATGCATAAGGTGACACATCACTATCACATTCTATAGTATTCTCAAGTATGAACCCACACATAAATCAAGGTGTAACCATCAGGCTATAGCATACTATGGTTTCAACAACAATGAGAGAGTACTCCATGCCTATATTACTCATTCAAGGACTATTCATACCCAATTACCATCATTTAGTTATATTTAAGCTAGGTAGAACAAGCTATACCTTATTAGGATTACCCATTAATTCATTATGGTGATTATAAATCATAATCATATGAAGGCAAGGGAAAGACTATAAGTTAAAGGCATTGAACCATCAAATTCTCATCATTAGAATCATAACATTACACTATATGCTTCAACCAAAACAATGGGAATATTGAGGTGTCAACTTCTAACCATTAAATGTTGAAAAGGTAAAGCCATTGGTCGTTTAAATAAATAAACACCTTGAATGAATCATCTTTGATGTTATGGAGTTGTGTTCTATAAAAGTCACCATTTAACCCTAGACATCCTTTGATTAACAACAATAAGGGTTCTGTTGAGAGTAGGGTAAAACCCATAATCGACTGTTCATTTAAAACAAGCCATACATTGTCAACAAGTAAGCTCCTTAAGTTGATCATATAAAGGAAAACATCTAAATCACATTATTAAGACCAACATATTACATTATCCATCATTCCACTTTATTGGAGGAATAAACATTAGATCTTGACCATTGGGTCAAGTTCATATGTTAAAACCATCAATTACAGTATAGGTCCGACCATTGCATCAAGTGACCCAAGAAACCATGGGTCTAAGGATTAATTGATTCTATAACTATAAGATTAACTCACCATAAGTTTTGGATACCAGATCCGCCATCATTATTGACCATTAAGTCACCATAGGTTGTTAGATCAGCACTATATGTATTAATCAACATCAAATATCAAACTCATATCACCATTGATTGATAGCATCATTAGGCTACTTAGTTCTTAATCACTAGGCTTCTAATTAGGACAACACCTGACCTAAGGAGTGAATTCCAGTTGACACTCTTGGTCACCACCATCAGTTTTCATGAAGACAACACCATCGGTTGTTGCAATGGTACCACCATTGAGTCATGTGTTTATAGAAGAAATCAACTTTAAACCCTAAAATTGACCATTGGTTGATAGGTGCTTAGCACCATAGGTTGTCAAACCAACCTGATACAAGTCATATTATACCTTAGGAATAATGTACACATGATCACAAGTTCAACTAGAAATGAAATCAGAATAGGGAACATTATAAAAATCGATATCCAAGTTAAGCATAACTTTTTAGTGCATGTATCATCATTTAAAAGCAAGAATGTGAGCTAGCAATCATATGGTAAGCAACAAACATGGAGCAAGTTATAAAACTTTCCTATAATGAGAAGATAAAATCCCAAACATAAGCAAACTTGAGCAGGTAGAGTATAAAATTCAAATATAAGCGGTGAACTTGTCCATCTAGCACCTTTCTTCATCAAATCAGCAAACCCTAAGCATCATGAGAAAGAAAGGTAGGGTTTTAGAGATTTAGAGCAATTTCTACCATGGAACAACAAGGTTTCGACCTGGAGAAAGGTAAGAGGAAGGATAAAAAAGAAATAAATAGAGGAAATAAGGGGATTCTTACTCTTTTAGATCAAGATCACTAGAAGGAAGCTTTTCAAACCCTAAAAGGAAGTCAATTGCAACCCTAGATTCTTTTTCCAAGAAGATCCCCTCTTTCTTCTTCCTTAGATAGGAAATTCACAACATCATAGAGGGAGAACGAGATTCATAGAAGGAGGGAAGTGGTGGAGAGAAAATATCTCATTTGGGTGCTTAGGGATAAGTATATGAAACATTAAGATAAAGAAAAAGAAAAAGTTGAAGTTCTAGAATCTTTCCAAGTGTCCATAGCCTTAAACTATTAAGAATATATAAGAATACACACAAGCATCTCACCCACCATCCATAGAGACATTCTTATCCCTCATTTCTTGAATTTCCAAGCAAAACAAATAATTCATTAGTTGATAGCTACTAAAGGTAGCTCATCCATGAAGGGGTAAACCCTAAAATACCCTTGAAGAAAACACCTTCAACCCAAGCATTAAATAGGTGCCCCATGGCTCAACAAGATCAAGAATGATGAGAGAATATCCAAGGAACATAATTAAAGTGATAAATTGCAAAGAAAATGTAACGACCCCTCCTCCCAGTAACCCCCAATTAAGGGAGACCAAGAGGTCAGAGCCGTTATCCAAATAACAGGATCAAAGGTTCGACAAATAATCAATAATAATTATCAAATTCTACCAAACTAAACTAAAAGGCTGTAATAAAATTAACTTTTCATATATTTTTCAAAAACTTGGATATCTACTTCTATCCTCATGGAGTCTAATCTAACTAATCCTCCTTTGAACTTTAATTCATATTAAATTCCACAATTGCCACTTTACTATTTGTTCTTTTCACTTGTACCTAAAATGCCGACAAACAAAATGTCAGTCAACATAAATCTGGTATGTGGGGGGAACAATAATCGTGCAACTATGATAACAATGTAATCAGCCAATTATCATTTAACAACCAAGATTTTGTCTTAAGAAATACTACTCAATCCTTACATATCCTTTATCTCTATGTTATCCCTGCAGTGGACTTGGATACTACCTCTCTCTATGGTAGATCCTTACCCCTATGGCCCTACCTCACAGGTAGCCAATACTTAGGGTTATGGAGTCGCATGGCCCTACCCAAAGGTATCCCAATCCCTAACTCAAGGTGACTTGATGGACCTACCCCATTGGTAGCCATGTACTAAGTCATCCAATGACCTGAAGGACCTACCCCATAGGTAGCCATGTACTAGGTCAAACCATTAAGCCACAGAGGGGACTAGGATTTGAGCTAGTAGGCACATATCTTACGTGATAGTCATGTCCACATTATAGTTTGCATGAATTAAATTCATCCAACCGTTTAATTGAATTCATCGAGGAAAACTTCTGAAAACCTTGAAAAACTAATTCGAGATATTCATAAGCGTAACCACATACCTGTCAGGCGGATTTGAGATAGAATCAACCAAGAAGGGAAATCCAATCAAGCAAGTACAAGAATCCTGAAATCACATCCAATTCCTTTTTATCAAAATCTATTCAAACCATCTTGCTACTTAAGGTTTCTATTCTTTTTTAGGATTTCTACCTCTTTTAGGGTTTACTTTGCAATTAGGGTTTTTACTTCATTTTACTCTTTTAAACCCTAATTTCTCATCTATCCTTCATAAAAGTTATTAAGGTTACCTTTTAACAACATATAACCTTTATTTTAGAAACAACACAATTAATCATCAATTAAGTCCATTAAGCCTCTTTTACATTAAAGCTACCATTTTTATCCTTTTAATCCATGACAAGATCATTATGCTCATTTATTATCAATTCATAGTTCATTATGGTCTAACTCACGTATGAACTCTATTTGTCATTAATTCTACCTTTATTCATTAGAAAACCCTAATTACTACATTAAGGGTATTTATCCACAATTAGGGACTTTTATACTCGAAATAGCTTAGAATTATCATATCTCAACTTTAATCATGATTTTGAACAATTAAAGCTATTAAGAGTCACATTCACTAATATTAGGGTTTCATGGCCCGTTAAAGCATATTTATGCACATGAATTTCTAAATTAAACCAATTATGTGCAAAGTTCATCCTTTTGGTTCTCAATATACCTTTTTACAATTAACATGTTAATATCAACTACAACCATCCATTAAACCCTACTAAATGCATTAATCATCTCAAAATAGGGCTTCTTAATCTTTAATTCATTAAAGTTGATAAATTACACTACTTTTCGAATTGCAAGAGGAATTAGCCTCTAAGACAATTTTTAATGAATTCCTCTCATTGTTCTGAGCAAAATACATATATTATTTGCTACTATCGGAGTTACCAATATGAAGATACGATTTTTGTAAAATTAACTCACCATAGCCAATCAGAGCGCACCAAGTGTCCTGCTCCATGCAATGTTGCTTGGTTTAGTTGAAAACATTTCGATTTTACGATCCTGCCTTTACTTAATATGTTGGCGCTCCAGCCCACAGAGGGGAAAAACCGTCAAACGCCTCTCCGCCCTTCTTCTTCCTGGCGATACCTAACGATGCCGCTAGGGTAGGGGTCTATCGCCTGATGCCTCCCTTCCCTGGGACTCGAGGAGCACCGACGAAGGTTCTGCTATCTCCGCCATTCTCCACCGCACCCACGGAGGCCCTCAGTTGTAGCCGAAGTGGTCGGGTGCTGATCTGCTGTCGTTTCTCATCTGTCGGCCAAGAAGGCAGGGTACAGGTGGCTGGGCGACGAGACTGTGCACCCGGGCAACTCCTTTGTTGTCGTTCTGACCTAAAGAGTATGCCACCACTCCGTGAACCAGTTTCATCACCAGTTGTTGCCTCAGGAATCACGTTGTTCCTTCCTTCGTGGTCAAGAAGGAGGCAAAGTTGGAAGATGACCGTGTACTATCTCAGATCCCTCTGGTCTCGATACCTTTGAGTCTAGACTTTATATAGGTCGAGGGTAACAAGGAAGAGGCGAGGGTTTGGTTGGGTTTAGAGCCCTCAGTTCCTTGGGGAAAAAGGAAAGTTTCTTTCCAAAGAGATATCTATGCTTGAAAGGAAACTAATTCCAAAAATATGCTTTTACTTCTCTCTTGAGAACATACTTTACTTGACAAGCAATGAGGGAAAACATTCCCATCATATTTAACTTTCTTTTGCCAAACAAAATTATATGCAAAAGATTAAATGATCTGAACATGTCCTTTTATCATATTCCTTACATATTTATTTTCTTATTTTCTATTATAGGTATTTTCTCTTTCTTTTTCTTCATTGGGACTCCTTTTAACATTAGGAATCCTTGGGATACGAAATTCCATCAAGGATAACTCAATTATACTTCTTTCCACTTATTTCCCACATTTTATCATTGTTTTCAATTTCTTTCTTAATAAAGAAATACTTAATTGATCTTTTTCTTTTCTTATTGCATCCTCTTTGAAACTTTGGACTCCTTGGAACCCAAGGAACCCAAGAGGCACGAAATTCACCTTTGGATTAAATTCTTTTGCCTTCTAGAGGTTTCTACATTTTTCTTTTCTCCATTTCTTATTGATAATGGAGTTCCTTTTGTCTTTTCCATGTTATTGGGCCCAATAGCCAATAAAGCCCACAAAACAATCATCAAGGCTATTGTAAATGAAATCCATTTATTCAAAACAAATTATATCTTTATTTGTTCAAATATCTTTAATATGAGAAATCACATTTCTCACCAAATGAACCCAAAAGTTGGGGTTGTAACATCCTTCCCCTCTTATAAGAATTTTGTTCTCAAAATTCCATCAAGCAAACAAACAATTCAGGATAAGACTTTTCCATGTCCATCATTGGCCCCTATGTGGCTTTTCCCTATCCATTGCGCTTCCAAAGAACCTTTATCATCACATATTCTTTTCTTTGAGTCCTTTCACCTTGGCATCTATAGACCTAACAGGTGACTCAGGTCATTTTAGCCTCCCTTAGGGCTCACTAGGTTCATTGCTCAACACATGGTCTGGGTACCTCACATAGTACTCTAAATTAGACACATGGAACTCATCACACATCACATTCTCCTGAGGGGTAAGGGAAAACTTAACCTTCTCCACCAAACTATGTCAAAAGAACCCATGCATCGGGGACTCATCTCTCTTAGCTATAACTTAGAGGGGTCGGATTTTCATGTCACATATTCCCCCACAGTGAACTGCACGTCAGTCTACTTTGCATCAGCTTACAACTCATGTCATCTCTGGGCTCCTTTCAGCCATTGCATGATCAAAGCGACTTCATCTGCACACACTGTGGTCCTTTCTTGACCTTCGCAAGGTCCCTTCACCCACATCATCTTAATGAAGTGGTGACCGACACAACCTCCTTTGCAGAGCTTCTTTACATCCCAATACTGGCTATGGTGGTTATCATCACATCTTACAAAAGACAAGAATTGTCTCCATGTATCACCCTGAATGAGCACACATGCTCTCATCAGACCCTCTAGTCTGGATCGTACTAACCATTAGTTAGGGGTGATAAACTGTACTAATATCGAGTTCTTCATGTACCTTATGGAAGTGAACCTTTAGGTCATACTCAAGAACTTTTGAACTCACATTATGGTGTAGTTGAACCATCTCTTTCTCACATGTAGTTCAACCAGATATGTCCCTTAACATTACTCTTTCTTTCTCATGTCATCTAGATAAGGTGATCTACCATGACCCATATTGCATCTTTACCTTCCTCGGTCTAGGGGAGACTTACCATGACATCCATTGTGATGAACTCCCATTCCCTCCCAGGGACTCTTTTATCCTCTATATCGATACATTGGGTTACTGGTGTTCGTCCTTCACCTCCTGGCTTGCATGGCAACATATCCCATGCAACTTCATCTTAAGCATCCAAGGTACCACTGTCACTTACCATCTTCATAGTACCATGGTGACCTTCAATCATGATATCCTATATTGTCATGATTCCCTAAGGTCGATTCCTCAGAAACCCTAAACCACTCTATTCGGGGTTTCATCACCTTCCTTTCCAGAGAAGTGCATCTGAGGTTCTACAACCATCCTTTCATCATGATAAGCCCTAGGTGACTAACCAAACAACCATTAACTAGATCAACCAATATTGTTACATCTGAGTGTTAGCCAAACTTATCTCTTTTTCCAACTGAGGGTTATCCTATCAACCTCTTCTAGCCTCCATCTAAACTAGGCAGTTGTATCTCATCTAGAGCATCCATTACCACTTCACATCCTTAGGTGTTAGGTAAAGTTGAAGACACACACCTCCATGTATTCCACTTATTATCTCATCTCAGCTCTAAGTCTATCTTCATCAAGAAAACTCTGAGCTTATTCTCTTGGTTTTTCAAACTCAACCTTGTATGACTCATATCTCATAATAAAAACATCCTCATAAGATGACTACCTTGTTTCCATCCATGTATCATCCACTCCATTAGGGTATGTTATCATCTCTGTCCTCATACCTCATGGCAACGTTCCAACTCACATCATCTTTTATCCTTGGTGTATGGCATGCGTATTGTCTTATCTCTCACTCCCATAACAAGAGGAAATAAGCATTTGGTTGTAGTCCAAATACAAAGTTCTTCCTGTTCCAAGAGTAGAGATTGTACATCCCACCTTGCCAGTACACTTTTAAAATGTGCAGCTTATGCCTCTATATCACAATCATCTTGATATCAAAGTTACTTTTATGGGAAATTGGTCTCGAACCTACTTGGGTCCACACACAATCCTTTGTCATATCCTCTAGGTCTATAGGGTGTCAACACTTTTGGGGTCATCCCTCTTCCCTCATGCATCTAGAGAGTGCCCTACTCATCTGTCCTTTGGGTCCCATGAGTTTCATGAAGGTGATCAATCTCCTAACCCATGGCCCTCAGACAATGATAGTTGTTACCTCCCGACCCTATGGTCATGTGCAACTAGGGAATTAGGAAACTCCCACTTTCATCAGTCTTATCCCTACCCGACCCTAGGATAGACTTAGGATTCTATTATAGTACATGTCCAACTTAGAACCTTACCCAAGCCTTCATCATCTCTCTCTGCATTCATGGGCTGACTTTCATCCTTTCATAGGGGTCATGGCAACATGCCTACCTTGGTCAGGCCCCCATCCTGGTTACCTCCATGGTAACACATCCATATGCACTTAGAGATGGTTATCTAAGGTTCTACATGTTCATTCTCATACTATGTACTTTTCACTTAGCTTCTCAAGATCCTATGAGACCTCTTTAGGTTTCCTCAAAACCCACAAAACTAGTATACACCCTACAAAAAGGGTCCCTCTCCCAAGATGGGAGGAAACTACACCTCTTTTTAACAAAGGTCACAAACACCCTTATGTCTCGGGTTTACATCCACATGAGCATGTCTAACCCTAGCAAGATCCTAAGGCACAAGCAGACCACCTATTAAACCATGCTATGTCATACTTGTTTTCATCCTCAACACTGGATCAAGATCATACCTTCCCATGTCATCCACTTAGTTGTGATGGGTTCATCAAACATACCTTTAAACTTAAGGGGTTTCCCTCTCCTCTAACCATGAGGAGTACCATGCTCGAATCTATAGAATCTCAAATCTTGTCATGAGCATCAGGTACATCACTTCCCCTATTAGGCCTAGGAACCCTAGGTTCACTTTTGGGTGTCAAAGTGCATGCTCAACCTCTTAACGACGAATCCAACATGTCCAAGGTATGTCATGTACTCCCATGATCCTTTTATTCGAGCAGCACCTTAGAGTTGAGTCTTCCTCAAGGGAAACCAATAAGGTACAAGGTCTCACAACTTGGTACTTAAACCTCTAAGGCACTCTTTGTCTCATCTCAGCAGGTAAACTCCTATACCATAGGCACATAGGTTCCAGAAGCATCATCCTCTCTTTAGGGTTTGGTTCCTCTAAAGGCCACCAAGATATCATTAGCCTCCAGGGATCAAGCACGAGGCAACCACTATCATCCACCTAGGTCGCATCATCCTCAACTCCCCACTATTCCTCATGTCTCAGAATCTAAGCTTCCATCCTCCTTGCTTGGGTCATGCTTTCTCTCTCTAGAGCTAACTCCACATCCAGCCTTACTTCTAGAGGCCCTCTCTCCATGAAGGATCAAGCTCACAAGCATACCTCTACATGGTGAAGCCTATGTTCACACTTATGTTTGCTCAAGGTTATCCACATCTCCTTATGCTTATCTCATCAGCTATCTAACATACTCCCTTGGCCAAGGTTTCAACCTACTACTCACACTACTGACGTTTTCTGGGTGCCTACTATGCCATGCTCATCTAAGCTCATGGGGTTCCATAGGTTCTTCTCTAACCTCATCAATGAAGGAGCTATCCTTCACTCTAACATGCATGACCCTTCCCAGGGTTGGGTCACCAAAGGTACTCACTCATCCAACCTCTCATGGCTCATATGGCATCCAAGGCATGTCCATCCAAACGCCTGGTTTACCATGACATCTAACTCATCATGTCGTCTCTCTCTCTAACCTTCACTTAGGGTTAGGGTTAACATCATCCTTGGAGGATGTGCCAGGTCTCCACTTATAATGGAGGTTTCTACCTCCAAGACTAACTCTCTTTACTTATCCTCCTGACAAGAAGGTCTAGCCTCAGGTCTCTCCTGAGGGCATGACAACTTATGTCATACGACCTAAGCATGTATCTATTCTTTTACGTTTAATCTATTAAGCTTATGTCCATGACATCTTATTTACATGCCTTTTATTAATTTGGTGGAGGATTCCTTAAACCTTATCAACCTTACCCATACCTCAAGAGGGTGAGGAAAAGAGAGAAAACCCTAATCCTTAAGGTCCTTAACAACATTTGAGTTGAGAAGGAATGAACAAAATGAGAGAGTCCAAAAGGTATCTTATTTTGAGTCAAATCCTGAGACTTTGGCGAGGCAGTCACACGAATCTGGGAGTCCTCGTATTCCTACTAGCGGTGCAGAGGAAAATCTTTCCAGCCCCTGGGCGTGATCCTTTTCTAGATACCTCTGTCTTTTGGAAATTCCCCTAATAACTCCCTTGGGTTTTATGGAGTTTGTAAAATTTAATAATTATTAAAGATTAAATGAGGAATCTACGCTCTGATACCAAATGTAACGACCCCGCCTCCCAGTAACCCCCAATTAAGGGGGACCAAGAGGTCAGAGTCGTTATCCAAATAATAGGATCAAACGTTCAACAAATAATCAATAATAATTATCAAATTCTACCAAACTAAACTAAAAGGCTGTAATAAAATTAAACTTTTCATACCTTTTTCAAAAACTTGGATATCTACTTCTATCCTCATGGAGTCTAATCTAACTAATCCTCCTTTAAACTTTAATTCATATTAAATTCCACAATTTCCACTTTACTGTTTGTTCTTTTCACTTGTACCTAAAACACCAACAAACAAACTGTCGGTCAGCATAAAGCTGGTATGTGGGGGAAACAATAATCGTGCAACTATGATAACAATGTAATTAGCCAATTATCATTTAACAACTAAGATTTCGTCTTAAGCAATACTACTCAATCCTTACCTATCCCCTATCTCTGTGTTGTCCCTGTAGTGGACTTGGATACTACCTCTCTCTATGGTAGATCCTTACCCCCATGGCCCTACCTCACAGGTAGCCAATACTTAGGGTTATGGAGTCCCATGGCCCTACCCAAAGGTAGCCCAATCCCTGACTCAAGGTGACTTGATGGACCTACCCCATTGGTATCCATGTACTAAGTCATCCAATGACCTGATGGACCTACCCCATAGGTAGCCATGTACTAGGTCAAACCATTAAGCCACAAAGGGGACTAGGATCTGAGCTAGTAGGCACATATCTTACGTGATAGTCATATCCACATTATAGTTTGCATGAATTAAATTCATCCAACAATTTAATTCAAGTCATCAAGGAAAACTTCAAAAAACCTTGAAAAAATAATTCGAGATATTCATAAGCGTAACCACATACCTGTCAGGCAGATTTGAGACAGAATCAACCAAGAAGGGAAATCCAATCAAGCAAGTACAAGAATCTTGAAATCACATCCAATTCCTTTTTATCAAAATCTATTCAAACCATCTTGCTACTTAAGGTTTCTATTCTTTTTTAGGATTTCTACCTCTTTTAGGGTTTACTTTGCAATTAGGGTTTTTACTTCATTTTACGCTTTTAAACCCTAATTTCTCATCTATCCTTCATAAAAGTTATTAAGGTTACCTTTTAACAACATATAACCTTAATTTTAGAAACAACACAATTAATCATCAATTAAGTCCATTAAGCCTCTTTTACATTAAAGCTACCATTTTTATCCTTTTAATCCATGACAAGATCATTGTGCTCATTTATTATCAATTCATAGTTGATTATGATTTAATTTACGTATGAACTCTATTTGTCATTAATTCTACCTTTATCCATTAGAAAACCCTAATTACTACATTAAGGGTATTTATCAACAATTAGGGACTTTTATACTCGAAATAGCTTAGAATTATCATATCTCGACTTTAGTCATAAATTTGAACAATTAAAGTTGTTAAGAGTCA
Organism: Alisma plantago-aquatica; assembly: GCA_963693085.1. Taxonomy (NCBI): domain Eukaryota; kingdom Viridiplantae; phylum Streptophyta; class Magnoliopsida; order Alismatales; family Alismataceae; genus Alisma; species Alisma plantago-aquatica. The sequence continues at coordinate 1,876,558,310 of OY856409.1, read as the reverse complement.
CATTCACTAATATTAGGGTTTCAAGGCCCATTAAAGAATATTTATGCACATGAATTTCTAAATTAAACCAATTACGTGCAAAGTTCATCCTTTTGGTTCTCAATATACCTTTTTACAATTAAACGGTTAATATCAACTACAATCATCCATTAAACCCTACTAAATGCATTAATCTTCTCAAAATAGGGTTTCTAAATCTTTAATTCATTAAAGTTGATAAATTACACTACTTTTCGAATTTCAAGAGGAATTAGCCTCTAAAACCATTTTTAATGAATTCCTCTCATTTTTTTGAGCAAAATACATATATTATTTGCTACTATCGGAGCTACCAATATGGAGATATGATTTTTGTAAAATTAACTCACCAGAGCCAATCAGAGCGCGTCAAGTGTCCTGCTCCATGCAACGTTGCTTGGTTTATTTGAAAATATTTCAATTTTATGATCTTGTCCTTACTTAAGATGTTGGCACTCCAGCCCGTAGAGGGAAAAAACTACCAAACGCCTCTCTGCCCTTCTTCTTCCTCACGATACCTAACGATGCCGCTAGGGTAGGGGTCTGTCGCCCAATGCCTCCCTTCCCTTGGACTCGAGGAGCACCGACAAAGGTTCTGCTACCTCCACCATCCTCCACCACACCCACGGAGGCCCTCGGTTGTGGCCGAAGTGGCCGGGTGCTGATCTGCTGCTGTTTCTCGTCCGTCGGACAAGCAGGCAGGGTACAGGTGGCTGGGCGACGAGATTGTGCACCTGGGCAACTCCTTTGTTTCCGTTCTGACCTGAAGAGTATGCCACCACTCGCGAACCAGTTCCGTCACCAGCTGTTGCCTCTGGAATCACGTTGTTCCTTCCTTCGTGGTCAAGAAGGAGGAAAAGTTGGAAGAGGACCGTGTATTGTCTCAGATCCCTCTGGTCTTGGTACCTTTGAGTGTAGACTTTATATAGGTCGAGGGTAGCGAGGAAGAGGTGAGGGTTTGGTTGGGTTTAGAGCCCTCAGTTCCTTGGGGAAAAAGGAAAGTTTCTTTCCAAAGAGATATCTATGCTTGAAAGGAAACTAATTCCAAAAATATGCTTGTATTTCTCTCTTGAGAACATACTTTCCTTGACAAGCAAAGAGGGAAAACGTTCCCATCATATTTAACTTTCTTTTGCCAAACAAAATTATATACAAAAGATTAAATGATCTGAACATGTCCTTTTATCATATTCTGTACAAATTTATTTTCTTATTTTCTATTATAGGTATTTTCTCTTTCTTTTTCTTCATTGGGACTCCTTTTAACATTAGGAATCCTTGGGGTACGAAATTCCATCAAGGATAACTCAATTATACTTCTTTCCACTTATTTCCCACATTTTATCGTTGTTTTCAATTTCGTTCTTAATAAAGAAATAATTAATTGATCTTTTTCTTTTCTTATTGCATCCTCTTTGCAAGTTTGGACTCCTTGGAACCCAAGGAACCCAAGAGGCACGAAATCCACCTTTGGAATAAATTATTTTTCCTTCTAGAGGTTTCTACATTTTTCTTTTCTCCATTTCTTATTAATAATGGAGTTCCTTTTGTCTTTTCCTTGTTATTGGGCCTAATAGCCAATAAAGCCCACAAAACAATCATCAAGGCTATTGTAAATGAAATCTATTTATTCAAAACAAATTATATATTTATTTGTTCAAATATGTTTAATATGAGAAATCAAATTTCTCACCAAATGAACCCAAAAGTTAGGGTTGTAACAGAAAACCTCTCAATTGGGTAAATTATAGAAAAATCCAAAATGTGTATAAAATTGCATAACTTGCTCAAACATTGTCCAAATTGGACCAAATTTGAAACTTAATCTTGTCTTATGATTTCAAAGCATATAAGAAGGTTAGATTGGGGTTAGAATAATTCAATTATGATATTTAGCTTATTCAACTAATTAAGCAAGTTTAGGGGCCTTACATTAATGATTAACTTGCATGATTAGATACCATATTATGTTATTTGATTGATAATACCTTGAAATAGTAGTGTTAACCTTTATTAAAGTGTTATAAAGTTGCATTAATGTATGAGAATGTCAGAATGCTTAAGTAATGAGCATATGGTTTTACTTGGGTTGTTTGGTTGTCATCTAGGGAGAGAGACAATCATATAATCTAGATCTATCCCAAGCTCGAGAGTGGAAGGAATGGACACTTATGATGATTGCTAATAAATTTTCTAAGGGTATGCAATACATGTGAGTGTTGCATGTTGGTGAAAGGTCATAGATGGTGAACCCAATCAAAGTTTCCCCATCCATACTTGACACCTTATCTTTTGACTTTCTTATTCTTTTATTATGCTCTTTTATTTGTTTTACTTGTTTGTTACTTGCTTGTTGGTGAATCATTGTTCCATAGGGAGCATGAACTTTACTTTACAATTTTGATTGGTGTAACAAATATTGGGCTTAAAGGATGTTAACACTTACCATCCTTGCCCCTATATTCGACCCTGATCTACTACATCAGACCCCATATTATCGTGGTGGGGGTCTGAGTGTCGAGTTATAAATTTAGATGTCTAGTTACTCTAGATCCTATCCCTTTGGACATGTGATTTAGGTCAATCAACTTTTTGGTGTTGTTTCCAGGGACAAGAAAATCGGTATCAAGAACCTACTTAGCATACACTTGTGCCTCAATTCTAGCAATAGACTCGACTACACATTTTAAATTTGATAACTCTAATCTCCTTAAATATCTTGTCTCACATGTCTAGTTTCTAACTTGACTATGTCACTTATTATCGGGAGTTTGAGTGAATCAGATCGTAACCACTACCAACTAAAAGGATCATGGCTCCTTGTAGAGTAGTCATCCCCAACCCAAGGGTGGAAGACCTTCACAGGAAACATGACTCTCATTGTGATGTAGAGCATTGTGAGGAAGAGGAGCATGATGAACACCATGAAGAATAAGAAGAAGAGATCCACCAGGATAGAAAAGAAATCCCACATGATAGAGAAAGAAGAAGCAAGATAAACAAAAATAACAACAATGATGATGAACATGATGGAGGCCCTTCTCTTTGTGAGTTGGCTGCCACTCAGGCTAATAAATCTAGATGCTTGGTCATCATTCCTTGATTCAACGCTCCAAACTTTGAGCTGAAGCCAACATTCATCAATATGATCCAAAACAAGACTTTTGGAGGAAACTCCCAAGAAGAAAACCCTTATCACCACATGTATGCTTTCAAAAACATCTATGATACCATCAAGATGAACAAGGTGCCACAAAAGTCATCTAATGTAAGGGATTAAACTTCTCTCTAAGGAATAAGGCGTGGTAGTGAGTGAGATGACCATCTCAAACATAGTAGAGTTAATGGGATCAGTTGTACGTGATTGTGACTGCAACAATGCATACATGTAGATAGAAAACTGTGACAGAAGTAGTAGGAAAGGAGGGGGGAGACAATACCGATAGCAAAGAGAGGACTCACATGCGGTTGTTGCGAAATAACTTTAGGTCGCATAGGATAAAGAAATTAGGTACTACCATTGTAGGATATGGAATGCCAACTTATCATAGATGGAAGACTAGGAAGGAGTGCTAAATTATCCCCTCTACCTCCATGAATAGGAAACACCAATATATGGCTTGAAATCCTAATGCACATTGTGGGTTGGGCTGAGTTTGCTTGAAAATTGGAATTCAAGTGGGACCAATGGAGCTTGTAATCCATTTTAAACCTGGTCTCATCCAAGAAAATCCATGCCCAAGTTTGTAGTTCAAACATGTCTAGCTGGTACAAAAGGTTGGAATGCAAGTTCAACTCGGATTCAAGCCTTCCCATACATGGCCTTAGTCATTATAGCATTTGGACCCAAGCGTCCCCATGGAATCCCCAAGTGAAGTGGACATAGAAGCCCCCGACTACATGGATTTTTATCCACACAAGTTTGATGTATGATGTGTTGAACGTCCTCTGTTTTGGAGGAAGGATGAGCCACTTGAACATGGAGTTTTTGATCCTGAAACTCAACCTATGATTGCCACATTGTCTTTTTTTTCTTCTTCTTTTAGTTGTGATTAAAGAGGGTCCGTCGTGGTGGAGTTCTTAGTAGAGGTAGTAGTATGTCAGATGGGTATTGGAGGTTGGTGTTCATGAACCATAACAAACATAATTGAAACAACTCCAAGAGCAGAGTGAGTGTGTATACGTAGGATATTATGTCTCAACTTTGTACTCTAAACTGTCCCATTCAATCCCAGCCTTACATAAACATGAAAAGCTCACCCTTAAATAAGCAATTGTGTGTGTAATGACAGAGATTAAATGAGACACCTTGGGACACGAACTCAGAAAAGAAGATCTGAACCTGGGTGTTCATAGTCATGCCCCTTCTTCGAAGACATCGTTGTTTAGTATTACGTCCGACATTTACTCCCTGGTGGTTTAGGAGCTTTTAAAGTTGGTTAAAAACCAAAAACCAAGAACTTTGACCGGACTATGAACCCGCACCAGAGAAGACAACCACCTTTTCTTCTTCTTCTTTTTCCTCGTGTCTGTCCAAAGTATTGGGGTGATCATCCACCGTTGTCATATACGTGATGTTTGGCGCATATTTTGTGTGTGTTTATATGTATAATGTTTCCCAACTGGTGGCACAAATCGTTGTCTACTTTGAACGTTTCAGAAACATGATTTGCCCGGTCAACAATGGCCGAGTCCACGTGGAAGCTTTCCATGAACAAAGAGACGGTTTCCGGCGATCACCGAATATCTACATCTTGCGGCATCAATACAATAGAATAATACTTGGCCATAAAAAAATGCATCTTTTTTTTTTAAATCTTCAATCCATCTTGATAAAAAGGACTCAAAGCCTGTTTACTTGCATGGGTTGACAATGCTTGTACGAGTCAAGGTCAGGGTCGATCCATCCTCCTACATAAATAACTACACTTTTCAAAGATACACGAATACAACGCAAGTCAATGTGGACTTTGGAGCCTTGTGATGTGAATCCTATCCAAGATAAATGTATACGACATCTGAATCACACTAACGAGTATAGCTGTTTCATGGTTTAAGGAACAGAGTAAGGGCAAAAGAATCGGAATCTAAATATACTGTTTTTTTTTTAAGATTGTAAACAGTGATTGTCCCTTTCACTGTTGAAGAGAAAATACATAAATCAGTTCCTTCATCGTTCTAATCCCGTCCCTCCTACATTAACGAACTACAACAGTTATTGAAAAGTACAAGTATACAACAAGGTCAAACCGGGGCCTCCTTGTCTGAATTTCATCCTAAGACAAAGAAGTATACAGCATCTGACTTAACTCAACAAACATAGTAAGCGCTATCTCCTACAGTATATCCTGTCTTCCCCACTTGGCAATGGCCCTGTATGCATATATAATGGATTACATTTGTAATCGTGGAAATGAGAACCAAATTAATTGCGGCATGTTAAATCAATAACGGTGGCAATGAAAAAATTGGTATCGTGACACAAAAACTACCCATAAATGATATGGATAACGTGAAATGGTTCAACTAAGAACCCTAATACAATCTTATTAATGATAGATTACAATCAGAAGTTGATAACATTTGCAAAATCATAACCACACACAAACCCATGAAACTTGGTGGTGGAATGTTATACATGGTTTGGATACCGTGGGTGTAACTGAAATAAGAAAACTAATTATGATTTTGAAAGAAAATATTTGTGTATAAATATTTCGTATATTATTGAAACAAATATGATAGTATTATAACCTCAACCATAAGCTATGATTTCAGACCAAGGTTGCAAGCCATGCAATACATTGTCATGGAATTCATTATTAAATATTCCTTTGCAGTGTGTGGCCCAAAATAAAACAATATATATAATATTAATGTATTTTCTGAAAGGATGCATCCATTGGGGTATGGGAGGATTCTCATAACCGTCATGCCTCTTCATGATGGTAAGAAAGGCATTAGAATAATCTTATATATTGGGACTGTTCCTCTCTCCATGAGACTTACGGGAACCGATTCCATCTCTTCGGAGTCCCAACGGGAGAGAGAAACCAGAACACCCGATATGGAAGTACGTTATTCGTCCGCTTCCCTTCTCCGTCCATCGCTTTAGGCGTCATCCAGTGTTCTCTCCTTTTCGTCTCGGCAAGATCGTCTCTTCCACAGTTACCCTATTGCCACTTTCGCTGTCATTGCCGTTCTTGAGAAGAACACTGCTAGAATGGAGAATTCCCCTGCTCTGGGTATGAAATTTAACATTTGGTATTAGAGCATTGTACGATCCTTCCATGAATAGACTTTTCTTTAAATGTGGGTATATATCGTTTCATGGGTTGAGCTGAGTGCTGGGACCAATAATTGTTGTAATATGTTCTTCTCTAGACTATGTTTCCTTTGCTTTGAATCACTGGCAGTGGACATGTCGGGTGACGGACTAGCGGTGGATACACCGCATGAAAGCAATCAAGGCAATGATCACGAGACAGTTCTGTTAATCAATTATTATCACGTCTATCCTTGAGATCCTTGTAGCACTAAGTTCTCTTTTTTTCTGTGGTGACAGAATGTCACTGCGTGTCTACAGAAAGGGAAACTGAGAAGCTTTGTCGTTACTAGTTTCCATTTAAAGATCATTGTTTCCATTTAAGAACTTAAAGATCATGCTCTACGAATGCATATGTCAATTGGCTGTTCCGCAAGAAAATACCTGGACAATCTACAATCGACATAATGTGATTAACAATTTGGTTCTGTAACTCTAGGGCCATATTCCGATCGCCAGTGAAAACTGTATCAGACTGTTTTTTCTAGTATAATGACATACCGTAAACATGATGTTGTAAATAAAATGTACGCAATGTATGTTATGTGATATTGGTTTGATTCTGCCCTCGTACGTGTATGCACATCAAACTTAAGATTTTGGTATACTTGACTGGTATTAATGCTGGGTTAACATTATTTTTTTAGTAAACAAAATTTCTTGAACTCAATCTACTTATCGTTTAACCAAAAATCCTAACATCATGATGAGTAACACTTTACATGATGAATAAGTACTTTTGATTGTGCTTAATTTGGTAAAAAGTAAAGTCACCCAAAGGTGTATTACTTTGTTAGTATTAAGCATGATGTGACAAAACAAGCATGTCTTTAGACACAAAATATATTACCCAAAGGTGAAATAATATTATTAGTATAAAGTTCATGTTGAGTTGATCTAGAGTGAGTGTGACTCATATCTAGTAACTAATCCGACCTAGTATTACAAAATTTACCCAAAGATAATTTGTAATGACTTGTTGTGATTAGTGTTATAAAAGTAAATAAAGTAGACCTTGAAATTTATTTTTATATTTCAGTTGTGGTTTTAAAATGGAACTTTTTTTATTGCAGTCATTTCCTCATCCTTGTATGGTGATAATAACAACATTCCTAATCTCAATGCTTCAAATTTCAATGAATGGAAAGAAAAGGTGATGTTTACATTAGGGTGTATGGACTTAGACTTAACTTTCCGAGTGGAAAAGCCACAACCACTAACAGAGGAAAGTACCACTGTTGAAAGGGTCAATTATGATAAGTGGGAACATTATAATAGGTTTAGTTTGTTGCTCATGCAAGCACATGTGGGAAAGCATATTAGGCGGTCTATTCCTACCTCTGAATTGACAAAAGATTTTTTAAAGGCAGTGGAAGAACATTATGTTTCTTCTAGTAAGTCTAGGGCTAGAACCTTAATGGCTAAGATGTGCTCTATGAAGTACAATGGTTCTTGTGGGATCCGTGAACACATCATGGAGATGAGAGATATTGCCGCACAACTCAATGAGATGGAGTTATCCATCTCTGATGCATTTCTTGTTCATTTCATTTGAACTTCCTTGCCTAGTCAGTATAGATCATTTAAGGTCTCTTACAACATACAAAAGGAAAATGGTCAATAAATGATTTATTGGCCATGCGTGTTCAAGAAGAAGAGAGACTTAAGAATGAAGGGGTCCCTACTGCACACCTAAGCACCCATGACAAACGTGGCCGCAAGGGTAAAGGAAAAATAAAGGGAACTGCTCCTATCTCAGGTGGAGTGTCCAAGCCAGAGGGAAGTAAGGAAGAGGGAGGCAAGGCTAACATGAAATGCTTCTTCTGTCGTAAGAAAGGACATGCTAAAAAGGAGTGTTTTAAGTACAAGAAATGGTTGGAAAAGAAAGGTATAACATCTCTTGTTTTATATGAATGTCATATTTCAAATGTTCCTTTATATAGTTGGTGGCTTGACTCTGGTCCCACTGTGTATATTTCTAATACATTGCAGGGATTTTTGAATCAAAGGAAACCAACAGAGCATGAAAATGTCCTTTATTCAGGAAATAAATTGGGCTCTCACGTAAAGGCCATTGGCACATGCAGATTGATCCTTGACAATAGAAAGTTGTTGGACTTAGAAAATACCTTTTATGTACCAAACTATAGTAGAAATTTAGTATCTATTTTCAGACGAGACAAATTAAACTATGGTTTCTTTCTTCAAAGTGGACAATTGTCATTGTATAAAAACTCCAATTTAATTGGTACTTGTGTTTTAATAAATTATCTTTATCAAGTTCAACTAAGCCCTAATTTTGAGCAATCTTTTACAGTCCAACATAATATTATTGGTAATAAATGCACATTGTTAGATGAGAAATCATCACTTCTTTGGCATAGAAGGTTGGGACACATTTCCAAAGGAAGGATCCAAAGATTAGTGAAGGAGGGCATTTTAGGGCCTTTAGACTTTACTGATTTTAGGTCATGTGTTGAATGCATAAAAGCTAAGCAAACCAATACTTCTAAAAAGGGTGCCAAGAGGAGTAATGGAACATTAGAAATAATTCACACGGATATTAGTGGACCTTTTCCACCTTGTTTTACAGGGAAAAAATATTTTTCTACCTTTATCGATGACTATTCAGGATATATGTTTCTCTACTTATTAAATGATAAAAGTGAGGTTTTTCAAGCCTTTAAGAACTTTAAGGTTGAAGTGGAGAAACAATTAGGTAAAGTAATTAAGATAGTCAGATAATGTAGGAGAGGTGAATATTATGGAAGGTTCACTGGGATGGGACAAATAAAGGGGCCATTTGCATATTTTCTTCAAGAAGAGGGTATTGTACCTCAATATACAATGCCAGTCACACCAAGTCAAAATGGTGTAACTGAAAGAAGGAATCTAACATTAAAGGAAATGGTTCATGTAATGCTTTGTAATTCATCTCTACCTTATATAATGTGGAGTGAGGCTTTAAAGACGGAAATGCATGTATTAAACAAGGTTCCTAGCAAGTATGTCCAAAAAACCCCCATATGAATTATGGACAGGAAAGAAACTATCCTTGAACTATATGCACATATGGGGATGCCGTTTTGATGAAATGCAGGATAATTCTCTTACACCTACATCTAGTCAAAGATGTATAGGCTATCCAATTATTGTTCCCAGGGACAATTGTCAAGTGGATGAGCCAATAGAAGTAGATCATGCTCGTAGTCAGGTTGTAAATGAACAAATTGATCATAATCATTATGAAGAACAACTTGAAGAGCCTACAGAAATTGTAGAACCCATTGCTGAATTAAGAAGATCTACAAGATCAAGGAGGCCTACCATCCCATCTGACTATGGTGTATACCTTCAAGAGACAAATATAGACTTTGAAGATATAGATCCCTTATCTTTTTTCACAAGCAATGGATTGTGAAAATTCCTTTAAGTGGCTTGATTCCATGAAGGAGGAACTAGCATCCATGGATAAGAATCAAGTATGGGACCTTGTGCCTTTACCAAAGAGTATTAAACCTATTGGTTGTAAATGGCAAAGGAACTCAAATGGTGAAATTGAGAGGTATAAGGTTAGATTAGTTGCAAAGAGTTTCACACAAAAGGAACACATTGATTACAAAGAGACCTTTACTCCATTCTCATCAAAGGACTCCTTTAGAGTAATCATAGCCCTAGTGGCTGATTTTAATCTTGAGCTACACCAAATGGATGTGAAAACATCATTTTTGAATGGGGATTTATTTGAACAAGTCTATATGAAACAACCAGAATGTTTCATTGATGATAGTAGAAGTCATATGGTTTGTAAACTAAAGAAATAAATTTATGGACTTAAACAAGCATCCCGACAATGGTATATAAAATTTAACACCATTATATCAACTTTTGGGTTTCAACCTAATATCGTTGATCCGTGTACATACCTCAAGGTCAGTGGGAATAAGTTCATAATATTGACTCTTTATGTAGATGGCATTCTACTAGCAAGTAATAACTTTGGCATGTTACATGAGACCAAAGAGTTTCTTTCTTCTAATTTTGAGATGAAAGATATGGGTGAAGCTGCGTATGTACTTGGTATGGAGATTCATAGAGACCGAGCTAAATGCATACTTGGAATATCCCATAAGGCTTATATATCTCAAGTTTTAGAGAAGTGTGGAATGGAAAATTTCTCTCCTGGACTTGCACCTATAGTTAAAGGAGATACATTTAACTCTAAGCAGTCTCCTAGTAATGATATTGGAAGGAATGAGATGAGGAAAAAACCGTACGCATCTGCAGTTTGGAGCTTACAACATCTTCAAATATGCATGCGACCTGACATTGATTTTTCTACTGGAATGCTTGATCGTTACCAAAGTAACCCGAGCATTGACCATTGGAGAGTTGTGAAGAAGGTGATGCGCTACCTGCAAGGGACAAAGGACTACATGCTTACCTATAGAAGGACAAACCACCTTGAGGTTACGAGATATTCGGATGCAGATTTTGCTGGCTGCCTAGATAGTAAGAAGTCTACAACAGGCTATCTCTTCCTACTAGCTGGTGGTACAGTATCATGGAGGAGTATCAAGGAAAAGACTACAGCTTCATCTACCATGGAAGCTGAACTTATAGCTTGCCATGAAACATTATCACATGCAATATGGCTTAATAATATGATACAAGATCTTAAAGTTGTGGATACAATTCATAAGCCAATATTGATATACTATGATAACGAAGTTGTAGTCACTTTTTCTAATAATGATAACAGCACCACTGCATGCAGACATCTAGACATAAAACTCTATGTTGTTAATGAGCAAGTTGACAACAAGATGATAGTAATTGATCACATTGTTACACAATATATGATTTCAGATCCTCTTACAAAAGGGCTAGCTCCAGGGTTGTATATATCTCATGTAAAGAATATGGGTCTGCGAAAGTCATTTGATGTATAATGATTAATGTGATTTGGCAATGTAATATTTAATGTGTGATCACATATTTGACTCGCTATTTCTGTTTCAATAGTAGTTATAACAGAATGTCAGTTTTGACGGAAAGTTAGACCAGAGAATAGATTTGAGGTCAGTCTATTCATAAAGCTTATACCACTACATATAAGATACTTAGATATTGTAGTACATAAAAGGAAGTACAAATTAATTAGGTATCAACCGCTATGACTCATATCTGATCTCATATATGAAAGTATATGTGTTGAGTATCAATGGTGAATTGTTAATGTTATTGCGATGACATTTTGGGCCAAGTGGGAAAATATTAAATATTCCTTTATAGTGTGGCCCAAAATAAAATAATATATATAATATTAATGTATTTTCTGAAAGGATGCATCCATTGGGGTATGGGAGGATTCCCATAATTGCCATGCCTCTTAATGATGGTAAGAGAGGCATTAGGATAATCTTATATATTGGGACTGGTCCTCTCTCCATGAGACTTACGGTAATCGATTCCATCCCTTCGGAGTCCCAGCGGGAGAGAGAAACCAGAACACCCGATATGGAAGTACGTTCTTCATCTGCTTCCCTTCTCCGTCCATCGCTTCAGGCATCATCCAGTGCTCTCTCCTTTTCATCTCAACAAGCTTGTCTCTTCCGCAGTTACCCTATTGTCGCTTCCACTATCGTTGCCGTTCTTGCGAAGAACACTGCTAGAATGGAGAATTCCCATGCTCTGGGTATGAAATTTAACATTCATATGTTGGTGCACATCATAAGGAAATATATGCCATGATAAAATGCTCCGCGCGTTGATATGGAGTGAAACCACTAAAATGAAACACAACATATATAACATTGCATTAAAGTGTAAACATCAAGGTGTAGCTAGAATAATGAGTCCCATTGAACCAACACAAACATTGTTTTAATCTCATTAGGTACATGGTGTTCTGCTAGTTCATGGAGTGGATATGATTCAATGGAAGTGAAAACATGCTAAAGATAAAATGAGAATGAGATGCATGCATATATATAGTGAATTGAGTGATAGTTCATTAATTATATAGTGGTGTACGCATATCCCATGGATTGTAATTGAGATCATGGAAAGAAGAAAATTATTTATGATGCAGATCTTAAATCTTAAACACTCACTAATAGGACAAGACAATATATAGGCTGAAAATCTGATTGTGGTTGGGGGGTTGGGTTGAGTTTACTTGGAAATTAAGATCGAAACAGGAATAGTGGAGCTTGAAATCTGATTTGAACCCCATGTCCTCCAAACAAACCCTCATCCAAGTTTCGGTCTAAACCCTCTTAGTTGGTGCAAAATGAACGTTGGAATATAAGTTCAACCCAAATTCCAGCCTTCCCATACATAGCCTTAAGTCATTGTAGCAGTCAGACCCATCCCTAGGAAGAGACCATCGTACACATGGCATTTTAAGTGAAGAGAACATAGAAGCATTCAACTACATGGATTTTTACACACCCTTGGAGAAGTATGATTGGTTGTGCATCCTCCGTATAAGAGGGTGGGTGGCCCACTTAAACGTGGAATTCTTGACCCTGAAACTCAACCTAAGATCGCCCCAAAGTCCCTTTTTTTTCTTCTGTGGTGATCAGGGATTGCTCATGGTGGAGTTCTGAGCAGAGATAAGTAGTAGTATTTCGGTTGAGAATCGGAGGTTGGTGGTCATGAACTGTAACAAACACATTTGGAACAACCACTACTACATAAAAGCCTTTTAGCGTCGGTTATTTAAGCTCTTTGGTGTCGGTTTCAAAGCGACACCCAAGTGGGCACCGCTAAAGGGGGACACCTTCGGCGTCGGTTTCCAACCGACGCCACAACGTTTTCCGCCACCGAAAACACGCCAGCAAAGGGACTATAGGCGTCGGTGGTTTAGTAAAAACTGACGCCCAAACTCTTCCCGCCACCAAAAATGCGCTAGTAAAGGGACTATAGGCGTCCGTTGTTTACTAAACAACCGACGCCAAAACTCTTCCCGCCACCAAAAACACGCCAACAAAGTGATTATAGGCATCGGTTTTTGAAAAGAAACCGACGCCACATATGATGAAAAGACGTCGGTTTTTAACATTAACCGACGTCATATCCCCTGACAACACGGTCAAATAGACGTCTGTTTTAAGTGCAAAACCGCCGCGGTATGTCTTTGGTGTCAGTTTTCTTCAAATAACCGACGCCTATGTTATGATTTTTTTTCTTATCAGTTTGCAGGCCTACTGTGGCTGGTCGCAGGATGAGAACCTGCAGTTCAGTGGAACTGAACTGCAAGTTTATGACATCTATTGATATCAGCCAACAACAGGCCACAAACCTGCAAAATTAACATGATGGACAATATTATATATATGTGATTCACACTCATGTATAAGAACATTTAATTCATATTATTTTTTCATCACACGCATGTAGAAACTAGTAACAACCTACAGTTCCATTTATTTCATCTCTTTTCACATTCAGACACATGTAGAAACATTCATGTATAGATGATTTTCACACACATATGACAATTCATAAAAATTCATTCAAATTCACAAAAAATTAATTATGAGAACAAAGTTATTCTTTATTCATCATTGTCATCATTGTCAACAAAATTATATTTAAAAATTCTCACTCTTTACAGGGCTTTTGCCCAATCTTCTCTTACAACATCTAATTCATCTCTCGTATAGGGAGCATGTACATCGAAATGCTTTGCACCTGTGTTGAAGTCCTCAGTTTTAAAGACCTACAAAGAGAATGACGTATATACATAATTATAATAATATATAATAAGATTTATATATTTCATATTATCTAACGAGACTATGTACAATACATGTTGTATGTTATCGATTTCCAATACGGCATGTTTGATGATTAGGTCCATAAATTGCATCACATAGTAGGCACATGCCCAGCCGTTGTCTTGTGTAGCACACTATAAATTGAAACATACAAAATATTCAAAAATACAAATAAGCACAGTTCACATAAATAATATATACATTGGAGTCAGGAAATTACTTTCACATTCTCCCAAATGAGTGTCAGATTTTTTTTCCTGGGGACCTTTCCTCCAGCTTTTTTGTACTCTTGTAAAGCCCTATATATGTTAATGTAACACATTAAATTGCATAATTAAATAGTAATGCAGTAACATATATTAACAGATATAAAAACATAAAATATTTCTCACGAGAATAATGGCCTTTTAATTGCATGTCCATATAATACATCCAACTCACTCCCCGCAGGATCTAGATAATAGACGGTGAATGTCTTGGGGACAATAACTAATAACTCTCAATGCTTAGAACTACAGGTAAGAAAGTAGAAAATTAATAACTCAATATCCACAATAAAAATGTAATTTGCTTCAGTCCAAATTACAAGCAAAGTAAACTTACTCGACATTGAATGGAGCTATTATCACCGTCTTATTATTTTTACCAAAATATTCAAAAGCATCACAGCAGTATGAAGTAACTGAATACGGGTCTGTATCTACAAGACTAATCAAAGATGGAACCAAAAATCTCACATGGGAAAACCCAAAATCTGTACATGTCTTGTGTAAGTGGCTGCAAAACATGTATTACGTATGCATTAATATATAAGAAATTAGATTGTCGTATATAAAACAAGGTATATGGATGTATAAACCAGATTTCCGTATGCATTAATCTCACCATATCCATAGCTCTATCATAGATGTGTTCAGCCATTCATAACTAAACAACTCCAAAATATCTTGTATAAATATATTGTTTCCGAATGTTTGACCTGCATTAATACGTATCCAGAACTTCTATTACGTATGCATTAATACGTATGCTAAACTTGTATAAATAGATTGTTATCGTATGATTTACCTGCAGCATTCTCCGGAATAGTAACATTTATAGGGAAATTTGGATTATGTTCGCCGATCCATACTGCCACACTCCTACAATTAGGACCTATCGAGGCGTGTAGGTCCCCTGGAAGCCAACTTGGTAGTCGAGGAGGTGGAGGCTGAGATGTAGCGGGTCTCGTCTTTTAGACCTTTATATATAATTTCATATCAATTGACTCATATATATATACACACTAACAAATTAAAGTAATGAAAATGTATCATATAATATCAGTATAGAGTACATCCGCTTCAGGCCACAGTATCACTCCGCCTACTGCCTCACCAAGTGTTTCAGCATCTGGGTGTGCATGAGGCAGTGTAAGATTCATCCAACCAGGGAGTATATGTATCGGGCTCACACGTACCATGCCATCTGGTACTGGACTCCCATGAAACATGCACCCTTTAAGGGGTGGGTAATCCGATGCCTCTGCAATGATATATCCTTCACTTTTTAGTCAGCATGGCTTCAACCCCTACAAATTTATGTAAAGAATGTTATATGCATATATACACAAACATATAATCTTGAACAGACTAGCTATTATATATGCCATAAAAATACTTACAGAGGACGTGCTAGGTTGTGGGTCTATAGGATTACTCCCAACCTCTACAGTACGAGCAGTAGGAGAAGAGAGGTCTGCCATAGGTACTGTCTGAGTGGTAGTCTGAGACGCCTGCCACTTGTTAATTGCTTCATGGAGTCTTTTATCAAGTACTTCCTCGACTCTCATATCAATTAAGGAATCTACCTATACATGGATAAAAGAAATGTTAGTTTCTGATTATTGAATTCCCTTTCACAATAACGTTCTAAAATAAGAATAAGTTACATCATCTTGTAAAAGTCCCGCTTTTGGGACAGGTTTGTGCTGGGATGGCCCAAAGAACCCTTTGATGCACACACCAGTGCCTACACCCCTTACACGGCCAGGATGCTCTGGGTTACCCAGAGCAACTGTCAGTTCATCCCTTGTGCCCTGAGGGATGAACTTGCCTTCCTTCCTCTGGTCATGCAGCTCCCGCTAATCACCATCAACAAAAATTCGTAAGTAAACATAACAATAATCAATATCGATAGATTGCTCCAAGAGTTGATTTTTACCATTTTTGCAGCCGCCTCAGTGGTTGCAGGCTTAGGTATCTCTCCCTTCTTGTTTTGCCTCCCAACTATCCACATAGCATGGCGAGGCAGAGGTGCGGGAGCAGCAGTAGAGGACACTATAGTCTCCTGAGTAGTAGTAGGCTGAGTAGACTCGGCCTGTAGTCTTTGGCGAACGCCTGCATATCCTCTTGGACCCATTGTGTGGTCGTGCACATTCAGTGCATGCCTTGCTCGTTGAACATCGCTGATAGCCTAGTTAGTTAGCACATTGATTTGGTTAGTAACACTAAAGGTTAATCTTGAATAGGTGAATACATAAAAATGTATATTAATTAAATTAGGAGTGGCGCTTAATACCTTGAATTCATCTATTTTTCTTTGGGTAACAAACTCCTCCCAGTCTTTGGGGTCCAAGTAGTTCCATTGCTGTGTGGCTTCCTTCTTCCTATATTTATTTTTCAAAGAGAATACAAACAAAAATTATTAGTGTAGAGTTAGTGAAATACTGATCAATGTCTAGAATTGGAATCAATCAAGAACCTATTCTCAGCATCGCGTATGTAATCTCGGGTGAGATTGGTCCTATAGTTCCTTAGGACCCTCCCACAACGTTGCATCACACATTTACGATGTAGCTTTTCATCCAGATCAAATATGCTCTACAAATTAAATAGAATTGCTATTAACTAGTATCCTAAAATTTAGTAATCTACACAAATAGAATTACAAATAATAATAACTCACGCATAGTTCCTTCCATATGTGGTCTTTCTTCCCCTTAGGAACTTTATGCCATGATTCTAGGATAGGACTGCAATGGTTGCGAGTAAAAACCCTAAGATATGAAACAAATGAGTTGCGGTTCACTCCATATGGATTTCCTTCCTGATCGAAATCCACAGCCAATTTGGGTCCATTGCCCCTTTGATGTATTAACTTGTTCATCATTGTGATGCCCCTCACTTTCTCAATTTTCTTTTGTTGCTCATCAAGTGTTGTAACAACTTCAGGGGGTACATCACCAGCCTAAAATTTGATAAAAAAACACACTTACATGATATAATTATAAATGAACATATAGATAGAAACCTCAGGGATATATTCATAATTAAAATTAACTAACATTGTCAGGCGGCGCAATCACGTCCTCACCCTCACGGTGATCATCAGTATAGTCATCATGGGAATGCTCAGCCATCTGAAAGTTCACATTCAAATTATAAATTTCACATTGTAAAGTAACACTAATTGTAAAGTTCACATTGTAAAGTACACATTCACATTGTAAAGTAATTCACATTGTAAAGTTCACATTCACATTGTAAAGTTTACATTCACATTGTAAAGTTCGCATTCACATTGTAAAGTAATTCACATTGTAAAGTCCACATTCACATTGTAAAGTTCACATTCAGAAAAATAAAACATAATAAAAATATAAACATCCATGCCTCTAATATTGTGGTCTTTTATCAATTAACAATCCTTCATTATGATCCCCGCGAACATACAAGTCATTGTGATCCCCAGCTTCAATGTTTGGTGGTGTTGGCAACCCAACTGAGAATGAACTGGAGTCATCATACTTATCATAATACTCTTCTTCATCTATAGGATCTTCAATAAACTGTCTTTTACCATTAAGAACAATCGACCATTTATCATTTGCAGGATCATCGATATAAAATACTTGTTTCACCTATGATGCCAATATGAATGGTTCACCATTCTCGCCAATCTTTTCAAAGTTCACTAACGTGAAACCCAATTCATCCACTATAACTCTTTTTTTGTTGTCAACCCAATTACATTTAAAGAGTGAAATTCTGAAATCTACATAGTCAAACTCCCATATGTCTTCAATGACACCGTAATATGACATTTTAGCTTCACGTGGACTTTTATCCTTTGCACTTGCAAAAAACAATGAAGACGCTTGAAGGGTGACCCTTCTATTTTGGACAACACTCTTATCATCTTGATGCTTTGTGTAATATGAGAAACCATTTATGTCAAACCCTTCATAAGACATAACATTCAATTTTGGTTTAAAGGTGAGACATTTGATGGTTTCAGTAAGATTATCTGGTGTTTGAGACAGTTGATGTAAGACTTTATCTTCAAACCACTTAATAAATGTCTTGTTATGCTCTCTAGCAAGCCACATTGAATTGGATCGAGGATATTGTCTCTTGATGAAATTGGTATGTTCCTCGATATAAACACTCACTTCGTCGATGTTGTGTAAAATATACAAGTGACCTTGCTCCAACTGCTCACGGCTGATTACTTTCACCCATGATCCCAAAACTCCTTTGCTAAAATGCTCCTCAATATTCTTGTCATTCACGGGAGCGTCATTACCATTCAGAAAGTCATTGGAAAAATCCATAACCTCTCTCGCCACATAACCCTCAATAATAATCCCTTTAGGCCGATAACGGTTTCGAACATCACCTTTAAAAATGCTTATGTATCGTTCAAAGGGATACATCCAATGCAAGAAAACTGGTCTCAACATTTTCACTTCCCTAGTCAAGTGGACAACAAGATGTACCATGATATCAAAGAACGAAGGAGGAAAATACATCTCAAGCTGACATAGGGTAACAACCACTTCTCTTTGCAAATTATCGAGACTATCAGGGTCAATAACTTTGTTGCACATACTGTTGAAAAAGAAACAAAGTCTGGTGATTGCAAACCTTACATGCTTCGGCAATATAGATCTAATTGCCACAGGCAATATTTGTTGCATTAGAGTGTGACAATCATGAGATTTAAGACTTATCAACTTCAGATCTTTCATTGATACCAATGTACGGATGTTGGATGAGTAACCCTGTGGCACCTTAACATTTACCAAGCATTCATAAAATGCTTTCTTCTCCTTTCTAGACAACGTGTAACAAGCGGGAGGTAAGTATGTTCTCCGATCGCTACTAACTACTTCTGTTAATTTTGTCCTTATTCCCATTTCACGTAGGTCCATTCTGGATTTTATCCCATCTTTAGTCTTACCTGGTATATTCAACAGAGTACCGATGACGCTATCACATACATTTTTCTCAACGTGCATGACATCGATACAATGCCTGACTGTCAAAGAACTCCAATAAGGAAGATCCCAAAATATCGACTTCTTCTTGAATAAAGACTTGTCACTCCTTGTGGCCATTGTACATTGTGATCTCTTACCAAATTCATTGGTGATGTCTTTCACTCTTTCATAAACATCCTCTCCTGATATAGGTTTAGGTGCACTATGTTCCTCATTCCGTCCATTGAATGCTTTGCGCAACCTACGATACGGATGAAATTTTGGAAGAAACCTTCGATGAGCAAGATATACAATCTTGTCGCCATTTTTTAGTCGTATTGAATCAGTGTTCTCTTCACATATAGGACACGCTTTAGATCCTTTGACACTATATCCAGACAAATTCCCATATGCTGGAAAGTCATTCACAGTGCAAAACAAGATAACGTGCAAACAAAATGTCTCTCTTCGAGAAGAATCATAGGTCATCACACCTTCACCCCAGAGCTTCTTCAAGCCATCAATCATAGGTTCAAGATAAACGTCAATATCATTTCCAGGTTGTTTAGGGCCCGATATCAAAGACGACAGTGTAACATACTTATTTTTCATACACAACCAGGGAGGAAGATTGTATATAACAAGCATAACTGGCCAAGTGCTATGTTGGCTGCTCAATGTCCCGTACGGATTCATTCCATTTGTACAAAGCCCAAGTCTTAGATTCCTATCCTCTTCATCGAATTCAGGGTACAATAAATCAATCTTCTTCCACTGTGGGGAATCAGACGCATGTCGTAGGATCCCATCATTATTTTTCTTAACATCTGCATGCCACCTCAAATTCTTCGCATCTATAGGATTGGCAAACAAGCGTTGAAACTGTGGTATTATAGGTAGATACCACATCACCTTGGCAGGAGAACCAATTTTGGACTCCTCCGAAGTCATCAATTTATACCTTGACACACCACATTTCGGACAATCTTTCAAATCCACATAGTCCTTTTGAAATAATACACAATCATTCTTGCATTTGTGTATCTTCTTGGCCTCCATTCCTATTAGGCACAACAATTTCTTTAACCGATATGTTGAGATCGGCAGCTCATTTCCTTCAGGTGGAATTTCTTTCAACAAAGACAACAATGATGTAAATCTTTTGTCGCTCCATCGATTGTTACCTTTCAGTTTATACAATCTCAACACACCGCTAATCTTCGTAAACTTACAACCCGTGTATAACGGTATGTCAGCATCATGCACAATGTTTCTAAAAATGGGAGGTGGATCAGTTTTGGTGTGCTCTACCCCACAACTATCCAGCATCGCATCAACGATGTCTACTGGAACTGATTCGTTCACATCTACATCACCGAAGGCAATTTCTTCTTCCACACAAGCACTGCTATCGACATCCACTGGTTTCGGGTTTGAAATCTCTCCATGCGAGTGCCATTCTATATAGCCTTGTACAATCCCATTGCACATGACATGACTTCTGATTTCGTCACCAGTACTGACTTTCAAGTTGTTACCGCAATGCCTACATGGACAGTAGAACCTATCTCCAGGTTGTTTTCTATGTTCCTCGGCAAATCTAATAAACTGATCAAGACCAGAAATAAACTCTGGGGTGCAGCGATTGCGAATGGACATCCATAATCTATCCATTCTATGATCAAAGAGAAAATAAGTATATATTACAATAAGATTAGGGTCTAGGGTAAATACTTTAGAGTTTATGGTTAAAATTTTAGGGTTTATACATGTGATGTCATTATTATATATAATAAATGTGTACCACCAATCCCATTCTTGAACACCTAAGCTCACTAGTAAGTGTATAATGTGTATTGGGTTTTCAAGAAAATTTTGGCAGCATTTTCCCGTTGTTCTCCAAGTACATATGTACTTAGAGAACAAACGGGGAAATGCTACCGGAATTTTCTTGAAAACCAAATACACATTATACACTTACATTCTAAGTGAGATTAGATGTTCAAGAACAGTCCCAAACTGGGGACTATCCAAGATTTACTCCTAATGAGTAAATCTTGGACGGGTTTCTAGGCCAACATAATATAACACCAGTCCCTTGTTCACAACCTCATTCAACACACAATTTTCTTATAAAAACACTTATGGATAGCCATAACAACATATCAATGATTCCTAAATTAATCAATATATTATTTTATAACACAAATCGTGGTGGGTATAACATAGAAAAAAACTCAACATGTCACAACATAAACATGTCCTTAACCTGATATACAGATATTTGTAACCAAACTCATTAGGAAGAGAGACCATGAAACACCATGCATTGATTTGAAATATAGATTCATACATTCTTCTTTGAAAGAGATTATTTATAATGTAAATATAGATTCATACATTCTTCTTTGAAAGAGATTACTTATAATGTAAATTGTCTCATCTTTGAACTAAAATCTAATGCATGAAAGGTAGAAAAGCAACAAAAAGATCTCATGTTTCAGCATTAAAAGAGTAAAGAGCTGAAAACTTTCAACATTTATATGTCATGTCCCCTAATACCCACTTCATCTACTTGGGATCCATACCTAGTTCACTCTGTCACACCATAGAACGTTATTTTCTAGGGATACAAACAACAGGCAAGAAGATATGCTAATTATGTTCCTCCAATCATTGTGGCAGATAAGCTTGCATTTTAGTAGGTAAGACTTTCGGGATCACTCTAATTGAGGAAGACAAGTCCCTAAGAAGGGACTGAATCTATCGGTTCCAGGCTGTTGTTTTGTAAGGAGACGAATCAAAAATCAAGCAAAGCAAACAACAGGAGCAGGGTGAAGGTTCCAAAGTAACCTGTTTCTCACCTTTCGACAAGCAGAATCTAGGTGGACAAGCTCCTCTCCACCTTGCAAAAGTTGAAGATCCTTCACAGGTCTAGTGGCTCAACCCAAGTTGCCTCTTGTCCCTTGACTAGCCGCCGACACCGCAGCTACTGTTGAGTGGTAATGGTGCCGAGGTGGGCGGCGAGCAGAGAGGGTGGGCGAGTAGAGAGGGCGGCGAGCAGAGAGGTACCGCGCACAACTACTGGTGGCGCCGAGGTGGGCGGCGAATAGAGAGGGCGGGCGAGGTGGGCGGCGAACAGAGAGGGCGGACGATCAAGCTAGGGTCGCGACTGACCTGGAGCGCAGCGGCCGGAGGACCAGTAAACGGCGGCGGTGGAGGCGAGCGGCGGCACAGGAGCGGTGAACAGAGGAATCGTCGCCGGAGCTTAAACCCTCGAAATCGAGATGAATGAAACAGAGAAAGGGGAGGAGTCAGGCTCGCGCATGTGCTATTAAGTTAACATTAGGTGTCGGTTATTAAATAAAACTGACACATAAAACTAAAGGTGTCGGTTCTACGGAAAAACCGACACTTATTCTCAATGATAGTCGGCGGTTTTAACTAGAAAAAAACCGACGTCTATCTATATATGCCTATTAAAAAATTTGTTCTCGATTAATGACCATAGTCATCGATTTATATCAAAAACCGACGCTCAAAGGGTGTGAAAAATTTCCTACGAACAGTGCGGGAAAACCCATAAGCGTCGGTCACTGTTGTAAAACCGACGACAAAAATGTGCTCAATTTCTGTCTCGCGAATAACCTTTAGTCGTCGGTTTATTAGTTAATAACCGACGCCATATGTTAAATTTTGGAGGTAATTTTTTTCGCTGGAAATTTTGGATTTGGCGGTTAATTTTAGGCATCGGTTTATTATTAAGGAACCGACACTAAATAAAAGCGATACTCGTGTCTGGTCGCTAGGGCTGTCAATGGGGAGGGTATTATCCGTTTACCCTTACCCATACCCTGGAGGGTAAGGGTAAGGGTAAAGATTTTTATTACCCTTTATCCGTTTACCCGTTCCCCATTTCCCCACTATACTATAAGGGGAGGGTAAGGTATAGACATTATCCATACCCTTTTACCCTTTTACCCGTACATGATATAAAAGTTACACAAATATAAATATTTAAAAGGGGTTTGTATGTAAATGTTTAACCCTAATACTTTATTCTATCATTGGAAAATGACTTGGTGTTGTGCTTGTAATACTTCCTTGTTGAGAGAAAAAACATATATATCTTGCGGAAAATGAGGTGTTGGTGAAACACTTATTTGTTATGCATACCTATGCAAATGAAAAATAATAATTTATGCATAAAAAATTGTTATTGTGTGAATTGACTTAACTTTACACGGAGAAACATATGATTTTGAATTGGATATAATGTTTTATATGTTGTTATCAATAAATTAGTTATAAAATTATTAAAAAAATCAACACACAATGTGTATAAAATTCTTCTTTGTCAAAATTACCCGCTTACCCTTTACCCTCCTCGTTTACCCTGTAGAGAAGAGGGTAAGGGTAAGGGGAGGGTAAGGGGATTGCTGAGAATGATAATTACCCTTACCCTTACCCGCTATCCAAAGAGGGTAAGGGTAAGGGTAAGACCTTACCCTCCCCATACCCTCCCCATTGACAGCCCTACTGGTCGTCCTTCACAGATTGATGTCGGTTTATTTTATAAACCGACGCTGTATTGTTTAGGTATCAGTGTATTTATACAACCGACACCTTTAAAAGTGACGTTATAAACCATTTCTGTAGTAGTGAACTCGAAGAACAGAGTGTTATAGTCGTGCCCCTTCTTAGATGCTCATGATTTGTTGTTCCTTATTTAGCAAGGAGCACGCTGCTCCTTGTACTAGATCATGCCATGTGTAATGTGAACAATATCCAGACCCTACAATTTGACGGTCAAGGACACGTGTAGATTGATACGGAAAGGAGCGGCCTACTCCTCATAAAAAGAGGAACGACAAATTCCAACTCCTTGGAGGGCATAGTTGCTGAGTATTCCGTCCGACATTTACTCCCCTGGCGGTTTAGGAGCTTTTAAAGATGGATAAAACCAGGCGGTGGGATTTGAAAGCCTTGACCGGACCACAGTTGCCTTCTCTTGTCGTCAAAAGTATTGGGGTAATCAGTAATCTGCCAGACAGCCACCGCTGTCATTTACATGATGCTTGGTGCATATTTTACGTGCGTATATATTATGTTTCCCAACTGGTGGCACATATCGCTGTCTCCCTTGAACGTTTCAGAAACTTGGTTTGCCCGGGTCAACAATGGTTGAGTCCAAATTCTTGACGAGGTGAAGCTTATTATGAACCAGGAGATGGTTTCCAACACCCAGATATCTACATCTTGCAGCATCAACACAATAGAATAATAATACTTGCCCAATAACAAATGTATCGATATTTGTTAATCCTTCAACCCGTCTTGAAGAAAAAAAGACTCGAGAGATTGTTTACTTGCATGGGTTGACTCCTGCTAGTCAAGGTCAGGGTCGACTATTGCCAGAACGGAGAAGGGGAATAGAATTGGACTCGAATTTAATGTTCTGTTTTTTAAATTGCAGTAGTTCCTTTCACAATTGACAAGGGACAAAAATATGCATATTACTTTTTCATACTCCTATCCTCCCACATTAATTATAACTACAATTTTCAAAGACACACATGTATACCACAAAGTAGGGGTGAACAAATAATGGTCCAGACCGCAAAATCGGACCGGACCGGTCAGTTCGGTCTGGTCCGGTCCGGTCCATAATGAGTTCGGTCTAGTCCGCAGTCTGTAAATTTTGGCGAATTCCGGTCCGGTCCAAAATCGGTCCGACCGTGGACCGGACCGTAGACCGACTTTATGTAAAATACATGTATATTTGTTAGTATATTATGTAACAAGTACAAATAAAGTACACATAAAAAGCACTAGTTGCGTAAATATTTTCTATTCATGTTATATAATTGTTAGAAGTTTTTTACAATTAAATAAGTTGTTAAAAAAGTAAAAAAGTTAATTACGGTCCAAACGGTCCGGTCTGATCCGATTCGGTCCTACCTCAAAACATTATGGTCCCGGTCCGATCCTACATCGAAACGATCCGGTCTACGGTCTATAAATTTTTACAAAATGGTCCTCGATCCGGTCCGGTCCGATTATGGACCGATGCTCACTCCGACAACGAAGGTCAAAGCGGAGGCGTTGTATGAATTTCATCCCATAAAAAAAAAGTATACAATATCTGAATCAAACTAAACTAACGAATATTTTTGTGTCCTAGTTTCAGGAGTATGTGTTCCGGAGGTGTCCTACTAAATCTATGTTGTTAAAAAAAAAAAGGTGATACATGCAATATTTTTTTAAAATGTTGATTTTTGATATTTATATATGGTTGGAGTTGAATATGACATAGTTGAAACATAAAATTAGAATAGAAAATCCAAAATAGAAGTAAACTTGCAGGGACCGGAAAAGGGAAAAAGAATCAGAATCTAAAGTTTATTGTTTTGCAGTCATTGTCCCTTTCATCGTTGAAAGCGAAAATAAATAAATCAGTTTTTCCCCTTGTATATCAGTTCCTTAATCGTTCTAATCCCGTCCCTCCTACATTAACGAACTACAACAGTTATTGGAAAGTACAAGTATACAACACGGTCAAACCGGGGCCTGGTTGTCTGAATTTCATCCTAAGACAAAGAAGTATACAGCATCTGACTTGACTTAACAAACATAGTAAGCCCTATCTCCTACAGTATATCCTGTCTTCCCCACTTGGCCCGTCGCCATGTATTCGAATTAGAACGGCAGGGCGTCGAAGAACCCGTCGTCCGCTGGCTCCGCCTTGGCCACGGGATTCAATGACGACGAGGATGCCTGGTTGCCGAATGAAACTGGAGCGTACTGCTGCTGTTGTTGGTGGTACGCGCCACGGGACTGCAGCATCTCCAGCGTGAGGTGGGCGTGGTTGGTTGCGCTGTTGCTGTTGTTGTTGTTGGCCGCTACGAGGGCGTAAGGACGCTGCGGCTGCCCTCCGCCGGCGAAGGGAGGGACGGCGTTGTTGTTAGCGCCTGTGGGTGGAGCCATGAGGAAGCCGGGGTGTGGGGCGGAAGTTACGGAGGGCCTTATGGCCATGGTGAAGTTGGCGTAGGGGTTGGCAGCGGGCTCCACGATCGGCCTGACCACGCTGGCTCCGGCTCCGCTGCCTAGACCTCGCGCCGCCGGGACGTCGTGGTTGTGTTTCCCCTCGTAGGTGGTGATGACCGCGCGGAGGTCGTGGGACGCCCTCTCTACGTGCTTCCTGACCGGGCAACCGGCGCTCGTGCACTTGTAGTAACTCCTGCAGGAATTCGAGCCGTTGAGAAATTAGAAACTGGAATGAACAAAGCTGCTAAAACTGTATTGAACAAAACTTAGAGATAATCAAGAGGTTCCGGTACGACTCCTCACCTAGGGTTGGGGTTGCCTTTCACGACCTTCTGTCCATACTTCCTCCAGCGGTATCCATCATCAAGTATATCGATCTCACTAGTCGTCTGCACAACCACCCTTGGCTCCCTCACAGTCCGGTTCCCCGATACAGCCTCAGCATCACCATCCATCCTCCCCCTCTTCGCCTCCGGCTCATCATCATCTCCACCATCATCTCCAAGCGACGCCGACGAGTAGTCGGACTGCGCCGGCCCTCCTCCAAACGAATGCTCCGACGACTCCGACGGCATAGCCGACGACGACGACGCATGGTGGTGGTGGTGGTGCATTGCAGGGACGCCAGCAGCGGCAACAGCGGACGAGGAAGGGGCAGCCGAAGAAGAGGAGTTTCTCCGCGTGGTCTGCGGCTTGGGGTGGTTGTGCGTCCCCTTATACACGATCTCCACGACGTGGCCCTGGAGGTTCCGCTCCACTTTCTTCTTGGTTGGGCAGTTGATGTGCGTGCACTTGTAGTAGCTCCGCGGGTTCTCGCTCCCTTTCACCTGCTTCTGACCGTACTTCCTCCAGTTGTACCCGTCCTCAAGGTTCGTCGGCGCCCTCTCGGGCCGGGCCGCGGCCGGCGGCGGCGGGCTAACCCTGTTCGAGCGGTCCGGTTCCTGCTGGCTGCGGTGGTGGGCCCATGGTTCTTCTGCTGCTGGCGGCGGCTGCTGACGTGGTTGGTGTTGGTGGTGTGGCGGTTGTTGTTTCATGACTTGTTCTGCCTCTTCTTCCTGTTCTTCCTGCTCCTCCTAAGACACGTATAGGAAACAAGGTTAATTAACTAATCACCACGCAGCAGCATGTGTTTGACCGGTATTACTGACAAAAAACAAAAGCTTTTTTTTTTGGAAGAAGAGGAGGGTGAAAAGCGTAAAGGCAGTCTGTCAGGGACAGGGACACGTACCATGGGGAAGGACGCCGGAGGGTCGGGAAAAGTGAAATCAGGGAACTCCATCCCTTCGTCTTTCGAAACCTGCTGTTGATGCTGGTATCCGCCGCCGCCGGCAGAGGGCCGCCATTCGGACGCCATAGCCTGGAACAGCTGCAATAATTAAAGAAACCAAAAAAACGTAAGGAACCACAACCATTGGTTTCTGCTGAAAAAAGATATCATTCTGTTTTGTGCGAAACGGTAAACGCTAGACTTACATTGGGGGAGCGGAACAGGCCTGGGGAGTCGAGGAGCAGGGACGGTGAGCTGCCGCTGAGTCCAGCGAAGTAGGAGAAAGGGGAGGCGGGGGGTTGGGACGACATGAAAGACGATTCCAGCGGGTCGCTCGTACTGAAGCTGGTCTCTCCCATCCGGCCGCCGACGAGGTCTAGGAACTCCGGTCGGACGGTGGATCTCTCCGTTTCTTCTCCTCCGTCGCCGCGACCGAACCCGCCGAGCATGTCCGAGAAGCTCATGGGGGCGGAGGAATTGACGGACGAGTCGAATCCTCCGGTAGAAGAGGCCATAGACAGCATATTACGCGCCAATTCTGCTGGGCGAATTAAGACGGGGCTCGATCGTTACTACTTGTGCTGCTGTAGTTGCAGCTGCTGGTACCGGCGTTCAAAGCTCGAAGCTTGAGCTCGAGGTGTTCGAGCTCAGACCTTGGAGAAGACGATCTAAGCTGGGATGCTGTTCTATGCGCTGCGCTGCTTGAGTCAAGAGCATGTGGTGCTCTGTGGCGGGAGAAGGACGAAGGGGGAGGTTTGTGTTGGTTATGGACGGGTTGGAATGGGGAGGGACTTAAAAGGGCCGGGAGAAACAAGAATAAGAAGCAGCAGGAGAAGCAGGGAACGGGAGGGATTGGAAGCAGCAAACCTTTGACCGTTGAATCCTCTCTTCTTCTTTTTTTTTTTTTAGTCAAACATTTTTAGTCTGACTGACCGGCTCCGTGACAAGGAGCGGCTGCGCTACCACCGTCAGATAACGCAGCCTCTTCATCCACCGGCGTTAAGTCCCACTAGCTCGACAGTGGACTGGATCGAACCACGGTCATGCCTGCGACCCGGTCGGAGGAGCTTGGTTAGGGAGGAGGGTTATATGGTCTGGTGGAGCTGAGGGTGCAGCGTTCCAGCTTATCCTGTGCCCAGCAGAATATTCAAGGCCGTTGAATGTATGAAATTTCTCTACCCTTTTTCAGTTTTTAAAATGTTTTTTCTTGGATGGGAATTGAAAATGAAGCTCTTACAGCATTTCCCTTTCGGCATTTATACCTCAACTGGTCCGTTCATTCCGGGGTAGCTTCGAGCAAAACTCGTTTGTCAATAACTATATCATTAGTTGCGTCCGGTACACCACTTCAAATTTCCTCGGAAATAATCATACTGCAGCTTTCAGTTGAACTTTGCTAGGAAAGCAGCATCATTGTGTGTGCAGTCTCGTTTGGCTAGTTCCTTTCACTGCTAATGGAGTGCCGAACCCGGTTTATAGAGTATCATGCAACCATAAGCATGATTCAATAGGAGATTCACATATTCTTAATTATATAGATACATCCAGCCAGTGTGGGCCAATCCAAAACGGGTGGGGATGCATCTCCCAAAAGGGAAATTCCCCATTCGTGAATTAGAAAGTGGATGTATACTACAAATAGCAAGTGGACTACCATGGCATTCATAACAGGGTGTAGGCGACTAGGTCAGTTTTGACAAGTCCCAGAATATACAACCACATCACTTGATTTATAAAAGAAGGAAGATGACACTTCTCCATTGTGATAATAATGAAAGAGAGATTTCATGTTAGATAGAGACAAGTTTTACCTTTGCCAATAGGTGGTTAAAACCTTGTAACAAGATTTTCAAGAGGATGAAGGCTCGTTTCGGCCCAGTTCGATCATTTGACAAAACTGAATAGGTTTGAACTGCCCTTTGTTAGGATGAAGGGTAGTGCTTCTCATATTTTGATGATACAAATATTTTTCAAATTGTATTATTAATATGTATTTTAAGTATTTTAAGTGATCAATGCACTAAGTCAAGATACAACTATAAAAATCTTATAAATATATATGATTGGATACTTGCAACTAAAGTTGTATCATGTATTTATGTATTTATTTGAAAATGTGTGTTTTCGTACAACTTTTCTTTGCAGAGTCCTTCTCGGTTAACAATTTTATGGACTAAGACGCACTCGATCGAAGACTCAAAAAATGAGAAATAGCCTTGCATATCTAAACTTCTGAGTCAATCTTGATTGATAATATTGTCGACCGGAAAAAGTCAGTCAAAGAAAAGTTCAACTGGCAAAGAGTCGTTGTGCTTAGTTGACCGAGGATATAGACCGACAATAGCCCTTGGAGCTCAGGATATTGTCCGATCGACATGTCTGTGGATCGGGAGTCTTCCGATCGACAATATTGTCGACCGAGAAAAGTTCTAGAATAACTCTCTATTAACGATCAAATTAGTCATTGTAACAACTTTGACCTAATGCTAACAGCTAAATCTTGACTTAGAACATCCTAGACGCTACCCATAATAATCACTTGTAATCATTTTCTATGTATAGGACTGGTCTTAGGACACTTAGGATCATCCATTGAATAACAGTAGCATATACATTGACATACACTTGAGCATACTAGCTATCTTTTTCAAAGTGTTTACTCCTTATACTTCATATTGCCATCAATATACACTAAGACCTAGCATCAGCTTGAGTCTCCTCTCCACCCAATACAAATTTTCTTAAAACCTTATGGAGAAGATCATCACTTGTCCATAGTGTGTGATTGTACATCTTGTGAAAAGGGAATTGTAATCTCCTTCTTCCTTTCTTATTATTGTGCTACGATGTGTTGTTGCTTCTCACCACTTCGAGGTAGAAGGTTGTGGTGTAACTTTCTTGGTGCTACTTCTTGGTTGAAGGTTGTAACCAAGGAAGTGGAGGTGGATTGCTATCATCTCCAGATCAGTGCTCTTCCAAGTCCGTCAAAGAAGAGGTAGATCAGTATTTTATCGAGTCAGTCAAAAAAGAGGTTAAGAGGGTGACCTTCCAGTGGGCCATCAAAGAAGATGTAGTTCTCCATGAGCTGAAAATGAGGATTAGTATTGCACAACAAAAGACACCAGTAAATTTTGTATATTATGTATCAGTATATAAAAGGAATAAAATATATCATTTAAAATTCTTGATTGGAAACAACTAGGTATTTTGCTGATGTCATTTGACAAAACCACTCTATATCTATGTCTCTTGTGGCTGCCTCCTTTGCTTTAAATTTTGTTGTACTTTAAGTAAAGTAATTTTATTTTGTTAAAATTATGTAAGGCCCCTAAACTTGCTTAATGAGTTGAATAAGCTTAATTACCATAATTTAATTATTAGAACCCTAATCTAACCTTGTGATATGTTTTAAAATTATAATATAAGCTTAAGTTTCAAATTTGGTCCAATTTGGACACTGTTTGAGCAAGTTATGTAACTTTATGCACATTTTGGACTTTTCTACAATTTACCCAATTGAGAAGTTTATTTGCAATTTATCACTTGCATTATGTTCCTTGGATATTCTCTCATCATTCTTGAGCTTGTTGAGCCATGGGACACCTATTTAATCTTTGTTTTGAAGGTGGTTCCTCTAAGGGTAATATTAGGGTTTACCCCTTCACGGATGAGCTACCTTTAGTAGCTATCAACTAATGAATTATGTGATTGGCTGGGAAATTCGACAAAGGAAAGCTAATAAGGTATATAGGGACAGTGGGGGAGCTTCTTGTGTGTGTGCTTGTATATTCTTAATAAATTAAGGCCATGGACACTTGGATAGATACTCGAACTTCAACTTTTTCTTTTTCTTTTTCTTTATCTTAAAGTTTCATATACTTATCCCCAAGCACAAAAACGAGCCATTTTATCTCCACCACTTTCCTCCTTCTCCCAACCTCGTTCTCCCTCTGTGCTACTGTGAATTTTTCTGTCCAAGAAAGAAGAAAGTGGGGATCTTCTTGGAAAAAGGATCTAGGGTTGCAATTGACTTCATTTTAGGGTTGAAAAAGCTTCCTTCTAGTGATATTGACCTAAAAGAGTAAGAATTCCCTTCTTTCCTCCATCTATTTCTCTTTTATCCTTCCTCCTATCTTTCTCCAGGTTGGAACCTTGTTGTTCCATGGTAGAAATTGCTCTAAAACTCTAAAACCCTACCTTTCTTGCTCCTTATGCTTAGGGTTTGCTTATTTGATGAAGAAAGGTGCTAGATGGACGAATTCATAGCTTATTCTTGGATTTTCTACCCTACCTGCTCAAGTTTTCTTCTATGTGGGGTTTCATCTTATCATTATAGTCAAGTTTTATAACTTGCTCCACGTTTATTGCTTACCATAAGCTTTCTAGATCATGTTCTTGCTTGAAAATGATGATCTATGTACTAAAAAGCTATGCTTGACTTGGATTTCTATTTTTATAATGTTCCATGTTCTTATTTCAGTTATATATGAACCTGTGATCATGTGTATGTTATTCCTAAGGTATAATATGACTTGGATCAGGTTGGTTTGACAACCTATGGTGCTAAGCACCTATCAACCAATGGTCAATTTTAGGGTTTTATACTGATTTCTTCTATAAACCCATGACCCGATGATGATACCATTGCAACAACCCTATGGTGTTGTCTTCATAACAATTTATGGTCATGATCAAAGGTGTCATTTGATGGTGACAACCTATGGTCACCCTCTTAAGGTCAGGTTTTGGATCAATTAGAAGTTTAATGATCAACCATTAAGTACCCTAATAATGTTATCAATCAATGATGACATTAGCTTAATATTTGATGTTGATTAATGAATATAGTGTTGATCTAACAACCTATGGTGACTTAATGATAACTAATGATGGTGGATCATGTTTCCACAACCTATGGTGAGTTAAGTATTGTAGTTGTAGCATCAATTAAACCTTAGACCAATGGTTTCTTGGGTCACTTGATGCAATGGTTGGACCTATACTGTAATTGATAGTTTTAACATATGAACTTGACCCAATGGACAAGATATACTATTTATTACTCCAACAAAGTGGAATGATGGCTAATGTAATATATTTGTCCTAATAATGTGATTTAGATGGATTCCTATATATGATCAACTTAAGGAGATTATTTGTTGACAATGGATGGCTTGTTTTAAATGAACAGTCGATTGTGGGTTTTACCCTACTCTTAATGGAACCTTTTGTGTTGTTGATCAAGGGATGTATAAGGTTAGATGGGGACTCTTTCTAGAGCACAAATCAACGACTTCATAGGTGGTTTATCCAAGGTGTTTACTTATGTAAACAACCAATGATCTTATCTTTTAAACATCCAATGGTTCTGGGTGACATTGTGGTATGGTGATATGGGTTGAATGATGATGGAATAAATGGAGGGTTACCCTTAACAAGGTTGTCTTACCTATTCACTCATATGAATAGAAGGGTTGATAACCATATTGTGTGGATATGTAACCCTAATGAGGTATAGCTTGTTATACCTAGCTTTAATATAACTAAATGATGATAATTGGGTATGAATAGTCCTTGAATGACTAATACAATCATGGAGTACTCTCTTATTGTTGTTAAAACCCTAGTATATTATAAACCGATGGTTACACCTTAATTTATGTGTGGATTTATACTTGAGAATGGTATGGAATGTGATGGTGATGCTTCACCTTATGCATCCATGATCCAATGGGGATGCCGTGAGTTAGGGTTTGGGTGTAAGTGTTGATTAGTAACATTAATATGATTTATCTTGTTAAACCTAACTCTAATGCAAATAGATAAAGATGAGTATTCATGTTTAGCATTCTTATATGATGGAATGACGGTGGAGTAACCTCTTAATATGATCATAACCTTGATATGTTAATTGGTGGTTATTATAGCCGCATGGTTGATACTTTCTTATGCTAAAGATGTGCATTATGAATATGATGAGGGTTAATCATATCTAGATTCCTTGCATGTTGATGTAATAAAGGAATGTTCTTAATGTTAATATAACCCTGCTATGATTGTTTATGAATATCTCCTAGCTCATTAATACAATATTGTGTTGATCCACTGTATTATATGTAAGTGATGTTATTGAGCCTTGTTATAAGGCATGCAAAGATAATGATGATCTTATAGGGAATAGTATGATGGTATTAATGACCATTGGGCATGGTTGAGCCCTGAATGAGGTGTAATCCTCTTGTATTGATACCCTGTGATATTGTAAAAAGGATTTATGTCATGTGATAGTATGATGGTCTTAATGACCTTTGGGCATGGTTGAGCCCTAAATGAGGTGTAATCCTCTTATGTTGATAAGGGTTGATACCCTGTGATATTGTGAAAATAATTTATATCTTGTGATATTATGATGATTAGTGTGGTCTCATGAATGACAAGTGAATAGTACCATGTGATGATGAGATGAGAAATAATGTTTCACACATTTTATATCTTTTGAAGTTGTGATATTTATGTGCTTGTTAGAAGCGAATTAGGGTTTGTATGTCCACTTGTTTGATGAAGCCTTAATTCCCCCAATTGAAATAACTAATCAAGTGCAACTCTAATCATGTAGTGCCCTGTGCCATAGATCCATCTGAGTGTCAGAACTTGCCAGATGGTGAAACGATTATTCCTAAAGGAAACTCAGAGCGCATACTGTTTAGTATGTGGGGGTGGCAAGTTGAGGATATATCCTTGTCATCCACAATGTAGGTTGTGGAGGTTGGATATGGTCATGCTTCATACATCTGATGTGATTGAGAATGGCTACAGTCGTATCTCTATGATTATATATGGGATAAGATTGGAGGACAACTGCGGTTGTACCTCAGATGGTAGGGTATGCGTACCCACCTCCTTTCACTACTACCGCAACCTGTACCAAGGATGAACTAGGTTGTTAGTAGCTTGACCTTATGTGTCGTTGTGGCAGACCCGTACTGACGGGGGGCGGAGAAGATCTTAGGATTCCGGCTCTTCTTAGATCTTGTATGGCACTGATTTCGTCTTAGTAGTGGTCAGTTGGATTTTGAGTGGTATCCTCAATTTCCTCAGGGCGTAATAAAATATGTAATACAATTGTGTAACATATTTGTTTAGGGTTATACACAACATTTCACAATGGATGATAACCCTTGTTTGTTCTCTTTACATAAACATGATGCTTAGTGCAATTAAGAGATAGAAGATATACTTATATTGTGGATATGCTTAAGATTGTAGATGTGTACATATAGTAGTCATGATTATATTGATAACTATACTGCTACTGCTGATTATAATCATGATGCTAGATATCTCATGTTGTTAATTATGTTTAGCATGCTAGCCATGCCTTTGTAACTAGAGATGCATATAATGCTAATCATGCTTATCCAGATAATTGTGCTTATGTTGTCATCTCTTTTTATGATGTTGATATGTTCAACCAATTAGACATGCTCCTGTTGTTAGCTATGCTATGTTATTAGACTTTCTCATGATGCTAGATATGCATATGCTACTGAATTGCTTATATTATCAACAAGATAAAGGATGATAGTCTGGCTAATGATGATAGTTATTATCTTCTCCCTTGTGTATTTTGTTTATCATCAGTTTTGCTGAGCTTATTTTTTATATCTGATTAATTTGCTTAACTGTTTAATTACTTAAAAATGTTGTAATCAATAAACGTTGTTGGAGGTTATATCTCGTACTGGGACTGGGTCTCACCCTTGTGGTTCGCCACTTTTTTTTAGGTAATCAAAATTTACGAAAACAAACATGTGACAGCAAGGAGGAGCTATAGTAATGAAGATTTGAGAAAGTTGATTAGATGTCTAGTGTGTCCTAGAGTCATCCCTGTACTCTCAAGTCTGGGCAGGAAAAGTTTGTATATGGTGTTTCAAATAAATCGGACTTTTGTTAGCATATTAATGCTTGTTTGTGTGGCATATACGATTATTGTTCTCCTGTATATATATGTTGTGGCTAAGACGATAGAACAATTTATATCAAATTTTCGGCATAGTATGGATACAAGAAAGATGTTGGGCTCTTATGCAAATGTTTTTGAGTGGGTGTTGATGTTGAAATTGGTTTTAATTTACCCATATTTTTGGTATGTGATTAATTAGTGATTGATTGTGTTTTATGTTTTGAGTAATCTCATTTAGTGTAACATGTTCTCACAAGTTGGTATCAGAGCTTTAGGTTCACTGAGTCTACAGAGACACTAGGACTTCAGACTAGGATGATGTCTAAGTTAGGAATATGACATAAAAATATGGTGCATACTGCCTAATCTCAGTAATTCGGTGTCCTGGCTAGGTATTCAATTATTGAAGAAAAGGTAAGTATGGAACTCTTAGATTGTTATCTTTCTGATTACTCTGATCAAGTAGTCATTTTGAGACAATCTAAAGAGCATAATGAATAAGAAATCATGGTATAAATATCTCAATCCTACCTTAAAGAAGATGAGAATTGCATCATTATCTATCAAAACTTGAATGTTTGGTAACTATAAGAGAAAGTTACAACACCATAAAATCTAAATCTGAATACAAATAAGGAAAAGAGGAGTTCTTGAAGATGTGATTCAAGAAGAGAATAAATTAAACGATAGATAAGTCTATTCTTATAAAGTGATTCAAGATATGAGATCCACATAAGATGGAGATAACTCCAATGATAAGTATAAAATGAGAAGATAAATGAGAACAATGACAAAGGAATAAGGTGGAACCTGAGTTAATCTCAGACCAACCTATGTATGTAAGAAAGTGTTAATGTAAAACCAACATGGTGTGTGAAAGAAATTAAGGGAGATTATCCCTGTTTAATTAAGAAAATGAAGAATATGATGATTTACCTGTTGATAAGTGGTTGAAAAACATAATAAAATAAGAGAACATACCCAAATGTGATAAATAGTCATCAAGGAAGGAGTAATGAGATATGGTAATCATGATGATTCCTATGCTAATGGCAAGGAACCCAAAATGAAAAGGGTAAAATGATACATAAGAAGTTGTAACCTGCATAATGAAAATAGAATTGGTTACTTTTTTGCTAGTGACTTTGAACAATGTTGCTATAATGTGGGAAGTGTGTTTCCCTTTGTGTATTTTCTTTCCAGGGAACAACTTTCAAGTGGATTATTGCCACTTGGTATGTGTGGATTTGTTGTAAACATGAGGGTGGATAGCTTATTATAGTATAAGGTTGTTTGGACTATGGTTCCAAGTTCATAAAGTTTGTGATGAATTTTCTTTTGAGCCTTCCAATAATTAGGAAGACTCCTCTTATATGTCTTGATATTTGTTATGTTGGTAAAAGTAGATGATATAAGGATGTGAGTTGCTTATAGCACACGAGGTGGATACCAAGGTAATGAATCCTAGTATCCAAGATGTATTAATAATATGAGAAATATGTGAAGGTTGGAGATGTTTATTAAATGAACAATCCAAGTTTCCTCTTCTTCAGAGAGAGAGGGAGAGAGAGTTTATGATGACCCTCTAAATGTTGTTTGGAAGGAAAAACAAAAGTGATTCTATAATGTTGTGTACGGTTCAGTGATAGCTGGGTAAGACCACTATCAAGGATAGATAGTTTGTTGGTTAATATATATGTGATACCATATTCCTTTAAGATAAACCTAGGATCAAATATCAATGCATAAGAGTTAGAGTGGATGACATAAGTTACATATGATAAGAGATACATAATCTTCTATGTGTGATAAGAGCCAGCAAGTATGACTTTTGAGTAATGTGTTGATACAATAGAAATAATTTTAGGATGATAGCTACAATTTAAATTTGAACATGACTACTAGAGTTGTACATGTGACACAACAAGTTTCTATGTTCCATATTTGCAGATGTCTTCTTATGTGGGGGTTTTTGTGTTGACCCAAGAGGATATATGTATGAATGATGTGACATCACCATGATATGCAAGTAACCATGTGAATGTAATAGGATGAGGTGCAAAGGAAGTACCCATCTTTGTTTACCTTGGATTTCGGGGGCGAAATCCCTATTAGGGGTTTATAGTTGTAAGGCCCCTAAACTTGCTTAATGAGTTGAATAAGATTAATTACCATAATTGAATACTTATAACCCTAACATAACCTTGTGATATGCTTTGAAATCATAATACAAGCTTAAGTTTCAAATTTGGTCCAATTTGGACACTGATTGAGCAAGTTATGCAATTTTATGCACATTTTGGACTTTTCTGCAATTTACCCAATTGAGAAGTTTTATTTGCAATTTATCACTTGCATTATGTTCCGTGGATATTATCTCATCATTATTGAGCTTTTTAAGCCGTGGGACACCTATTTAATCCTTGGTTTGAAGGTGTTTTTCTAAGGGTATTTTAGGGTTTACCCCTTCACGGATGAGCTACCTTTAGTAGCTATCAACTAATGAATTATGTGATTGGCTAGGAAATTTGACAAAGGAAATCTAAGAAGCTATAGAGGAATGGTGGGGGAGCTGTTTGTATGTGTTCTTGTATATTCTTAAGAAATTAAGGCCATGGACACTTGGATAGATACTAGAACTTCAACTTTTTCTTTTTCTTTATCTTAAAGTTTCATATACTTATCCCCAAGCACCAAAATGAGCTATTTTCTCTCCACCACTTCCCTCCTTCTCCCAACCTCGTTCTCCCTCTATGCTGCTGTGAATTTTTCTGTCCAAGGAAGAAGAAAGTGGGGATCTTCTTGGAAAAAGGATCTAGAGTTGCAATTGACTTCATTTTAGGGTTGAAAAAGATTCCTTCCAGTGATATTGATCTAAAAGAGTAAGAATTCCCTTATTTCCTCCATCTATTTCTTTGTTATCCTTCCTCCTAGTTTTTTCAGGTCAGAACCTTGCTGTTCCATGGTAGAAATTGCTCTAAAACTCTAAAACCCTACCTTTCCTGCTCCTTATGCTTAGAGTTTGCTCATTTGATGAAGAAAGGTGCTAGATGGACAAATTCATAGATTATTCTTGGATTTTCTATCCTACCTGCTCGACTTTTCTTCTGTGTGGGGTTTTGTCTTCTCATTAGAGGCAAGTTTTATAACTTGCTCCACATTTATTTCTTACCATAAGCTTTCTAGATCATATTCTTGCTTGAAAATGATGATCTATGTACTAAAAAGCTATGATTGACTTAGATTTCAATTTTTATAATGTTCCCTATTCTTATTTCAGTTATATATGAACCTGTAATCATGTTTATGTTATTCCTAAGGTATAATATGACTTGGATCAGGTTGGTTAGACAACCTATGGTGCTAAGCACCTATCAACCAATGGTCAATTTTAGGGTTTTAGGCTGATTTCTTCTATAAACCCATGACCCGATGATGGTACCATTGCAACAACCCTATGGTGTTGTCTTCATCACAATCGATGGTCATGATCAAAGGTGTCATTTGATGGTGACAACCTATGGTCACCCACTTTAGGTTAGGTTTTGTATCAATTAAAAGTTTAATGATCAACCATTAAGTACCCTAATAATGTTATCAATCAATGATGACATTAGCTTAATATTTGATGTTGATTAATGAATATAGTGTTGATCTAACAACCTATGGTGACTTAATGGTAACTAATGATGGTGTATCAGGTTTCCACAACCTATGGAGAGTTAAGCATTGTAGTTTTAGCATCAATTAAGCCTTACACCAATGGTTTCTTAGGTCACTTGATGCAATGGTTGGACCTATACTGTAATTATTTGTTTTAACATATGAACTTGACCCAATGGTCAAGATCTACAGTTTATTCCTCCAATAAAGTGGAATGATGGATAATGTAATATGTTGGTCCTAATAATGTGATTTAGATGGTTTCCTTTATATGATCAACTTAAGGAGCTTACTTGTTGATAATGGATGGCTTGTTTTAAATGAACAGTCGATTGTGGGTTTTACCCTACTCTTAATGGAACTTTTTATGTTGTTGATCAAGGGATGTCTAGGGTTAGATGGTGACTCTTTCTAGAGCACAAATCAACGACTTCATAGGTGGTTTATCCAAGGTGTTTACTTATGTAAACAACCAATGGTCTTACCTTTTAAACATCCAATGGTTCTGGGTGACATTGTGGTATGGTGATATGGGTTGAATGATGATGGAACAAATAGAGGGTTACCCTTAACAAGGTCTTCTTACCTATTCACTCATATGAATAGAAGGGTTGATAACCATATTATGTGGATATGTAACCCTAATGAGGTATAGCTTGTTATACCTAGCTTTAATATAAATAAATGAAGGTAATTGGGTATGAATAGTCCTTGAATGACTAATACAATCATGGAGTACTCTCTTATTGTTATTGAAACCCTAGTATGTTATAAACCGATGGTTACACCTTGATTTATGTGTGGGTTTATATTTGAGAATGGTATGGAATGTGATGGTGATGCTTCACCTTATGCATCCATGATCCAATGGGGATGTCGCGAGTTAGGGTTTGGGTGTAAGTGTTGATTATTAACATTAATATGATTTATATTGTTGAACCTAACTCTAATGCAAATAGATAAAGATGAGTATTCATGTTTAACATTCTTATATGATGGAATGACGGTGGAATAACCTCTTAATATGATCATAACCTTGATATTTTAATTGGTGGTTATCATAGCCACATGGTTGATACTTTCTTATGCTAAACATGTGCATTATAAATATGATGAGGGTTAATCATATCTAGATTTCTTGCATTTTGATGTAATAAAGGAATGTTCTTAATGTTAATATAACCCTGCTATGATTTTTATGAATATCTCCTAGCTCAGTAATGCAATATTGTGTTAATCCAGTGTATTATATGTAAGTGATGTTGTTGAGCCTTGTTATAAGGCATGAAAAGATAATGATGATCTTGTAGGGAATAGTATGATGGTCTTAATGACCTTTGGGCATGGTTGAGCCCTGAATGAGGTGTAATACTCTTGTGTTGATACCTTGTGGTATTGTGAAAAGGATTTATATCCTGTGATAGTATGATGGTCTTAATGACCTTTGGGCATGGTTGAGCCCTAAATGAGGTGTAATCCTATTGTGTTGATAAGGGTTGATACCCTGTGAAATTGTGAAAATAATTTATATCTTGTGATATTATGATGATTAGTGTGGTCTCATGAATGGCAAGTGAATAATACCATGTGATGATGAGATGAGAAATTATGTTTCACACGTTTTATATCTCTTAAAGTTGTGATATTTTTGTGCTTGTTAGAAGTGAATTAGGGTTTGTATGTCCACTTGTTTGATGCAGCCTTAATTCACCCAATTGAAATAACTAATCAAGTACAACTCTAATCATGTAGTGCAATTTGCCATAGATCCATCTGAGTGTCAGAACATGCCAGATGGTGAAATGAGTATTCCTAAGGAAAACTTAGAGCGCATACTGTTGAGTATGTGGGGTGGCAAGTTGAGGATATATCCTTGTCATCCACAATGCAGGTTGTGGAGGTTAGCTATGGTCATGCCTCATACATCTGATGTGATTGAGAATGGCTACGGTCGTATCTCTGTGATTATATATGTGACAAGATTGGAGGACAACTGTGGTTGTACCTCAGATGGTAGGGTATGCATACCCACCTCATTTCACTAGTGTCGCAACCTCTACCAACGACGGACTAGGCTGTGAGCAACTTGACCTTATGTGTCGTTGTGGCGGACCCATACTGACTGGGGGCGGAGAAGATCTTATGAGTCCGGCTCTTCCTAGATCTTGTATGGCACTGATTTCGACTTAGCTATGGTCAGTTGGATTTTGAGTGGTATCCTCAATTTCCTCAGGGCGTAATAAAAGATGTAATACAACCATGTAGCATATTTGTTTAGGGTTATACACACCATTTTACATTGGATGATAATCCTTGTTTTTTGTCTTTACATAAAGATGATGCTTAGTGCAATTAAGAGATAGTAGATATACTTATGTTGTGGATATTCTTAAGATTGTAGATGCATACATATAGTAGCCATGATTATGTTGATAACTATACTGCTACTGTTGATTATAATCTTGATGCTAGCTATCTCATGTTGTTAGTTGATTTTAACATGCTAGCCATGCCTTTGTAACTAGAGATGCATATAATGCTAATCATTCTTATCTAGATAATTGTTCTTATGTTGTCAGCTCTTTTTATGATGTTGATATGTTCAACCAGTTAGATATGCTGCTGTTGTTAGCTATGCTATGTTATTAGACTTGCTCATGATGCTAGATATGCATATGCTACTGAATTGCTTATATTATCAACAAGATAAAGGATGATAGTCTGGCTAATGATGATAGTTATTATCTGCTCCCTTGTGTATTTGTTAATCATCAATGCTGTTGAGCTTATTTTTTTATATCTGATTAATTTGCTTAACTATTTAATTACTTAAAAATGTGGTAATCAATAAACATTATTGGAGGTTATATCTCGTGCTGGGACTGGGTCTCACCCTTGTGGTTCGCCACATTTTTTTAGGTAATCGAAAGTGACGAAAACAAACATGTGGTAGCAAGGAGGAGCTATAGTAATGAATATTTCAGAAAGTTGATTAGATGTCTAGTGTTTCCTAGAGTCGTCTCTCTGGTCTGGGCAGGAAAAGTTTGTATATGGTGTTTCAAATAAATCGAACTTTTGTTAGCATATTAATGCTTGTTTGTGTGGCATATACGATTATTGTTCTCCTATATATATATATGTTGTGGCTAAGATGATAGAACAATTTGTATCAAATTTTTGGCATAGTATGGGTACAAGAAAGATGTTGGGCTCTTATAAAAGTATTTTTGAGTGGGTGTTGATGTTGAAATCAGTTTTAATTTACCCATATTTTTGGGTATGTGATTAATTAGTGATTGATTGTGTTTTATGTTTTGAGTAATCTCATTTAGTGTAATAGGTTCTCACAAATTATCATAAAGTTCTATTCACCCCCATTTAGATCTTTTTATTTGGTATTAGAGCATGTCTTGAAGGATCCCTAACATGTTTTAAAGCATGAAGGAGAATGTGACTAGCCACCTCAACTTGGAAATAGCTTATATGAGCAGGACACCCATGTTCGATGGATACAACTACACATACTGGAAAAGGAAGATGCAAATCTACCAGCAAGGATTAAGCTTCGATTTATGGAAGATGATTGATAAACCCTACATACTTTCAGCCATGGAGTTATAACAATGGGATGCAACGATGGTAAAGAAAGCCACACTTAATGCAAAGGTTGTAAGCATACTTTATTGTCCTTTATCTTGTAGTGAATTTAATCAGACATCTAATTGTAAATGGTTTATGAGATATGGAATAATTAACTCTCAGTAACTCATGGGGGTACTACATAAGTAAAGAATCATTAAAATTAGTATGTTAAAACACAAGTTTGAACTATTTCGTATGCAACCTAAAGAGACCATTGCAGAAATGTATGCTAGATTTTCTGACATTGTTAACGTCCTAAGTGTGTTGGGAAAGAACATAAGTGAGGAAGATGAAATATCCAATATACATAGATCATTGCCTCCCAAATACAATTCAAAGGTTACCTCTATCAAGGAAGCCAACAATCGTACAACACTGAAGATGGAGCAACTCATCGGGAATCTGGAGACGCATGAAGTCACCCTTAAGGAGGAAGAAAAATTGGAAACAAAACAACAAAATGAGAGAAGGAATGATCTTTCTTTCAAAGCCGCCACCAAATCGCCATAAAGAAACATCATTCAAGAAAGCAGTGACACAAGTGATGAAGATGATGAAAGCATCTTAATTGTAGATGGTAAGAAATATAAGAGATATCGATCTAACAAAACTTGTAGTGTGCCTTCTTCTTCTTCTAGGCACTTTGAATGTGGAAAGAAAGACCACTTGGTTTTTGAATGCCCAAAACTCAAGAAAGGCAAGAAGTCCTCATCCAAAAAGAAAGACAAAGCTTGTTGACCTAAGTGTTATACATTGTCCATATTTTGATGATGACTTAAC
Source organism: Alisma plantago-aquatica (assembly GCA_963693085.1). Lineage (NCBI taxonomy): Eukaryota > Viridiplantae > Streptophyta > Magnoliopsida > Alismatales > Alismataceae > Alisma > Alisma plantago-aquatica. Next base: position 1,876,514,576 of record OY856409.1, on the reverse strand, counting down.
CATTCCATTCATATGTATCTAGTATGTCTATTTGAGATTAATTTCAGACATTAGGTACAAGAAAATGATCATATCTATAAATCCCAAGCTTGATCTAGTTCAAGTCAAAAGAAATACAAATGGACTTTCTTGGAAAATGTCCTAAAACCTTAGGACAATTTTTTAATCATTTGTATTGGTGTTATGACTTGTAACTAAGATGAGAAAAAAATCAATAGCACTTAATTTGAATGTTTAATCACTCTAATGACTATTTCTAAAATTCATCACAGAGTGCCTGTTCGGTTGAGTTCCGTCCTTGATAAACACCCTTGATAAATTTTGGGAATGTCCAAATTCATCTGAGTTTATCTCAGGACAAACTTGACCGACACCCTACATTGGCAAAGTAGATTTAAGGGATCGGTCGAGTTTCATCCAGGATAAACTCGACCAATGCTTGAAATTTGAATTTTTGCATAGTGTTAGCGGTCGAGTTACCTTTATGGAAACTTGACCGACTGCATTGTATGGAGTGTGCAGAAAAAGTGATTCTAGCCGTTGGAGTGTTGCAAAGATAAAAAAATAGATCTATTGCAACATCCTAAATGACTAGAAATCATTCCAAAGTGTTCCTAGACACTCGTGGATGTCCCCGACTATAAACAAGACCTCTTAGAGTTCATTCTAAGGTTGCTCCTTCATGCTATTCAAGCTCCTAGCTGTAGTTGAGTGCATTTAGTCCACTATAGCCCCTTTCTCTATCTTATTTACAAATCCAAACGTCCATATGACTGGGTTAGGCTATGTTTTAGAGAGATACTTCATTGTAGTTTTGTAAAGCTCTCAAAGATTCCCTTTCCCAACATCTTTCTTCAAGCCAAGTTGGCAAAAAGATTCTCTGAGGTGAAAGAGAAGGTTCAAATCTTCTCCAAGTTGAAGGAGAAGTCAAGGCCAAAGATCTTGAGGTGGATAGGTAATTCCTTCTAGGCAAAAGATTCATTGCAAGAAGGGGAAGTCCTTGGTGAAGGTGTCCAACTGCTTGTAAGACTAGGTAAGCCCTAGTAGAGGTTGAAGATTCCACTCCCAAGGATAGGTAAGATCTTGGTTGGTTTATTTTCTCCTTTTGTTCCTTAAAAAGGAAGGTTGGGCATCCTTAGACCGGAAAAGGAAGATCTTCTTGTATGTCTTAAAATGGAATATAAGTATACATTAGTTGCAAAATCCTAGAGCTTGACCTCTATAGGTAGTGAACTGACTTTCTACTTGTTTGGAAATTGGAATCGCTCTACATAGCTTGTTCATTGTGAGTGTTCAATCTCTCTCATCCTTGTTATGTATGCTTAGTTTCATTCTAAATTACACATTTGCAATATTGCCTTTTGAAGTAACTTGAAGGTCTAACGAGTTTTGTGTCAGTGCTTTTAGCTCTATTCACCATCCTCTAGAGCCCTTTAATCCAACAAGTGGTATCAAAGCCACAATCTTCTTTGACAAGATATCCTACAAGATGAGAAGATGGGTGACAATCTCTTAGGTTCTCTAAACTTAGAGGGTGGATTCTCCATGAGGCCTCCAATCTTTGACGCACAAATTTCCACTATTGGAAGAGGTAGATGTAGTTCTACCTTAAAGGAATGAGTTATGTCATGTAGAAAGTAGTCATCCTTCCATACAATGATCCAGATGGAGATGTTGCCACTTGGGATGAAGCTACACCCAAAAAGGTATAGCTGAATGCAAAGGCAATAAGCATCATCTATGTTGCTCTTTCTCCTTCTAAGTTCAACCAGATCTCCTCTTGGGACACAACCCATGAGATATGGAACAAGTGGTGTATCACCTATGAAGGCACAAACAAAGTTAAGGAGTCCAAGATCTACATGCTCAAGGGTCACCTTGAGAATTTCAGGATGGGCAAGAAGGAGAGAGTGGCTGAGATGTACATAAGGCTCAATACCATCATCAATGAACTTGCTTCCTTCGTACACCCCATGGATAGAGGGACCATAAACTCCAACATTTTAAGGTCTCTCCCCAAGATATGGGAATCCAAGGTGACTTGTATTAAAGAAGCTAGACATCTTGGTGACATTGCCATCGAAGAACTCATTGGAAATCTTTAACTTCACGAGCCAAGGCTTGACAAGCAAGAAGAAGATGAGAAGCAAGAAGAGAAGGAATTAAAGAAGATCAAAGATAATGCATTCAAATCTCAAGTGGAGGAAATTCTTCTCCAATAACAACATTGTTTCCATTCCTCTCCTCCTTTCTCAAGTGAAGATAAAACCCCTAGTGACCATAAAGCAAAATAATCTGAGGGGAAGAACTTCAAAGGAAAGCCATCCTCATCCTCAGCTCTAAGGTTCTATGAATGTGGCCAAAAAGGACATTACAAGAATGGTTGCCCCAAGACAAAGAAGTCCTACCACAAGAGCAGCTCCAAGAAGGATGACTACAACAAGGATGGAAAGTACAAGAGGAAGGATAAGAAAGAAAGAAGAAGCAAAGATACAACCCATACCTCATGGGAAGAGTCTTCTTCAAGTGATTCTAGCTCCAATGAGGGAGAATGCCACCTTGCTCTCATGGCCTCAACTAGCAAAGATATTGGTGAGGTAAGTGAGGTAAGTTTAAATTAATTATCTAGAGAATCCATCAGTGATATTCTTAATGCTTCCCGCTCTTCTTATTCTCAATGCAAATCTAAGAAGAAGCAGTTATGGAAGATCATTGATGACTTGTATGCTAAGATTGATTTGCTTGAGAAAAATGAGGAATTAGATCTTGATAGTATTGATTCTTTACAAGGCCAATTTCTTGATCTTGAGCAACAATACAACGGAGTTGAAGTAGAGAACAATTTCTATCTTAAGAGCATTGAGAGACTCAAAGACAAATCAAAATATCGTCAATGAGCTTGTTTTGATTTTGAATTGAAAATGATAAATGTGCTACTAAATGCAATGATCTTAGACATGCTTGTGATGCTCTTGAGGATGAAAATAGGATCTATCTTGATGAACTTGTTATGCTTAGAACTAAAAATGTTAGATTGCTTTCTCAAGTTAATGATTTCTTTTCTAGACTTTATTGCCAAGTAATGAAGTAGTTAGTCTTTCTTTAGGAAAAGATCTTTATCTTACTTAAGCTATCTGTTTGAAGGTCGACCTACTTCATACTCAAGATGATCTTGCTAGTTTATCTTCTACTATCATTACTCTTAGTGATGATAACCCCAAGCTTCAAAGGGAAAAAGTCCCTCAATGAAGTTCTAAATCACTCTACCAAACATAATGGTAAAAGTGGTTTGGGATATGAGGGTGCTCCTAATCGCAAGGACAAGAGTAAGAAAAAGAGTAAGGGGCCTTCTACATTCCATGTAGAGTCATCCATCTCCAAGAACCCAATGGTTTGTGCGCATTGCAAGAGTGATGATCATTATTCTACTTATTATCCTTATAAGGAAAAGGGGACCAACCCAAAGATGAAATGGGTCCCCGAGCTAACTCTAGATCCCAAAGTTTGAGTTGGGCACCGACATCTTCCTTTCTTGTAAGTAAAAGTAAAATGGATTATTGACAGTAGTTGCTCAAAGCATATGAGAGGTGAAATCAGCCACATCAACAAGTTCATTAAAAAGGGAGGAGGATCACTGACCTTTGGTGACAACAACAAAGGTAAAGTGATAGGTGATGGTGATGTTGGTGATTCACTATGTATCAAATATGTTCTTCTTGTAGATGTCCTACATCACAATTTAATTAGTGTTAGCTGATTATGTGATAATGGTTATCTTGTTCTTTTTACCTCACTTGAATGCTTGTTGTTGACTCAAGGTCTAAATTGACTAAACCCTTGTTTTGATGATGACTAAACCATTCCACTTATTTGTGTCTAATGTGTCTACTAGTGTAATTTCAGATTAGGTATAGACACACTCTAAATGCCCTAACTTGCACATCTCAACTTGGATAAAAGACAAGTCAAAGTCAATACAATTGCACGTTTTTTGCAATATGATATAAATCCATTAGAATCATGTTGTAAATCACTTGTAATGATTGTATCACTTGTAATTAATCTTAAAAAAATCAGGATCACTTAGATCAAATGTTTAGGCACTCAAAAGCCATTTTCCAAAATTCACATCAGGTTGTTCATCGGTCGAGTTGCAAACTCGACCGATCCTGATTGGATTTTGAAAATGACTTTTGATCGGTCGAGTTTGCACTTCACAGAACTCGATTGATCCCTCTACTGATCAAAACTGATTTAAGTGAATCGGTCGAGTTACCCCATGAAAAACTCAACCGATGGCCTAAATTGGTCTTGTCTCTTAGTGAGATCGGTCGAGTTATCTTTATAGAAACTCGACCAATCGCACTATACAGAAAAGTGCAGAAAAGTGTTTCTAGCCGTCATGTAGTTGCAAAAAGAGAAAATATATCTGTTGTAGGCCACAAAATGGCTAGTTTTCAATCTTAAATGTTCCCAAAGGCTAAGGGGCATCCCCAGCTACAAATAGGACCCCTTGGGCTTCATTCCAAGGTTGAGAATTCAATGCAAAACTCTATGTGAGGTTCCTATTCTATAGTTGAGTGCTTCCTACAACCTCCTCTCTCTCTAAGCTTAATCACTTGCTATATTCTTTAGAGTGAGTAGGAAATCTGTAAGAGAGCTAGTCCTGCATGTCTATCTTGTGAGGATCTCACTTCCACCACCTCCATATCTCTCTTTTCAACCATGAAGATGAAGGTTCTCTCTCTTGGCTAAGAGAGGTGAAGAAGAACAAGGGAAGGAGTCCCTTGGTGAAGATCAAGGCTGAAGACTTGGATTAAGAGTGGGTAAGACCTTGGTGAAGGCAGAACACACCTTGCTCAAGTGGGTAAGTCCTTGGTGGAAACTTCTCTGAGTGAAGGTAAAGTCAAAGGTTGAAGATCCAAAAAGAGTGGGTAATCCCTGCAAGGATGAAGACTTGTGCAAGAGTGGGTAAATCCTTGATGAAGGCCGAAGACTCATTGCAAAGTGGGTAAGTCCTTGGCAAGGTTGAAGACTCTTTGTATTGGATAGGTAAGTCCTTTGGCGGTCATGTATTGTAATTCTTATGAATGAATATAAGAGTGCAATGGTTAATAAATCCTAGAGGTTGACCTCTCTAGGTAGTGGATTGACTCACTTCTAGTTTGGTGTGGAACCACTCTAAATAACTTGTCACTTGGTGTATGTTCAATATCTCTCTCCCTTGCTATGCATGTCTTAGTTGCACTCAAACTTCGTATTTAGAAACCTTATCTTGTGATATATCTTGAAGGTCTAATGAATTTTATTTAAGTGCATTCAGCTCTATTCACCCCCCCTCTAGAGCATCTAATCACCCATCTAGGATTGAACAATTGGTATCAGAGCAGGTCTTCTCCAAGCATACTTCCACAAGTAGGAGAATATGGGTGACTACCAAGGAGGGAGATACTTGATCCACCTTCCAATCTATAATGGGAGCAATTTCCTCTATTGGAGAAGAAGGCTTCAATTCTACATCCAAGGATCAAGTCTTGAGATGTGGCAAATGGTGAGTAGCCCATACAAGATACCAAAGACAAAGATTCAAGAATGGGATGAGGCTACCTTGAAGAAAGCAACCTTGAATGCTAGAGCCATGCACATCTTCTATGCCTCCATGACCCCCACCGAGTTGAACCAGATTTCTTCATGTGAAACAGCCTATGCCATGCACATCCTCTATGCCTCCATGACCCCCATCGAGTTCAACCAGATTTCTTCATGTGAAACAACCTATGAGGTATGGAAAATGCTATGTGTCACATATGAGGGGACAACTCAAGTGAAGGAAAGCAAAATCTACATGCTCAATGGGCTATTTGAGAACTTCAAGATGGGAAAAGGGGGGGAAGATAGCTCATATGTACCATAGGGTCAACACCATTGTGAATGGTCATGTGGTTCTACGTCATCCTATGTCTAGAGGAGAAATCAACTCAAAGATCCTTAGAACTCTTACCAAGAGGTGGGAACCCAAGGTGACTTCCTTTGAAGAAGCAAGGTCTCTTAAGAATATTTCTATTAAAGAGCTCATTGGAAATCTACAAACACATGAAGCCACACTTGACAAAAGAGAAGAAGTTGAAAGACAAGAGGAGAAAGAGCTCAAGAGAATGAAGAAGGCTGAAATGAAGGATCAAACTAAAGCTATTATGGGACAAGCCTCTCCATCCTATCATGTTGAAGAAGATGACATGTACTCTAAGGGTAGATTCTACAAAGGCAAGAATTCCCCCTCCATCTAGTGCCTCAAGTGTGGAAAGAAGGGTCACTTCAAGATAGATTGTCTATAATGCAAGAAGACCCATCATCACAAGGAAAGAGAAGAGAAGTACAAGAAGAAGGAAAAATGGCACTCAAGCTCAAGTGACTCCTCCAACTCAAGCTCAAGTGAATATTCAAGTGAAGAAACAAGCTCAAGCTCTAGTGAAGAAGGAGAATGCCATTTTTCTCTTATTGCTTCTACAAGAGAAGACTCAAATGAGGTAAATATAAACTCTTTAGATAAAGAACCTTTAGTTGCTATCATTAATACTATTGTTGCCTCTCTTAAGTCTTCTAAAAAGAGAAGGAAAAAGCTTGCTAGAATTGTTGATAATATGCATGTAGAATAAGATGATCTTGAAAATTCTAATTCTTGCTTGCTTGATGACAAAAATGCTTGTCTTAGTCAAGTATATTCTCTTAAACTTGAAAATGCTAGCTTGCTTGACAAGATTAGATTTTTAGAAGCTCAACATCTTATGCCTAGTTCAAATGAAGAGCATACTTTAATTGTTGATTCTCTCATGCATGCTATTGATGTTCTTAAATCTGAAAACAAGAACAAAGATTTAGTTTTGCAAGGATTAGAATCTAAAAATGGTGTTTATCTTTCTAAGATTGCTTTGCTTGAAACAGAAAATGCCTCCTTGCTTGCTAAAATAAATGTTCTTGAATCTTATTCTAGTTCTACTAGTAGAGAGAATAATGTTGTTGCTCTTCATACTGATAGAAATTCTTATTTAACTAAAGCTCTTTTCTTAGAAAATGATATTGTGCATGCTAGAGATAATATCAATCTTTTCTCTTCTACTATTATTTCTCTTACACACGATAATGATAGTTTGAGATCTTATTTGCAAAGATTCTTAGTTGGTAAAAGGAATCTTAATGATATCATACACCAATACTACACAAATTGGTAGACATGGTTTGGGGGTATGATAGTAGTCAAAGGAACCACAAAGGTAAAGGACCTCCAATATTCCATGGAGAATCCTCTAGTTCCAAGACTATGGGCACATGCAACTATTGCAATGATATTGGCTATTATTCTACTTGTTGTCCTTTTAGGAAAGCACCCAAGAGAAATAGGACTTGGGTTGCTAAGCTAACCCCTCTGGACCCAAAAACATGATTGGGGACCATTTCATCTTTCTTCTTGTAGGTACTTGCAAATGGATTGACTTGAGCTATTGAATTGCAAATTGACTTCTCAATCCACATGAAACAAAAAAGGTGAGATGTGTATGAGGTGAAAACAAGTGGAAAAGCAATGGTAAGAACAAAGGTAATGTTTTTCTTGCTTATAACCAATCCTAACTTGTTTTTGTCAAGATATTGTGCACTATACATATGGATTTTGAGTCAAAAGTGGTATTTTTTGTTTCTCTTTACACTCTTACTCAAAAATTATTTCTAATGCTTTTATAGTGCATTAATAACTTGCTTAGACATGTTTGAATATGGTTTGTATATTTAGCATGCCTTTAAATATGTTTTTATGAAATATATGTGTTTTTTGATAGCAGCTCTGTCGGTTGAGTTTTTCCTATTTGAAACTCGACCGATAGGCACCAATGGGTGTTGCCAACAACTGTCATCGGTCGAGTTGTCAATACACAGAACTCAACTGACAACACTGTTCACATAGTATACAATTGGCTTATTGAATGAGAATTTCCCTCTCAACTAGATTTTTTCAACCAATAGCCTTATTCTTTGGCACTCCCTTGGTACCTTTATACATGCATATTGCTATGCTTTAAATTTCCTATCTTTCTTACAACTCTATCTCTCTAATTGCTCTAAATTGGCATATATATATCTTGCAATTACTTGCCTTGAGTTGTTTTGTAGGTTTGATGATGATCTCTTTGGATCTCTTGGTTGGGTTGTGTCTTAAATTGCTTCCGCTATGCTCAAACTTGCTAGATATATATAGTTGTATATCTTGTTTGGATACAACCTTGGGATTCTTAGTGGTGATCATCTTTTGGTAATGATGCATACTTGTTAGTGAGTTATATCCTTTCATGCTTCTTAAATTGCATATCTCTTTGTTTGGATATATGTACTCATAGCTTGCTTTATCTTGTGAATCTTTTGGTATCTCTTGCTATGATCTAGATCCTACTAGTAGTCCTAACTTGTGATATCATCTACTAGTAGTTCATATACATGTAGTTCTAGTCCTATTCATCAAGTGGTATTCAACTATATGCTATGCTTGTATCTTGTTTCGTACTTGCTCAAGCTTGTTTCTTGAATAGCATATCTACTATCTTGAGTTGCTTGCATAACATTGTGATACAGGATGCATAGATCTACATTGTATGTAGAAATTGGAGTATTTTTGGTTTTCATACAACTTTTGCTCCTATTTTAATTTTTGGTGCAAGACTAGTGTTTTTTATGCAAAAACTACCTTCTGAGCAAGGCTCATCGCTATGCCATGAGACCTGACACTTTTTAGGCAAATTCTGTCATCTTGAGGGTCCAAATTGTGATTTTTTTTTCTGCAGCCTTTTATCTTGCATTTTGGGTTGTTCAAGTGCATGCTTTAACTTGTTTTTCTTTTTATTCTTGGACAAGCCCCTATATGTGCCCTTCTACTCTCCTTATATAACTTTTTGTTATCTCCTTTCTTTTGACAAGTGGTGTTTCTTAATTCTTCATACCCCCACTTTTTGAAATGACAAAGGGGGAGAAAGGTATGTCTTCTTTTGACAAAACAAGGAGAAGGCATGTCTTACATGAAGAAGAGAAGTATGTCCATGTAAGGGGGAGAAGGTAAAGGGGAAAAGACATATATGTGTAGAACATATGTGAGTAGAAGACATAGTATTCTATAAATGTTATGAAAGCTAACCATGCAGGAGAAATAGCATCAATTGAGGGGGAGTATGAGAACTCCACTAACATCAATTGAGGGGAGCATATGAACTCAATTCTACTAAAACCCCTAGGTTTATCCAAATGTATGGCTTCACTTAAATGCTTTCAATACAATTATGGAATGGTTTATCGTCTTCAAAAAGGGGGAGAATGTTGACTCAAGGTCTAAATTGACTAAACCCTTGTTTTGACGATGACTAAACCATTCCACTTATTTGTGTCTAATGTGTCTACTTGAGTGATTTCAGATTAGGTATAGACACACTCCAAATGCCCTAACTTGCACATCTCAACTTGGAGAAAAGACAAGTCAAAGTCAATACAATTGCACATTTTTTGTAATATGATGTAAATCCATTAGAATCATGTTGTAAATCACTTGTAATGATTGTATGACTTGTAATTAAGCTTAAAAAAATCAAGAGCACTTAGATCGAATGTTTAGGCACTCAAAAGCCATTTTCTAAAATTCACATTAGGTTGTTCATCGGTCGAGTTGCAAACTCGACCGATCCTGATTGGATCTTGAAAATGACTTTTGATCGGTTGAATTTGCACTTCACAGTTGATCCCTCTACTGACCAGAACTGATTTAAGTGAATAGGTCGAGTTACCCCATGACAAACTCGACCGATGGCCTAAATTGGTCTTGTCTCATTGTGGGATCGGTCGAGCTACCTTTATACAAACTCGACCAATTGCATTGTATAGAAAAGTGTAGAAAAGTGTTTCTAGCCATTGTGGAGTTGCAACAAGTGAAAATATATCCGTTGCAAACCACAAAATGGCTAGTTTTTGTTCTTAAGTGTTCCCAAAGGCTAAGAGGCATCCCCATCTATAAATAGGACCCCTTGGGCTTCATTCTAAGTTTGAGCATTCAATGCAAAACTCTATGTGAGCTTCCTATTCTATAGTTGAGTACTTCCTACAATCTCCTCTCTCTCTATTTAAGCTTAATCACTTGTTATATTCATTAGAGTGAGTAGGAAATTTGTAAGAGAGCTAGTCCTACATGTATATCTTGTGAGGCTCTCACTTCCACCATCTCCCTATCTCTCTTTTCAACCATGAAGATGAAGGTTCTCTCTCTTGGCTAAGAGAGGTGAAGAAGAACAAGGGAAGGAGTCCCTTGGTGAAGATCAAGGCTGAAGACTTGAAGCAAGAGTGGGTAAGACCTTGGTGAAGGCAAAAGAAACCTTGCTCAAGTGGGTAAGTCCTTGGCGGAAGCTTCTCCGAGTGAAGGTGAAGTCAAAGGATGAAGATCCAAGAAGAGTGGGTAGTCCCTGCAAGGCTGAAGACTTGTGTAAGAGTGGGTAAGTCATTGGTGAAGGTTGAAGACTCATTGCAAAGTGGGTAAGTCCTTAGTAAGGTTGAAGACTCTTTGTATTGGATAGGTAAGTCCTTTGGTGGTCATGTATTATAAGTCTTATGAATGAATATAAGAGTGCAATGGTTAAGAAATCCTAGAGGTTGACCTCTCTAGGTAGTGGACTAACTCACTTCTAGTTTGAAGTGTGGAACCACTCTAAATAGCTTGTCACTTGGTGTATGTTCAATCTCTCTCTCCCTCGCTATGCCTGTTTTAGTTGCACTCAAACTTCCTATTTATCAACCTTATATTGTGATATATCTTGAAGGTCTAATGAATTTTGTTTAAGTGCATTCAGCTCTATTCACCCCCCTCTAGAGCATCTAATCACCCATCTAGGATCCAACACTTGCTTCTAGATTCTCTCTCCTATAATGTTATATATTAAGGGAACTAGAAATGGGAACATTTATGTTATTATTCTTGATTCTGCAAAGCCTATTCTTAGTAGTTGACTTGCTGTTAATTAGAATGATATATCTTTGAGACACCATAGTCTTGGTCATGTGAATATGCCTCAATTGAAAATTTTGAGCAAAAATGAATTGGTCAAGAGACTTACTAAATTGGACTTTGAGAAGGATGAGGAATACCAACCTTGTATACAAGGAAAGCAAACCAAATCCTCCTTTAAATCCAAAGGAGTCCTTAGTACCAAGAGATCTCCTGAACTTATTCATATTGATCTATTTGGACCAATGAGAACTCAACCGCTTTGTGGTAAAAAGTATTGCCTTGTGATTGTTGATGATTTCTCATGCTATACTTGGACTTTATTCTTAGGTTCAAAAAGTGACACTCTCGGTGCTTTCTCGACTTTTTACAAATGAGTTGAAAATGAAGCTTCTTTCCAGATCATGCCTATCCGCAGTGACCATGGGGGATAATTTGAAAATAATATGTTTGAAAGGTTTTGTGAGGAATCTAGTTACATGAACAATTTTTCTTCCACTCATACACCTCAGCAAAATGGGGTTGTAGAGAGAAAGAAAAAGCCGCTATAGGAAATGGCTAAGACCATGCTTCTAGAGTATGACATTCCAAAGAAGTTTTTGGCCAAAGTTGTCACCTCATGTTTTGTGCAAAATAGGGTATTCACTACCCTTCTTTAAAGAAAACCCCTATGAGTTATGGCGTGGTAGAAAACCCTCTATTGATTTATTTCATATTTTTTGTTGTCCTTATTTTTTTTCAAACACTAAGGATTCTCTTGATAAGTTTGATATAAAATCGTACAAGGCTTTCTTTATTGGCTATAGCACTACTAGTAAGGCTTATAGAGTGTTTAACATTAAATTGTCTAAATTAGAAGAATCTATCAATGTTAAATTTGTTGAGACTGACCCCTCTATTTCCAAGAATGTTGTTAATGATGATGTTGTAGATGAGGTGATTACTTGCTTGAAAGAGCTCAACATTGTGGAAAAAGGAAAGGAGGTTGTAGTAGATGATGTAGAGAAAGATGAAGAAAATAAGGATACAACTCCCCGCTTTGCTAAACATCATCCAAAAGAGATCATAGTCAATTCTTTTGAAAGGGTGAAGATGCAAGATGCTTTTAATAAAGAACAAGTTGATAGTGTCTTCATCTCACAACTTGAGACAAAGAATGTCAAAGAAGCTCTCAAGGATGATGAATGGATCCTAGCCATGTAAGAGGAGTTAGAGCAGTTTGAAAAGAACAAAGTGTGGACCTTAATGCCAAGACCTAACGATAGGAAGATCATTGACACCAAGTGGTTCTACCACAACAAGCTAGATGAAATCGACAACATGGTAAGGAACAAAGCAAGGTTAGTTGCTCAAGGCTACAATCAATGGGAAGGTATTCATTTTGGTGAAACTTATGCACTTGTATCTAGAATTGAATTTATAAGAATGTTACTTGCCTTTGTTAGCTATAAAAATTTCTTGCTTTATCAAATGGATGTTAAAAGTGTGTTTCTCAATGGTATAATGGAGGAGGAAGTCTATGTGGTTCAACCTTTCGGCTTTGAGCATGATACACTTTCTAACTATATTTAATTGTTCCAAAAATCTCTCTATGGACTTAAACAAGCCCCTAGAGCTTGGTATGCATGAGAAATTAAAGAACTTTTTTTTCTAGAAAATGGATATATAATGGGCAAAGTTGATTCCATCCTTTTTCTTAAACACACTACTAGCAATTTTTTATCATTAAAATTTATGTTGACGATATCATTTTTGGTAGAAGTGATCTTGATCTTTGCAAGGATTTTAGTTCTCTTATGTAGAGTGAGTTCAAGATGAGTATGATGGGGGAGCTTACTTTCTTACTTGGATTTCAAATCAAACAAACAAAGGAAGGAAACTTTATCAACCAAGGCAAGTATATGAAAGTATACAAGTAAACTTCTTAAGCACTTTGGGATGGAGAACATAAAACCGATGGACACCCCCATGTCAAACACCACAAACATGACATAAATGAGGAAGGTGAGAAAGTGTATGAGAAGCTCTATAGAGGTATGATTGGTAGATTACTTTATTTTACTGTCTCTAAACCTGACATGATGTCTAGTGTTGTCTTGTGTGCTTGATTTCAATAATGCCCTAGGAAATCCCATCTCATAGCAGTTAAGAGGAATTTGAGGTATCTAGCCAAAACTCAAAATTTTGGAATATAGTATCCCAAGTCAAGGAACTTTACTCTTACCGCCAATAGTGATGCGGATTATGCAGGGTTCTTAATTGATAGAAAGTGCACAAGTGATACTTGCTTCTTCCTAGGACCATGCTTGTTTTCTTGGTTCTCTAAAAAACAAAGTACATTGACTCTTTCAACTACCGAGGATGAATACATTACAACTAAGAGTTGTTGTGCCCAAGTCCTGTAGATGAAGCAAATGCTCCAAGACTTTAACATTCATTTTGATGCTTCTCCTATCTATTGCGATAATACTAGTGCAATCAATATCTCTTATAATCCTATATTGCATAGTAGAGCCAAACATATAGAGGTCTGCCATCACTTCCTCCATGGCCATATTGCCAAAAAGGATATTTATATCATGCATGTGGACACTTAGAATCAACTTGTAGACATTTTCACAAAACCTATATCCAGGGAGAAATTTACCTTTATTAGACCAAAACTACTTGTTACTACTCTTGATGATATTAACATACCTTCTATCTAGATGTTCTCATACCTATATGTTTTTTCTCATATATTGCTCATCTCTTACTTGAAAGGTGCTATATTTACCTTTTTTTCATGCCTTCTTTTGCTTGTTTTTGGCTATTTTTTGCAAACACATATTTGACCACAAAATAGTAGCCAATGAAGAGTGGAATGTGCCTCACTATATTTACAATACATGAAAGGCTAGAAAAATAAATTTATAGTGCACTCTTGTGGCTTAGAATTAAACTTCTTTTTTTAGGCTGATTGTATAGTTAAGTTTGATCTGGGAGAAACTCAACCGATCATAGGTTGAGGACTGAACTAAATCATAGGTTCGATTGAGTTTCCTACAACCTAAAATTGACCAGTAGCAGTGTTGGACTGAAAATATATATGCCAGCATCCAACTTTTCTCCCTCTCAACTAGAGGAAGTCGACTAATAGCTACTCTCTAGTGTTCGTCCTCCAACCCTAGGTCTAACCCAACCTATCTTATACCCTCTCTAGCCTCAGATCAACCCTCCTCACCTCTCCCAACCTAGGTGGTTAGGCAGCCTGCATCTTGCATTTTTTCCTTCGTTGGTGGTGTTCTCTTCTCCATATGACATCCATGGCTTCCTACCATGGGAAACACACTGGACCGGCTGGTATTCCATCTTCTACTACTTCTTATCGACACGTCTTCTTTGATGGCACCTCTTTCATTTCCTCCCAAGCCATGAATAGGTATAAGGAACGACTCCCTAGAACTCCTTTTCCTTTCTGTGCCTTATTTGAACCCCGTTTTGCAACTAGTGAGGTGATAAAAGAGGTTGTTGAGGTGTTATAAGCATGCCATCTTAGTGTTCCATGTGTAGAGTGATTATGATATACTAATTCCATGTCTAGCACAAAAGCAGTCCACGAGTTCTATGTCAATCTCATGTGGAACTACAATACCCTCGTACCACCACCTAACACCCAAATCAACTTGACTTCCATGATTATCAGTAACAAAATAACCATATGTGAGGATTCTTTTAATTCTTACTTCAATGGTACTGACTTTGTAACTACATGGATGTCTTCCTATCTCTAATACCATGACCTCTTGACCCCAAGAGTTTCTAAAAAACTTTGACCATGTACTTACCCTTCCCAATATCCATAAGTTTTTGAAGAAACACGATGTTCCATATATGAAGAAATCCATCCTACCCACCTCTTCCCTAAACATTAAGACCCATCTGATTGCATTAGTAGTCAACTGTAATGTCTATCCCAGGAAAAATCTAATGGACATTGCAGAGAATACTATTTTGATCATGTATTATCTGTTGAATTATGTCTAAGTCAAGTGGGCTCATTATATTCTTCATCATATGACCTACTTTGACTCAAGGAAGAACACCAATGGTACCCATTTCCCTTATCCTAACTTGATATGTGGTTTGTTTGCTTACCTTTATGAAAAATCCCTTTCCCATGATCTTGGCTATAAAGCCAGTAGAAAAGGTGTTTCTATCAGTGAAACCACTATTAATAAATCCTTTCATCCTGCCTCCTATACCACACCAGGTGCTTCCACATCCACCTAGGATCCTCCACTTCCTCCTAGAACTATTCGCGCCTTATTTTTGGTGTCAAATGAAACCCTTTTGGTATGTATGATGCACAGTAGGCATATAACCTTTAGGTTCAGGAGCACATCCACTAAAATTTATTTCAAATCATGGCCAACATGAACTTATCATGTAGGCATCCTTACCTCACCTATTGGACCTACCCTAGTGCTGACTATGCCTCTTATGCATACAATCAGTTCTACCTAGCCCCTCCACCTGTTGCTTTTGTTGTATTCCCTACTTCTGATGGTGGACCTGCCCCTACCGTTCCTCTGCTGAGTGATGCCCCACATCTTCTTGTTCTACTTCCACTCTTCTTGCTAGTGATGATGGGGTTTCTCAACCCACCTTTGCTCAAGAAAATGTTGTGCATGCTTGTGGCATGTCTTGACTTGAGTAGCATGCCAAGTGACCCTCTACTCACTCCTTTGGACCTCTTGAGGATGAGGAGATGGTTGACTAGGATTTTGAGGATGGTGATGATGAAGGTGATGGTGTTGATGGTGATGATGGATCTAATTCATATGGAGATGGTGATGAGGCTCCACATGCTACACCTGATGGCCCTTCAGATGGAGATGAGGACTATCAACCATAGGATGAAGAAGATGATGAGATCATTGACCTAGATAGACTAGATGTTTAGTTCATTGTCTATGAGTGCTCATATATATCTTTCTGTAGACTCTCATGTACTGAACGTATGGGAACTGTATTTGAGGCATACTATTTTTCATATCTCGTTGTTTTTTCATTGGTTTGTAGTTTTTCATCTTAGAGGACGTCTACTTTTTGTTGTAATCTGTTCATGTATACCTTAACTCTATGCTTGGCTTTCTCTTATGATTTCTTGGTACATGTTCCCATGTTTTGATTATGACTCTTTGTTTTCTCTATTTAATGCTTGTTTGGTGGTTGCTTGTGCAATTTGTGCCTATAGAGAAGCTCTGTGTTTTTAGCTCTTCTACCCCTACCTTTTTTATATGACAAACGGGGAGAAGTGAGTTTAACCATATTACGTTTTGATCCTTTTCAAGTCTTTTCTCTGAAATATCATGTGACTTGTAAGAGGAACGAATAGCATATATGTGCTATGGTTATTTTTCTTTTAGGAAGATACTAACCATAAAAGTGAAGAAATAGAGAAATTGAGGTAAGAATGAACTGAGGAGGAGCACTTGCAATTTTTCATTCATGTATTCCCTTACAATTCACATGGTAAAAGTTTCAACTTCTAAATCCTTTTCAATATGTTGAGGAATAGTTTGTCATCTTCAAAAAGGGGAGAATGTTGACCTAAGTGTTATATATTGGCCATATTTTGATGATGACTTAACCATTCCATTCATATGTATCTAATATGTCTATTTGATTTTAATTTCAGGCATTAGGTACAAGAAAAAGATCATTTCCATGAAGCCCAAGCTTGATCTAGTTTAAGTCAAAGGCAATGCAAATGCACTTTCTTGAAAAATGCCCTAAAACCCTTAGGAATTTTTTTGTAATCATTTGTAGACCTGTCAAATAGATACACTTCTAAATGGGTTGTTGCAGGTGTGGGTCTGGAAGATGCAGGTCAAAAAGATACACTTCTAAATGGGTGGAAGAAAAGCACACTCAAACCCAACCCACCAGGTTGCCCGTGGATGCCCATATAAAATGTTTCCAATCAATAATAAGTTGCTAGTTACTTTCCTTAACACTAAACACAACATTTAAAACAACTTGTAACTATTGTTTTTATGTGAAATATAGTGTAAAGGAACCAACCAACTACTATGTTCAACGTCAAACTATTTGATTAGTTGTCGATATATGTTTGTGCAAACTTAAACAGAAATAATAGCTAGTCATTGTATGTCAATGTAAAATAGAAAAATTGATGTAGTTTTTATAGATAAATATCATAGAAAAACACATAATTTTATCATGTAACATTAGACATTCCTAATATTACAAGTACTTGTTATTTCGTATTGCTAACACAAAATAAAGAAAATACAATTGTTGTTGGTAAAGGTAAATAGTTAACTTGTATGAAATAAGTAACATCTTTTAATAGGTGCATGCATATATTATATATATAAATATATTTTCTCCAGTTAGGGTCACCCACGGGTGCCCACAGGTCACCTGTGAAACCCGCTAAATAAATGGGTGGGTATGGGTTTGGGTGATTTTCAGCGGGTGGCAAATTTCGTCACCTAAACCCAACTTAAACGGGTCGACCCGTGGGCGCCTGCGGATTTTAACCTAGTTTGAAATGTCTAATCATTTGTAATTTTGTATTGATGTTATGATTTGTAACCAAGATGAGAAAAAATCAATAACGCTTAATTCAAACATTTAATCACTCTAATGAATATTTGTAAAATTGATCATAGAGTTTTTGTTTGGTCAAGTTTCATCCTTGATAAACTCGACTGACACCCTTGATGAATTTTGGCAATGTCCAGGTTTGACTAGGTTTATCTCAGGACAAACTCAACTGACACTCTACACTGGAAAAGTATATTTAAGCGATCAATTGAGTTTTATCCAAGATAAACTCGACCGGTGCTTCAAATTTTCTTTGTTGTACAGTGTTATCGGCTGAGTTACCTTTATGGAAACTCGACCGACTATACTGTACAAAGTATGCAGAAAAATTGATTCTAGACTTTGGAGTGTTGCAAAAATAAAAAATAATTCTGTTGCAACATCCTAAATGACTAGAAATCATTCCTAAGTCTCCTAGATACTAGTGGACATCCCCAACTATAAATAGGACCTCTTGGAGTTCATTCCAAGGTTGCTACTTCATGCTATTCAAGCTCCTAGCTATAGTTGAGTGCATTCAGTCAACTAGAGCCTTTTTTTTCTCTCTTGTTTAGAAATCTTGACATCCATATGAATGAGTTAGGAAATGTATGACAGAGATACTTCATTATAGTCTTGTAAAGATCTCAAAGCTTCCCTTTCCCAACCCCTTTCTTCAAGCTAAGTTGGTGAAAAACTTCTCCAAGATGAAGGAGAAGGTGCAAAGCTTCTCCAAGTTGAAGAAGAAGGTTAAGGATGAAGATCTTAAGGTGGATAGGTAATACTTTCTAGGCTAAAGACTCATTGCAAGAAGGAGAGATCCTTGGCAAAGGTTTATAGCTGCATGCAAGAGTGGGTAAGCCCTAGTAGAGGTTGAAGATTCCACTCTCAAGGATAAGTAAGACCAGTTGGTTTATTGACTCCTTTTGTTCCATAAAAAGGAAGGATGGGTATCCTTAGCCTGAAAAAGGAAGGTCTTCTTGTATGTCTTATAATGGAATATAAGTATACATTGGTTGCAAACTCCTAGAGCTTAACCTCTCTAGGTAGTGGACTGACTTTCTCCTAGTTTGGAGATTGGAACCACTCTATATAGCTTGTTTATTGTGCTTGTTCAATCTCTCTCATCCTTTCTATGTATGCTTAGTTGCACTCAAAACTACACATTTGCAATCTTGACTATTTAAATAACTTGAAGGTCTAACAAGTTTTGTGTGAGTGTGTTTTTGGCTCTATTTGCCCCCTCTAGAGCCCTTTGATCCAACAAAGCCTACTTTGCTGGATGGTATCAATCAAGTGATGATGGTGAAAGAAACAAAGAGGAGGAGGTATAATGTCTCATGGAAATAATGGATGAAGAAGAAACTAATGAGGTAAGTATTTTTTATTTTTTTAAAGAAGAATTAGTTAGTAGTCTTGAAGAATTTCATGACAAATATATTGATTGCAAGAAACAAAAGAGGAAAGTTGCCAAAACTATTGACGAACTTAATGTTAATATAAATAATCTTAGTTCTGAAAATGATGCTTTAAAACTTTAGAATAATGCAGTAAAAGAATCAATTGAGAGCTATAAAGCTAATTACTTGTTATTGAAACAACAATAATCTTCTCTCTCAAGAAAAGGTGGATATGCTTGCTAAACTGAATGATTATCAAACTCAATCTATCTTATACAAACACTCTTATTATGATGTTTCAGTAAAAGAAAGAGATACTTTACTTTGGAATCTTGCTCAAATAGATTTGGATATAACTAAAATGCTTGTTGAAAATGTTGAATTACAAAAACAGATTTCTAGATTAATGCAAGGAAATAAAAGTCTTGATAACATCTTAGAACATTCTTCTAAAAAAGTAGGAACAAGAGGTTTAGGATATGTACCAAAGAACAAATCCTCACATATTCCTAAAACCAAACACACATATGCTTCCCACACTAGAACTGCATTTGTAACTAAAACAAAAGTTGTAGATTTTTAAAATGTTGCAAAGAGAAATGAAATATCTTTTTTGTCACGTCATTATTGTCAATGTCTTGGACATTCTTCCTTTTCGTGTGAATATAGGAAGAAAGGAGCCCTTGGCATGGTTTGGGTTCCAAAATCTCCAACTTAGAATAAAATAAAAAGTTTGTTTTAACTTGACCTATGCTAATTTGAATAATATATTTATTTCCTAGATAAACTTAATTGGAAGTTAAATTTGCATATGTTATTATTATAAAACTCATTTACATAATTGTTTTGTTATTTGAATAGTTATTCATTTGCATAACTTACTAAATAGAAATTTTGATTTCTCTGGAACTTGTCATCATTCAACAATACTTCGACGAAAAAGATCTTTAGTTGACAAATCTTAAAACAAGTTTATCAAAATTTAACTTGAATGTTCAATCTTTACAAGAAAATGTGTGAAATATCATATCTATAAAAGTCTTTCTGGCTTGATAATATTAGTTCCATCCATGATATCTATGCTAACCATCATGGACTCTACTTGAGTACCAAAATATTCTCAACTTTGCAGGATTGAATAGTTGATGGTGGATGCTCCAATCATATGACCTAAGATAAATGCCTTCAATACACTTGAAAATAAAAATAGAGGATTAGTCATATTGGAAATGGTGATAAAGGCACCATCACGGGAGTAGGTAATAATGAAGAAAAAGGAGTACATGTAAGTGCACATGATAAAGATGAAGTTCAAAGATAATGACAATGATGAGGTATCTCTTTTTACCCTATCAAAAATGAATCATATATATAACTTGCTATAATTACCAAGGATAAAGTCAAAGAAAGAAAAAAATTTGTCTATTATACTTGACTAAAATTCTGTTGACATAAAGAAATTGAATGATTTTATATTTCTTAAAAATTAAATCTTGCATTAAAAGAAAAGATACCTTATTTACATCTTTTTGTGGTCATGCCAATCATAAAATTATTATTCAAGACAAATTTGATGATATTTATGAAGAGATCTTGATAAATAATGCTTGATTTTACTATAAACAAATCTCTTGCTGAAATGGAGAGTTGAACTTATCTTTGGAAGAATTTTGAATTAGAGAAATATGTTACATTCTCATGATGGCATCCTATTTTTAAGTTAAATGAGCATTTCTTAGAAAATGAAACATGACTTTCTTATGAAAAATTCAAACATTATGCATCCTCATGTCATTTTAAAAGGAAGAAGAATAGAAAATTTATTTGTTTACCATAACTTTTCTCCAGATAAGAAGTGAAAAGATCATGAGCCTTATTTGCAAATAATTGGTTTGATCTTAATATGCACCATCACATCCATGGTAAAAATTTAATATGTATAAACATGGGCATCATATTTATTGGAAGTACCTCGCTAGGGGGAGTCATCTTATCTTTATACTTTATACCTTTTGATATTACAAAGGGGGAAAAATATTCAAGGCAAAAATTCTTTCATTTGTGTTTAACAAAATTTAATTGAATATTTTAAAAACTTGGTTTTTAGATTCAAATCTTTACTTGATTTCTAGCTTTCTACATCTGACATGAATGATTTATCATGAAGTTCAGATCTTAAATGGCTATCTTTTTTAGTGAATATTTTTTTCTTATGTTTGAGATTTGTTTACTTGGTATGAGAATAAGGGGGAGCTCAAAGTCCTTAATGTAACTTGCATATCTTTTTTTCTCTAAATTTATTCTCTATATCAATGTAAGATTTACATCCTTTGACATTTGGTTTAGAGATTCTTTTAGAGACACTATTATGACACTTAATGGCTCCTCTATACCAATGTGGGCTTAACATCCCTTATATATGGTCTAGAAATTCTTTTAGACATCATTTTATGCTTAAATCAGTTCTCTATATTAATATGGGTTTAACATCCCTTATATTTGGTCTAGAAATACTTTTGTTGACCTCATTTTTGTGCTTAATGGATTCTCTAATTATTTGTAGTCTTAAAATCCCTCAAAAATGATTGAGAATTCAATTTTAGTTTTGACTTTTGATTTTTGTGGCATCTCTATATCATGGTGGACTTAACATTCCTTACCATTGGTTTAGAGTATCTTTTTAATATATGTGATTTATGGGATATTTTTGTCATGAAGGACTTAACATTCCTTTCATTGGCAATCAGACAAACTTTTAATGTTCCTTAATTATATGACTTTTGACTATGCCTTAATGTCTATATTTTTGCAATTCACATCTGTTGGTATTTGTTATCAATTAATACATCGAGTATATGTGTTTCCCTCTCAAAAATGACAATTTTGTTGAGGAGGAGTGTCTCCTTGAGAGTGAGCATTGGTAAGTATTGACCCTATTTTACTTCAAAAAAAGGGGGAGAATAACCCATGAGATTAATTTGAGATAAATTGGCTACCAACTATCTACAAAGCAATTTAAAGGTATAAAGTTCTAATTTTTCTACTTTCAAGTTATCTTATTAAAATATTTGCCATCATAAAAAAGGGAGAGATTGTTGTCTTTTTAGATATGCCACACTCATATTTTGATGATACAAATATTTCCCAAATTATATTACTAACATGTGTATTAAGTATTTCTAGTGTTCAAGGAACTAACTCAAGATCCAACTACAAAAAGCTGGCAAATATATGTATTTGTTTGTATACATGTGTTTTCATACAACTTGATAGACATGATGTAAAGACAAGTGATGATCCTCCAAAACCTACCCAAAATCATATCCTACACTCACATGAAGACTTTAGGGTTGATAGGTTTCATGAGTCATAATAGGACCTCACATACATTGCAAATATTTGCACAGAGTCCTTCTCAGTTGACTATTTAATGGAATGAGACACACTCAGTCGAAGACTTAGGAAATCAAGAAATAGCCTTACATATCTAAAGTTCTAAGTCAATCTCAGTCCTCAATATTGTCAACTGGAAAAATTTAGTTGAAGAAAATTACGATCGACAAAGAGTCATTGTGGTTGGTTGACCAAGGATATAGACTGAAAATAGCCGTTGGAGCCAAGGACATTGCCCGGTCGACAAGTTTGTGGACCGAGAGTCTTTCACTCGACAGTATTGTGGACCGAGAAAAGTTTTGGAACAACTTTCTATTAATGATCAAATTATCTATTATAACTACTTTTTCCTAATCCTAACAGCTAAATATTGACTTAAAACATCTTGTACACTACCCATAGTTACCCTAACACTTGTAACTTAGGACACTTGGGATCATACATTGGGAAATAATTGCACATTGACATACACTTGATCATACTAGCTATCTTTCTCAAAGTTCTTATATCCTATACTTCACATTGCCATCAATAAAGACTAAGCCCTAGCATCAGCTTGAGTGTCCTCTCCATCGAATACAACTTTGCCTAAAACCTTGTAGAGAAGATCATCAGTTGTCCATAGTGTGTGCTTGTACATATTGTGAGAAGAGAATTGTAATTTCCTTCTACCTTTCTTATTCTTGTGCTACAGTGTGTTGTTTCTTCTCACCAGTTCAAGGTAGAAGGCTATGGTGAATCTTTCTTGGTGATACTTCTTGGTTGAAGGCTGCGACGAAGGTGGTGGAGGTGGATTTCTATCATCTCCGGATTGGTGCTCTTCCAAGTCCATTAAATAAGAAGTGGAGAAGTGCTCTTCCAAGTACGTCAAAGAAGAGGTGAAGAGGGTGACCTTCCATCGATCTGTCAAAGAAGGTGTAGTTCTCCTTGAGCGAAAAAGGAGGGTTAGTCTTGCACCACAAAATACACTGGTAAATTTTGTGTATTGTGTACCGGTATATAATAGGAATAAAATACATGATTTATAAGACTTGGTTGGAAACAACTAGGTACTAGAATGACGTCATTTGACAGAGCCACTATAAATCTATGTCTTTTGTGGTTGTCTTATTTGCTTTATATTTCCTCTATGCTTTAAGTAAAGTAATTTTATTTGGTTAAAATTATCATAAGGCTCTATTAACCCCCATCTAGATCTTTTCACTCCTCCTAAAAATCAGTGTAGAAAAGCCGTGCTACGGTTCAAGTGGTCTTTATTAGAGTGTATTCTGAGGTCCTTTGGATTCTCTGTGGGGCCTGATGTGCTTGATCCAATGTTCTTTATTCTCAATCTCTATCAATGGACGTCTAGGAGGTTTTTCTCTCAGCTTCTTGAGGCCTTAGAGAAGGGGACTCATTTTCACCCATCCTTTTTGTTCTTACCTAAGAGATCCTAGGGAGAAATATTAAGAGGCACATGGATATAGGAAGAACTGAGGGGTTTATCAATAGAGTTTTTGGGCTTGCACCAGCATATGTCATATTTGTGGATGATCTTATCCGTTTCATCAATTTGAAAGGGAACACCATAGGAGGTATATAAAGTTTAATAAGGGAGTACTAGAGAGAATCAGGACAGGGAGTCAATAGGAGTAAATTGGGCATCATCTTAGGAGGCTAAACAAAAGATAGAAAGAGGCTTCTTTTTGACACATGGGGATGCAAATGTAGTTTTGAACCAATCTAATAACTAGGTATCATTATTATCCCATGAAGTATTCTAGTCGAACACTAAAAAATCTTGGTGGACAAGATCGTAAGGACACTCATTTCTTGGGATGGTAGGCTCCTATCAGTCTCAAGAAAATGGATGCTCATCAATCAAGTCCTTACAGAGATTTCCCTCCATAGATTGGAAGCATGTGCGGTTCAATCATCTACCCACAAAGAAATGGAGAGGGAAATAGCTAGCTTCCTTTTGGATTCTAGAGAAGATCATAAGAGGTGACA
This sequence comes from Alisma plantago-aquatica, assembly GCA_963693085.1. Classification (NCBI taxonomy): domain Eukaryota; kingdom Viridiplantae; phylum Streptophyta; class Magnoliopsida; order Alismatales; family Alismataceae; genus Alisma; species Alisma plantago-aquatica. Next base: position 1,876,490,174 of record OY856409.1, on the reverse strand, counting down.
CAACGTAAAGTTGAGGTAAAATTGTGGCACCGTTAAAAGATGGTGGCATGGGAGTCCATAGTCTTAGAGGTAGATTCAAGGCATTACATATGAAAGTTGTGTGAAATCTCTTCACAACATAGTCCACACGAGGCTCCTTTTGTGATGGAAAATATGGGAACATTGTATGAGGCATGAACCTAGACCACCCATGGTTCTGTCAGAGAAATAGTAATAACTTGGTGTATTGGAAAAGAGTTTGGAAAATTTCCCCCCAAGTTATATCATATATTAGATGGGAGGTGAGAAAATAGGACCTACCTTTCTATATTGCTTGATGGGTAGAGTTATGAATGTCACATTGGAATAGAGGGGAAGTAGAGATGAAACCAAATGTTACCATGAGAAACCTTATGGAACAGACAAGAGGATGAAACATGGTTCTCCTCATAGTCTGATAGAGAGATAAGGGACAAATTATGAATAACATGGTAGGGATAGAGGTCCCACAAGTTATGATGCATTGATATGGTGTCCCACATAAGATGGGATCTCTACCATTCATTTTACATATAAAGTTTTGAGAGTGAGCATACCAAATCCATTTGATCTTCTAGCAACCCCCATAGATGGAGATGGCACATCTCCTTGCCAGCCAAAATTTATGCCTTTATGGAAACTTTTGGTTTGAGAGTCCCCTACTGGATCTCGGATTTGGTCCTACATGATTTTGGTCTCCCATTACAATGTTTTTCAGTCCAAAGGGGAAGAAACCACATACCACCTTTCCTAGGCAGTGAGATAGTAAGCCATGTTTGGGCTAGAGTTGAGGAGTTCTTAAAGTGTGTAAGTTTCAAAACAAATAGATCTATATGTTTGTGTAACATACTCAACTCTGGGTACATGTCACATCCCTCCTCTGTTTTGATGGCCAAAACATTTGTAGATAACTACAAATGAAGCAACAAATTATTTGTGGTAAGTTCCAAATTATGACACTAAAATTTATTGACTTGTTAGAGGTATTTGAAATTAATTTATTTTGTTAATAAAATGTAATTTACCTTTGATAAAACTATTAGAAGGTTATGTGACTCCTAAAATCATATAAAGCCTTAAATTAACCATATTGGCCCTAGCCTTTTTAAATCAAATATAAAGTTGGCAATTTGTTCAAGTATTCCTACCCCTAAGCAACCTCTTCCTCAAATTTCACCTTATTTGATGTTTATTTGACCAATCCTTTAATTGATACAAATTAAACCACAATTACTCCTATTAATTTACTTTGATGTTCCATTTTCCCTAAATTCGACATTAACCATTTAACGCCTTCCCCCTTCACGTCTGCGTGCCTCACCTAAATTGTGAAACGCACGTCGCACGGCTTGGAGCCGGTGGTCATTTCCCCTCCCCTTTATTTTTCCCTTCCTCCTCTTCTTATATATCTTCCACCCTTCCCTCTCCATCGTTCCTCATTCTAACCCAAGATGCCTTCTTCCTTTCCTCTACTTCCTCCTGTCCTTTCTCTCCAATGATCTACAGCGTGATAGCAACACCACTACGGCGTCATGATGCAACACAACCATCTCGCCATAGTGGAAGGCACTGCCACACATGCCCCTAGCGTCGCAGACTTACAACCCCAACAGACATATGAGGACAATTTATATCTTCACCACGGTCTCTTCCCTTACAACGAGTCGACCACCCCGCAGTCTCGATGGGGCCTTCACCTCTGCCACGATCCCACGGCCTAGATTGATCTACCAGATTTCAGAAGCAATCACCCTAATCGACTATAGACTTCTTCACAGGTTCATTGACTCATCGCCTTGTCTTTTCACTCCGTTCACCCAGAAACCCCGATGGCAACCTGCACTACAAACCTGCACACATGAACGATGGTCTATACCCGCCTCTTCTTTTTCCTCCTCCTAGCGCCCAGCCACACCATCATGTAACCCTGCCACCATCATAGTCAGATCTGAAACTGGAATTGAGGATGAAGGCCGAATACACAGCTTGTTGCTACCTTCTTCATCCTCAACGGTGCTGCTTATACTCCTTCCCCGTCCTTGATCTAAAGCATCTGAAGATGACCCACATACATGAGGAAACCTACCACTACTCCCTCCCATTCCGCCTACTGCTCCAAGCTCAAGCGAGGGACTGAGGTGTTTCCTTGTTGGGAGTGCCTATTCCAGCAACAGTGGTTGCACCTGCAAGCCATGGCGGCTGGGTGACGGAATGTTATATTCAGCCTACCTATACGACCTTCTATGGTACTTGAAGCACCTGGAGTTGTCTCCCTTTTGACCTAGGTGATGGTTAAGCCAAACTAGTTTTAAACAGTACACTGACTACCCAGATATCCTTACTATAATGGAAACTGTAGGTCAGACTCTTCTTCCCTCTAAGTTTTTGTTCATCATGATGCACTTAATTAGATAAAGAAGTAATAATGATTAGGATAATCAGTTCAACAGTAGGGTAGTGTAGATATTACAAGAATGGTTGCAGCCTTAAATTTTTTAATCAAGTGACATAGTCAACTAACCATATTCTCCGTATCCTCTAGTAGTCTACTATACATAGGTGAATGAATAGTTGAACCTAGTAGATATGTAACCTAAACTATTGTTTTAATCGATGCTTATGAGAGTATATGTATATTATCAATAATTGTAGTAATCAATTAGGTAACTAAATTGTTTAATTTCAAGAATCATAATGAAAATATAAAATAGTTATGTATAAATAAAAGTATGTGACAAACATGTAATACTTGAATATGAAGAAACTCAATTGTGAATTAGGAATGATGATAAAGAACATAGGTCATGTAAATATTGTTACTAGTGTAATAATGATTTGACAAATTGCAAACATGAATCTGTGGAATCTTAATGGGGTACTATGACAACCATAGATATATGTTAAGGCTTTATAGATTAAGGAAAATTGGTATGTCCACCTAATGAATAACCTAATGACATAAATAGAAATAGTTCACATACTCGATTAGTAAAAGAAAAATTAAAACACTACCAAGGGATCGTAAATATATTTTGAATAAAAGGATATGAGAAAGAAAATATGTGTCGGAATATTTATTTTATATACGTGTAACTTTATATTTTGACAAAGTTACTCATGTATGAATACATGTGGAACAGAAACCCTAGGTTCATAAATACAATCTCATGTAATAAATAATAAATTGAACTTGAACTACATGCTATGGAGAGAGAAAAAGATTGCAAGACATAAATGGAAGGAATACATTACTCACATATATAGGTAACCTAGACCTACTTAGACCTATGTGACTAAATATGAATATTATAATTAAAATAGACATATATCAAATGAATCATATGTTCACTTAATAAGATCAACAACCTTAATAAGACATTAGGTGATTAATGCTAGTATAAGAATAATATGAAAATCTATAATAAGGATGTACACCCTTGTTCACTCTAGTTTAACTAATGTATATAATCTGTTGTTAGGATGATTACTAAATTTTGGGGACCAAGTATTCCTTGAGTTGACCTCTAACCATGAAGATAAGGTATGTACTCCTCCCTATTTATAACTGGGCATTATATGACTAAACTTTCCTATAATGAGGAAACTTTTGAAATACTTTCTCTTATTCCATTTGTTGGACAATTCATATACTCTCCACTGGACTTATTGTATTCATTTGAAATTACTATTATAATATTTAGTTGGGTCTATGACCCCACATGCTATTGTGCTTAAATCACGCCACATATGTTAGTGAAAGGTGTGTCTTGCCACTTTATTTATGCATGTTAGATAATTCGACTGATTTAATTATCGTAGACACTTATGTATAACCATTAGGGCACGCTACTTTTTCTCGGGGTGTGCTACTTCCACCTTGATATATACAGAGGCATGCTACTTCCGCCTAGGGTGCGCTACTTGCACCCACTTCTACTTAGGTCAATGACTCAGTGGTGTTATGGCCCTGCTATAGTTACTTTAGTCAAATATATCAGCATGCAAATATTTATGTGATTAGATGTTTGATTATGGTAATAATTTTTATTTTCATGGTTTTATTATATTGCCTCATTCTTTTGGAAATTCCTCCTCTTGTTACTTCTCATTGAAACTTACCTAGCTTTAATGTCCCCCTTTTTTATGGGAATATCTTACTTTACTTTGAAATAGATAATGCCCTAGTTAATTTTCTAATGTACATACTCAACTTTTGGTAACACATACTCCTTTGTTTCCTATTTTTTTGGGTTTTCCCTCCACCCAGGTGTAGGTTCTTTATAGGGCAGACACTTAGGATGATTGTGATCTAATCAGTGTACATAAGGACAACTAGAGATAGCCTTGTTACGCTCTACATATGGACTTATGTGTATATAGATGTAACCTTTTCATTTTATGTACCACCCTTAGGGTGAGAAAGCTATGTACACGAGAACATTTTGTAACTTTGTAAATAGTTATGTTTTTCACTTCTTATTTATTTCATGTCTCATGTTTGTACCATTGAGTGGGTCCACTATCGGGTCCTGATCCTTAGAGTTTGCCCCTTAGAAATATTTAGTTACAAACAAGCAGTCTTAGATGGATAGGGATAGCTCATGGTATCTCTCCCAGATAGACCTTTGTACTATTTGGTGTGAGCGTTATGTAATTACATATGATAGTAGGAGAATGGATGGTAGGAGGTTATGGAAAAGAGCTAAAAATACCTTCAGAATCACCTTGTGGGAGGTCATTATTAAGAAATTGATAAAAATGAGGGAGTTGGAACATCGATATTGTTGAAGAAGGGGATTATTTTTTGATGAGATAAGAATGGAACAACCATCATTTTAGGAGATCTAATGGGAGAAACCTACTTTTGGTCATCTTAAACTAAACATCAGGGTGATTAGAAGGAAGATCCACACATGAGGAACCAAAGAGAAAGCATTCTAGGATATTTTGAGGATGAGGGTCTAATTTGAGGGGGGGGTCCAGGACCTGGTCTAGGGAGTGGTAGTCTAGCATCTCGTGTAAAAGCATTAAAACAGGTCTAAAGATTCTTAAAGCTACTAGTTGGGACAAACAAATAACATGGAAGTAGATAAGCTATGACTCATGAGGATTTTAAATAATCAATCCCTCCTCCCCTGGGATACATATTGTGCTTTTTAAAACATTTTTGCATGAATGGGATAACATCTACAACTATGTGTATAGACAAGAAGGTTGGATGTCATATAAACTTGTGGAGTACAAAGCTAGCCTCTTGGACTATTAAACCTTATATAGATCGGTTGAGATGCCTCATCCATTTAGACAAGTGTATAGATCAGAGAGTAGGGTTATGGCGTACTTCAAAAAATGCTGACATACATGCTTCCATGCACCCATGAGAAGAAACATTGATATGTAGAGATATATACAAGTGACTGGGGGCTGATTTTGTAGAGAATGGTCCTCGCTGCATTTAGAATGGGTTTGTTGTTAGGCTTCCATTTGGAAGAGTACACAAACTACACCATTATATTTCTATTTTTCATTACTACTAGGATATGGTATGAAAGGGATTCCTACAGTGTAACAAATTGGATCTTGTACCCTGCCCTAGATCTTTGACCTTTTGGACTTAGCCAAACAAGGACGAGGGCATACTATAAGGCCCCTGAACTTTCTTAATGAGTTGAATAAGATAAACTACCATAATTGAATGCCTAGAACCCTAATCTAACCTTTTTATATTCTTTTAAATCATAATACATGCTTAATTTTCAAATTTGGTCCAATTTGGACATTGTTTGAGCAAGTTATGCAATTTTATGTACATTTTGGACTTTTCTACAATTTACCCAATTGAGGGGTTTTCTTTTCAATTTTTCACATACATTATGTTCGTTATATGTTATCTTATCATTCTTGAGTATATTGATCCATGGGGCTTCTAGTTGAGCCATAGTTTGAAGGTGTTTTCCTCCAGGGTATTTTAGGGTTTACCCCTTCATGGATGAGCTACCATTAGTAGCTATCAACTAATGAATTATTTGTTTTGTTTGGAAATTCAAGAAATGAGGGATAAGCATGTCTCTATGGACAGTGGGGGAGCTGCTTGTGTGTGTGCTTGTATATTCTTAATAGTTGAAGGCCATGGACACTTGGAAAGATACTAGAACTTCAACCTTTTCTTTTTCATTATCTTAAAGTTTCATATACTTATTCCTAAGCACCCAAACGATCCATTTTCTCTTCAACACTTCCCTCCTTCCAAAAACCTCATTCTCCGTCTATGCTGCTGTGAATTTCCTGTCCAAGGAAGAAGAAAGAGGGGATCTTCTTGGAAAAAGAATCTAGGGTTGCAATTGACTTCCTTTTTGGGTTTGAAAAGCTTCCTTCTAGTGATCTTGACCTAAAAGAGTATGAATCCCCTTCTTTCCCCCATTTATTTGTTTTTTATCCTTCATTCTACCTTTCTCCAAGTCAGAACCTTGTTGTTCTAGGGTGAAAGTGGCTCTAGAACTCAAAAAACTATCCTTCTTGTTTCTTTTTCTAGGGTTTTGCTTCTTTGTGGAGAGAAGTACCTATTTGGCCAAGTTTAGATCTGAATCTAGGGTTTTCTTGCATTATATGCTTGAGATTCTTGCTGTTTGGGATCTTACCTACTATATAGACGTGAGTGTTATAACATTCTTCACTTATATTGCTTGTTAGAAGCTTATTAGTTCATGTTTATGCTTTAATGTGATGAACTAAGCATAGAGAAACCATGTTTGTTTAGAATTATGAATTTTTGTGGTGTTCCCTATTCTGTTCCAGTTCTATATGAACTTGTAAATATGTGTACGACCTTTCTAATGTGTAGCATGATCTGGGACAGGTTGATAGCAACAACCTATTGAGTTAAGCACAAAACAATTGATGGTCCAAATTAGGGTTTTCAAGCTATTTACTTCCCTACCACACAACCGATGGTGATACCATTCAACAACTAATGGTATTGCTATCTTGTCAACTGATGTTCATAATCAAAGGTCTCAAATGATGGTGACAACATATGGTCACCCCCTTTGGATCAAGTTTTGGCTCAATTATAAGTTTAATGATCAACCATTAACTACCCTAATGATGTTATCAATCAATGCTGACATTAGCTTAATATTTGATAGTGTTGAAGGAATATATTGTTGATCCTATCAACCAATGGTGAGTCTAGGTTTTAAATGTATCTTATTTTCAGCCCCTAACCAATGGTTTCTTGGTTCAATGAATTCAATGGTTAAACCATACTCAATTTAATGATTTTGAATTATGAACCCGATTTAATGGATGAGATTGGATGCTTTAACATCCAATGGATTAGAATAAATACAATGATATTATATGTTGGTTCTAGTAATGAAATTTGAGGGTACAACAACTTTGAACTTGTAGTATTACCTTTGCCCTCATATGAATATATTTGATAAATCATCATAAAAAGTGAATGTGTACCCCTAATGAAATATGACTTGTTACACCAACTCTAATATGACTAAGTGCTAGTGATTGATTGTAATCATCCTTCTTAAAGTGATTAAATGTGATTAAGAAATACTCTCGTCTTGTGTTGAAACCATAATATGATGATAGTTGAGCATCATAGTTTTTGCTATGCTAATCTTATACGTCACATGTGTGATTAATGTTCCGTTGAGCCTTGTTTTAAGGCATTAAAAGACAATGATGATTATATAGGAATTGATGAGGTGATCATAATGACCTTTAGGCATGTTTGAGCCCTGATTGAGGAGAAATACTCTTCATGTTCCAATAAGGGTTGAAACCCTGGAACTTCTAATAAGAAATGGGTATCTTGAAATAGTAGTATGTAATGTGGTTCTTTATAATGCAATGGATGGAGCATGTGCTGATGTGATTAAGATTTATAACTCAAATGTTTTATATCTTATGAAGTTGCAATTCTTATACACTTGATAGAAATGGAATAGGCTTTGTATGTCCATTTGTATGATTTAGCCTTAATTCACCCAAGTGGCATAACTAATCAAGTAAAACTCTAATCATGTAGTGCCCTGTGCCATAGATCTATCTGAGTGTCAGAAATTGCCAAATAGTGAAACGAGTATTCCTAAGGCAAACTCAGAGTGCATAGTGATGAGTATGTGGGGTGCTTGTCATACTGAATTCAAGTGTTAGAGAACGTATGTGGTCGTGTCTCGATTATTATATATATATGATGAGATTTGATGACAACTGTGGTTTTACCTCAGATGGTAGGGTATTAGTACCCACCTCCTTTCACTAGTGCCATGACATCTACCAAGGATAGACTAGGTTGTTAGTTGCTTGACCTTATGTGTCGATGTGGCAGACCCGTATTGACCGGGGGCGGAGAAGATCTTAGGAGTCCGACTCTTCCTAGATCTTGTATAGCACTAATTTTGACAGTAGTGGTCAGTTGGGACTTGAGTGGTATTCCTCAAATCCCTCAGGGCAATGTAATAAAAGAAGTGATATAAGCCGTGTAGTATACTAGCTATGGTTAAATACATCTCACATTGTTTGATTAATCTTTAACATGTATTTATACTACTCATTGTTTAAAAGATGATATCATATGACCTTTGAGTAATTATACTTCTTGTCGAGTTAATTTGCTTAATGGCTTAGTATGCTTAACCTATTCAGTCTGCTTAAATTGTTTATTCATTACTATATATACTCAGTTCATTTACTGTCAATCAATATGTTATAATCAATATATGTTGGAGAGAGTTATATCTCTCATTGGGACTGGGTCTCACCCGTGGGTCACCACATTTTTTTAGGTGGTCGCGGGCAACGAGGTCGAGGTCACTCTGTGGAAGAGAACCAACCTTGTGATCAATATATTTAGAAGGTTGGTTAGTTGTAGATGTTAGTAGTAGAGTCCTAGTGTCGTCCATGTACTCTCAGGTCTGGGTATGGGATGTGCTTTTTTAGATGATATACTCATATCAACACAAGATTTTGGTAGTATGCCAATGTTTGTAAATATATGGCATGTACATGTAAAATATCTTTTGTATGCAGGATGTGACTGAGGTCTTTGGACCCATATGTGAATATTTGTTATAGTATATGAGAATGGAATGATGGACCTTTATGTAAATGTTCTAGAGTTTATTTACATTGATGGAATTGGTTTTAATTATTCTGCATTTTTGGCTATGTGATTAATTAGTAGTTGATCATGTTTTGTGTTTTGAGTAATCTCATTTAGCATGACGAGGTGTCACAATTAAGTTGGTATCAGAGATCTAGGTTTACTGAGTCTACAGGGACATAGGACTTAGGTTTGAGTATGTTCTTATGTATCCAAAATATCTTATCATAGTTTATATTTATGCAGAAGATATGTCTGGGGGACATGAAAAACACTTTGAGAGTAGCTATGTTGCAACAGGAGGAGGTGTTGGGAAGTAGGCAAGCGATTAGAGAGTGCCAGAAGTAGGGCTAGAGCAGCCCACAATGCCTCATCTAAACCCGACAATGATGGCCAATCCTGAGTTTCTGTCTATGTTTAGACAGATGATGGACACAATTACACATATCGCTGACAGAGCGCCAACACCTCAAGCTAGGGCATCTGCCTCTAATGTAGAGTCCCAATGTGTCGGGAAGACATTTGAATGTATTAGACATGTTGGGGCGATTGAATATGTAGGTACTTCTGATCCAACAGATGCTAATATGTGGTTGACTGAGCTGGAAAAGGCATTCAAAATCCTAAACATTATTGAAGAAGACAAAGTTAAGCATGTGGTATAATTGTTGAAGGGTAGTGCTGGCCACTGGTGATAGGATGGGAGGAGTTTCAGAGGGAATTTGTTAGTCGATATTTTCTTGAGACGTACCTAGATGAGAAAATCTCTCAGTTTGAGAAGATTCGTCAGGGAGATATGACTATCAATGAGTATGAATCAAACTTTATGGAACTTCTGAGGTTATACCCGCACATGGAAGTAACAAACAAGGAAAGGATCTAGAGATTTGAGAAGGATCTGAGTACGGGGTTGACTACTACAACATCAGCCTTGGAGAATAGGGAAGGGTTTTCCACCTTTGTGGAATCTATCAGGAGGATTGAGAGGTCTGCCATAGAGAAGAGTGAAGTTAATGCTAAGAAGAGACCTATGCAGTTTCAAGGGAAATCATCTGGAGGCTTTAAGAAGCCAAGGTTTTTCCCACCATCGTTGAAATCAAGGTCAACCTTCACTAAACCAAGATCACATGCACCGTCACAGTGGACCCCAAGTAGGGGTTGAGGTCACAGTATTCCACCGATAGGAGCTCACAGTTCATCATCAGTCTCAGTTACATGGTTGTTTAGACCACAAAGTGATAACTGAGTGTTTCATCGATGTGGACAGATAAGGCATATTAGATAGAATTGCCCTATGAAGGTTGAGGAGGTGACTCAGCAGCCAAGGAAGAATCAATAGGGATCACAACAATGACAGTTTGATACTGGTAGTGGAAATGGATGCAGTCAAGCATCACAAACAGGATCCTCTGGACAGGCGAGCAGAGGATGTGGATGGCTACAGGCGATATCTAGGTTCTATGCCATGACAGCTAGGTTCTATCCACGAGTCGTGACAAGTCAGATGGAATTATTTCATTCTGATTTATCTACTTCTTGTTTCATATCTGTGTTAGTAGATATGGGTGCAACACACTCTTTTATCACTAGAGAGGTGATAGGTAGTTGTTATCTACCTATTAGTCTTAGATCTGATAGCCTGCGGCTAGAGATTCCTTTGGTTGGTTCCGCTGAGGTGCGGGAAGTGTGCCCTTATTACGTTCTTTCTTTTTCTAGACACAACATTCAAGTGGATCTTTTGCCACTTGACATGCATGGTTTTGATGTAATCCTAGGAATGGATACCTTGGAAAAATATAAGGTAGTCTTGAACTGTAGTACTAAGGTGGCAACGTTCTATGATGGAGATGTATAATGGATTTTCTAGGTTGATAGGAAGATTCTTCCTACATGTTTGATGTCAGCTATGAGAGCTGAGCAGTTCATGAGACAAGTATGTGAGGCATTTTAGCTCATGTTGTGGATACCAATGCAAGAGGTCCTAGTATCTCGGAGGTACCAGTGGTGCGAGAATTTGAGGATGTCTTTCCTGAGGAATTTCCTATCATTCCCCCTCCTAGAGAGATTGAGTTTGAGATCAATCTTGTTATTGGAACACAACCCATAACACAGTCAACATACAGAATGGCACCAGTAGAGATGTAGGAATTAAAGAAACAGTTACAAGAACTGTTAGAGAAGGATTTTATTAGGCCAAGCACTTCCCCTTGGGGGTTCTCCCGTGTTGTTTGTAAAAAGAAGGATGGTTCAATGAGGTTGTGTATAGACTACAGACATTTGAACAAGGTGACAATGAAGAATAAGTATCCTTTGTCAAGGATTGATGATCTTTTTGATCAGTTGAGAGATGCCACTGTGTTTTCAAAGATAGACCTAAGGTTAGGTTACCATCAATTGGGAATTAAGGCTGATGACATACCCAATTCAGCTTTAGGACTATGTATGGTCATTATGAGTTTGTGGTTATGCTATTTGGGCTAACCAATGCACATGCAACTTTTATGGATCTAATGAATAGGGTGTTTAGACCTTATCTTGATCAGTGTGTGGTCATGTTCATAGATGATATCCTGATATACTCCAAAGATAGTCAGTAGCATGAGCACCACCTTCGCCAGTCATTGACTTTATTGAGGAAGCATCAACTATATGCTAAGTTCAGCAAGTGTGAATTTTGGTTATCTAAAGTGCCTTTTCTGGGCCATGTTATATCTACAAAAGGCATTTGTATTGATCCCAAGAAAGTGGAATATGTACTAGAATGGGTACAACCCAAGACACCAACAGAGATCCACAGTTTCCTAGGTTTGGTAGGCTACTACAGGAGGTTTATCAAAGACTTTAGTTCTATAGTGTTACCCCTAATTAGGTTAACCATGAAGGATGTTCCTTTTGCTTGGAATGAAAAGTGTCAATGTTCTTTCCAGCTGTTAAAAGTAAAGTTGACTCGTGCACCAGTGTTAGTACTCCCAGAGCAAGGGAAAGGCTATATTCTCTTTTGTGATGCTTCAAAGAATGGGTTGGGATGTGTGTTGATGCATGATAAAAATGTGATTTCTTTTGCTTTGCAACAATTTAATAAACATGAGGAGAATTACCCAACACATGATCTAGAGCTTGTAGGGGTGGTCCATGCCTTAAAGATCTAGAGAAAACAATATTTATGGAGAAAAGTGTCAGATCTTCACTGACCACAAGAATCTACAATATATCTTCTCAAAACATGAGCTGAATATGAGGAATAGGAGATGGATGGAACTGATTAAGAATTATGATTGCACAATAGACTACCATCCAGGGAAAGAAAATGTGGTAGCTGATGCATTGAGTTGAAAGTCATCTTCATTATCAACGATAGATAATGCATAATTAAATTCCTTGATGTGCCATAAGAGAGATATGCTAGTGTCTCTTCGCTAGAAGAAGGTATAGCTAGATGTTTCCTTGCTGACAGGATTGTTGGCACAGTTACAAGTGAAACCTACCTTGAGACAACAGATTCATGATGTACAACAGAATGATACTGTGATATAGAATATCTGATCAGGGATTGGCAGTGAAAAGTATGATGGTTTCTTGAGGCAGATGATGGTACAGTTTGTTACCACAATAGGATAATAGTTCCTAATGTTGATGGGTTGAGGAAGATGATACTTGAGGAGGCTCACTCCTCCATGTATGCAATGCATCTTGGAAGTACCAAGATGTACCAAAACTTAAAAGACATGTATTAGTGGCCAGGTCTAAAGCGTGATGTGGTAGAGTTTGTTGCCAAATGTCCAGTTTGTCAGCAGGTGAAGGCTGAGCACTAGAAGCCTATAGGGACATTACAACCCTTGCCAATACCACAGTGGAAATGGGATCATATTACTATGGACTTTGTGGTTGGTCTTCCTAGGACATCCAAGGGTCATGATTCCATATGGGTGATAGTAAACAGATTGACAAAGTCAACTCAATTTCTTCCAGTCAAGACGACGTTTACAATAGAGAAATTGGCACAAATATATGTTGATGAGATAGTTCATCTGCATGGCATTCCAGTGACTATAGCTTCTAACAGATGTCCACAGTTTCCAAGTCATTTTTGGGAGCGTCTGCATTCAGCAATGGGAACACAGCTGAGATTCAACACAACTTTTCATCTGCAGATCGATGGCCAGTCTGAAAGGACTATTCAGACTTTAGAGGATCTCTTGAGGGCTTGTGTGCTGTAATTTCTTGGTAGTTACGATGTACATCTAACTCTGATAGAGTTTGTGTACAAAAATAGCTATCAAAGAAGCATAGATATGGCTCCTTATGAGGCTCTGTATGGGAGATGATGTCAGTCTCCTGTTTGCTGGTATGAGACAGGTGAAACTCAACTTTTGGGTCCTGAGCTAGTACAACAGACTATAGAAAAAATTAAAGTCATACAACAACAGTTGAAAGTAGCCCAGGACAGGTAGAAATCTTATGTAGATAACTGACGTAGACCACTTGAGTTCCAAGTGGGAGATAGAGTATATCTTAAGGTTTCTCCTTAGAAAGGTGTGCTGAGGTTTGGAAAGAAGGGTAAGTTGGCTCCTAGATTTTTTGGACTCATACCCTATCCTAGCTCATGTTGGAAAGGTAGCATACAAGTTGGAGCTACCACCAGAGCTAAATAGATTGCAAAATGTCTTTTACATCTCTATGTTGAGGAAATGTCATCCAGATACTAAGCAGACAATCCAACCAGTAGAGGTTGAGTTAGATGAGGATATATCCTATGTTGAGGGTCCTGTGTTGATCTTGGATAGAAGGGTGAAAAAGTTGAAGAGAAAAGATATAATACTAGTGAAAGTTTTGTGGCATAACCGTGGCATAGAGGAATCCACATGGGAACTAGAGAATGAGATGCATAGAAAATACCCATCTCTTTTTGTGTAGGATTTCGGGGCAAAATCCTTATTAGAGGTTTATAGTTGTAAGGCCGCTAAACTTGCTTAATGAGTTGAATAAGCTTAATTACCATATTTGAATGGCTAGATCCCTAATCTAACCTTTTTCTATGCTATGAAATCATAATACAAGCTTAAGTTTCAAATTTGGTCCAATTAGGACATTGCTTGAGCAAGTTATGCAATTTTATTTACATTTTGGAAATTTATGTAATTTACTTAATTGAGGGGTTTTCTTTGCAATTTGTCACATGCATTATTTTCCTAAGATGTTATCTTATCATTCTTGAGTTTTTTGAGCCATGGGGCTCCTAGTTCAGCCATGGTTTGAAGATATTTTCCTCAAGGATATTTTAAAGTTTACCCCTTCATGGATGAGCTACCTTTAGTAGCTATCAACTAATAAATTATTTGTTTTGCTTCAAAATTCAAGAAACTAGGGATAATCATGTCTCCATGGATGGTGGGGGAGCTACTTGTGTGTGTTCTTGTATATTCTTAATAGTTTAAGGCCGTGGACACTTGGAAAGATACTAGAACTTCAACTTTTTCTTTTTCTTTATCTTAAAGTTTCATATACTTATCCCCAAGCACCCAAACGAGCCATTTTCTATCTACCACTTCCCTCCTTCTACAAACCTCATTCTCCCTCTATTCTGTTGTGAATTTCCTTTCCATGGAAGATGAAAGAGGGGATCTTCTTGAAAAAAGAATCTAGGGTTGCAATTGACTTCCTTTTTGGGTTTGAAAAGCTTCCTTCTAGTGATCTTGACCTAAAAGAGTAAGAATCCCCTTCTTTCCTCCATTTATTTCTTTTTTATCCTTCCTTCTATGTTTCTTCAGGTCAGAACCTTGTTGTTCCATTGTGAAAGTGGCTCTAGAACTCAAAAATCTATCATTCTTGTTTCTTTTTCTAGGGTTTTGCTTCTTTGTGGAGAGAAGTACCTATTTTGCCAAGTTTAGATCTGAATCTAGAGTTTTATTGCCTTATTTGATCGAGATTCTTTCTATTTGGGATCTGGCCTACTCTATATAGGTGATTTTTATAACATTCTTCACTTATATTGCTTGTTGGAAGCTTGTTAGTTCATGTTTATGCTTTAAAGTGATGAACTGTGCATAGAGAAACAATGCTTGTTTAGAATTATGAATTTTTGTGGTGTTCCCTGTTTTGTTCCAGTTCTATATGAACTTGTAAATATGTGTTCAACCTTTCTAAGGTGTAACATGATCTGGGACAGGTTGGTAACAACAACCTATGGTGTTAAGCACAAAACAATTGATGGTCCAAATTAGTGTTTTCAAGTTATTTACTTCCCTACCACACAACCGATGGTGATACCATTCAACAACCAATGGTATTGCTATCTTGTCAATTGATGTTCATAACCAAAGGTGTCAAACTATGCTGACAACATATGGTCACCCCCTTTAGGTCAGGTTTCGGATCAACTAGAAGTTTAATGATCAACCATTAAGTACCATAATGATGTTATCAATAAATGATGACATTAGCTTAATATTTGATAGTGTTGAAGGTATATAATGATGATCCTATCAACCAATGGTGAATCAAGGTTTTAAATGTATCTTATTTTCAGCCACTAACCAATGGTTTCTTGGTTCAATGAATTCAATGGTTAAACCATACTCAATTTAGGTATTTTGAATTATGAACCCGATTTAATGGATGAGATTGGATGCTTTAACATCCAATGGATTAGAATAAATCTAATGATATTATATGTTGGTTCTAGTAATGAAATTCAAGGGTACAACACCTTTGAACTTGTAGTATTACCTTTGCCCTCGTATGAATATATTTGATAAATCATCATAACAAGTGAATGTGTACCCATAATGAAATATGACTTGTTACACCAACTCTAATATGACTAAGTGCTAGTGATTGATTATAATCATCCTTCTTAAAGTGATTAAATGTGAATATGAAATACTCTCTTCTTGTGTTGAAACCATAATATGATGATAGTTGAGCATCATAGTTTGTGATATGCTAATCTTACATGTCACATGTGTGATTGATGTTCCGTTGAGCCTTGTTTTAAGGCATTGAAAGACAATGATGATTATGTAGGAATTCATGAGTTGGTCATAATGACCTTTAGGCATGTTTGAGCCCTGATTGAGGAGAAATCCTCTTCATGTTCCAATAAGGGTTGAAACCCTGGAACTTCTGATAAGAAATGGGTATCTTGAAATAGTAGTATGTAATGTGGTTCATTACAATGCAATGAATGGAGCATGTGGTAATGTGATTAAGATTTATAACTCAAATGTTTTATATCTTATGAAGTTGCAATTCTTATACACTTGATAGAAATGGAATAGGGTTTTTATGTCCATTTGTATGATTTAGCCTTAATTCACCAAATTGGCATAACTAATCAAGTGGAACTCTAATCATGTAGTACCCTGTGGCACAGATCTATTTGAGTGTCAAAAATTGCCAGATAGTGAAACAAGTATTCCTAAGGGAAACTCGAAGCACATACTGATGAGTATGCAAGGTGCTTATCATCCTAAATTCAAGTGTTAGGGAGGATGATAGTGGTCATACCTAGCCCTCAGTTTGAGAATGGTTGAGGTCGTGTGTCGGTGATTATATTGTTGGGTTTTAGGGGAGGCACAGAAGGCAGCGGAAACAAAAAATTTTCTCCTCCCCAAACCCAGAACAAGGAAACGCGTCAACGTCTATACAATAGGAAAGGATGGTTTGTGGAATCATACCTTGTCCCGAGGCTTGCTCGGCGACAATACCTCGCGGCTTGAATGGTCTTCACCTCCGGTCTTAGATGGTGTCTGTGCAGCTCCTGGTCGCACCGGGACTGACGACTCCTGGTCTCACCGGGACTGTCGAGATTGATAGTTGTCCTCCGAGTGACAAAAATCTCCCGCCTCTAAAGTAGTCCACACGGACCACCTGGAACTCCAATCTCCTTGTCTCACAAGGAATTGGAAGGAGTCGCACCCTCCTGTCAGCGTACTAGTCACTAACACACTCTCCTGCCACCAGTCGCTTTCTGCAGTTGTCTTTCCCTTGTTGTGCCTCCCTTATCGGGTAGAACTTGCTCGGGCTCTCTCGGTTACCAAAACCAGAGAGAATGACAACTTTACAGAGCAACTGGTTGCACTGTGTTGTTCTTTGAGAAGCCCCCAATACCATTATATATAGGAGGGTCATGGGATAGGGTTCTCTATCCCGAGCAATATGGGACTAAAGCAGGAGTAGAAGGGTTCAAGATTTTCCACAAAAAATAACCAACTCGCAACCTAAACCAATCGTTTCATTTCTGAAACGGTCGGTTGGGGATCTGAGCCGGTCAGTTGACACCTCAAACGATCGGTTGGGACCCATGAAACGGTCGGTTCATTTCTGAACCGATCGGTTCGTGGTCCTGATCAGTTCCCAATTAACTTTCCTTCTTTTGTTTCTGATTGGTATCAAATACCAATCCTTGTTCCAATCAAATTGGGAAAGTGAAACGAAAAGAAATTTCTCACCAATCCTACTTTCCCAACTTGCTCGGTTGGACTAGTTGAACGATCGTTTCAACACTTGAAGCAATCATTTCACCCTGTCCATGAGCCGATCGACTCACCATCTGAGCCGATCGGTTCACCAAGCTCAATCGATCGGTTCATCACATGAGCCGATCGGTTGGGAGTGTAGATTGTGCAGAAATAGTCAATTGTAGTTTCAATCAATCTGATACTCTAATCAATCAGTCCAACACCTTGAACATTATGATACTGAGCTATCAATTGATTGAGTGTTTAATTGAACTACTAAACTCCTTTAGTAATCAATCTAAATATTGTTTGTGGACAAAACTCCTCTTCCAGGTTAAATCCTATGTGTGTGACCCTGCAGGTCCATTTCACGTTGGCAGTGAAAGTCCATAACACTTATGACTTCACAAGCAAAGAGTGGTGCCTAGTCACACATCGGTGCTACCCAAGTGAAATAGAAAGTTGGAGAACAACTTTCAATCCTACAATCCGTGAATGGTGTTACAGTGAATGTATAATTCCTTTGTCACTGATATCCCAAATGAACTCGAGGCATGGAACAGTCCTCCTGTCAACGTTCATTCACTTTCTTGATCTCAGAGTAGATTGGAAGAGATATGTATGACATCAATATCACATACTGATTCACACATGCGTGCACGCCTTTCTCAATCCTACTCATCAAGCGGCCATGGATATCAAACTCCCTCAGGAGGGACAAATCCCATATCTATCACTCACCCCTCAAAAGCCCCATGTGTCAAAGCCACCCAATCATCACCTTTATAACAACCCATGTTTTAGGACTGCGTTTGATGATGTCAAAGTGTGCCCAACGACATGTGTTGAGTGTAGTGATTTCAGGTCAAAGAATCACACTCACCACCATCACTGTGAGTACTAACTGTGACTACCATGTCATGGTTCCATGTGTCAAACTCACGGTGGGTCTGTCCGGTACACTTGTTCTCTAACAAGTACCTATGTGTTTGGTTTGATATCTCTATATCATGACTAATGAGATTCTGTCATCAACCAACACCACAATCTAGTCTTGTGTGTCATTGCTGTCTATCTACCTTCCACAATGACATCCGACTAGGGACATAATGAGAATGTACAAACACTTAGCATCTGTATGATCTCATCGTTCAGGTCCTGAACCTGAAGGCATACGTCATTGAGTACTGTCATTCTCTAGACATTCAATCTATTCTATCACTATCTCATATGACTGAACTAGAAAGAATTGGAAGCTTGCCTTTGATGTTTATCAAATCAATCTTAATGTATCCCGCCAATCATCCCATGATTGGTTCTCAGGGCATACATACCAACATATATATATATATATATATAGATAAAGATTGGAGGACAATTGTGGTTGTACCTCAGATGGTAGAGTATGTGTACCTGCCTCCTTTAACTAGTGCCATGATCTATACCAAGGGCGGACTAGGATATTAGCAGCTTGACCAGGGGTAGAGAAGATTCTAGATCTTGCATGGCACTGATTTCGACTTAGTAGTGGTCAGTTGGGACTTGAGTGGTATTCCTCAAATCCCTCAGGGCAATGTAATAAAAGAAGTGATATAAGTTGTGTAGTATACCAGATATGGTTAAATATGTCTCACATTGTTTGATTAGTCTTTAACTTGTCTATATACTACTCAGTGTTTACAAGATGATATCATATGACCTTTGAGTAATTATACTTCTTGTCAAGTTAATTTTCTTAATGGCTTAGTATGCTGAACCTATTCAATCTGCTTAAATTTCTTATTCATTATTGTATCTGTTCAGTTCATTTACTTTCAATTAATATGTTATAATCAATATATGTTGGAGAGAGTTATATCTCTCACTGGGACAGGGTCTCACTCGTGGGTCACCACATTTTTTTAGGTGGTTGCGGGAAATGAGGTCAAGGTCGTGTTGTGGAAGAGAACCAACCTGGTGATCAATAGATTTAGAAGGTTGGTTAGTTGTAGATGTTAGTTGTAGACTCCTAGTGTCGTCCCTGTACTCTCAGGTTGGGGTATGGGATGTGTTTTTTTGGATGATATACTCATATCAACATGAGATTTTGGTAGTATGCCAATGTTTGTAAATATATAGCATGCATGTATGAAATATCTTTTGTATGAAGGATGTGACTGAGGTCTTTAGACCCATATGTGAATATTTGTTATAGTACCTAAGAATGGAATGATGGATACATTGGAAAAATATAAGGTATTCTTGGACTGTTGTACTAAGTTGGTGACGTTCCATGATGGAGATGTATAATGGATTTTCTTGGGTGATAGGAAGATTCTTCCTAATGTTTGATGTTAGCTATGAAAGCTAAGCGGTTGATGATACAAGGATGTGAGGCTTTCTTAGCTCATGTTGTGGATACCAATGTGAGAGGTCCTAGTATCCAGGAGGTACCAGTGGTGCGAGAATTTGAGGATGTCTTTCTTGAGGAATTTCCTAGCATTCCCCCTCCTAGAGAGATTGAGTTTGAGATCAATCTTGTTACTGGAACACAACCCATAACACAATCAGCATACAAAATCGCACCAATAGAGATGCATGAATTAAAAAAACAATTACAAGAACTATTAGAGAAGGGTTTTATCAGGCCAAGCACTTCCCCTTGGGATGCTTCCGTGTTATTTAAGGATGGTTCAATGAGGTTGTGTATAGACTACAGATAGTTGAACAAGGTGACAATAAAGAATAAGTATTCTTTGCTGAGGATTGATCATCTTTTTGATCAGTTGAGAGGTGCTACTATGTTTTCAAAGATTGACCTAAGGTTAGGTTACCATCAGTTGAGAATTAAGGCTGATGACATACCCAAGTCATCTTTTAGGACTAGGTATGGTCATTATGAGTTTGTGGTTATGCCATTTGGATTAACCAATACATCTACAAATTTTATGGATCTGATGAATAGGATGTTTAGACCTTATCTTGGTCAGTTTGTGGTCATGTTCATAGATGATATCCTGATATACTCCAAGGATAGTCAGTAGCATGAGAAACACCTTCGCCAGGCATTGACATTGTAGAGGAAGCATCAACTATATGCTAAGTTCAGCAAGTATGAATTCTATTTATCTGAAGTGTCTTTTCTGGGGCATGTTATATCAGCAAAAGGCATTTGTGTTGATCCCATGAAAGTGGAATCTGTACTAGAATGGGAACAACCCAAGACACCAACAGAGATCTGCAATTTCCTAGGTTTGGCATGCTGATATAGGAGGTTCGTAAAAGATTTCAGTTCTATAGTGTTACCCCTAACTAGGTTAACTAGGAAGGATGTTCTTTTTGCTTGGAATGACAAGTGTCAATGTTGTTTCCAACTATTGAAAGAAAATTTGACTCGTGCATTGGTGTTAGTACTTCCAGAGGAAGGGAAAGGCTATATTGTCTTTTGTGATGCTTCAAAGAATGGGTTGGGATGTGTGTTGATGCAGGATAAAAATGTGATTTCTTTTGCTTCGCGAAAACTTAAGAAACATGAGGAGAACTACCCAACACATGATCTGGAGCTTGCATCAGTGGTCCATGCCTTAAAGATCTAGAGACATTGTCTTTATGGAGAAAAGTGTTAGGTCTTCATTGACTACAAGAATCCACAGTATATCTTCTCAAAGCAGAAGTTGAATATGAGGCAGAGGAGATGTATGAAGCTGATTAAGGATTATGATTTCATAATAGACAACCATCTAGGAAAATCAAATGTGGTAGTTGATGCATTGAGTAGAAAGTCATCTTCATTATCAATGATAGATAATGCACAATTAAATTTATTGGTGTGACATAAGAGAGATATGCTAGTGCCTCTTTGCTAGATGAATGTACAGCTAGAAGTTTCCTTCCTGGCAGGATTGTTGGCACATTTATAAGTGAAACCTACCTTGAGACAGTAGATTCATGGTGTACAACAGAAAGATACTATGATATAGAATATCTGATCAGGGATTGGTAGTGAAAAGTATGATGGCTTTCTTGAGGTAGATGATGGTACAATTTGTTACCACAATAGGATAGTAGTTCCTGATGTTAATGGGTTGAGGAAGATGGTACTTGAGGAGGCTCACTCCTCTATGTATGTAATGCATCCTGGAAGTACCAAGATGTATCAAAACTTGAAAGACATGTATTGGTGGCTAGGTCTAAAGCGTGATGTGGCAGAGTTCGTTGTCAAATTTCCAGTTTGTTAGTAGTTGAAGGCTGAGCACCAGAAGCCTACAGGGATATTACAAGCCTTGCCAATACCACAGTGGAAATGGGATCATATTACTATGGACTTTGTGGTTGGTCTACCTAGGACAACCAAGGGTCATGATTCTATATGGGTGATAGTAGACAAATTGACTAAGTCAACTCATTTTCTACCAGTCAAGATGATGTTTACAGTAGAGAAATTGGCACAAATATTTGTTGATGAGATAGTCTATTTGCATGGCATTCTAGTGACTGTAGTTTCAGACAGAGGTACACAGTTTGTAAGTCATTTTTTGGAGCGTCTGCATTCAGCAATGGGAACACAATTGAGATTCAACACAACTTTTCATCTGTAGACCGATGGCCAGTCAGAAAGGACTATTCAAACTTTAGAGGATCTCTTGAGGGCCAGTGTGCTGTAATTTCTTAATAGTTGGGATGTACATCTAACTCTGATAGAGTTTGCATACAAAAATACCTATCAAAGAAGCATAGATATGGCTCCTTATGAGGCTCTGTATGGGATACGATGTCGGTCTCCTCTTTTCTGGTATGAGGCAGGTGAAAATCAAATTTTGGGTCCTAAGCTAGTACAACAGACTATAGAAAAAATTAAAGTAATACAACAACAGTGGAAGCAGCCCAGGACAGGAAGAAATCTTGTGCAGATGATTGACACAGACCACTTGAGTTCCAAGTGGGATATAGAGTATATCTTAAGGTTTCTCCTTGGAAAGGTGTGTTGAGGTTTGGAAAGAATGATAAGTTGGCTCCTAGATTTTTGGAACCATACCCTATCCTAGCTCGTGTTGGAAAGGTAGCATACAAGTTGGAGCTACAACCAAAGCTACATAGATTGCATAATGTCTTTCACATCTCTATGTTGAGGAAATGCCATCTAGATACTGAGCAGACAATCCAACCAGTAGAGGTTGAGTTAGATGAGGAGATCTCCTATGTTGAGGGTACTGTGTTGATCCTGGATAGAAGGGTGAAAAAGTTGAAGAGAAAATATATAATACTAGTGAAAGTTTTGTGGAATCACTGTGACATAGAGGAAGACACATGGGAACTAGAGAATGATATGTGTAGAAAATACCCATCTCTTTTTACGTAGGATTTCGGGGCAAAATCCTTATTAGGGGTTTGTAGTAGTAAGGCCCCTGAACTTGCTTAATGAGTTGAATAAACTTAATTTCCATAATTAAATGCCTAGAACCCTAATCTATCCTTTTGATATGCTTTGAAATCATAAGACAAGCTTATTTCAAATTTGGTCCAATTTGGACACTGTTTGAGCAAGTTTTGCAATTTTATGTACATTTTGGACTTTTCTACAATTTACCCAATTGAGGGGTTTTCTTTGCAATTTTTCAGATACATTATGTTCCTTAGATGTTATCTTATCATTCTTGAGTTTTTTGAGCCATGGGGCTCCTAGTTGAGCCATGGTTTGAAGGTGTTTTCCTCAAGGGTATTTTAGGGTTTACCCCTTCATGGATGAGCTACCTTTAGTAGATATCAACTAATGAATGATTTGTTTTTCTTAGAAATTCAAGAAACGAGGGATAACAATGTATCTATGGATGGTGGGGGAGCTGCTTGTGTGTGTGCTTGTATATTCTTAATAGTTTAAGGCCATGGACACTTGGAAAGATACTAGAACTTCAACTTTTTCTTTTTCTTTATCTTAAAGTTTCATATACTTATCCCTAAGCACCCAAACGAGCCATTTTCTCTCCACCACTTCCCTCCTTCTAAAAACCTCATTCTCCCTCTATGCTTCTGTGAATTTCCTATCCAAGGAAGAAGAAAGAGGGGATCTTCTTGGAAAAAGAATCTAGGGTTGCAATTGACTTCCTTTTTGGGTTTGAAAAGCTTCCTTCTAGTGATCTCGACCTAAAAAAGTAAGAATTCCCTTCTTTCCTCCATTTATTTCTTGTTTATATTTCCTTCTACCATTCTCCAGGTTGTAACCTTGTTGTTCCATGGTGAAAGTGTCTCTAGAACTCAAAAATCTATCCTTCTTATTTCATTTTCTAGGGTTTTGCTTCTTTGTGGAGAGAAGTACCTATTTGGTAAAGTTCAGATCTGAATCTAGGGTTTTCTTGCCTTATTTTCTCAATATTCTTTCTGTTTGGGATCTGACCTACTCTATAGAGGTGAGTGTTATAACATTCTTCACTTATCTTGCTTGTTAGAAGCTTGTTAGTTCATGTTTATGCTTTAATACGATGAACTAAGCATAGAGAAACCATGCTTGTTTAGAATTACGAATTTTTGTGGTGTTCACTATTCTTTTCCAGTTATATATGAACTTTTAAACAAGTGTATGACCTTTCTAAGGTGTAACATAATCTGGAATAGGTTTATAGCAACAACCTATGGTGTTACGCACAAAACAATTGATGATCCAAATTAGGGTTTTCAAGCTATTTACTTCCCTACCACACAATTGATGGTGATACCCTTCAACAACCAATGGTATTGCTATCTTGTCAACCGATGTTCATTATAAAAGGTGTCAAATGATGGTGAAAACCTATGGTCACCCCCTTTAGGTCATTTTTTGGCTCAATTAGAAGTTTAATGATCAACCATTAAGTACCCTAATGATGTTATCAATCAATGATGACAGTAGCTTAATATTTGATAGTGTTGAAGGAATATAGTGTTGATCATATCAACCAAAGGTGAGTCAAGGTTTTAAATGTATCTTATTTTCAGCCCCTAACCAATGGTTTCTTGGTTCAATAAATTCAATGGTTAAACCATACTCAATTTAATGATTTTGAATTATGAACCTGATTTAATGGATGAGGTTGGATGCTTTAACATCCAATGGATTAGAATAAATCCAATGATATTATATGTTGATTCTAGTAATGAAATTTGAGGGTACAACAACTTTGAACTTGTATTATTACCTTTGCCCTCGTATGAATATATTTGATAAATCATCATAACAAGTGAATGTGTACCCCTAATGAAATATGACTTGTTGCACCAACTCTCATATGACTAAGTGCTAGTGATTAATTGTAATCATCCTTCTTAAAGTTATTAAATGTGATTATGAAATGCTCTCTTCTTGTGTTGAAACCATAATATGATGATAGTTGAGCATCATAGATTGTGTTATGCTAATCTTATATGTCACATGTGTGATTAATGTTCTATTGAGCCTTGTTTTAAGGCATTAAAAGACAATGATGATTATGTAGGAATTGGTGAGGTGGTCATAATGACCTTTGGGCATGTTTGAGCCCTGATTGAGGAGAAATCCTCTGCATGTTCCAATAAGAGTTTAATCCCTGGAACTTCTAATAAGAAATGGGTATCTTGAAATAGTAGTATGTAATGTGGTTCATTACAATGCAATGGATGGAGCATGTGGTAATGTGATTAAGATTTATAATCAAATGTTTTATATATTATAAAGTTGCAATTCTTATACACTTGATAGAAATGGAATAGGGTTTGTATGTCCATTTGTATCATTTAGCTTTAATTCTCCCAATTTGCATAACTAATCAAGTGAAACTCTAATCATGTAGTGACTTGTGCCATAGATCTATTTGAGTGTCATAAATTGCCTGATAGTGAAATGAGTATTCCTAAAGGAAACTCGGAGCACATACTGATGAGTATGCGGGGTGCTTGTCATCCTGAATTCAAGTGTTAGGGAGGATGATAGTGGCCATACCTAGCCCTCAGTTTGAGAATGGATGTGGTCATGCCTCAATGATTATATATATATATATATATATATATATATATAGAGAGAGAGAGAGAGAGTCAGGCTAGAATACACTCGAGTGTACGGATCGCACGAATACACTCAAGTGTGTTTGCATGTCCAGACTATTTTTTGCGAAATGTAAACCGTTGATCTTCACCATCATATTATAAATAGGTTACATACAAATTTGGAGCCCATTTGGATGAGTGTAAGTCACTCATCCGAGGGCAACAAAATCAACACGCGAAACTAATTTGAAATGCATAATTTTTGCGGTCTTCATAACATGAGCTATACATATCCAAATGTGCTCAAATTTTGCATATGAGTTGTTCGTGAGATGTATAAGAAGATCAACGGATTAGATTTTCAAAAAAAATATTGCATCATGAAAAACCACTTGAGTGTATTCCGCTCCGGATACACTCGAGTGTATTCTAGCCTGACTCTCTCTCTCTCTATATATATATATATGATGAGATTGGAGGAAAACTGTTGTTGTACCTCGGATGGTAGGGTATGCGTACCCGCCTCTTTTCACTAGTATCATGACCTATATCAAGGATGGACTAGGATGTTAGAAGATTGACCTTATGTGTCGCTCTGGCGAACCCATACTGATTGGGGGCGGAGAAGATCTTAGGAGCCCAACTCTTCCTAAATCTTGTATGGAACTGATTTTGACTTAGTAGTGGTCAGTTGGGACATGAGTGGTATTCTTCAAACTCCTCATGTCAATGTAATAAAAGAAGTGATATAAGTTGTGTAGTATATTGGCTATGGTTAAATACATCTCACATTGTTTGATTAGTCTTTAACTTGTCTTTATACTACTCAGTGTTTACAAGATGATATCACATGACCTTTGAGTAATTATACTTCTTGTCAAGTTAATTTGCTACCGAGGACTAAGTGAGAAGTCTACTACCTCCTGTGGCCTGGAAGTAGAACTACATGCTATCCTCAGCGCGGTGTCAATCATTAGAAGAGAGAACTAGAGAAGCTTCCGCCTTCTCTCGGACTCACAACAAGTTGTATAGCTGCTGGAGTTAGGTACAAATCCCCCTGTCAAATTGAAACCCCATATTGCTAGACTAAAGAGACTCTTGAGCAATGAGCCGAACTTACAAGTGAGCTTCATTCCTAAACATTTCAATAATGTTGTAGATGTGCTGGCCAAACATGCCTCCAGAACCAATATTGTGATGTCCCCAATTTCCATATACTTTCCTTAGTGACATTCCCAGATATGTGTGCACTCATATCAAAAGATATCAAAAGAAAAAATATAAGAGATTGTGGAAGTAAACTAAATATACAAATGAGTTGGATCGTTGTTCACAACATCATTTAAGTAGGCACATGAAACCACATTCATTGATAAATAAATTCAGACATATTATTTTGGAAAGAAGAAATAGTTCTTAAAAATTGGAAATACATAGGATATGGAGACTCCTACACAAAATCTATTTAGATAAGCAACTATCTACTGAAAAAGAGATAAGAGCAACAATCTAGCTAGATATCCTCCATGAGGAATTATTTAGCTGCTTTGGGTACTTTGAGATGCATTGTTTGTTCCTTGTACCTAAAAATATGAGAAACAAAAACATCAACATAAAGTTGGTACGTGGTAAAAAGATACTATAGTATGATTGCATAATTGGAATACTTAAAAGAAGAAGAAAGAAAAGAAAACCATTGTTTAGGGCAGAAAATCAGGTAAACACCTCTTTTATTCATTTCATTAGATGTAGTTGTACTACAATTTTATAAGAACTTATCATACATCCAGTATGGGCAAGATTATTTTAACATACATCTAACATGGGCAATTCGTCCTACATCCATGTTAGGCAACATACATCCATACTGGGCCATGTGCACTAGTAGCTACAACTCATCACAATGTCCTCTTATGTTTCAATTATGTTTTGGTGAATCGTATAATACTAGTACTCAACCAACAAGGTATAGCAAATAGCTTCACACAAGGTACATTATATCATATGCAACCAGAGAACTAGTCTTATACTTAACAAGACCACATACCCGTTTCAATTAGATCTGGGATCCAAGAGTCTAGAAGAACAACAAATAGATCACCTTGAAAGAAAATAAATACCTAAAGTCATTATGTATTGTCAACACCTCATATTAGGTCTTGACTCACTAGGGTTGTCCTTTTAATGTAATTGGGTCGGATCAAAGCATCTGGGGGGTTGAGAGTGGATTTGGAAGTTTATTATTCCATAAATCATAATATGAAGAGAGAGAGAGAGGATAAGGGTCATTTAATGTGAGCATATTATTGATCATTATTCTAGGGTTTTGAGTTAAGAGAGTTAGGGTCAGATTTGATAGTACAAGATCTTACAAAAGTACTGTCCTTTATTTCCATATTCATTTTTTTAACAAATTAGAGTTAAAAGGACATAAAAAAAGGTCATAAAGAGGATGAATTGATCTAGGGTTGGATTTAGGTACGTGTGATAATTTATACAGGTTCTTCTCATTTTTCTAATAATGTGGGTATTTTGTGGGTATTTTTTGGACACTGGAGCTATTTATAGAGGACTTTACAAAACTGCCCAATCAGGTAAAATCTAGAGAAATAAAAGAAAAAAAAATGGTGGTCGGCCTTGCAGATCAGAGGAGGGATTCGGCTCCGCAGATCCTCTCCTTAACCCGCGAACTAGCCTCAGTCATTAGGGTCAAGGTTGGGAGTAAAGGATGTAAATGCCCTTGGGGTGGAAGAGTTTGCGCGTGACCACACATGGTCAGAGTGGGGTTTTCATCTGTTAGATTGTTTGTTGCCCGTGCCATGGCAGCAACTAGTGATGACGACGAACGGTGAAGGATCGAGGTAGCTAGGTGGGTGTTGAGTGCGTGAGCGTGAGCAGGTTTCATTCACGGAATCTCCCTGAGTTCAATGAGCCCAAGAAGCTTGTTGGAGGTGAACTACAACTCCGGTTACGATGACAGTAGGCTCGGTGAAAAGAAATTGGGTTCTAAGGTTTTACCTACCCTCCGACTGGATTGAGGGGTCATGAAGCTCCGCATGGGGTTTGTGAGACTCTGCATCCACTGCTGCTGCTCAATGTGCCCTTGACCTCGGCGGTGATGGTGCTTTTGAGATCAGCTGTGGTGGCTAGTCGACCCGAGGTTCTAGACCTTTGCTACTCCAACCAGGGGTACTGTTCGGCTCGTCGGGATCCCAAGAAAGTGTAGACTCGGTGGATTGGAGATTGGATGCTTGTGGAGTGAAGAAGGAGGTCAGGGTCAGGCAAGGTGAGGTGGCTCCGGTCCGGGTGATGGAGACATCTCTTGGCACAATTAAGGGTGATAGATAATCAAAGGAGGGTAGGCAGTGCTAATGGTGCTCTTAAATAGACCGTAAGTGGGGTGTAGAGGGAGGCCCTAAAAGGGGCGCCGCCCCCAGTGAGAGGTGTGGAGAAGAGGGGGGTCGTTCTCCCTGATCTGAGGGAGATAGGTGACATGGTGATAGTCATTGAGTTCGGTTTGAAGAGAGGAGTTCTTCCTCCAAAAATCTCGTGCGAGCGTTGTGGGAG
Organism: Alisma plantago-aquatica; assembly: GCA_963693085.1. NCBI lineage: Eukaryota > Viridiplantae > Streptophyta > Magnoliopsida > Alismatales > Alismataceae > Alisma > Alisma plantago-aquatica. The sequence continues at coordinate 1,876,461,035 of OY856409.1, read as the reverse complement.
TCGGGCGTGCGAGGTCGCTGCTGGGTCAGTACTATGTTGGAGTCAAGGCCGAGATAGGCGGGAGGTAGAAGATAAGGTCTATTCCATTGGATCCTTAGTTGATCCACGATCAAACTCATCTAACGGCTGAGAAACGGGTTGGGTAAGGGTTAGTTCACGTGACACATCGATGTCACATATTTAGTCAAATAAAATCGGGACTTGGGTCCTTCGCTCAAGAAATCAAAGACAGATGCACATAATTCCCAAATGCCCATATCTCCTAATTATTTAATCCATTTGCAATGAAATTTTAGGTGTAGCTTTATAATGTCACAATGAAGCTATGGTATAAATTTGAGATTGAAATTCAAAGGTTGGCTACTTCAATAGACCATGTTCCATTTGTATTTAATTCACATGTATATGACACTGGAGAAGACATTGTATGGAATTGACAAGTCAATTTAATCAATTTAGTAAAGTAGTAGTTGGGGGTATTATTGGAATTAACAAAATTATAAGAGAGAGAGAAACAAAATGTGTAAAACTCACTCTGTCACAAATATGCCTTTTTCATTTTCTAGCAATAAGCCTGCCTGGCTCAATTTGAACATTGATGTAATAATGGAACCAATTCTAGCCTGCACTAGAGAGCAAGATCAATAAAAAGCAATCTCTAGTTTCCCACAAAAAAAAATATTAATGGCTTAGTATGCTTAACCTATTCAATCTGCTTAAATTGCTTATTCATTACTATATCTGCTCAGTTCATTTACTCTCAAAATAATATGTTATAATCAATATATGTTGAAGAGAGTTATATCTCTTGTTGGGACTGGGTCTCACCCATGCGTCACCACATGTTTTTTAGGTGGTCACGGGCAATGAGGTCGAGGTCGCACTGTGGAAGAGAACCGACTTGGTAATGAATAGATTCTGAAGGTTGGTTAGTTGTAGATGTTAATAGTAGAGTCCTAGTGTCGTCCCTGTACTCTCAAGTCCGGGTATGGGAAGTGTTTTTTTTAGATGATATACTCATATCAACACGAGATTTTGGTAGTATGCCAATGTTTGTAAATATATGTCATGTACATGTGAAAATCTTTTATATACATGATGTGTCTGAGGTCTTTGGACCCATTTGTGAATATTTGTTACAATATATGAGAATAGAATCATGGACCTTTATGTAAATGTTCTAGAGTTTATTTACATTGTTGGAATTGGTTTTAATTATTCTGCATTTTTTACTATGTGATTAATTAGTAGTTGAACATGTTTTGTGTTTTGAGTAATCTCGTTTAGCATGACGAGGTGTCACACATACCTAATAGAAGTTAATTGTAACCCTTATATGTTAATGCATGAACAATTCACCCTCACATGAAAATGAATATGGCTTATTGCTTTCATAAGTAATCCTTATATCAATAAGGGATACCGAAAATATGTTACATGAGACAATGTTGATTAAAATTGATGGTAAGAGAGATAATATGCATATAAGAACTATAATGTCCATAATAGAGAATAATATTCAAATAAATATGTAATTAATACCATCATGAGATAAAAGATAAACACATATAAAGCCTTGTGCATAATAATGAAATACAACCCTTTTGTTAATAAGTGTGAATGTAATGTGACACAATTAAATAAATAATAAGAATGATGAAATAAATACAATGATGTCAAGCCAAAAATGTTAATTCACATAAAGAGATCTCAAAATTAAAATCTAATGTGAAATTCAAATTTCTTGGGTCCCAATTTCTTTGGGAGTCAAGTTTCACATTATTTACATGGTAATTATGAATTTAATTCAATTTGGAAGAGAAGATATGAGTTTTTCTCCAAAATATCAAATTAAATAATGAATGACTCCAAAAGAGGAAAATAACTTTATATTTGAGATCTACATGTTAAAATAAGGCTAAATGTAAATTTATATGTAATTTGGTTAATCATTAATATCCATGTGTAGATTGGGAGATAGAAAGTCCAAAATATTAAATAACAAGCAAAAGAATTTCAAAGTTAAATATAATGGCCAACTCTTGTTCCACGTGTTTTGGTTTGCTTGTGGATGAAGTTTCACATTAATTGGTGTTTTCTAAAGGTTTTTAATGCATTAATAAAGAGAGAATATGTTTTACTTTAAAATAATTAAATAAAATATTAAAAGTCTTCAAAAGGAAAAACTAATTGCATATTTGGATTCTACATACTTGAATTATCTTAGATGTCAAATTTCATCAAATTTGGAATTCATTTGCACCCTCGAATAAGGAAAGAGAAAAGTTAAATAATTATCTATGTCACTTTGTCCAAATCATGGTCAGATTTCATATACACATGTGTCACATGCTCTTTGATTTCACACGGATCGGTGGTTGTTGATTTCAGATCAGATGATAAATAGGTTGTCATCTAGCTTGCGCCAATTTTGGAAACAACTGCCATTTTTGGTGGATTCTAAAATGACGATTTATCTCTCATTTCTCAATGATTTCCCGAGATTCTTTCTCCTACATTTTCCAGGTACAAATCCGCATCTAATGACCCCATAGTTAGGGTCTGGTTCACATTGTATACATTTTTCCCAAACTTGTACTCCATGAGTTTTGGAGTCCTGACTCCAGAGGCCTTAAAGGCGAAGCATATATATGCCTAGCCCCATCAACACTTCTGTGGCGCACACAACAACTCAACCCTAGGATGAATTGATCCCTAACCTCATGTAATGCTGCCACCGGGCAGGCTTCCTCTCCATTGTTCTGGCCCTCTCCATCGATGCTATTAGTCATCCTCGACTAATTTCTTTGGGGGTAAGGTACTGCGGATCTCCATCTTCTTGAATGACTTGTCGTTTTGGCCGAAACCTCGTCGGATTGATTTTCCCCAAATGTCACTACTACTACCCTACTTTAGATGTCGGTCATGGCACTGGGGCACAAGGTAGAAGGAAACCCCTTGTCAGTTTTACAATTTTGCACTAGGTCATTCTTTTGTTTTGTTTTTCAGATAAGGGTATTTTTATCTTTTCCTAGTCGCATGTTTTTCTTTCCGCGTTGAAGTGAGTCGCCAAGTTGTTAGTAGGGGTCGGCCGAGTTGTCCAACAATAATTGGGCCAACTCAACACATGGCCCACCCCTCTCCCTCTCTCTCTTCCTCTCTTACGATAGATAATGTTGACGTGGAAATTTCTGATTGGCCGATATTGTGAAAATCATAACTTTTTCTTTGGTTGTCCAAAAATCAAATTAAAATATGTTTTGGAATCAAAAAATGTGTTCTTTCTAATAAAAATAGTTTCAAAGCCTTATTTATGTGCTTTTGATGATGGGTTTTTGAGGAACTAATTAATTAATATAAAAGCCCTAAAATTGATAACTAATTCATTTTAACTCCAAATATTACAAATAAATATGTTTTCTTGATAAAAAAAACATAAGGAATCGTTTCTTCTAGGTTTTGAGTCCAAAATATGAGTTTTGCTAAAATGTTCTAGAATTAGGGTTTCATTACATTTTATAAGTCTCAAAACCCTAATACATGTGAATAATCTATAATTAAGCAAAGTTGATGTTGGAAACAACTAGATTGGTGAAGAGTGCTTCTAGGACTCAGTTTTAAGGTATATTTGCAGACCTAATTATTCATATTGAGCAACTGTTGATATTTCTTTCTTGATGTATGCTTGCATCTCCTATTATTCGTTTAAGCAATAACCTATATTTATCTTTCTCTTGGTCCTATGGACATTAGCCTACAAAATATCTTATTCTTTTGGAAGATACGCTTCATGTGAAGTACCTTACATTGTTATTGATATTGTGATCATATTTGGACATTTTCTTGGTCTCTTACTTATACATTGTTAATGTTGGAATACTATTTGTTGACATGTGATATCTTTTACCCACTTGTGAGGTGGATGTATATGTTGGTCACTTTTGTGGTGACTACTTTATATAATCTGACTATACTTTCTACTTGCCTCTACATTAAACATGCTATGTGATTCAGTAGCACTAGAGTAGTGTAATTACACTGGTTTTTTAGCAGATGTGTATTTCCTACTCGGGGTAGTATTCTCCTATTATTTTTTATATGGGGGTGGGCCCATACCTGGATTTCAAATGTTTAGCCAACTTTTATATATTGGGAGTTTGGCAGTACATCATTCTCTATCAAATTTCAAGTTTGTGAGACTTGGCCGACTTTGTCTTTATATTGTTCTAGGGCCATGTTTATCTTAGATGCATGCAGGTTGATGATGAAGATATGGGTTGTGTGCCCAAATTCTTTATAAATGCGAATATGGCACAATATTAATTGTTTTAATTGCAAGTATTTCTTTTATTGTTGTTCTTTCCTTTTATGCCCTCTTGGGTAGTACTTATTTCTTTCATGGGAAGCCTTTTATATTTGATGTCCTTAAATTCCTTAAATTGCTCAATTCCTATTTAGTATGCACATACTAGCCTTTGATGATGTCATCTATTTTTGTATTCTTATTGGGGTATGCTTCCAACCTGAGGTGAAGGACTTGGAGGATAAGGCATGAAGTTTTGGGCTAGCTTAAGGAGATAAAGCTTAGAGACAATCTTGTTATGGTTTATATTTCCCTCTACTGAGATCCATAAGTTGTACCTTTTATGTAAACCCTTATGGGAGATGGTTATGATGTCCTTTTATAACATTGTGATATATTGAACATAGTCAATATTTTTCGTCTGCTAATACCATTAATAAAGTTTTGAAAATTTTACACCCACTCCAACATATCTTTTGGGTGTGATTGGACTGAAGGTTCTATTCTTCAAATTTTTAGTAGGGAGTGGATCCCCTCTGGGCTCCACTCCTTACATAATTTCTTTTAGAAAAAGCTAAGTTTGATATTAATGGAAAAAATTCTTATAAAAAATACAAATAAGAAGATAGATCAAGTTTATGTATAACTCAATTTGTAGTTTTGTCCTTTTTGGTAGCAATTTTATCAAAGATTATTTAAAAAGTGCACAATGATGGAATGTATACATATATAGTTTTAGTTTGAAATTGAGAGTTTATTCTACTATTCATAAACTTTAACCAAGAATCTATGTCCAAGTGTTCTTTTCCTCGTGTATACTTTTGTACAAGTTAAATTAGATAAGTAGGAAACATGCTAGTAATAAAATATACATAAAAGTTTGATGTTATAAACTGTAGATAAACATAACTTGAATATGTGCATTCATGAATGAGAGATCTCATTGGTAAGTAGCTGGAAAATAGAAAGGCCTTGTCTATTTTTCTATTAAATCCTAACTCTAAAAAGTTTTATATTATTGTATAGCATTTTGAAACATAAAAGAAAATATTCAACTGTTACAAGCCAACCCATAAAGTGTGATATCATCTTAAAGTTATTGCACTTTAGTACAAAAAAAAAGTTGCATGATTTTCTTCAGAAAAAGAACAAAATCTTGTCAATACCAAGGCTAGACTGAGGATCCATTGTGATGTATCAAAGATTAACACATTGATTCAAAAATACAAATAATTATTTTCAAAAGTGGCAAAGTTTTTAATACTTTTAATCATGGTAAAATATTAATATGCTGGTATTTTCTCTATGTTGTTGGGGAGCCACCCCTCACACACCCTCTAATAGGTGCATATCATGCATCTACAGACTAGCACTAGTAGAAAATAAGATTTTCTAGAGTTCAAAAAAAGTCATGCTACGTGAATCAAACTTACAAGGACCATGTGAAAGGTAGTTACAATATGATCTACATTGACAAGATCTCATTATCTCATGTTTATATAGATTGATATTGTTTCACATTTTCTTCTGGTTCACTTTACACAATGAAGACACTAATGTTTGGTAAGGATTGTGTGGATGTCTTCTCTAATTGAAAATGATAGAAAAACAAAGATATTTGATGTTGTGGTGTGAATACAGTTTTGGATATTGGTGTATGATGAATGATTGATGCGACTCAAACTCGTTATCCTGGGTTTTTACAAGAGTGAGATTAGACTAATCATTCACTTCCGATTAATAGCAAATACCGCCAAATGTTTTTCCAAAACATATGTAACTACTAAGAACATCCTATAATGTACTAAAAAATCATCTACTAGTACTTGAAGGTAAAATATTCATATATGTGTACAATTATTTTGGCATTAATATACATTAAGCACAAGATTATACACAAATTTTCTCATCCTCACTCTCCAATCTCTAAGATAAGAGGAACAATGAGAGGTTGATTGCCATGTATCTAATTGCTCCTTTATAGACACTTTTGTTGGTCTATTCATGTTGATACCTAACTTCTAGATCTTATGATTGTTGAGTACTAGTACTTGATAATTTACTTCAGGATTATGTGGTTTACTCAATCAGTACATGGAAAGTAACCAACTAGTGAGGATAATCCACACATTATCGAGTAATAGAATCACATGCATGAAAATACAAAAATGGTAGTTGAGAATGATAAATCATTCAACATGGAAAATGTTTTACCCTTAAGAGATGATTATAGTAAAGTTGATCTCAGCCAATGAAGTGGAACCCCAGTGGTAAAAGTGATGATGTAAGACCAAGAGGTCATGAGTTGAAACCCAGGCGACGGGATGAATAAATCACCAGTTTTTTTTGAAAAAAGTTGATCTCAATGATTGTTGTAAGACTCCTTAAAAATAGAAGATAAGAAATTGTGGTCATGCAGACCCAAACAACTGAATAGCTGGATGTGGAAAAACATCCTAAAGGCTAGAGATGAAAGTTTGCCTTATGTGAGATTCTAAATTGGGTAGGGAATAGGGGAAAAGACTTGGAAGGACACGTGGGTCAATGGCCAGTTCCTCGACATGTGTGTTACGGACCCAGGCTACCTACGCTTAAGGTCAGATCTCGGCCTCAACAGTTGTCTTAACAACATTATTTCAGATGGATTTTGGGATGTTCTGTGTCTAAGGGAGACTGAAGAACTCGACAAGGTGAGAAGGAGTACCAAGATTGGCAATGGTGAGGATGAATGTACACTCATGAACCTTAAAAAGGTTTCACTGAAAGCTGCTTGGGATTTCTACAGGTTGAAGCACGTTGAACCAGCTTGGTCCAAGTGGCTGTGGAGATCTAGAGCACCAAAGAGAGTCATTCTATGCTGTTGGAAAATTATGCATGGAAGATTCACTACTGAAGATATTTTACAAAAAAGGGGCTTCGGTTTAGCTTCAAGATGTAGCTTATGTTGTAAACTGAGTCCAACAATCACATTTTGTGGGGCTATGAAAAGACTGTTGAGATTTGGAGTAGGGATGCACCTATGCTCTCCTTCAGTCTAGGGTGCACTGATGAGTTGCATTTGTTAACTAGTAAAAAGGAAGGCTTGCTTGCAACACTCATTCTTTACCATATATGGATACATAGAAATCGTGTCATTTTTGAAAATGCTAGGGTCGACCCACATGGAGTGTGGCATTGTATCACTAGTGACTATAGATGCTTGCATATATAGGTTGTTTTTTGTTTTAATCTTTACAAATCTGCATAGATAGATTCTATTGAGCTATGCTCCCCACTTGTACATTTTATGATTATGGAATGAGAAGCACGCTTAACGATACAAAAAGAAGATAAGAAATTTTAGAATCACCACCCTTTTTATGAGAAAAAAAAGTAACACTATATTTAGGCATTTAAATTGGAAGGAAAATGTAAAATGACAAAAAAATGACCCCACCTACAGGAGCATAAGATGCACAAGCACGGATAAGAGACTGGGATTGGCAATCTTATCATAGTTGAGTAATGTATTAGTCAATCCCACATTGCCTAAAAGTTAATGTTTCATTGTGAATTCTCAAGTTTCATGAAAATGCTTTGGTTTGGATTTGTTTAAGAAAAGAAAGAGAGAGAAAATTGTGGCTGAGGGTGTGCGAGTCTTTGGGAACTTAAGATGATCTTGACATTTTGTTGTCATCTGTAACATATTGAAACATAGCACTATAATCTCGAAAATCCTACTTGTGGGCATAGATTTTTCTATAAACCCAAACAAGGTATTGAAAATACCCTAACTTGGGCATAATAAGGATATAAAGGATAATGGAGAGCTGGTTTGTTTTTAATTGGAAAATATAATAGAATAAATATATTTAAAAGGAGTTTGGAATTAAATAATGGGTGTTGGTTCATGTATGAGTTATGAAATTTAGTCATGTAAAGATAATCTAATGCCAACATATTATCCATAAACATACTTATTTGGTGTGAAAAATGGAAAGAACACCTTTCAAACCTAATCGATGAGACAATCTAATAATTAATCTCAAAAGAAGCAACTAAACCTATATTTGGATTCCTCATGTTTTATTGTCCAATGGACCAAATTTTACATTAAATGAGTAATCTTAGATGTCTTAATTTCATTAGGGAAATAAAATACAAGTTAAACTCTAAAATATCAAATAAAGCAATGGGTGACTTCAAAAGTGGAAACTAATTGTACAAGATTTTATATGCCTTAATTAGCCTATATTTCTTGGAACTTCTTTGAGTCCTAATATGAAATAGGAAAGAAATATATAAATTTTTTAAATTAAATGTATCATGCTTTCATTGAGCTAAAGTTTGTTTGATTCATATAGTTTTCATGCTCTTTTTTTTGGGGGACCAAGACTTTACTTGACATGTAATTTTTTTCTCATCCCTTGGAACAGAATCTGAGAGTGCGGGGTTTGTCTCCCACCTATTATGGCTTCCCTTTTTGCACAAATAGAAACCATGTTTCCTAACCAATTTTCTATCGTCTATATGTCCCTCAACTCTTAGTCATTTTCTAAAATTCCTTCTCCATTTGATCTGACTCTCTTTCTCATTTTCAACAAGCCCTATCACTATCCATTTCTAGAAATAATAAGAAAGTACCCAAATATTGCATTGATATATGTAGAGGATATTTTGATGAAACCCATGCATACTTAAATAGCCAGAAATCACCCACACCTGGAGAATTCTTGCACCCTCAATTGATTTCTAATGCCCCTTTTCTTCTGCTAAGGATTCCATATTTGCATTGATCACCGTGTAATCTCTTGAGTGACTTTGAATATCACTTTCCAAATCCATCTTGGGTAAGGTTACAAGCACTCTACTCTTCATTTTCCTTATCCCGGGGATCCATGAGGTTAACTTAGTTTCTACTTCCTCAAGCTACCTTTCGTACCACTAACAACCTTCTTCACCTGGCCTACTTGGTCATTCCCAAGCCATGGAAAAAAATTCTTCACCTTCATTTTGCTTCCACAAATCAACATATGCCCTCTTTTCATTTGTTTCTCCTTCTTTTAATGATCTCCTCATTTTGATTTTTTATCCTTGAATAATTGGATGTATGTAACCCAAATTATCTTCTTGATGAATGCATATTTATCACTTTTATTTCATCCTTTTAGATCATCACTTAGGATTGTTTCATTGATTATTCCCTAATTTTAGAATTAATTGTATTAGTTTAGATTTTTTCTTATTAAATGGATTCTATTAGATCTACTTGGATTTTGTAGGAAGATGATATCATCAATACAAAGCCCAACAAGATCAAGAATTAGAGGCTTTAATTGCATATTAAGCCTCCCAAACTTTCAATCAATCGACTGACATCCCAGACGGTTGACTCACATGCAAGAACTGATCAAATCTAGAAACTCCAACTCATGGATTGACATTGAGTCAATTGACTCATCATCAAGACTCAAATAAATTTAAAATTGTCGATCAAATTAACTCAAATTATAAGTCATGTTTTCACAACCCAATTGGTCGACTCATACCCAATCAGCCGACAGACCTACCTTCAGGATGAAGTATCATTCCATTCAACCAACCGATTGATCCCAATCGATGAGTGATATTCCTATGAGCCAAAGCAACATTAAAGACAATGGACCAATTAGACTTCCCATCGACTAGCTGGCATTGCATATTAAGCCTCCCAATCACTGCCAGGAGCCATTTTTAGGTTTCCATCCCTTATTTTCCCCCTATAAAAGGATGAGAGTCCAAGTACAAAGGACCATGTCTTACACTTCATATTTCCTCATTCTTGACCATCTTAGATACACCTTCATGTGCATGGGGAAAGGTAGGGAGAAAAGGAGGCATCCTCATCCTCATGAAGATTGCTTTATTTTTTTCATCTTGGAAACAAGACTCTTTCTATATGTATTGTTACCTTTGAATCTGTTTCTATTATGTCTGAGTGAAAACTCCATACTGGGGAATCGAGAGTAGCCCCATATCTCGTTTATTACGTTAATTGTGTTTGACTCTGTGATTCTTTTAATTAAATGTTTTTCTTCTGATTATTTGCATGTGTTGTTTGTTTAGATAGATTATATCCTTGTTGGGTGACGAGTTCTGGATCTCAACATTGTATGATATGGGCTCCTGACGCAATCAACTGATAGATTTCCATGATAAATCTATTTATTTATCTTATATGTTATAACTTATGGTGAGGACCGGTTATATATCATGTGTTCTTGATGAAATCCCTGACAAAACTCACTTGATGGTTGGATAAGGATCCTCAAACACGAAATTCTCATGTTTGAGAGAAGTCCAACCGTAGATAGATTTGTGTTTTGAAATGACAAAAATATCCATAAGTCTTGATTTAATCATTTAAAATTAAGTAGTTGAATCAATTAAGGTAAAAACATGATCTATGATGGTGAACACTTGGACCCCCAATATCTATTTAAATTGATTAAATATTGGATTTTATAACCCCCTTTACTTCTACAATTCTTGATTTTTGATTTAGTTGAATCACTCTCTACAAAAATGGATCTTAAATATTACTCATAGAAATTGGTTCAATAAAACTCTTACAAATGTTGTTCCATGGGATCAATACCTTTCTATGCTAAAGGTGTACTTGCTTGTTTACAAGTGGGTTGTTTTCCATTAAAAGGTCAAACTCTAGGGTAATTTCTCTAGTGAATTCATAGTGCTAGCGACATGCATCAAATTTTGACACCATTTATGGGGAAAATGGAGTTTCTTTTAAACCCCCATTATTTTGAATAATTAGGTTTTTTCTTTTCAATTTTTAATCACTCTTATTTACTTGAACTCATCTTTCCTTGAATCTAACATTCCTGATCTCCCTTTGAGGTACTAGTGGTGTATGCAATGTTCACAAAGCATCCAATATACACCATTTGACCCAAAAATTGATAGAACCTTCCATCGCCTAAACTAGATTCATCTACACATGATGGACAATAAGGAAGTCCCGTGCAAATAGAATGGTCCCTTTCTAGACAAAGAGAGGCCATCCTTGTCGAGTCAAAGGCAAATGCTATTTCTAAACTAGAATCTAGAGAGGTTGTTGCACAAGAAGTGGAGTAGCGAAAGCAACTTAAAGATTTCTCGATCCCTAAATCAACTAACACACTGCATCCCATTGTGCCTCCTGCTATCACTGCTTCACAATTCGAGATTCACACACAGTAGATTGCCATGCTTCAAGGCAGTGCATTTGTTGGGAGGATACATGAAAGTTTTCAAGACCATCTCCAACAATTCATTAATTTTTGTGCCTTATACAAGATGTGAGGTGTCTTAGATGATGCCCTCAAATTAAGTCTATTCAAGTATTTCTTAACATATGTAGACAAAAATTGGTACAACACTATAGAAGGTGACCGCATCACCACCAGGCAAGTTCTCTAAGAAACATTCTCTAAAAAATACTATCCCCCATCCCTAGCATATCAAATCGGTGGGGGGAGGGATTACACAGTCCACAATGGTTCTAGGAGAGACCTTGGGAGGATACAAAGAACTCCTTCTCTATTGCCCACATCAAGTCATATCTCCAACATAGTTGATCGAAATGTTCTATCCAGGTGTCGAAAAAGATACCAAGACCTTTCTCGATACCTCATCTGGAGGTAACTTCATGTTCCAAAAAAAAATTGATAGCACACAGAAAGTGGTTAAAAGAAGTGTTGAGACAATGCCCAATCAAATTTAGGACATCGGAGAGTTCTAAGGTAGCCAAGGTCAAAGACAATTCAGACACCAAGTACATCACTAAAATTCTAAAGATGCTTGCCTTGAAGTAAGATCATCTGGAGTCCTCCTTCAACACCTTTTAAAAATTGGGACAACCACAACAACATCAATATTTGCAACAACAAATAAAGTCTCCATAATTTCTTTATGGAATTTGCCAAGTCTATGGACATTCTACACAATAGTGTCAACTTCTCTACAACATTCCCATTAATGGATAACAAATGGAGTGTGGTGCCCCGCGCCCCACAAAGAGAGATTACTCAAAACATAATCTTGGAAGAAATATTCATAGGTGTATTATCAAAAAACACTATAAATTAAAACCTTTTTCATAAAACTTCCAAATAGCAAAACCTTCACATATAAGTCTTTTCATGCCTCAAAGCATTCACAAGGCATGCTGTCAACCTATAATAAAAGAACTATTCCAAAACATATATACATGATTTCACCACATCTAGTATACAAAGGGCACATAAAGAAAGCATGTTTGTGAAACATCTACAAAACATTCCCAAAGACCTGAGTGTACAGGGATGACTCTAGGACTCTATCAAAAAAAGACATCCAACAACACTGCAAACCTCGTCAGCTACTGGTCCTCCTCCTGCTCCTCAACCTCTGCTGCACGATCTCTACTTATTCGTGCTCGTCCACCTAAAAAGGGTGTGGGAAACCGAATGATTGAAATTCCAAATCTTAGCGAGAGATATAACTCACCACCAACTCTATTATTATCGCAGATAAGATAAACTAGGAAGTAGTATAATTACAATTAAGTAAAGTAGGTAATGATTATTAATAGGAAGAGCATTTGTTGTCTGGTTTATGGAACATCTTAATAATTTAAAAGGAATACGAAGAACATGTATATTTCCTATCAACAATCATTGTATAAAGATCAAGCAAGGACTCAACTAATGTTTTCGTATTTTGATCCTACAAAATATACTACACGACTGATTACATATTTTATTATGCCCCGAGGATTTGAATCATACCACCCAAATCCAATCAACCACTTGATAAGTTGAAATCGGTATCAAAGAAGGTCTAATGGAAGAGTTGGAATCCATGACCTCACCACAAATTGATCAAGGAACGGTCGGAACACCCTGTTCATCAGATATGTGAATGTTGTTGGTGAATTGGTTAGCCCAAACGACATAACCACAAACTCGTAGTGACCATAATTCATCCTAAAAGCTGACTTTGGTGTCATCCTCCTTGATCCTCAATTGATGATATATTTACCTCAGATATATCTTTAAGAACACCATTGCACCACACAACTGGTCAAACAGATCATCTATCCTCGATAAGGGATAATTGTTCTTTATCATGACCTTTTTCAACTATCTATAGTCTATGCACAACATCATAGACCCATACTTCTTCTTCACAAACAACATTGGAGCACCCCAAGGTGACATGCTTGACCTGATGAAACCTTTGTCAAGAAGTTCTTGCAACTGTCTCTTCAACTCTACCATCTCTATTGGTGCCATCCTATATGGTGTCTGAGCTATGGGTGGCATACCAGGAACTAGATTGATCTCAAAATCAATCTCACGGGGTGGGGGAACACCTAGAAACTCTTCAGGAAACACGTCCTCAAACTCCCTAACCACCAACACTCTTAGATACTATAAATCCTTACCTATGTATCCACCACGTATGCCAAAAATGCCTCGCAACCTTATCTTAGAAGCTTCCTTGCTACCATAGCTGGCACAAGACACGTTAGAAAAATCTTCCTATTTCATTGGAAGATTCATGTCTCACTACCATAAAAAAATGTTGCTTGCTTGGAACTACAATCCAAGAACACTCTATACTTATCCAAGGTATCCATTCCAAGGATCACATCGAATCCATGCATGCCAAGTGGTATGAGGTCCACTTGAATGTTGTGTCTCAAAAAAGAGAGAACACAAGAAGGACACACATCATGCAACATTGTAGAATTGACCAACGGGGTTTCTAGCAACAAACTATTCTTCTTACAACTAACAGGAAAAGAACAACTACTAAGCACTTCACATGCAATGAAAGAGTGCGTAGCACCCATGTCAAACAAAATAAATATAAAGCAAGAAGAAGACAAATCAGAATGAAATAACTCAATCTGACATGTCACCACTCGCGGGTTGACCACTGCCTCCGGCTGACTCATAGTGTGGAATCTAGTAGTTGCCTATTGTCACTTCCATCCTCTACTTCCCTGAGCAGACAATCTGACTTGTGATGCTTGGCCATGTCCTCATCCTCCTACACCACTATTCTACTATCTCTACGAGCCTTACTGACTCTGTCTCGATTGTTGGGTCTCTTCATCATCCTTCACTAAGCAGAGCGGTTTGGTATGGCCAACTTGTCCCCACTTATAACACATCTTGTCCCCATACCAAGGACTATATGGTCCTATCACTGATGTTGATGCAACACTCTGGTATCCTACGGGTAGAAAACTACGGCCTCTTCCCTTACTCAGCGACCATTGTGTCGAAGCATTGAACCTCTAAAAAACTGGTGGTGCAGAAAACCTCGTCTTCTTGAAGCTACCTGATGAATGTCCTTGAAACTATGTAGAGCTCTTCGTGGCACTCACCTCTCTCTTCTCCATCACAAATCATTCTATCCTTCGAACAGACTCACAAACATAGCAAACCTCTCCCGATTCTCTAAAGCAGCGGCTGGGGTAGATAACTCAGCATTCAACCCCTTCTTAAAATGATGAATCCTCTCATCCTCCATCACATCCATGTGAGGAAGAACCTCAACAAATGCATAAGCCTTACCTCATACTCGTTGATCGTCATGGATCCCTGTCAAATCCTCTCAAACTAACTGATCTTTTCATTAAGATATGACCAAGGAAAGTACCGACTAACAAACTCACGTTGGAATTCCTCCCAACCAAACACAACATCGGGTCTCTTCTCCTCCTCTATGACCCACCAATGGCTAGCCCTCCTTCTCAGGAGGTACACAACATGATTCACCTTATCCTCTTTAGGGATACTTAGGATTTTAAAGGTCTTCTCAAGCTCAGTTAGCCATAGATCCAAATCTTCCAGGTCAGCTATTGCCGCATACTCAACCGCTCCAATACGACGAAGCCGCTAAAAAGTCTTCCCAGTGCCCAGAGATTCAGTATGGGGAACAGATGCCCCAGGATAAGATGCAAGCATCCTATCTGCCATATGAGTCATTGTTGTCATAAACTGCCCAAAAAGTGATTGAAAGGTAGATATTTCTATCATGGTCGAGTCAAACTGTGGGACTTCAGGAACCCGATCCTCTCGTGACTGGTTCTTTGCACCACCACCTGGTGCAGCAACACTGCTCTTGGCAGCATAGTTTTTGTGTTCTCCATACATGTTTAAGCTTTCTCTCCTTCTTCTGCATAAGCAAAAGTGACTATAAGATAGAGTGGAGGACACTAAAACAGACACAAACCCTAGTCCTAGGTCCCAGTAGACTCAATGAACCTAAAGCTCTGATACCAACCTATCTATGGTGCCCCGTGCCACACAAAGTGAGATTACTCAAAACATAACCACGAAATAAAGATTAACACGCGTATTATAAGAAAACACTATAAATTATCACCTTTTTCATAAAACAACCAAATAGCAAAACCTTCACATATAAGTCCTTTCATGCCTCAAAGCATTCACAAGGCATGTTGTCAACCTATAATCAAAGAATTGTTCTAGAATATATATACATGATTTCACCACATCTATTATATAAAGAGCATAAAAGAAAGCATGATTACAAAACATCTACAAAACAATTTTGAAGACCCAAGTGTACAGGGACGACTCTAGGACTCTATCAAAAAAAGACATGTAGCAGTATTGTCAACCTCATCAGCTACTGGTCCTCCTGCTGCTCCTCAGCCTTCGCTGCACAATCTCTACTTCTTTGTGTGCGTCCACCTAAAAAGGGTGTGGGAAACCCATGGGGTGAGATTCCAAATCTCAGCGGGAGATATAACTCACCAACAACTCTATTATTATCACACAAAAAATAAACTAAGCAGCAGTATAATTACAATTATGTGAAGCAAGTAATGACTTTTAACAGGAAGAGAATTTGTTGTCTGATTTATGGAACATCTTAATAATTTAAAAGGAATATGAAGAACATGTATATTTCCTACCAACAATCATTGTATAAAGATCAAGCAAGGCCTCAACCAATGTTTTCGTATTTTGATCCTATACAATATACTACACGACTGATTATGTACTTTATTATGCCCCGAGGATTTGAGTCATACCACCCAAATCCTACCGACCACTTGATAAGTTGAAATCAGTACCATACAAGGTCTAATGGAAGAGCCGAAATCCATGACCTCACCACACCTCTTGGTCAGCACAAGAGAAAATACCACAGAGACATATTTGTCAACTACAACAATGACATATGGTCAAGATTGGGGATTGGCTCACGCATGGCCATACACACATACAATCATAACTATCCCACCTTGGTATAGGTACGATGCTTGAAGAATATGAACACGCATGGACGTTCTAATAAGAAGGAGTGGCTCATGCATGGCCATCCATATCACAACAAGATTGACTCATACATGGTAATCTCACACATCATGTATTTAAGGATACAAGGAATTACTCAACTTGTACCCTGCATATAAAAAAAATATGTGCTCTGAGTTAAACTCGTTTCACCATTTAGAAAATTCGTAACACTGGATGGATCTATGGTACGGGTCAAACTACACTATTAGGTTCCACTTGATTAATTAGATCAATTTAACATCTTTAAGCATCAATCAAGTTACTACGTATAATCTCTAAACAAGATCTACATAAACAAGAGCATGACTCCTCACCAGATCTTATTGAAACATATTAAGTGTGACCTCATCACATCATGTCTCTTTATGCCTGTTATTCATCATCTGTTCACCACAAGGACCAATGTCCATCACAGGGACCAATGTCCATCAGATCATATCCATCATAGATCATACTTGGCTATGTACATCAATTAGTATCACATGCATGGTTAGAAACTCATAATAAGAAGGCAATGCATCATCAACATTATTATCTAATATGACTCATGCCATACATTCTACATCATACATTTTACATCATTACCATTAGGGTTTCACTTTACCGGATAAGGGTTTACAAGGTTGGAATAACAACCACTGTTAGATTATCACTTTCATCATCATTATGAGATGTTTTATGAGACAAAGAAGCATGTTTCTCATTATCATTATAAAACATGTTATGATGTATAGGAACATAACTTAACACCCTTCATACAACTATCCCATAGAGCATCACATCATACCATGAGACCTTAGCATCAACATGGTATATCTTGAACACTAGCACAAGGTACCGATTAGGGTTCCAACTTAGGGTATCGAATTGTCCTTCAAAAGTATCGGGCATCCATGCCAAGGAAGGGTATCAGTTTACCTATCCAAGGTGTGTATCGATTTATTTATCAATATGGTTGTGTCGGGCACAACACCTCAAAGAGAGGGTGTCAGCCACAAGGTGGATCAGGTAATGCCTCCAAGGCAAAAAGGACATCGACATCTTGGGTTAATGCAATGATGTGATGGGCTACAGGTGTGTTGGGAAACACTCAATCTGTAATGGCTGATAGGGTTATCGGGATGGAACATGTTAAGCCATAACGGCTGGAGCACTGACGGGAAACACACATCAAAACACACTCCCCTAGCTTGCAATGCCTAAGCATGATATCCACAGATGTATCGGGAAGCAACACCCAGAGAGGGGTGTCGTAGTGTATCAGGCAACATCTGTGTGTAAGGCATCACAAGGGTGACATCCAGGGCCAAGATAGCTAACATCCCTCATCTAACATTCGCCCACCCATACCTAAGGCAGAATGATCTAAGCAACATTAACACATTTTGACCTAAACCTAGCTGAGGTTGTGATAACCTGTCATAAAGGTAATGACCATGGGCATCACCGGTCATGACGACCACCTAACATATCAGCCTACCTTATATGCCAACCTCCACAAAAGCATATCAGCCACAAAGTAGATTGGCCACAAGGCATATCGGCCACTTCATCTTCAACCTCAATACATTGTTATACACAAGGTCAAAGAAGGTGCAACGCTAGGCAGAAACCAAACAAAGTTCATTTTCCAATACAAAACATGAAGCTACCAAGTAAAAGTTACCAACAAGCAAGCAATAACGAGCCATAGATCAAGTGCAAGATAACAAGTAAAAGGTGATAACAATATAGAGGGTTTAGAGTTCCATAACCCACCTCAAGGATCACCACCAAGCTCTAATCTCCAAGCTCACAAACTCAAGGTAGAAGAAGATCCTCCAAGCTCGATCACCACAACACCTCCAAGGGAGAAGAGGGAACCATGGTTAAGAGAGAATGTGAGGGGAAAGAGAAGCAACCAAGGCCCATGGCTTAGAAGAAGAAAGAAGGAGAGAAAGAAAACTAAGGATCATGGATTACCAAGGAAGAAGATGAAAAGAGTACACCACAAGCATAAGATCATCCACCAAGCTCCAAGGGAGATCACTCCTTAAGCTCAAGATCGTCCACCAAGGAAGAGGAAAGCAATGATGGCCAAAGGATTCACTTGCATGGAGAGAAAGAAGTATATATACAAGAGGGATGAAAAAGAGATCAAAGGAAATGTGTCACCACCACAAAACCTTAGATGACACATGTCCATGAAGAAAGGCCACATGCGACAAGGTGATAAGAACCATATCTCACCCACTAGGTCACCTTCCTAGGTCATGGCCGATACTCACATCCACTCCCTTACCAAACCGATAGGGATGAAACGCTAGAACCACAAACTGATATGGTGCATCTAGAGACACCCCAAAACAGATAGGATGTCCCTCAAGACACCCATAACTAATACAAGGCCTCTCCAAGGCTTTATGCCTGAGGCAACACTCCTAGATGGGAGATACACCTCAAACATGAGCCTAAAACACCACCAAGGGTATCACCACTCATCCAAGGCTCAAACAACATGCCCATATCTTTCTCTTTCCTCTTGCTGATGCCAATAGAGAGAAGGAACACACTAGAGGTGGCAAACTTGCACATCAACCCTTATCCTGGGTAAATTTCAAGCTTGCACCAAAACCTCTCCATAAAACACAAACATCAACCAAACAAGCTCAAACAAGGAATTTAGGCCTCCAACATGCCCTAATTACATCTCAGATGATTAGGGCAAGGAGCTAAGCAACATATTTAAGCAAAACAAATAGGGTTATCCCAAAACATGGGTCAGGGTCCTTACATAGAGGATCTCAACTTCACCCACAACATACACAACCAATCATATTATAACTTGATCCAGATAAAAAACCATCTTGGTTTTCAATATGGTGACCGTTCGGTGCAAAAATTGCAACATAATAGTGAACTTCTCAATTTAACAACCAAAATTGTTGTCCTCCAGAGTTCCAGTGCAATAACCAACAAAACTATAGGAACCAAGTCAACTATCGGTAACAACAGTTTCAAAATCTAAATTAAGACCCTCAATTGCAACAACCTAATGCTCCTCCCTCCAATTACAGGAGGTTATCTACTATAGAAAATAACCTCCAGTCTCAACAATCCATGATTGCTAATCAGCAAGCCATAATCGCTAGTCAGCAAGGCTATCAGAAATCCATTGACTCCTAGTTGACTCAATTGATGTCATCTGTACACCCTCATCTAGGATTTTTTGTAGGAAAACCTATAGAGAATCCCAAACATGAGCAACTCAAGACTATAAAAACTTGATCTTGCTTTAACCCTTCGGAAAAGGTAGCCCCTTCAACAGTAAGCTAGGAAGATAAAGATGAGATAGCCATTAGACAGACAGAATCTCCACCAAAAATTTCTTATCCTGAATCAGATGTCCACATATACAAGCCTCGAGTGCCATATCAAGCCAGACTGAAGCAGACCTGATTGAATTCTAGGCTTAATAAATTTAAAGAAACTATGAAGAATCTATATGTCAATACGGTGTTCCTTGATGACATGGCCAAAATGCCTTAGTGGACAAAATTCCTCAATCTCATTCTCAATCACAAACACACAACTGAAGAATGTGAAACAGTCAAATTGGAAAGGATACCACCAGACACTGTTCATAGAAACATGCCCTGCATGATCAAAGAGCCCATATCTTTTAGGATTTCATGCTCCATAAGTGGTTCTACTTGCCAAACACGATTGTCTGACCTTAGAGCTAGCATTTCTATCATACCGCTTAGCCTATCAGGAAGCTCAGCCTTACCAATATGAGAACCACCAGGATGACTATCCATCTTGCTGACTCCTCCATCACTAAGATGTTTGGTATGATTGAAGATGTACCGATAAAAGTTGGGGAGTTTTACATTTCTTATGATTTTTTATATATATCAAGGAGGATTGTTGTTACCCTCTTCTCTTCGACACACCATTTCTTACTAGTTCTAATGCCTTAACTTACATCGAAGTCAAACTTCTAACCCTACAAGTAGGGAACTGATATTTTGAATTACAAGCTCTTAGAGGATCTAAGAAATACACTAGAGAAAAAGAAGAAAAATTCCTCAATTGCATCGATCTATTTACCTTATTGCAACAAAAGTTCTTCCCTTCAAAATCCTCATCCAGTCATGAGTGCAAGATATCCTTAAAGGGAAATCAAAATGCAAAGAATATTGAGAGTGCACTCGTCTACTCCTTTCTAGAAAAAAAATCATTATCTATATAATAGACACCCCTCTCCCTTGAGACCGCTATTGCACAGCACACCATGAGTATCCCAGAACCATTCTTTCTACAAATATTATTCTATTTGTAAACCCTATTTGTGCCCCAAGTGGTCCCCACTCACCTTCCCTCTTTCCCCTAGTAGGTTCCAATCTATGAAAACCATCATATACCTCATGAGTTGAAAATACCATATGACTATAAAGAATAATGAAATGGGGACATGGATTATCAATTTTCCAAGTACCAACCTCCAAAGCTAACTCCCCAGGATTCTAGTTACCAATATTATAGGATGGCCATGCATTCAATGAACCTCACTCCTACATCCCGTAAACATGATCAAGTTGATTCATCCTTGATTTCTCATTCATCACCATACATAAAGCAATAGGAACTGACCACGTATGTATCCAACTATTTCCCCTAGTATTCTGACATGTATCACAACAGTTTTGGTAGGATATAGGAAGTAAGAATCCAAGCAAAGATAGGCGAGCTACTGAAAGGAAAACCACCAGGGCAATACAATAATCCCACACACGCTACATTAGCTGCTCCACCATGGTGGATAACACATGTATCAGACATTCGATGCTAAATAGGGTGCTTGTTAAGAGGCAACACAATGTGCATATTTCCTCCATTCCAGTGTTAAGTTTTTCTCAGGATGAGCAAGATTTTATGTTTGAGGTGGAGGTGGGTGGTATGTATTCATTCCACCCACTCTATCTTTCCTTTTTAGCAATTCTCATTTTGTTGTGTATTCTAGCTTTAAAATTTAAATTTTCCTTTCCTTAAGTTTTTGGCCTTTATCTACTCGGCCGGTATGCATATTAATCAATTAACCCCTAAATGTGTGAATCTTCTTGCAACATTTTTATAATTTTCCATTGCTAGAAATCATATAAGTCACCTAGGACCTTAAATAGAACTACTTCATAGAAACATTGGCAAGATATAGTCGATAGATATGAATCAAATACAATGTATCCCTATTAAAAATTTATAAATATCTTGTAAAATTTCTTGATTGTTGCACAAGTTATAAAGACAATTGCATTGATGCTATGGCACTCCTAATGTGATGAATTCCAAACACAAGCTTCATAAGTTCACCTTCTTACCCCTCCATCTACCAAAAAAATAATCAGACGTTAAAAATGTGCCAAACACCAAGTTTGGGGTGGTGCACACTTCCCCCTGTACCACTTCTTCCATGCTCCTCATAAATTTAATAGGAGTGTACTGTCAAGAAAAGATATCAAAGTGCACACAAAAAAATGTAGTCAATGTAATTGCAAAAAAGAAATAAAAATATATCAAGTCAAATAGAGGAAAGGTCACCTTGTTCCATATCTCCATTTGCTCCACTTTTCTACCCAAGAAAATCTACATAACCCCAAACCATCTAATCAGTGAATCCTATTCTTGTGCAGAACTTGTGAGAATTTGTAGGAGTACCAATGGTAGAAATGATAGGAAATCTATTTCTTAGCTGGTCTTGAAATAGAAACAAGTCATGAGAAATTTTGAGTAAAAAATTAGAAAATTGTGTCATGTGATTCTAGGAAATCAAGGTTTCTTAACCACGAAATGTGGGATAGGTTCAAGTAGTTCTAGGCAAGTGAGGAGAATTGGATGATAATATTATTTGATATTGTTTATGATTCAATGTTGCTCAAGGATGATCAATGCTCAACTTTGGGGTATTTGATTTATGCATATTTATAACTTTAATTTTATCCTTTTATATCATTACTTATGAGTATTTCATTGATTATTCATGCGTTTTATAATTAATAGTCTTAGTTTAGGCTTTCTATAGTTAATTAGAGTTTTTATTAGATTTTCTTGGATACTGTAGAAAATGACTCGATCACTCTAAAGCCCCAAAAAACCCAAGACGAGACTTTAATTACACATTCAACATCTGAGAGTTTCAATCAATTGACTGAAATCCCAGTTTGTCAAATCACATGTAAGAAATGGTCGGGTCTACAAACTCCAACTAATTAATTAACATCTAGTCAATGGACCCGCCACCAAGACTCAATTAAATTTAGAATCTCCAATTGATTTACTGGTGACGCAGCTGACTGACTTAATAGGAATTAGAAGGCATGTTCTAACAACTAAATTGGTAGAATATCTTCAATTGGCTAACTTGCCTACTTTCAGGCCAAAGTATCATTCCATTCAACTGAACGAATGATCCCCAATAAGTCAACTGATCTGCATTTGCCAAAGCAACATTAAAGCCAATCTACCTAATGGACCTTCTAGTCTATTGATTGCCATTGTTAATCAAGCCTCCAAGTTGCTTCCAATAGTTGTTTTTAGGATTCTAGCCCTCATTTTCCCCTGTAAGAGGAGGGGGTGACAAATAACAAAAGTTCATCCCTTACACTTCATATTTCATCATGCTTGGCAATATTAGACCCCTCGAGTGCATGGGGCAAGGAACGAAGAAAAAAAGTCATTGTCATCCTCTTAGAGATATCTTCATTGTTGCATATTGGCATCATGGCTCTTTCTATCCCTATCCTTACTTATGTATCTATTTCTATTATTTTTTAGTATAAACTTCATACTAGAGCATGGAGAGTAACATTGTATCCCATTTCTTACTTATATCATGTTTGATTCCAAGGTTCTATTAATTAAATGTTCTTTCTTCCAATTATTTACACTCACTCTTTGTTTACATTGATTATGTCCTTGTTGGGTTATGAGATCTGGATCTCAACATTTCATGAAACCATGGGATCATGATGCTGTCAATTGTAGATTTCCATGATCAATCTATTCTTTTATCTTGTCTTTTATAACTTTTGGTGATGAAATAACCTAATTCATGAGTTGGAACACCAGCTAATGATCGTGTGTTCTTGATGAAATCACTTACAAAACTTATTGGTCAGTTGGTCAAGGATCCTCAAACGCTGAAATCCATGGGTTTGATAGAAGTCCAACAATTGCTAGATTTGTGTTTTGAATTGACACAAATCTGCATAAATTGTGATTTAATTATTTAAAATTAAGGAGTTGAATCAATTAATATAGACACATGGTCTATGGTGGTAAACACTCAGACCGCCGGTATCTCTTTATATTGATTAAATCTTATATTTTATTACCTCCTTCACTTCTACAATTATTGATTTCTAATTTATTTTAACCACTCTCTTCAAAACTGGATCTTTTATATTACTCTGGCCATTAGTTCAATAAAACTCTTAAAAAATTTGGTCCATGGGATCATTAGCTTTATGTACTAAAAATTTACTTGCTTGCTTACAAGTGGGTTGTTATTGTTAAAAGGTTCAACTCTAGGGGTAATTTATCTAGTGAATTTGTTATGTTGATGACGTGCATCAATTCTTAAGCCTTGTTTTCCTTTCTCTTGTTTGTGTTTCCATGAGATTTATTGTGTCTCTTAGGACTTGACTATTTTTTCATCTTGGCATAGAAGTTCCCTAGATTCTTTTTCCTAGTTCTCCCTTCATCAGCGGACATGGTGGTTTTAGACACCTTCCAATCTCTTCTATAGGTCCTTAGGACCAGATTTCGATGAGGAATGAGAAGGATCATTTCCATACCCCATCATGCCTTGATTTTGTGGTAGGGATTTCATATTCTTTGAATTTGAACCCCTACTTCATCTTTGAGACCACTAGGTGAGGAAGATGATCACCCTTTGTTTTACCTCTCTAGCCCGTAATTAATTTGATTTATGTCACAATACCATGCATGTTCTTATCTTCTCAACTTTGATTTATCTTGATATCATGATATTTATAAGTCATGCACAATCTACCGATTTACCCTATCACACATCAATCTTGTGATGTGTGATGTGAGGGTACAATGGTCTTTTGGTATTAATTGTTCTTTGAGAATTTAGTATTTAGTGTCAACTTTAATAATTCATAATGATTACTCTATAAGTCAGAAAATTATAAATAAATACTCTTTGGAATAAAAAAATATACTCTACCTAACCAACACAATTAACAACCTAAATCTAAAGACAACAATATTCAATATGTTAAAGTTTGAATTATATGCATATAAATTAATGATATATGTATTCAATATGATAATAGGTGAAGGATACCCTGATTTGGATCTAGTGTTTGCACCTTGAAAGATAAAAAGTGTCTTTGAGGTATGTTGCATACCATCTTGACTAAATTGAGATCACATATATTTTCTCTCTCTTGGTCCTTTGAGACATTATACCCTATATAGTTTCTCTGTCTCTCTCTTGAGATGTTGACTCATTTGAGTGGTAACATTTCTGAAATTGATCTTCTAATCTTCAAAAACCTTTAGATATGCTTGTTGGACTCTAAAGATATATCTTGTTCATCATTTTTCATGCTGAAACCCCAAATTGTGGAAATGAATTATTTTACCCGCTTTTATGGTGGATATTTCATATTATCCATCAAGGTGATGGAAATCTTGTCAAATTTATTTTGTGACCAGACTTTCACTTGCCTCTACATTATTTCATGCTTGTTGATTTAGTAGCACTAGATTCATATTACAATTTGGTTTTTTGGGTTTTATTTCCCCTTTGTGATATTATTAGGCACTTTCATTTTTACTCACTTGTCTTGCATTGAGGTTTTAGTCCTAATACACTTTTATATATTTAGGTTAGAGGCTCATATTCCCCATACTCCAACTTGTATGACATGGGAATTTGGTTGTGTGGCATTCTCTATCAGGTTTGGGTTATGTACCTAACCCACCACTAACTTTATATTTACATTAATGATGTGTTTATCTCACTTGCATGCTAAATTATTGATCATTTGGATATGTTATGTGTCCTAATCTATATGTTGTGTTTGTGTGGCACTTGTTAATATATTCTATTAAATGTAAAGTTAATCATTTAATATACTTTAAATTGTTTCTCTTGATATCCATTTGGTTGCTCTCTTTCCCTATTTGATGGAATCCTTAATAAAATGTATTGTTGTCCACATTCCCTAATAATGTCCAATACCTATTTATATGCACATACTTGAATTTCTATATTGACATTTTTCACTTTGTCTTCTTTTGTGGGGTATGCATCCAACTGCTTAGGTGATGAACATTAAAGAGTTGATGTGTGACTAGGACTTTTCTTAGTGTAGTTTACCTTTAGAAGATAGATTTGTAGCAACTAAAACCTCCCTCTTCTTTGACGTTTGAAGTTATTACCATCATGTAAACCCCCAAGTGTGAGATATTGTGTATCCTTTTAAAATTTCAAATAGTCAATATATTTTATTTGGTTATTATACTTTGGTCTTATGATATCCATTTATGAAAGATTAAATAATGGTAATTCATACATTTTGAAATTTTGGTGTGTTTGTTACATCAATGATGAATCTTATTTTATTTAGGAAGGAGAAAATACCATCTTGTGTCCCACCACTTACATCATCCCTATAAAGACTCTGACTTATATTAAGGGACCCCAGTCACCTTAGAGTCTCCCATTATACAGATCCATCCCTGGCATTTGGGATTAGATGTTGAAAGATAAAGATGGGATTAATTAGATAAGAAAGCACTACGAATAAGATTTACTTTCATTCAAGCAATTAGCAAATATGTAAAAAAGACAACTAGATTTACATGATAATGATCTAGTTTTGTATCTTGTAATTGAATGATGACTAGACTACCATGGTGATATATATTCAATTAATCATGGAAATATTGTTAGATGATAGATGTCAAGTTTCTATTCAAGTTGAGTACCGAGAGAGTTGAAGGAAAGTTAAAGAAGTTATGAACAAGTTGAGACCAAGATATATAACTAGAAAATGGACATGTTGCCTTATTAGTGTCTCTAGATCCTTTCTGCATAGTAAAGTCCATGTGCTAGAAGAATATCTTCAGTCTTATCTAAAGAAAGATAGTGACTCTCTGGATTCATGAGAGTAGAAAGGGGGCATTCAGAAGGTATACATGAGGAGTATATATAGTTTTGGATTAGGGTTGAGGGTTCATCGTTGAGAAAAATGTCTTGCTAAAAAATCCCAAATAGACCAGTAAAGGAAAAAAAAAAATTGTTGTGTGTGCCCTAAGGAAAAAACTTAGAACACACTATATTGCGGGACTCGCCCTTTGCATAACTCTTGATTTTTTCATGTGGCACCTTTGAGGATTGGTAGACTTGTAGGGTATCCCCAACCAAGAAAAAGAAGTAGTTATATCAATTGGTCGGATAAACTACAGTCTCTAAACATAGGTACTCAGGTGGAGAGTCCAATAACTTGAACTACTACCTACTTTACTGGTTCATAAGGGATGATGTGATGGGTAGTAATTAATATAAGTAATTTGTACTAGATACAACCATAACCTCTGATTTATATTGGGTATCAAACTATCATCAGGTGACCTTTCTTACTGGACTTAGTGCTCACTACCCTATAGATACTCTCCAACTATCCCATTATAGATATGCTAGTCAGTATGTACGTTTACTCCTTCAGGGTGTAAACCTACATGATGCAGTATATGGTTTGAAAGGAATCTAATATTTAGTTAACCCTTTAGTTTCACCAATTAATGATATAGTGTATATTTCTTAGCTTAACTTCATGTTTATCACATTATATCTCATTTCTATACTCTCCATGTAACTAAATTATTGACTTTATGTAGTATATATTGCTTGAACTGACTAGAATGAGAATATATGAGAAGTACAGAAAAGATCTATGTAGTCATCTTGAGTACAAAAGATTAATATTATTTTCTAGTATGTATTATAATGATGTGAAACTTGGAAAAACATGGGTATATTGGTTCCTCTAGCTACACAATCTTAGATTACCATAAAATTCACAAACAAGTGATCTCCGACTTAAAGAAACTAAATTCCAACATTATTTATTCTTGCAATCAGGTCCCAAGCATGAATCTAAAATCAAGATTATAAGTTTGGTGACATTAAGACATGGGAAATGTGGAATTACCATTGTTTGCATTTTTTATTAATTCGTTAACCTTAGGTATATTCTTATCATTGTTATCAAATATAAGATTTTTATACCCATCTTTAGAAAAAACCTCAAGATCTACTCCATGCATGTCAAGGTTTTATTCTCTCATAGTTAGCTTTCCTACTAGAGAAATGAGGACAGGGAAGTAAAAAAAACTTAATACATCATGTAGCACTAGCCTTAGTTAAGAAAGAGGTAGACAACTGATGCATCACCACACTTGGGCTAACAAAAATACGCTATTTGACATGCTCTATATAAGACGATTTGCAATCATGTGTGCTTGATATATAGTATAAGAATGTGGCAAGTTGGGGTCAAATCCACAGGGAGAGATGGGGTGCAAGAACTTGTTTGTTTGTGTTCCTAAAGTGGAGTGTATGGTTTTTATTTTTTAGATAGAGTTTGTTGATTAAACTAAGGGTGCATGCAATTATAAGGGGGAGAACTAAACCTATATTAATCCTACATAGTTGAAACTAACTAACAAGCTAAGAGAGCAATTAAACTTACTATAGTAGAAAAAACAATACAGAGACAATAACTAAAATAGACTAGAAACTACACTAATAAGGCAAATAAAAACTACACTAAGAAAACAACTTGCAAATCTTAGCATCAATAATCAAGAACAAGAACCGATTAATCTATCAAGTGTTAACTAACGTTAACAAGCAACTAACTCTCTAAAGGAACAAAAACTAGATAACATTAGAGAAATTTAGGGTTTTAATAAGAAACCATGGTTGGTGAGTTGTATGGCAATACATAACAGTCAATCAAACCAAGGGGTCATATCCATGAAAACACATCAAAAAGGTATAAACAAAAAAGGTTAATGAGGATCAGAGAGTCCTATTCTACTAGTTGGTAATGAGTGGCATAGGGTGTGCATATGAGAACTCGTCCCTATCACATCTTATCCAACCTTAAGAGGCTCAATTGACTAAGGAATAAATAAACTCTATTCTAGACCAACTCCAATCTAAACCACCATGGAAAGGAATATTGAGATGGCATCCAAACTGACTTAGAACTTAACCTTTCATTAGATTCATCATGTTAGAAAGTATTCTATCCTTTTTATGTTATGTTAAGGTATAAGGCATTCAAAAGATAAGGTTCACTTCCATAGAAAATAATGAATAAGACTTTATAATTTCTATCAGATGACCTAGCCTCTAGTATAAGTTTCAAGGAGTGACTCTCCTAATGCATTTAGTGGCAATAATGGTATGGATTGTAGGATAACAGTGTTTAACCACCTATTACTCTCCATAAAATCTCTCAACATGCTCATTGCAAAATGTACCAAAATAGGAATATCTAGATATGCAAATCCCATGCCTAGGGTTAGTGGATCATAGGTATGTGTGGTAAGAGAGGGAACTAGCTAAGGATCCACTAGTTAGACTTATGAGTTTTTCCTCTTATATCTTGTTATTTCCCCTTATCTCTATAACTTAGATTTTTTGTATACATCTATAACTACATAAAGACACAACAAATGAGAGCAAGCAAGAAAACAACACATCAAAATGAAATCAAGGTGTTTTTCATTAATAAATTCCCAACATGGTGTTTAAGTTACATATGTTCCCGCAAAAAACCTACCAAAGGGTCTTAGCAACTCATGGTACAAGAATAGGGAAAAAGGGATAAGAAAGAGAAAGAAATAGAAATGGATCTAGGATTACATATCTTCTTCTACTTATCCAACAACAACAAGGTCGAGATCTTCCTCTCTCCAAGAGTGAAAAGCATAGAAAATGGGATGGAGATTGGCCAAAACCCTAGAATGGGTTTTAGGGTGGAAAGTCATTATGGGAGAAGGAATGGGGTAGGTGAATGGTAAAAATAAAATTTAGAGGATGCTCACCTCCAACCCCCACCCTCCACTAAAAAGTATATGAGGGTCTAGGGTGCCAAGGTTAAGTTGAGGGAAAGTGTTAAAAGTGATACTAGGAAGAAATAGGGTTTTGAGGGTAGCATGATCATTTTGGGTAGATATGGAACAATTGCGGTATATGGGAATGGTCATGGTGGAAGGGGTATAGACCAGGGTAAATGGTAATAAATGGGTGTAGGTAGCATGATCATGGTGGGTACCACGACTGTGGTAGCACGACAATAGAATTTTCATGGTGGGTACCACGGATGTAGTGAGGAGGAAAGAAGGATCACACGTCTATGAAAATGGTCATGGCCTTGTCTGGATGGAATGACAATAGTGGGTGGAACAATCATGGTGGCCTCCCTCCACTTGTCATAGTCATTCTATTGAAAATGGACATGGTTTTGTTGCATCCTTAAAAAGTATATGAAGATCTTGTGATTGGGTCTCTAGTAGCACGGCCATGGAAAAGTACCACAATTTGAGGGGCCTTCTCTTTCATTTGAATTCTTTAATTAGCCATACATGGGGATTTTTTGTTGACTTGAATCTATGAACACTTGGTATAGGTTGAGGGCGATATTTCCCTCACTTTAGGATCCTCCGAGCTTTAGGAGGTCCTTGAGTAAACCTCCTCCCTCCCTTCCATCAAATATGGATCAAAGTATCTATAAAACTGATAAAAAAGTATCCATAAGTGCATTTGACATACTTTGGTAATATTAGGACATTCATTATAACTATCTAGACATGAAATGTGTGCAATGGAACAAGAACAAGACCCAATTGATGGCTTTGTCACCACCCCAAGCTTAAAACGTACTTATCCCCAATTATATTCCAAGTCAATCTCTCTTTGTACTTCTAGATAATTTTGAGATGAAAAATGCATTTAGTTGGATAGTTATTGACTAGATGAGCTCCATAATGAGTAATTCCATACATTCCACTCATCTCCTTTCTAATTTCACAAAACTATTATAATTAAAGTGCAAAGCATGCACGCATTTCATATTGGGTAAAAAAGGCTCAGTCAATCAACATGGCAATCATATGTCTCCCTTCAAACTATTTCATAGTGTGAATGAAAAAAGTAGTTTTGAGTTCCATTTCTCTTGCATGCATTTAATTCGATATTCCAATTCACCCTAAATGTCCCACTTGGTTATGTGATGGGACGTGGAGTCTAGGGTTGAGTTTTTCTAACCTAGTGACAAATTAAATAGAAGAAGAGGGATGTGGAAATAGATTGGGTGCTATTACATATAAGATTCCATCTTTTCTTTACATCTAGTACTATCACATAGAGAACCTTTATTTTTTTTGCATTTTATTTTTCTTTTTCCCCGTGTGTAGTGACAATATTTGGTGGTAGGAAGAAACGTTGGGGAGGAAGGATTGGCCACCCCAAACTTTTGGAGGATGGCAAAGGCTTACCATTTTTGTATTTTTAGCATATTTTGTGAGGCATAGAGGTAAGAGATGATAGAAATATGTTGAACATAAGAGGGTTAAATAGTGTGGATCTTCGTATAAGATTTTTTAATGTAAATTGTATCAACACTTTTCATATATCAATGACAATCCACAATGAATGAGAAAATACAACAAATCTTATTTTAATCATGAGTTTTCAATAAAACCTAAGAGTTTGTGACTTCTTAAGACTACAATCAACCAATCAGATCAACATCCATAGGATAGGTGGAAATTATGTACAAATTCATAAATAGAGAATATTTTGCAATATTTTAATGATAATGTGAGATGCACTTGCCAAGGATCATTCATTTCTTTGAATAGGTAGATATTACACTTGGGCACCTTTTAGGGAAACACATTTCAAACTTGGGAATCTTTGGTAAAATAGTTCCAAATTTCCCATGTTCACATCAATATCTAAGTAAAAAACCGTAAAACATAGGAAGGTAAATTTATCTAATCACAAAAACAAATTAATAAAAACTAAGTGCGGACACAAAATGAGTGGATGGCAAGGAACAAATGGTTTTTTTATCAATCACATAAAAATGCAAGGAAATGAACTATATGGCATGAAGTGATGTAATATGTAAACATGTAAAGGGTAAATTACATAAGTTTGGTATCTTAAAAAGTTAACTGATCATATAAGCATAATTTAGAACAAATGAGCAAAGAAGGACGCCCACCACCCCAAGTTTTTGAATTTATGATG
Source organism: Alisma plantago-aquatica (assembly GCA_963693085.1). NCBI lineage: Eukaryota > Viridiplantae > Streptophyta > Magnoliopsida > Alismatales > Alismataceae > Alisma > Alisma plantago-aquatica. The sequence continues at coordinate 1,876,429,039 of OY856409.1, read as the reverse complement.
TCCTCAGAATGAAATAAATTCTTAGGATAGTAGGGCGATGATCATGGATCTGTGGTGACCCTGTATCAAGGTTAGAGGGATCTTCAATAGACTCATGTAGCGTGGGTCCAGGTTCAGTACAAACCTTATCAAGAGAATCACTATTTTGTCTTTCCTCTTGAGACCTCATGCCTTTCATCCTAACTTGATAGTGAGAACCACAACCATTATGACGATACAGTTGTTCTAGATTTTTTCCTATAAATATTGGATTGATTTCAACACTCTTTTTTTTCATCTTTGACATCCAAATGGATTGGCCACTCCATGATTCATTCTTCTGGATAAGTCCTTGTTCTGAGACAAATAAAAAACCACAATACTACCAAATGTAGTATGTTCGTATGTTTTTTGGAAAGTATAAAATCATAATATAATGAAAGTGTGAGTTTTTATTGTTTAATATCACAAATAAATGTTTGTTTCCTCCCAATCGCATTAAATTTTCTTCCTTTAGTTGGGCACAGAGTTCTTTGATCCATTAACCATTTGGAAAGCTTATGACCTCATACTTGAAGTAAAGGGTTTTCTCATTTGCATTCAACAATTTTTCCTCATCCATTGATCATATGCGTACCTCAGAGGTTCATATTGAGCATTCCCATCTTTCGAGTATTCAAAGGAATCTTCATAGTGACAACCTTCAACATACTCATCTAATTGTTGTCAAATGCAAATCTTGAACAAATTGATCTTTAGCTTCAAGTTGAAGAAAGAGATGGTCATGGTTCTCTTATGCACATGTATCTCATCATCTCTTGTAGATAAGAATGGAATTCCTAAAATAATAGGAATGCTCTTTTTTCTATGGATCAATGTCTAAAACAATGAAGTGTATATGGAACACTGGTGAGGCTTCCTTGTTGATCATCACTAACAGATCATCAATCATGCTTTGGCACCTTGATGGACCGGTCAGCCAATTAAGGAGTACAATTGGCTAACTTTAGATTTCTCAATCTCTATTCTAGAAAAAAATATAAGACATGTGATTTACAGTAGATCTCAGATCAATCAAAAATTTCTCAATAAGGTGGCCACCAATGTGGAAAGGGGCTAAGGGGATTTAGGGACTTTTTTCCTTAAAGGAAGTCGATGCAATATGGATATCACTTGTTTGATAAGATTCACTTTCTTGGGATTCCTTGATGATGTCTTACTCTTGAAAGTGCACATGTCCTTGAGAAATTTTACATAAGCTAGAATTTATTTAATTGCATCAAGTAATGAGATATTTACCTTAACTTTTCTAAAGATCTCAAGAATGTCAACATTGTTTTTTGTATCATCTTGGATGATGAGGGATCATTCAATGCATCAAGGAGTGCAAAATCACTTGCACTTGCTCTATTTGTTTCAACATATCCAACTTGAATAATAGTATGAATCACCAAGGGAACACTACGAATCATTGGTGGAACACTAGAAACAACAAAGTAGTAGGAGTAGCAGCACTACCAAATTGAGTGTAAGAACACTAGACATCATATGATCAACTGAAGGTGACACAGTAGAACTATTTCTCATCATAGCATCATTGAAAATCTTTTTTAGCATTATTGTATCAACATAATCATGAATCAAGGTATCACCACTCACATGGCACATTGGATGTCCAAGTATTCTACCACTCTTGAAGGTGGTCATTGCATTAACACACTCAAGGGGAAGAGGGGAGTTTTTTTGTGATTATGGTAGTGGAGATGGTATTTGATGATGTCGGTGATGTGGTGGTTGAGGTTTGATGTGTTTATTTGTATATTCTAAGTGATGTGATTGTTGTGGTTAAGGAGGATATAGCTGAGGGGATGTTGTGATGGTGGAGGTGCATATGGATTGGGTGGGCCTTGATATTGAAGGATAGATTGCACATGCACTTGTGGGAAATTTGGGTTTTGAGTGACTCCCATTTGTCCACTCAGATTTTTCAAGTTCACCATGGTTTGGGAAAGAAGTTTCTCCTTCTTATGGTGGGAAAGTGTCAAGGAGAATTGGTTGAGCCTTTTCTCTTATTGAGTCACATTCTTCTAAGCCTCATCAAATCCTTTTACATGGGAGGACTTCTTTTTACATATTGAACTATATGTTTGACTTTTTTTGTTTTTGTGATTTTGTTGTCCCTAATAATTCTAATTGTTATAATACTAGAATGCCTTTACCTCCTCCTCTAAGTTATCAATAGCTTACATGAAATTATCCCCACTTGATTCTTTATCAAGTTCAACATCTCATTTAGCATATTCATAAAATGACGATTGGCATCATTGATGAATGAGGGGTTGCAGGAGGTGTCACTCCAATATTTTGTTCATAATCATTAATCATACTAGAAGCTTAGTAACTTGATTTCTACTAAATGATCAAATAGATCCATGATTCTTTGTCCATGAAAAAACTTCTACAAGATGACTTCAACATGATTTGGCTCATTTTGAGATAAATCAGAGTAGAAGGATTGTACAAGTTTACATATAGGAACCTCATGATGGGGCCAATCTCTTAATAGATTACTTATTTCAACTATCATGAAATTTCTCATGGCACAATTGGATGAAATTTACTATAGCATGTCACATGTATGCCAATTTAGCAATAGAATAGAACTTTTTAAGAATACATTTTCATATCTTTCCAACTTGTTATTTCTATTTTTAAGGAACATCACTCCTGGGCTTTATCCTTTAGATAGAAAGGGAACACTATCAAACATATGGTATCATCGGTTGTGAAAACAATTATCAGTGTCCAACCCATAGAATACTAGAAGGATTTACACAAGGGATGGAGGAATGGATAAATTTTATCAAGGAATACCACCCATCCTTTAATCTACTGGAGACATTAAGTGTTTAGAAGGAAGTAATCTTGGAGATGCTATGGAAGGAGGCCTTCTCCATCCTCTTGGTGCTTTCCATTGTGAGGTGGTGGTCTTTCATTGGTATCAACCATATGTTCTTTCGTTAATGTGCACTATCACTTGCACATTAGACAATCAAGAGGATTTAGTAATCTCAAATGCAAGGAACACACAAAGAATAAATAACAACAATGGAGAGGGAAAAAATAAAAGTCAAATTAAAATAAACTTTATAGGTCGAGTGCCACTCTCCTTGACAACTATTATGAAAAAATTAATGAAATATAGAATTTGATGTTGGTGAGACCTCCTCAAGATCTAAGGGTCTTTCATTCCCTATGAGAGCACAATAAATCTAGATACTTGTCTGAAAGTCATGGTTGGGGATACCTCCTCAAAACAAGAGATAAAGGGCTTTCTATCCATCAAAAATGACACCAAAAATTCTTGATGTGTCACCACACTTGGGATAACAAAACTAATCTAGTAGACAAACTCTATATAAAATGATCTGCAAGCAAATAGTCTCGTGATAAGGTAGAGGAATGTGGAAAGTCAGATCAAATCCATAGGGAGCAATGGGGGCACTAGAGCTTTTTTGTTTGTACTAGGCTCCTAAAGCACAGTGTAGGGTTTTCAAGGTTTAATTGGGGTTTGTTAAATAAACTAAGGATGCATGCAATTGAAATGGGGAAAGATTTAAACCTATATTAACCCTACAAAAATGAAACTATCTAACAAGCTAAGAGATCAATTACATTAAAATTAGAGTAGAAGAGGTAAGAGAAAGAGTAATTAACTACACTATAATAGCAATTACACTAACAAGTCAAGCAAAAACTAACTAAGAAACTAACTAGAAAATCCTTGCACCAATAATAATAAAAAAAGAACTAATTACTCAACCAATGGTTAACTAACATGAATAAGAAATTAATTAACTAAGCATGAAAAATTAGGTAACACTATAGAAAGTTAGGGCTTTAACAAGAAATAAAGGATGGTGGACCATTTAGGAGTATGTAACTATCAATTGTGCCTAGAGTCATACCTGTGTAAGTGCATCCAATAATTATGTTATCAAACCAAACAACTAAGGGTAATTAGGATGAAGAGTCTTATTATACTAGTTAGCCATGGGTGGCATAGGGTGTGCATATGGGAACTAGTCCATGTCACCATCTATACAAACTTATGAGGTTAATTGACTTGGAAATAAATAAACTCCAATGAAGACCACCCTAGTGTAGGTTCCTAGGAGTGACTCTCATAATGCATTTAGTGGAAAGGGATGCCATGGAGTGTAGTATATGGGTGTTTCACCTCCTATTATCCTTCCTCCAACCTCTCAAAATGCTCTAGTCCAAATGTGCCAAGAGAGGCATACCTAGATTCTTAGACATCACACCTAGGGTTAATGGAGTATAGGGATAGGTGGCCAAAGGGCACTAGGTAAGGATAAAATAGTTTGACTTAGGAGTTTTTCCTCTTCTATCCTCCTATTTCCCCTTCTTTGTAGAGATTAGGTGTTTTCATACATTGATCGTCATGAAAAAAGAAAGGAAATGAGAAACAAGCAAAAACATAACACATCCCAATGAAATCAACTTGTTTTGCATTAATAATCTCCCAACATGGTATGAAAGTCACATATGTTCCTCAAACAACCCTAGAAAGGGGCTTTAGGTACTCATGGTATAAGAAAAAGCAAAAAGGGAGAAGAAAAATATAGAAATATTCATTGATCTCAGATTAGACGTCTTCTTTTTATTCTCCAACAATACGAAGGACGAACTCCTCTCTCCAAGGGTAGAAGGCATGGAAATGGGGTGGAGAGTGGTCGAAACCCTAAAAAGTAAGGTTTAGGGTGGAAGGTGATGAATGGGATAGAGAATGTGGTAAGTGAGTAATCATTTGTGGCACTGAATGCTAGGGGAACTGATAAAAAAAATTGAATGCTAGGGGAAGCTAAAGCTTCAAACCCCACCCACCATTAAGGATTATATAGGGGTTTAGGGTGTAAAGGGTTATGTGGGAGAAAAGTGGTACTAGTGATCTTTTGGGTTTTGAGGGTAGCACAACCATTATGGGTGAGTAGTCGTAGTGGGTAGATAGGAAATGATCTTGGTGGAATGGGGTTAGATATCAAGGAAAATAGGAAGAAATGGATGTTGGAAGTAAATGCATGGTGGACACCATGACCATGGTGGAACGAAGGTAGAATGGCTTTGGTGGGTACCACGACTGTGGCAAGGAGGTAGAGGGAGCTCGTGGCCTTGAGACTGATGATGTCCTTTGCACGATGGCACATCTATGGTGGATGGAACAACCATGGTGGCCTCCACCTGCCACAGTTGTTTTGTTGTAAATAGTTGAGGTGGTAGGATTTTTGTATCCTTTAAATTCATGTGAATGCATTGTGATTGGGCCCCTAGTAGCACGAATTTGGTGAAGTAACATGGCCATTTTGGGGGGTCTTCTCTTACACTTGAATTCTTCAATTGTCCATTGATGGGGATTTAGACGTAATGTGGGAATTATTGGGAAATAACATCATTTGAACTATATTGACATGAAATATGAGAAAAATGGAACAAAGCAAAGACCCAATTAAGAAATTCATCAACAAGGGAAGAAGAAATCACCAGAAACAAGTTACATTATAGGGTCTATCTAAGGTTTTGACTTCTTGAGGTTGTTATACTCAATTCCTTTTGCCCCAAAATAGTATCATCAAATGCCACTGCAAAAATTTAGTATTTTCTATATCTAGGTATGAATATTTCTAAGTTTCACTTTTATTTTCAGACATTTATTTAAGTAATCTCAATATATCACACTTTTATGTGTTGGCATCTTTGACTACAACTAAATAGACCACTAGTTAAAGTGTTACGTCGAAGTGGTACTCAAAGTGTCCAAATTGGCTTGATTTTGGCTATTTTGACTTCTGTAGCAGGTTGATGTGCATTGTCTTAGTTCAAAGCATTCAATCAATGTGTGTTGGGTGTGTTCAATGTGTCTTTCTCAAAACAACCCCAACTTCTACTAAAGTTTCCAGTCGAGGTTATTTATTATGTCTAATTAATTGAAACCCATGTGACAAATAAAAACACAGTCATGCATGAGTAAACCAAATACATGTGGTATAAACAACCCCGATCATTAGAAAATTGTTGTATAATACACATTCTATAATTTTTCCATAGGAATGAAAATTCAACATTTCTCCTCTAAAACATTACCCTACAAAAAGGAGAGAGAAATTATAATTATTATGCATTATAAAAATATTGACTCTCACGTAATTAATATATGAATTGTTTTATGATAAGGCATGAAACTCAGGCTCAAATAGTGACTTTTTCCCTTTGCCCCCGATGCACTTGAAATTATTTGTCTTATGTTTGGTAGTTTTATTGTGGGCTTTGAGCTTTAAGCAATACCTCCTCTACTAAGTATTTTTCTAGGATGTCTTTGCAATTTCTCCTTTGCTTCCGACAAAGTTTGACAGTTGCCACCTCTTTCCTGTCATTAAGGTTAATCGCTAGACATCATTCACTAATATATAAAAGGCCTTTGGCGTTGGTTATTTACAGCCTTTAGCGTCGGTTTCAAAACGACACCCAAGTGGGTGCCACTAAAAGTCGACACCTTCAACGTCAGTTTCTAACCGATGACATAACCCTTCCCGCCACTGAAAATGTGCCAGCAAGGAAACTATAGGCATCGGTTATTAAAGATAACTGACACTATATAATGGTTAAAGATGTCGAGTATTAAACAAAAACTGAAGCCATAACCCTTCCTGCCACCGAAAATGCGCCAGCAAGGGAACTATAGGCGTCGGTTATTAAAGAAAACCGACACTATATCATGGTTAAAAACGTCGGTAATTAAACAAAAACTGACGCCATTACCCTTCCCGTTATCAAGCCAGTGAGGGCACAAAGATGTCAGTTTTTTGCTAATAACCGACGTTGCATGTCTTTGGTGTCGGTTTTATACAAATAACCAACGCCTATGTTCTAATTTTTTTCTTAGCGGTTTGCAGGCCTACTGTATTGTTGGTTGGTAGGATGCAGAACTTGCAGTTCAGTTATGAACTGCAGGTTTACAACATCCATTGATATCAGTCAACAACAGGCCACAAACCTACAAAGTCATTCACATTCAGACACATGTATTGATCAGATACATATAGAAACATGAAAAGTCATTTACATTCACATTCAGTTACATTCATTTCATCTCTTTTCACATTCAGACACATGTAGACACATTCATGTATTGATCAGAAAAAGTCATTCACATTCACACATATGGCAATTCAGAAAAAGTCATTCACATTCACACAAAAATAATTATGAGAACAAAGTTTAGAAATATCATTCTTTATTCATCGTTATCATCATTGTCATCAGAATCCCAATTATATTTAAAAATTCCCACTACTTGTAGGGCTTTTGCCCATTCTTCTCTTACAACATCTAATTCCTACCTCATATAGGGAGTATGTACATCTAATAACTTTCCACCTGTACTGAAGTCAGTTTTAAACACCTGCAAAGAGAATGACGTATATATATAATTAATAATATATAATAATATTGATATATTTCATATTATCTAATGAGACTATATATAATACCTTATGTATAGTATTGATTTCCATTGCGGAATGTTTGATGATTAGGTCCATAAATTGCATCACATAGTAGGCACATGCCCAGTCATTGTCTTGTGTAGCACATTATAAATTGAAACATACAAAATATTCAAAAATACAAATAAGTATAGTTCACATAAATAATATATACATTGGAGTCGGGAAATTACTTTCACATTCTCCCAAATTAGTGGCCGATTCTTTTTCGTGGGGACATTTTCTCCAGTTTTTTTGAACTCTTATAAAGCCCTACATATTAATGTAACACATTAAATTGCATAATTAAATAGTAATGTAATAACATATGTTAACAGATATAAAAATATGAAATATTTCTCCCGAGAATAATGGCCTTTTCATTGTGTATCTATATAATGTATTCAATTCCTTCCCCACATGATCTAGATAATAGATAGTGAACGTCTTGGGGACAATAACTAGTAACTTTCAATGCCTACCACTACAGGGAAGAAAGTTAAAAATTAATAACTCAAAATCCACAATAAAAATGTAATTTTCTTAAGTCCAAATTATAAGCAAAGTAAACTTACTCGACATTGAATGGAGCTATTATCACCATCTTATTATTTTTACCAAAATATTCAAAAGCAGCATAGTAGTATGAAGTAACTATAGAAGGGTCTGTATCTACAAGACTAATCAAAGATGGAACCAAAAATCCCACATGGGAAAATGCAAAATCTAAACATATCGTGTGTAAGTGGCTGCAAAACATGTATTACATATGCATTAATATATAAGAAACCAGATCACCGTATATAAAAAAAGGTATATGGATGTATAAACAAGATCTCACCATATCCACAGCTCTATCATAGATGTGTTTAGCCAATCATAACAAAACAACTCCAAAATATCTTGTATAAATAGCTTGTTATCGTATGATTGACATGCATTAATACATATGCATTAATGTGTATGCAAAACTTGTATTATCTATGCATTAATATGTATGCAAAACTTGTATAAATAGATTGTTATCGTATGATTGACATGCAGCATCCTCCAAAATAGTAACATTTATAGGGCAATTTGAATTATGTTCGCCTATACGTACTGACATACCCTACAGTTAGGACCTAACGAGGCATGTAGGTCCCTCGGAAGCCAACTTGGTACTTTAGGAGGTGGAGGTGGAGGCCGAGATGTAGTGGGTGTCTTCCTTTTGACCTGTATATATAATTTCAGATCAATTGACTCATATATATACACTAACAAATTAACGTAATATATATTTATCATACAATATTAGTATAGATGACATCCACTTTGGGCCACATTATCACTTCACCTTCTGCCTCACCAAGCATTTCAGTATCTGGGTGGGCATATGGCAGTGGAAGATCCCTCCAATCAGGGAGTATATGTATCAGGCTTACACGAACCACACCAACTGGTACTGGAGTCCCATGAAACATCTCCCCTGGAAGGGATATGTAATCCTATGCCTCTGCAACGATATATTGTTGACTTTTTAGATGGCATGGCTTCAACCCCTACAAATTTACATAAAGAATGTTACATACATATATACATAAACATATCATCTTGAAAAGATTAGCTACTATATATGTCATAAAAATACTTACAGTGGACGTGCTAGGTGGTGGATCTACAGGATTACTCCCAACCTCTACAGTAGGAGAAGAGTGGCCTGCCACATGTACTGTCTGTGTGGCAGTCTGAGATGCCTGCCACTTGCTAATTGCTTCATTGACTCTCTTATCAAGTATTTCCTCGACTCTCCTATCAAGTGCTTCCTCGACTCTCCTATTAATTAACTGATCTACCTATACATGGACAAAAGAAATGCTAGCTTCTAATTATTGAATTCTCTTTTGCAATAACATTCTAAAAAAAGAATAAGTTACCTCAGCTTGTGAAAGTCCCACTTTTGGGACTGGCTTGCGTTGTGATGGCCCAAAGAACGCTTTGATGCCCACACCAGTGCCCGCACCCCTAACACGTCCAGGATGCTTTGGGTTACCCAGAGCAACTGTCAATTCATCCCTTTTGCCCTCGGGGATGAACTTTCCTTCCTTCCTCTGCTCGTGTAGCTCCCGCTAATCACCATCAATAGAAATTGGTAAGTAAACATAACAATAATCAATATCGATCGATTGCTCTAAGAGTTGAATTTTACCATTTTTGCAGCCGCCTCAGCAGTTGTGGGCTTCGTTATATCTCCCTTCTTGCTTTTCCTCCCAGCTATCCACATAGCATGGCGAGGCAGAGGTGTGGGGACAAAAGTAGAGGACTCTGTAGTCTCCTGAGTAGCAACAGACTGAGCAGTAGACTCAGCCTGTAGTCTTTGGTGAACACCTAGATAGCCTCTTGGACCCATTGTGTGGTCATGCACATTCAGTGCATGCCTTTCTCTTTGAGCATCACTGATAACCTAGCTTGTTAGTAAGCACATTGATTTGGTTAGTAACACTAAAGGTTAATCTTGAATAGGTGAATACATAAGAATGTATATTAATTAAATTGGGAGTGGCACTTAATACCTTGAATTCATCCATTTTTGTTTGGGTAACAAACTCCTCCCAGTCTTTGGGGTCCAGGTAGTTCCATTGCTCAGTGGCTGACTTCTGCCTAAATTTATTTTTGAAAGAGAATACAAACAAAAATTATTAGTGTAGAGTTAGTTAAAAAGTGGTCAATGTCTAGAATTAGAAATCAATCAAGAACCTCTTCTCAGCATCGCGTATGTAATCTTGGGTGACATTTGTCTTATAGTTCCTTAGGACCTCCCACAGCGTTGCATCACACATTTACGATGCATCTTTTCATGCAGATCAAATATACTCTACAAAATAGAATTTCTATTAACTAGTATCCTAAAAATTAGTAATCTATAAAAATAGAATTGCAAATAATAATAACTCATGCATAGTTCCTTACATACTAAGTCTTTCTTCCCCTTAGGAACTTTATTCCAGGATTCTACGTTAGGACTACAATGGCTGCGAGTAAGAACCCCAAGATATGAAATAAATGAGTTGTGGTTCACTCCAACTGGATTTCTTGCATGATCAAAATCAACAGCCAGTTTCGGTTCATCATTGTGATGCCCCTCACTTTCTCAAATTTTTTTTGCTACTCATCAAGTGCCCCAATTTCTTCAGGGGGTACATCACCAACCTAAAATTTAACAAAAAAACACACTTACAAGATATAACTATAAATAAACATATAGATAGAAACCTCAAGGATATATTTTTAAAACTTACATTGTGAGGCGACGCATTGACGTCCTCACCCTCACAGTAATCATCAGCATGGTCATCAGGAGAATGCTCAGCCATCTGAAAGTTTACATACACATTGTAAAGTTCACATTGTAAAGTAATTCACATTGTAAAGTTCACATTCACATTGTAAAGTTCACATTTGTAAAGTTCACATTCAGAAAAATAAAACATATAAAAAATATATAAACATGCATGCCTCTAATATTGCAATCTTTTATCAATTAACAATCCTTCATTGTGATCTTCGTGCGCATACAAGTCATCATTAGCTTCAATAATTGGTGGTTTTGGCAACCCAACTGAGAATGGACTGGAGTCATCATACTTATCATAGTACTATTCTTCATCTATAGGATCTTCAATGAACTGTCTTTTACCCTGAAGAACAATCGACCATTTATCATTTGTAGGATCATCGATATAAAATACTTGTTCGCATGTGATGCCAATATGAATGGTTCACCCTTCTCGCCAATCTTTTCAAAGTTCACTAATGTGAAACCCAATTCATCCACTATAACTCCTTTGGTGTTATCAACCCAATTACATTTAAAGAGCAGAATTCTAAAATCTATGTAGTCAAACTCCCATATGTCTTCAATGACACCGTAATATGACATTTTAGCTTCACGTGGACTCTTATCTTTTGCACTTGCAAAAAATAATGAAGATGCTTGAAGGGTGGTGACCCCACTGTTTTGGATGACACTCTTATAATCTTGATGCTTTGTGTAATATGAGAATCCATTTATGTCAAACCCTTCATAAGACATAACATTCAAATTTGGTTTAAAGGCGAGGCATTTGATAGTTTCAGTAAGATTATCTGGTGTTTGAGATAGTTGATGTAAGACTTTATTTTCAAACCACTTAATAAATGTCTTGTTATGCTCTCTAGAAAGACACATTGAATTGGCTCGAGGATATTGTCTCTTGATGAAAATGGTATGTTCCTCGATATAAACACTCACTTCATCGATGTTGTGTAAAATATACAAGTGACCTTGTTCCAACTTCTCACGACTAATTACTTTCATCCGTGATCCCAAAATTCCTTTGCCAAAATACTCCTCAATATTCTTGTCATTAGCAGGAGCATCATTACCACTCATAAAGTCATTGAAAAATCCATAACCTCTCTCACCACATAATCCTCAATAATACTACCTTCAGGCCGATAATAGTTTCGAACATCACCTTTAAAAATGCTCATGTATCATTCAAAGGGATACATCCAATGCAAGAAAACTGGTCCCAACATTTTCACTTCCCTAGTCAAGTGGACAACAAGATGTACCATGATATCAAAGAATGAAGGAGGAAAATACATTTCAAGTTGACATAGGGTAACAACCACTTCTCTTTGCAATTTATTGAGAGTATTAGGGTCAATAACATTGTTGCACAGACTATTGAAAAAGAAACAAAGTCTAGTGATTGCAAACCTTACATGCTTCGGAAATATAGATCAAATTGCCACGGGAAATATTTGTTGCATTAGAGTGTGACAATCATGAGATTTAAGACCTATCAACTTCAGATCTTTCATTGATACTAATGTACTGATGTTGGATGAGTAACCCTGTGGCACCTTAACATTTACCAAGCATTCACAAAAAGTTTTCTTCTTCTTTCTCGACAATGTGTAACAAGTGGGAGGTAAGTATGTTCTCTGATCGCTACTAACTATGTTACAACCCCAATTTTTGGGTACAATTGGTGACAAATGTAATTTCTCATATTAAAGATGATTGAACAAATTATGAAATAATTTGTTTTGAATAAATGGATTTTGTTTACAATAGCCTTGATGTTTGTGTTGTGGGCTTTATTGGTTATTAGGCCCAAAGAACAAGGAAATTCAATTAGTAAATGAATAATTGAATTTTTTAAGAAGAGAAATATGTAGAAACCTCTAGAAGGCAAATACAAAGAGGATTTCGTGCCTCTTGGGTTCCTTGGGTACCAAGGAGTCCAAAGTTGCAAAAAGAAAGCAATAAGAAAAGAAAAGATTAATTAAGTATTTCTTTATTAAGAAATAAATTGAAAATAATGATAAAATGTGGAAAATGAGTGGAAAGAGACATAAATGAGATTTCTTGGTGAAATTTCGTATCCATGAGGTTGCTAATATTAAAAGGAATGTCAATGAGGAAAATAAAAGAGAAATAAAGAGAAATCCTCAAAACGAGATATTTTAATGAGAAATAAACAAGATAATGTGAAATAATGCATATTGATGCATTTAGAAGGATAATGAGTATCCCATAAAAAGGATTTCGAAATAATAGAGTTTCTTGGGATCCAAGGAGTCCCAATAAAGAGGAAAGAAAGAGAAAATACCAAAATTGCAAAATAAGAGGATAATGTGATACATTATTAATGAATTTAGTACTCTCTATTAAAAGGGGAATATTAATTTCGTAGCTAGTAGATTTAAAAGCCAAACTCAAGGAACATAAAGGAGGTAAAATTCGGATTCCTTAATAGCCAAGGATCGTGGATAAGAAAGGGTGTCTTTTAATTATTAAAATATAAGAGTTATACTGTAAATAAGGAAAGATAAGGCTTTTAGTAATCAAATGCTCGGTTGCCTTTGCAACCATGTCCCTTTTTAGAAGGATGAATATGCTATAACCCTACCCCTTCTCTTGGTCCTACCCTAATAGAAAGGACCCCTATATAAGGATGGATCCCGCGTTGTGTACCCAGGCATCCTCGCTAGGGTTCATAGACCGAAGAAGATGAGAGCTTGTTCACGCTAGTTCCTCATTGACGTAGTGGTGGTCGATGCAGAAAATCTTGTATCTGCACCATCACCCACTCCTATTCCTTGGGGATATGACGGCCATGAAGGGAGGCTCCTCTAATCGGACCTGGGTGCAAGGTTGGAGGGTGGTAGTGTGGCTGACAAGGTGAAGGTGGTTGGAGTCTTGGTGACGCGTCCGTGATCTGCATACCCACCAGAACAACTACTCCTTTGGTCATGCGTGTAAGGGAGGTTTGGAGGCTTTTCCTCGTCAAAGAGCTAGGCAGAGTTGAGGGGTTTAATGGGGATCTACCATAAGGAAGGTAATATCCAGGTCCACTGCAGGGATAGCACAGACGATAGGGTACTCATGGATCGTGGAGTTATATTTAAAACGTAATCTTGATTTTTAAATGATTAATTGAATTATTATGTTGTTATCATAGTTGCACGTTTATTGTTTCCACCACATACCAGCTTCGACTGACCAACGTTTTGTTTTTCGGCATTTTAGGTACAAGCCAAACGGACAAACAGTAAATCGTCATATTGTGAAATACATGAAGAAAAATGCAAGGAGGATTAGTTAGAGTAGAATCCTTAAGTGGATAGAAGTTTAGATATCCAAGTTTTCAAAAAGGTATGCAAACATTTATTTTCTTACAGCTTTTCAGTATAGTATGTTAAAATTTGATAATTATTCTTGGTTAATTGCCGAACCTTTGATCCAGAAGTTATGGGTGCGGATTCGATCTCTCGGTCTCCCTTAATTGGGGGTTATCGGGAGGTGGGGTCATAACATTTAGTATCAGAGCATAGGTTCCTTAGTTAACCATTAATTATTATTAAATTTTACAAACTCCATAGAACCCAAGGGAGTTATTAGAGGATTATCCGAAAGATGGAGGTGTCTAGAAAAGGATCACGACTGGGGGCTGGCAATATTTTCCTCCGTACCGCTAGTCGGAATACGAGGACTCCTGGATCCGTGTGACTGCTTGGCCAAAGTCTTAGGGTATGAATCGAAATAAGACACCTTTAGGACTTTCTCATCTTATTCATCCCTTATCATCACAAATTCTGTTAAGGACCTTAAGGATTAGGGTTTTTCCCTCTTCTCCTCACCCTCTTGAGGTATGGGTAAGATTAATAAGGTCTAAGGAATCCTCCACCAAATTAAATGAAAAGCATGTAAATAAGATGTCATGGACATAAGCTTAATAGATTAAGTGCAAATTAAAGAATAGATACATGCTTAGGTCGTATGACATAAGTTGTCATGTCCTCAAGATAGACCTGAGGCTAGACCTTCTTATCAGGAGGACAGATAAAGAGAGTTAGTCTTGGAGATAGAAATCTCCATTGCAAGTAGAGGCCTGGCACATCCTCTGAGGATGATGTTAAACCTAACCCTAAGTGAAGGTTAGAGAGAGAGATGGCATGATGAGATAGACCAGGTGTTTGGTTAGACATGCCTTGGATGCCATATGAGCCATTGGATGACCTAGTACCTATGGCAACCCAACCCTGGGACGGGTCATGCATGTTTGAGTGAAGGACAACTCCTTCATTAATGAGGTTAGAGAAGAACCTATGGAAACCCCATGAGCTCATATGGGCATGATAGGCACCCAAAATGTATCAGTAGTGCGAGCAATAGGATGAAACCTTGGCTGGGAGAGTTTGATGGATAGATTAGGTGATAAGCATAAGGGCTATGGATAACCTTGAATGAACATGAGTTGAACATAGGCTTCATCCAGGTAGAGGCATGCCTTCGAGGTTGATCCATCCTGAAGAGAGGACCTCTAATGGTGAGGTTAGTTGTAGGGTTATCTCTAGAGAGAGAGAGCAGGAAACCCAGCAGGGAGGTTGGAATCCTAGACTCTGAGATATGAAGAGAAGTCGGGGGTCGAGGATGACGCGACCTAAGTGGATGATAGTGGTTACCTAGAGGTTGATGATGTCTTGGTTGCCATGGGAGGAACCAAACCCAAGAGAGAGGATGAGGTTTCTAGTACTTATGCGCCTATGGTATAAGTGTTTACCTTCTGAGAAAGGAAGAAGAAGTTATGTATACCCTGGAGAGGTTTAGTAATAGGTTATGAGGCCTTGTACCTTGTTGTTTGTCCTTGAGGAGGACCCAACTCTAAGTGTTGCTTGAAGTTGAAGGATGACAGTAAGTGCATGTCATGCTTTTTGCATGCTTGATTCGTGGTTAAGAGATAGAGCATGCAGTTGGACACCTAAAAGTGAACCTAGGGTTCCTAGGCCTAAGAGGGGAAGTGGTGTACCTAATGCTGGTATTGAGAGTTGAGTTTCTATGGATGCGAGCATGGAACTTCCTATGTTGAGAGGAAAGGAAAACCCCTTACGTTTAAGGAATGTTTGGAAAACCCCTCCCAGCTAAGTTGTTGACATGGGAAGGTATGACCCTGGTCTAATGTTGATGAATAAGAACCCAGATGACCTAGCCTGGTTTAGTGGTCTACTTATGCCTTAATAGCTTACTAGGGTTAATCATATGGTTGTAAACCCTAGACCTAAGGATGTTTGTGACCTGGTTGTCAAGAGTTGTAGTTTCCTCCCATCCTGGGAGATGGACCCTTTGGTAGGGTGTATACCAGTCTTGTGGTTTTGAGGAAACCTAAAGGGGTCTCATACGATCTTGAGAAGCTAAGTGAAAAGTACATGGTATGGAGATGAACCTGTATACCCATAGATAACCATCTCGAGGTGCATATGGATGTGTTACCATGGAAGTAACCGGCATGAGGTCTGACCAAGGAAGGCGGGTCACCATGACCCCGATGAAAGGATGACAGTCAACCCATGAATGCAGAGAGAGATGATAAAGGCTTGGGTAAGGTTCTAAGTTGAACATGTACTATAAGAGAATCCTAAGTCTATCCTAGGGTCAGGTGGGGGTAAGACCGATGGAAGTAGGAGTTGCCTAATTCCCTAGTCGCACATGACCATAGGGTCGGGAGGTAACATCTATCATTGTCTGAGGGCCATGGGTTAGGAGATTGATCACCTTCATGAACTCATGGGACCCAAAGGGCAGATGAGTCGGGCACTCTCTGGATGCATAAGGGAAGAGGGATGACCCCAAAAGTGCTGGCACCCTATAGACCTAGAGGAGATGACCAAGGATTGTGAGGTGACTCAAGTAGGTTTGAAACTAGTTTTCCATGGAGGTAACTTGGATATCAAGATGATTGTAATTTAGAATCATAAACAACACCTTGCAACTTAGATTTAAAGGTGTACTAGAAAGGTGGGACGTACCATCTCTACTCTTGGAATAGGAAGAACTATGTATTTGGACTGCAGCCAAATGCTTATTTCCTCTTGTTATGGGGGTGAGAGATAGGACAGTACGCATGCCATACACCAAGGATAAAAGATGATGTGAGTTGGAACGTTGCTATGAGGTATGAGGATAGAGAAGATAACATACCCTGGTAAAGTGAATGATACATGGATGGTTTGCAAATGCTAAAGAGAAATAAGGTAGTCATCTTATAAGGATGTTTTTAGCATGATCTATGAGTTATACCAGGTTGAATTCAAAAACCAAGAGGTGAGTCTTACAAGGTTGAGTTTGATCACCATATTGATGAGATTAGAGAGTGTACTTGATGAATACAGACTTAGAGTCGAGATGAGATGATAAGTGGAATGCATGAAGGTGTATGTCATCAACTTTACCTAATACATAAGAAGGTGAAGTGGTAATGGATGCTCTGGTTGAGATATATCTGCCTAGTTCAGTTGTTAGACTAACCCTAAGTTTGGAAAGGGAGATATGTTTGGATAACACTAATGTAATGATATCAGTTAATGGTTGTTTGGTTAGCCAGTCTAGTCCTTGATGCAATGAAAGGATGGTGGTAGAACCTCAGAAGCACTTCTTTGGAAAAGAAGGTGATGAAACCCCGATAGAATGGTTTTTGAGGTATTGATCTTGAAGAATAATGACATACATGAGATCATAATTTTAAGATCACCATACACCATGGATAATAAGTGACAGTAGTACTTTAGATACCTAAGATTATGTTGCATGTGGTATATGGCCATGCAAGCCGAGGGTGAAGGACGAACACCAGTAACCCAGTGCTTTGATATAAGGGATAAAGAGTCCCTGAAAGAGAAAGAGAGTTCATCATTATGGATGTTGTAAGCCTCCCCTGGACCAAGGAAGGTCAAGATGCGATATGGGGTATGGTAGATCGTCTTACCCAAATGATAAGAGAGAGAAAGAGTTCTGTTAAGGGATAGCTCTGGTTGAACTACCCATGAGAGAGATGGTCCAACTACACCATGATGTGAGTTCAAAGGTTCTTGAGTTTGACCTAGAGGTTCACTTCCATAAAGTGGAAGTAGGTACATGAAGAACTCAATGTTAGTATAGTTTATCACCCCTAACTATGGTTAGTATGATCCAGACTAAAGGGTCTGATGAGAGCATATGTGCTCGATTTGGGTGATAGCTAGAGACAGTTTTTGTACTATGAAAGATGCAATGATGACCACCATAGCCAGTATCAGGATTTAATGAAGCTCTGTAAGAGAGGTTGTGTCGGTCACCACTTCAGTAAGGTGATGTTGGTGAAAGGACCACGTGATGGTTAGAAAAGGACCACAGTGTGTGTAGATGATGTCGCTTTGATCGTGCAATGGCTGAAAGGAGCCTAGAAGATGATGAGAGTCGTGGGAGGATGCAAAGTAGACTGACATGCAGTTCACTGTGGGAAAGATGTGACATGAAAATCCGACCCCTCTAAGTTATAGCTAAGAGAGTTGAGTCCCCGATGCTTGGGTTCTTTTGACATGGTTTGGTGGAGAGGGTTAAGTTTGAACTTACCCCTCAGGATAAAGTAATGTGTGATGAGTTCCATGTGTCCAATTTAGAGTACTATGTGAGGTACGTGACCATGTGTTGATCAATGAACCTAGTGATCCCCAAGGGAGGCTGAAATGGCCTGAGTCACCTGTGCAGTTTATAGACGCCAGGATGAAAGAACTCAGAGAAAAGAATATGTGTTGATAAAGGTTCTTTGGAAGCGCCATGGGTAAGGTAAAGCCACATAGGGGCCAATGATGGACATGGAATAGTCTTATCCTGAATTATTTGTTTGCTTGATAATAATTTTGAGGACAAAATTCCTATAAGAGGGGAAGGATGTTACAACCCCAATTTTTGGGTACAATTGGTGAGAAATGTAATTTCTCATATTAAATATGATTGAACAAATAATGAAATAATTTGTTTTGAATAAATGGATTTTGTTTACAATAGCCTTGATTTTTGTGTTGTGGGCGTTATTGGTTATTGGGCCCAAATAACAAGGAAATTCAATTAGTAAATGAATAATTGATTTTTTTAAGAAGAGAAATATGTAGAAACCTCTAGAAGGCAAATACAAAGAGGATTTCGTGCCTCTTGGGTTCCTAGGGTACCTAGGAGTCCAAAGTTGCAAAAAGAAAGCAATAAGAAAAGAAAAGATTAATTAAGTATTTCTTTATTAAGAAATAAATTGAAAATAATGATAAAATGTGGAAAATGAGTGGAAAGAGACATAAATGAGATTTCTTGGTGAAATTTCGTATCCATGAGGTTGCTAATATTCAAAGGAATGTCAATGAGGAAAACAAAAGAGAAATAAAGAGAAATCCTCAAAAAGAGATATTTTAATGAGAAATAAACAAGATAATGTGAAATAATGCATATTGATGCATTTAGAAGGATAATGAGTATCCCATAAAAAGGATTTCGAAATAATAGAGTTTTTTGGGATCCAAGCAGTCCCAATAAAGAGGAAAGAAAGATAAAATACCAAAATTACAAAATAAGAGGATAATGCGATACATTATTAATGAATTTAGTACTCTCTATTAAAAGGGGAATATTAATTTCGTGGCTAGTATATTTAAAAGCCAAACTCAAGGAACATAAAGGAGGTAAAATTCGAATTCCTTAATAACCAAGGATCGTGAATAAGAAAGGGTGTCTTTTAATAATTAAAAGAGAAGAGTTATACTGTAAACAAGGAAAGATAAGGCTTAGTAATCAAATGCTTGGTTGCCTTTGCAACCACGTCCCTTTTTAGAAGGATGAATATGCTATAACCCTACCCCTTCTCTTGGTCCTACCCTAATAGAAAGGACCCCTATATAAGGATGGATCCCGCGTTGTGTACCTAGGCATCCTCACTGGGGTTCATAGACCAAAGAAGATGAGAGCTTGTTCACGCTAGTTCCTCATTGACGTAGTGGTGGTCGATGTAGAAAATCTTGTATCTGCACCATCACCCACTCCTATTCCTTGGGGATATGACGGCCATGAAGGGAGGCTCCTCTGACTGGACCTGGGTGCAAGGTTGGAGGGCGGCAGTGTGGCTGACAAGGTGAAGGTGGTTGGAGTCTTGGTGACGCGTCCGTGATCTGCAGACCCACCAGAACAACTACTCCTTTGGTCATGCGTGTAAGGGAGGTTTGGAGGTTGTTCCTCGTCGAAGAGCTAGGCAGAGTTGAGGGGTTTAATGGGGATCTACCATAAGGAAGGTAGTATCCAGGTCCACTGTAGGGATAGCACAAAGGATAGGGTACTCATGGATCACGGAGTTATATTTAAAGTGTAATCTTGATTGTTAAATGATTAATTGAATGATTACGTTGTTATCATAGTTGCATGTTTATTGTTTCCCCCACATACCAGCTTCGGCTGACCAATATTTTGTTTGTCGGCATTTTAGGTACAAGCCAAAAGGACAAACAGTAAATCGTCATATTGTGAAATACATGAAGAAAAATACAAGGAGGATTAGTTAGAGTAGAATCCTTAAGTGGATAGAAGTTTAGATATCCAAGTTTTCAGAAAGGTATGCAAACATTTATTTTCTTACAACTTTTCAGTATATTCTGTTAAAATTTGATAATTATTCTTGGTTAATTGCCGAACCTTTGATCCAGAAGTTATGGGTGCGGCTTCGATCTCTCGGTCTCCCTTAATTGGGGGTTATCGGGAGGTGGGGTCGTAAAAAACTACTTCTATTAATTTTGTCCTTATTCCCATTTCACATAGGTCCATTCTGGATTTTATCCCATCTTTAGTCTTACCTTGTATATTGAATAGAGTACTGATGACGCTATCACAGACATTTTTCTCAACGTGCATGACATCGATACATTGTCTGACTGCCAAAGAACTCCAATAAGGAATATCCCAAAATATTGACTTCTTCTTGAATAAAGATTTATCACTCTGTGTGGCCATCTGACACGCGTATAACGTGCGTGTAATACGCAAGTGTACGTGTCGAAGTAATATGAGATTATGAGTCATGAGTTATCGAACACAGGGAGTTGTGAGGTTAAAGACTATTACTAATTAGGATTGATCAGCTAAGCCGAAAACAAGAGTTGATTGAAAAAGAAAACAAAAATAAAAGAAAACAAAACAATCGATTAAATGGTTGGTTTAATCAATTAAAAATGGAATCCTTAGGATCGCGGTTTCACCGCAGGTTCTCGTTGTACTAATTCCTACACAATTATCCTAATTCGTCTCCTATTACGGGTAGTGACCTGTAGTCAGAATTGCTCACTGTCGTGATACAATTCACTACCTAAGTCTAGGTCGGTTCCACTGTCATAGTAACATATACCCTAAACTAGGTGCATTAGAAACAACCTCTGGGTTTCCACCATTAACCGTACATCACCTTGTTCAAGGGATTTATTAATTAATGTGAATCTCGTCTCTTTTCAACCGTTAATTCTTCTTTCAAAGCAATTAAAGGCATTAGATTATCATTAGGGTGATCAATCATAATGATATAATGGAGAAAATAAAATCATACCACGGATTTGAGAGACAAATTATGATAAACTATGTAAAAATTATCATACAACAATTACCCGGGCTACTCCCGCGTATAACTTTTTTTACACTCTTTCATGACAGAAGATGGTAGAAGATAACAAATATGTAACACCTTATAAAATATGCAATGCAAATGTAACTACATGAAATTTTGTTATGCAAAGTACAAGTGCTCAAAAGAGATTATATGGTTTTTTTTCTTTTTCTAATGCATAATAAAAATGAACTAACTATATGCTTCCTATCATGCCATGTATTGCAAAGAAGAGGAAAATAACTTGGATTAAACTTGATCATCCTATGGTGGTGAATGAAGATGAATGGAAGGTGGATGAGATCACATGAATAAGAGACAATGTCTTTCCCAACCATGATATGTCCCTCTTCTATCAACTTGTGTAACAGGGTAACCTTAGAGTTTATTCCTAGAATTCACATTAAAGATCACGCTACTGTTTGGTTCGTTTGGACTCAAACATCATCGTCATAACACAAACCATAGGGTTAAGTTAGGTTTTTCATTCAATCAGTATGTCTTCAAGCTGACTAATCCAAACAATTCCTCCAGTTATGTACTCTTAAACATAGCAAATTTAGCTTAAAGTGCAAAGCATAAAAGCACATTCAAATTTTTATTTAGAATTTTCAGAATTGATACCACGTCATCAACAAACGGCTAATCCTAACTAAAATTTTATATTTTGTCCACAATTACACTAGATAGAAGTGGACTCTAAAAACAAAATGAAAAAACTATTTTTTTTTAAACAAAAACATGTAGATGTATGATATAAAGAAAAGATGCAAGAGGTAAAGATAGAAGCACTGTTCCATTCCTCCCCCTAAGCTTGAATATGACATTGTCCCCACTGTCAAAAGCAAAGGAAGATCAATGGAATAGATGTACCGATATGTGAGATGAGGTTCAGGATAAAAGACGAGTGGGAGGGATCCACATTAAGACATGCCCTCCAATAAGCACTCAAGCTCAGTGAAGTGTCGATGCTTGCTCAACTTGTGAGAAGTCACTAATGAAAACTCGACACTACCGACAGTGAAGTTGGTGGTACCGAATCAATGCGTCCCTGCACACTGAATACACATATCAAGGCACATTTTTTACTTGTATCAAAAATAGATATCACAATCTACTAATAGGAATGTAAAAGTAGAATTGAAAGTTTAACAAAACAAACCTAATTGGTGGGTTGCCTCCCACAAGCTTCCTTGTTTAACGTCCTAGGATGGACACATGTCAATTAACAATAATCAGGTGGTCGTGGAGGAGGGTGAATCTCTCTCCGCCTCTTCCTTCTAAACTTTTGGTTCCTTGCAACAATGATAAAAAACAAATAATAGTCAGAAGACCAGCATGTATGGTTGACGTTCCATTTCAACAGTAAATTATCACTGCAATGAACATGAACATGAACACGACTCACAATCAAGTCTTGATGTGGGCGCACATGCAGAAATAGATAGTCATGAGGTGAAAGGTATAATGATGATTGATCCTTAATTTCTATGACCATCCCCAATGGATCACTGCTATCTATACATAATGAAGGGGTTATATCAAAGGTGAATTTATGTGCCTCCTCCTCTTCTAATAATTCAATTCCCCCACATTCATTAATATCCTCACAAAAATTTTCAAAATCATCATATGGATATATATCCCATATAGGATCCTCAATAAGGAAATGAAGAGATGGGTCTTGTGGTGAAGGAATTATGTGATGGGTAATGGAAAATTCCTCCACCTTTTCATTCTTAGTATCCTCTTCCTCCTCTCTAAGATCACTATCAAATAAAGAACCTTCTGTATCCTCCTCTCCTTCACTCATATCCCAAACACATGTATCAAAATTGTCTTCCACCTTATTTGCATCATTTTCCTCATCTTCCTCATCAGATCCCCAATCATATTCAAGATCAATCCTAGGAGTCCAGGGTGTGGGTGTGGGCTCAATGGAAGGACATGATAGAGGTGATTCTAAAACTTCTTCCAGTATGTTATCCTCACTCTCTAATTCCTTATCCTCAATCTCAACTTCTTCCATTTTCTCTATTCTACCCCATCCTCCATTAGAAATAGGACCTTTGCGATTTAAAACATATTGAACCAAAATCCTAATATGCTCACGATGAATTTCCTTTGAGATTTTCTCATAATGTAATGAAGGTGGACTCAGACATCTATAACCTACATGTACATTTCCACACTCAAAACAAATAGGGGCCATGCGCTTTTTTTTATTTTTTTTAATGAAAGAAGACTAACTACAAAGAAATATTTAGATGAATATGTACAATGCCAAAACTAGCAGTAAAGTTTTATGTAATGAAAAATGGGAAGAATAAAAAAAATTATAAAAAAAAAATAAATACAATGGCCTAGAGTGGACGATCCTAACTTTTCATAGTGTTAACCATGCCAACTCCCCGACAACGGCGCCAAAAACTTAACACGCGTATAACGTGCGTGTAATACGCAAGTGTACGTGTCGAAGTAATATGAGATTATGAGTCCCGAGTTATCAAACACAGGGAGTTGTGAGGTTAAAGACTATTACTAATTAGGATTGATCAGCTAAGCTGAAAACAAGAGTTGATTGAAAAAGAAAATAAAAATAAAAGAAAACAAAACAATCGATTAAATGGTTGGTTTAATCAATTAAAAATGGAATCCTTAGGATTGCGGTTTCACCGCAGGTTCTCGTTGTACTAATTCCTACACAATTATCCTAATTCGTCTCCTATTCTGGGTAGTGACCCGTAGTCAGAATTGCTCACTGTCGTGATACAATTCACTACCTAAGTCTAGGTCGGTTCCACCGTCGTAGTAACCTATACCCTAAACTAGGTGCATTAGAAACAACCTCTGGGTTTCCATCATTAACCGTACATCACCTTGTTCAAGGGATTTATTAATTAATGTGAATCTCATCTCTTTTCAACTGTTAATTCTTCTTTCAAAGCAATTAAAGGCATTAGATTATCATTAGGGTGATCAATCATAATGATATAATGGAGAAAATGAAATCATACCACGGATTTGAGAGACAAATTATGATAAACTATGTAAAAAGTATCATACAACGATTACCCGGGCTACTCCTGGGTCCTAAGGAATTACGGTTTTTAGCCAAAAATAGATGACATGGTATCACAGTAAGTTGAAAAGATGTAAAACATGAATTTCGAGATACAGTAAATTGGATAAAGGGTTAAAGAGTGGATCTGGAGAAGATGGAGAGAATTTGCCATCGTTTCTGCCGCCAAAATGCCTCCGAGGTCTTCTGTTACGACCTCACCTTTCAGTAACCCCCAATTAAGGGAGACCAAGAGGTTGAAGCCGCACCCATTAATCCCGGATCAAATGTTCGACATATAACCATAAACAATTCTCAAATTCTAACAGACTATAGTGAAAATGCTAATAAAATTTTTCTTTACATACCTTTTGAAAACTTGGATCTATAAACTTCTATCCACACCAATACTAATCTATCTAATCCTCCTTTGCACTTTAATTCTCTTTTAGTATCACATGTGCCACTATACTGTTTGTTCTCTTCACTGTACCTAAAACGCCGACAAACAAAACGTCGGTCAGCCGAAGCTGGTATGTGGGAGAAACAGATAATCATGCAACTATGATAACCATGTAATCATTCAATTAATCATTTAACAAACAAGATTACATTTTAAGCCAAACTACTCAATCCATACCTATCCACAACTCTGTGTTGTCCCTGTAAGGACTTATATGATACCTCTATGAAGGTGACTTGATGGACCTACCCTCTAGGCAGCCAAAGTTTTTCATGACCTGATGGACCTACCCTCTAGGTAGCCATGTACTAGGTCAACCATTACGACACAGAGGGGGCCGGGATATGAGCTAGTAGGCACATATCTTATGTGATAATCGTATTCACTTTATAGTTGCAAGAAATAAATAAACATTCAACAGTTTAGTTGCATTCAATGCGTTTAAACATTCGAGAATCCATTGGGAAACTATAGCGGTTATTCATAATCGTAACCACATACCTGATCCATAGTAACTTGATGTCCATGCATTAACATTCAACACAATTAACAAGCAATCAACAATATCCTGAAAATAATGCATAACATCCAAGTGTCATTGTTTTATTCAAAACATCCTCAAGATCAACTTGGATTCCACCTTATGATTTCTAGGCCAACTTTAGGGTTTTATTAGGGTTTTAGCCTTCATTATGCATTTATCACTTTTAATGCTCTTTTAGTTCACAAACCCTAATTTCTACATCATAGGCACAATTGAATGTCAATTAAGTCTAATATGTTTCTTTTTCACTAAAACAATTATCCTTATCCAAAACATTAAGGCTAATTATCATCTTCGGTTTCTTTCAAATTGACAAATCATATTTCATTATAGTTCAACTCACATATATGAACCTTATTTATTACTATTTCCACCTTTATACACTAGGAAACACTAATTATCCAAATAATTTACATTAAAGATCTTTGGTACTCAATTTATCTTCGAATCATCATATCTCCATTTTATTCTTTGATTTGTACAATTAAAACCATTAGAATTCATATCAACATAAATTAGGGTTTCTAATCCCATTAAGGCATATTCATGTACATAGAACCCTAAATTAAACCAACGATATAAAAAGATCATCTTTTAAATCCTATTTTCACTTTTATTAACAACAGGTTAATATCAGCTTGAATTATCCATCTATCATCAAATCTAAGGGTTTTTCCTTAGTTAAATCAATAAAGATGATAACTTTATGTACTTTTCCAATTTCAAGCATATAAACTCTAAATTAGACTAATCACGTGCAAAGTTCTTCATAATGTACCTTTTTACATTTAACAAGTTAACATCAATTTAATGATCCATTAAACCCAATTAAACACATTAATCATATCAAAATAGGGTTTCTTAATCTTTAAAGTATTAAAGATGATTACTTCCATTAATTTTCGGATTGCAATTAGAATCAGACTTCAAACATAATTTATTTGGGTTTCTCTCATTCTGAGGATCAATTTTCATATAAAACTTGTTTTAATCCGAGTTACGATTTATTAGCTACGAATTTCGCAAAGTAAGCATACCTTTGGCCAATGAGAGGCTGCCATGCAGGCCTTTCCATGCAACGTTGGTTGTTGCTTTGGAAAACATAATTAAATTACCGAACTGCCCCTGCGTAAGTTGTTTCTTCTTCTTTCCTCGGAGGGGTAGAATCGTCCGCTGTGCCCAAGATCCTTCTTCATCCTCGCGAGCTTTCCAGGGCGCCGACCTGCAACCCTAGCCGTGCACAGCGCGGCCTCCCTACCTCCTCCCCGACCCCGAAGGTCGCTAGGGAGGGTACTCTTCCCTCCGTCGTACACCTACGCACCCGACGGTGCCCTCGCCCTGCAGCCAGGGCCGCTGGCCTAAGCTTCCTGGGCCTGCAACCCGCGGTCGGCCTGGAAGTCGTACTGTAGGTGCGGCGGGGTGGTGGCGGTCAGAGAAAGGTGAAGAACCACCTTAAAACATTGGAGTTGCTTCGTGCTTCCTCTGAGATCCTTCTACCAAAGCTAGTTGCCCCAAGAGAACCCTAGATGTTCTTGTTTAGGGTTTCAATATGCAAGGTAAAAGAAGAAGATGAGGAAGAGGGTGAGAGCCGTGGGATCTCTGGAACTCGACCCAGATGGTCTACCCCTTAAATAGGGGAGGTCATGAGGCCCTTAGGTCGGCTATTTGTGAATCAAAGAGTTCCTTTCCAACTAGGAAACCAAATCCTTTAATGAGAAATAGCCTTCTTTCTCTTCTTTATCCCCTTGATATTCCTTATGCTATGGGTAATAGTAAATTTGAGAATTATCATTTTTAATATCCTTGCCCTTGGATTTTAATCCTTTGGCCTCGAAATTAAGTTTTCCTTACAGAAAATACTTCCTTTTTATTAATATCTCAAAAATCAGTAATAATGTATCACATTATCCTTTTATTTTGCAAATTTGGTATTTTCTCTTTCTTCTTTCTTCATTGGGACTCCTTAGATCCCAAGACACTCAAATACTTCGAAATCCCTTTTTAAGGAATGCTCATTATCCTTAAATGCATCAATATGCATTATTCTTCATTATTATGTCTATTTCTTCTCAAAATATCTCTTTTTGAGGATTTCTCTTTTATTTTCCTCATTGGTATTCCTTTTATCATTAATAATCCTTGGGATACGAAAATTCACAAAGTATAACTCAATTATATCTCTTTTCACTTGTTTTCCACATATTAACATTATTTCCAATTTCTTTCTTAATAAAGAAATACTTAATTAATCTTCTCTTTTCTTATTGCTTCCTTTATACAACTTTGTACTCCTTGGAACCCAAGGAACCCAAGAGGCACAAAATCCTCTTTGGATTTTCCTTCTAGAGGTTTCCATATATTTCTTTTCTTAAAAATTTAATTATCCATTTACTAATTGAATTTCCTTGTTATTTGGGCCCAATAGCCAATAAAGCCCACAACACAATCATCAAGGCTATTGTAAATGAAATCCATATATTTGAAGCAAATTATATCATTATTTGTTCAAATATCTTTAATATGAGAAATTACATTTCTCATCCAATGAACCCAAAATTTGGGGTTGTAACATCCTTCCCCTCTTATAGGAATTTTGTCCTCAAAATTCAGGCAAGTAAACAAACAATTCAGGATAAGACTTTTCCATGTCCAACATTGGCCCCTATGTGGCTTTACCGTACTCATGGCGCTTTCACAGAACCTTTATCATCACATATTCTTTTCTCTGAGTTCTTTCATCCTGGCGTCTATAAACTACACAGGTGACTCAGGCCATGTCAGCCTCCCTTGGGGCTCACTAGGTTCATTGCTCAGCACATGGTCGGGGTACCTCACATAGTGCTCTAAATCGGACACATGGAACTCATCACACATAACTTTATCCCGAGGGGTTAGGTCAATCTTAACCTTCTCCACCCATCCATTTCTAATGGACCCATGTACCGGGGACTCAGCACTCTTAGCTATAACTTAGAGGGGTCGGATTTTCATGTCACATTTTCTCCCACAGTAACTTGTATGTCAGTCTACTTTGCATCTGCTCACGACTCTCATCGTCTCTAGGCTCCTTTCAGCCCTTACACAATCAAAGTGACTTCATCTACACGCACTGGGGTCCCTTTTTCTAACCATCATGTGGTACTTTTCTAACCATCATGTGGTCCTTTCACCAACATCACCTTACTGATGTGGTGACCGACACAACCTCCCTTACAGAGCTTCATATAAAACCCGATACTGGCTATGGTGTTCATTGTCACATCTTTCGTAGGACAAGAACTGATATCACCCTGAACGAGCACACATGCCCTCATCAGACCTTTTAGTCTGGATCATACTAACCGTAGTTAGGGGTGATAAACTATACTAACATTGAGTTCTTCATGTACCTACTCCCACTTTATGGAAGTGAACCTTTAGGTCAAACTCAAGAACCTTTGAAGTCGCTTCATGGTGTAGTTGAACCATCTCTCTCACGGGTAGTTCAACTATATCTGTCCCTTGACAGAACTCTTTCTTTCTTATGTCATCTAGGTAAGGCGATCTACCATAACCCATATTGCATCTCGACCTTCCTCGGTCCAGGGAAGACCTATCACAACATCCATAGTGCTGAGCTCTCATTCCCTCTCAGGGATTCTTTTGTTCTCTATATCGATACACTGGGTTACTGGGGTTCGTCCTTTACCTCCTGGATCGCATGGCCATATACCACATGCAACTTTATCTTAGGTATTTAAAGTACCACTATCACTTATTATCTTGGTAGTACCACAGTATTAAGTCATGATCTCATGTATTGTCATGATTCCTTAAGATAGATTCCTCAGAAACCCTAATTAAGCCACTCTAGTCGGGGTTTCATCACCTTCTTTTCCAAAGAAGTGCACTTGAGGTTCTACCACCATCCTTTCATCGTATCAAGGACTAGACTGGTTAACCAAACAACTCTTAACTTTTCAACGTATCTTGTTACATCTGAGTGTTATTCAAACACCTCTCCTTCCCAAACTTAGGGTTAGCCAAACAACCTCTTCTAGCTTCTAGTTAAACAAGTCATATGTATCTCAACCAGAGCATCCATTACCACTCTACATCCTTAGGGATTGAAGACATAAACTTCCATGTATTTCACTTATCACCTCAAACTCTATGTCTAGCTTCATTAAGAACACTCTCTGATTTCATCATCACGGTGATCAACCTCAACCTGGTATAACTTGTAAGTTCCACTTAGCTCAGGATAAAAACATCCTCATAAGGTGACTACCTCATTTTTCTTATCCATGTATCATTCACTTTACCAGGGTATGTTAGCAACGTTCCAACTCACATCATCTTTTATTCTTGGTGTATGGCATGTGTACTATCCTATCTCTCACTCTCATAACAAAAGGAAATAAGCATTTGGCTGCAGTCCAAATACAGAATTCTTCCTATTCCAATAGTAGAGATGGTACATCCCACCTTGCCAATACACCTTTACATCTAAGTTGCAACGTGCCACATATGTCTCTATAGCACAGACATCATGATATCAAACTAGTCTTGAACCTACTGGGGTTTACACACATCCCTTGGTCATCTCCTCTAGGCCTATAGGGTGCTGACAGTTTTGGGGTCATCCCTCTTCTCTCACGCATCAAGAGAGTGCCCTACTCATCTGCCCTTTGGTTCCCATGAGTTCATGAAGGTGATCAATCTCCTAACCCATGGCCCTCAGACAATGATAGTTGTTACCTCCCGACCCTATGGTCATGTGCAACTGGGGAATTAAGCAACTCCTACTTTCATCGGTCTTATCCCTACCTGACCCTAGGATAGACTTAGGATTCTCCATCATAGTACATGTTCACTTAGAACCTTACCCAAGGCTTATTCATCTCTCTTTCTGCATTCATGGGCTGGCTCTCATCCGTTCATAGGCATCATGGCAACCTGCCAACCTTGGTCAAGCCCCATACCAGTTACCTCCATGGTAACACATTCACATGCAAAAGAGATGGATATCTATGGGTCTGTAGATTCAATCTCATGCTATGTACCGTTCACTTAGCTTCTCAAGATCCTATGAGACCTCTTTACGTTACCTTGAACCAACGAAACTGATATACACCCTACCAAAGGTGTCCCTCTCCCAGGATGGGAGGAAAACTATCTCTTGCCAACATGGTCACAAAAGCTCTTAGGTCTAGGGTTTACATTCCACATGCGCCTACTTAACCCTAGAAAGCTATTAAGGCACAAGAAGATCACCTATCGAACCATGCTAGGTCATACTTGTCCTCTTTCCTCAATGTTGTATCAAGATCATACCTTTCTTTATCAACAACCTAGCTGTGAGGGGTTCATTAAACATACTTTAAACTTAAGGGGCTTCCCTTTTCCTTTATTCATGAGGTGTACCATGCTCGTAACTATAGCAACTTAATTCTCATCATGAGCATTAGGTATACCACTTCCCCTCTTAGGTCCGGAACCCTAGGTTCACTTTGGCCATCCAACTGTATACTTTATCTCTTAACCACAAACCAATCATGTAACGGGTATGACATACACTTCCTGTCATCTTTTTCCTTGATCAACACTTTAAAGTTGAGTTCTCCTCAAGGACAACCATCAAGGTACAAGGCCTCAGAACCTATTCACTAAACCTCTCTAGGTCTAAGGAACTCTTCTTCCCACCTCAGAAGGTAAACACCTATACTGTAGGCACATAGGCACCAGATGCTTCATCTTCACTCCCTAGGGTTTGGTCCCTCTAAGGCAGCCAAGATATCATCAACTTATGAGGCAACCACTGTCATCCATTGTTCAGGGTTTTAGGCTTCCCAACCTTCTTGCTGGTTTCATGCTCTCTCTAGAGCTAACCCTACATCCAACCTCACCATTAGAGGTCCTTTATTCATGAAAGATCATCCTAAAAAACATGCTCTACGTGGGTGAAACCTAAGTTCGAACTTATGGTTGCTCAAGATCATCCAGGGTTTCATCCTACTGTCAGCATTATGACGTGCCCTAGGTGCCAGCTATGCCCTACTTGCACAATCCCATAGGGCTTCCATGGTCCTTCACTAACATCTTCATCTAAGGAGTTATCCTTTACTCTAACATGCACGACCCTTCCCAGGGTTGGGTTGCCAAAGGTGCTAGGTCACCCATGGATCCTATGGCATCCCAAAGGCATGTCCTTTCAAACACCTGGTCCAACTCATCTCTCTCTAACCTTCACTTAGGGTTAGGGTTAGCATCATCCTCCAAGGATGTGCCAGGTCTCTTCTTGAAATGGAGATCTTTATCTCCAAGACTAACTTATCCTCCTGACAAGAAGGTCTAGCCTTAGGTCTCTTCTGAGGACATGACATCTTATGTCATACGTCCTAAGCATGTATCTAATATTTTGTTCTTAACCTATTAAGCTTATGTCCATGACATCTTATTTACATGCTTTTCATTAATTTAGTGGAGGATTCCTTAAACCTTATTAACCTTACCCATACCTTAAAAGGGTGAGGAGAAGAAAGGAAACCCTAATCCTTTAGGTCCTTATCAGAATTTTGTGATGAGAAGGGATGAATAAGATGAGAAGTCCTAAATGTATCTTATTTCGATTCATACCCTAAGACTTTGGCCAGGCGGTCACACGGGTCCGGGAGTCCTTGTATTCCGACTAGAGGTGCGGAGGAAAATCTTGCCAGCCCCCGGTCGTGATCCCTTTCTAGACACCTCCGTCTTTCGGATACTCCTCTAATAACTCCCT
This sequence comes from Alisma plantago-aquatica, assembly GCA_963693085.1. Taxonomy (NCBI): domain Eukaryota; kingdom Viridiplantae; phylum Streptophyta; class Magnoliopsida; order Alismatales; family Alismataceae; genus Alisma; species Alisma plantago-aquatica. The sequence continues at coordinate 1,876,396,694 of OY856409.1, read as the reverse complement.
TGGGTTCTATGGAGTTTGTAAAATTTAATAATTATTAATGGTTAACTGAGGAACCTAAGCTCTAATACCAAATGTTACGACCTCACCTTTCAGTAACCCCCAATTAAGGGAGACCAAGAGGTTGAAGCCGCACCCATTAATCCCGGATCAAAGGTTCGACATATAACCATAAACAATTATCAAATTCTAACAGACTATAATGAAAATGGTAATAAAATTTTTCTTTACATACCTTTTGAAAACTTGGATCTATAAACTTCTATCCACACCAATACTAATCTATCTAATCCTCCTTTGCACTTTAATTCTCTTTTAGTATCACATGTGCCACTTTACTGTTTGTTCTCTTCACTGTACCTAAAACGCCGACAAACAAAACGTCGGTCAGCCGAAGCTGGTATGTGGGAGAAATAGATAATCATGCAACTATGATAACCATGTAATCATTCAATTAATCATTTAACAAACAAGATTACGTTTTAAGACAAACTACTCAATCCATACCTATCCACAACTCTGTGTTGTCCCTGTAAGGACTTATATGGTACCTCTATGAAGGTGACTTGATGGACCTACCCTCTAGGCAGCCAAAGTCTTTCATGACCTGATGGACCTACCCTCTAGGTAGCCATGTACTAGGTCAACCATTACGACACAGAGGGGACCAGGATATGAGCTAGTAGGCACATATCTTATGTGATAATCGTATTCACTTTATAGTTGCAAGAAATAAATAAACATTCAACAGTTTAGTTGCATTCAATGCGATTAAACATTCAAGAATCCATCGGGAAACTATAGAGGTTATTCATAATCGTAACCACATACCTGATCCATAGTAACTTGATGTCCATGCATTAACATTCAACACAATTAACAAGCAATCAACAATATCCTGAAAATAATGCATAACATCCAAGTGTCATTGTTTTATTCAAAACATCCTCAAGATCAACTTGGATTCCACCTTATGATTTCTAGGCCAACTTTAGGGTTTTATTAGGGTTTTAGCCTTCATTATGCATTTATCACTTTTAATGCTCTTTTAGTTCACAAACCCTAATTTCTGCATCATAGGCACAATTGAATGTCAATTAAGTCTAATATGTTTCTTTTTCACTAAAACAATTATCCTTATCCAAAACATTAAGGCTAATTATCATCTTCGGTTTCTTTCAAATTGACAAATCATATTTCATTATAGTTCAACTCACATATATGAACCTTATTTATTACTATTTCCACCTTTATACACTAGGAAACACTAATTATCCAAATAATTTACATTAAAGATCTTTGGTACTCAATTTATCTTCGAATCATCATATCTCCATTTTATTCTTTGATTTGTACAATTAAAACCATTAGAATTCATATCAACATAAATTAGGGTTTCTAATCCCATTAAGGCATATTCATGTACATAGAACCCTAAATTAAACCAACGATATAAAAAGATCATCTTTTAAATCCTATTTTCACTTTTATTAACAACAGGTTAATATCAGCTTGAATTATCCATCTATCATCAAATCTAAGGGTTTTTCCTTAGTTAAATCATTAAAGATGATAACTTTATGTACTTTTCCAATTTCAAGCATATAAACTCTAAATTAGACTAATCACGTGCAAAGTTCTTCATAATGTACCTTTTTACATTTAACAAGTTAACATCAATTTAATGATCCATTAAACCCAATTAAAAACATTAATCATATCAAAATAGGGTTTCTTAATCTTTAAAGTATTAAAGATGATTACTTCCATTAATTTTCGGATTGCAATTAGAATCAGACTTCAAACATAATTTATTTGGGTTTCTCTCATTCTGAGGATCAATTTTCATATAAAACTTGTTTTAATCCGAGTTACGATTTATTAGCTACGAATTTCGCAAAGTAAGCATACCTTTGGCCAATGAGAGGCTGCCATGCAGGCCTTTCCATGCAACGTTGGTTGTTGCTTTGGAAAACATAATTAAATTACCGAACTGCCCCTGCGTAAGTTGTTTCTTCTTCTTTCCTCGGAGGGGTAGAATCGTCCGCTGCGCCCAATATCCTTCTTCATCCTCGTGAGCTTGCCAGGGCGCCGACCTGCAACCCTAGCCGTGCACAGCGCGGCCTCCCTACCTCCTCCCCGGCCCCGAAGGTCGCTAGGGAGGGTACTCTTCCCTCCGTCGTACACCTACACACCCGACGGTGCCCTCCCCCTGCAGCCAGGGCCGCTGGCCTAAGCTTCCTGGGCCTGCAACCCACGGCCGGCTTGGAAGTCGTGCTGCAGGTGCGGCGGGGTGGTGGCGGTCAGAGAAAGGTGAAGAACCACCTTAAAACATTGGAGTTGCTTCGTGCTTCCTCCGAGATCCTTCTACCAAAGCTAGTTTCCCCAAGAGAACCCTATGTGTTCTTATTTAGGGTTTCAATATGCAAGGTAAAAGAAGAAGATGAGGAAGAGGGTGAGAGCCGTGGGATCTCTGGAACTCGACCCAGATGGTCTACCCCTTAAATAGGGGAGGTCATGAGGCCCTCAGGTCGGCTATTTGTGAATCAAAGAGTTCCTTTCCAACTAGGAAACCAAATCCTTTAATGAGAAATAGCCTTCTCTCTCTTCTTTATCCCCTTGATATTCCTTATGCTATGGGTAATAGTAAATTCGAGAATTATCATTTTTAATATCCTTGCCCTTGGATTTTAATCCTTTGGTCTCGAAATTAAGTTTTCCTTACAGAAAATACTTCCTTTTTATTAATATCTCAAAAATCAGTAATAATGCATCACATTATCCTTTTATTTTGCAAATTTGGTATTTTCTCTTTCTTCTTTCTTCATTGGGACTCCTTGGATCCCAAGACACTCAAATACTTCGAAATCCCTTTTTAAGGAATACTCATTATCCTTAAATGCATCAATATGCATTATTCTTCATTATTATGTCTATTTATTCTCAAAATATCTCTTTTTGAGGATTTCTCTTTTATTTTCCCCATTGGTATTCCTTTTATCATTAATAATCCTTGGGATACGAAAATTCACAAAGTATAACTCAATTATATCTCTTTTCACTTGTTTTCCACATATTAACATTATTTCCAATTTCTTTCTTAATAAAGAAATACTTAATTAATCTTCTCTTTTCTTATTGCTTCCTTTATACAACTTTGTACTCCTTGGAACCCAAGGAACCCAAGAGGCACGAAATCCTCTTTGGATTTGCCTTCTAGAGGTTTCCATATATTTCTTTTCTTAAAAATTCAATTATCCATTTACTAATTGAATTTCCTTGTTATTTGGGTCCAATAGCCAATAAAGCCCACAACACAATCATCAAGGCTATTGTAAATGAAATCCATCTATTTGAAGCGAATTATATCATTATTTGTTCAAATATCTTTAATATGAGAAATTACATTTCTCATCCAATGAACCCAAAATTTGGGGTTGTAACATCTTCCGTGTAGGGTTCTTCTACTTTTCTCTCTCTGTTCGGCTGTCGTATCATCCCACATGATAGATCTCCCAATTGCAGTTCTAATGGTGCCTTTTATAACTGTCGTACATGTTTAGGTCAAGAGGAAACCTAAAATATAATTTTTAATACAATATGTGTTAGATTTAACACATTAAAATTTGGTCCGCAACGTCTGAGTCGATGGTATCGAGTTAGAAGTCGATAGTATCGACTTCTTCACAGTAAAACGTCCTTTTCCTTTTCAATCTAGAGCAAAAAATATTTGTACTCTGATGCCATGTCGCTACCATCGAGTTGCAAGTCGATGGTATCGACTTTGCTCCAGTAAATAATAATTATCTGCAATAAAATAATCAATGAATAAAATCAAATAATTACTATAATAATTAAAACATGCAAAATACATGTAAAATACATGTAAAATATAAGAAATGATGCACAAGTGATTTTTACTAATTTGGTAAAATATGTATTAAAAAGATATTCAATTAAGCACTAATGACACAGAAAATAACCAAACTAGATATCAAAATAACGACAATTTATGCATACATCACCATCGTACATTGTGATCTCTTACCAAATTCATTGGCAAAGTCTTTTACTCTTTCATAAACATCCTCCCCTGGTATAGGTTTAGGTGCACTCCATTCCTCATTTTGTCCATTGAATGCTTTGCACAACCTACGATAGGATGGAATTTTGGAAGAAACCTTTGATGACCAAGATATACAGTCTTGCCACCATGTTTTAGTCATATTGAATCAGTGTTCTCTTCACATATAGGACACACTTTAGATCCATTGTCACTATATCTAGACAAATTCCCATATGCTAGAAAGTCATTCACAGTGGAAAACAACATAGCGTGCAAACGAAATGTCTCTCTTCGTGAAGTATCCTAGGTCATCACACCTTCACCCCAAAGTTTCTTCAAGTCATCAATCAGAGGTTCAAGATAAACTTTGATATCATTTCCAGATTGTTTAGGGCCCGATATCAACAACGACAGCATAACGTACTTATTTTTCATACACAATCAGGGAGGAAGATTGTATATAACAAGAATAACTGGCCAAGTGCTATGTTGGCTTCTCAATGTCCCATACGGATTCATCCCATCTGTACAAAGCCCAAGTCTTAGATTCCTAACTTCTTCACCGAATTTAGGGTACAATAAATCAATCTTCTTCCACTGTGGGGAATCTGACGCATGTCGTAGGATCCCATCATTATTTTTCTTAACATCTGCATGCCACCACAAATTCTTCACATCTATCGGAATGGCAAACAAGCGTTGAAAGTGTGGTATTATAGGTAGATACCACATCACCTTGGCAGGAGAACTAGTTTTGGACTGCCCCGAAGTCGTCAATTTATACCTTGACGCACCAAATTTGGGACAATCTTTCAAATCCATATAGTCCTTTTGAAATAATACACAATCATTTAGGTATGCGTGTATCTTCTTGGCCTCCATTCCCATTGGGCACAACAATTTCTTTATCCGGTCTGTTGAGATTGGCAGCTCGTTTCCTTCAGGAAGAATTTCTTTCAACAAAGACAACAATGACGTGAAGCTTTTGTCGCTCCATCTATTGTTAGCTTTCAGCTTATACAATCTCAACACAGCACTAAGCTTTGTAAACTTACAACCTATTTATAATGGTATCTCAGCATCATGCACAATGTTTCTAAACACGGGAGGTGGATTGGTGCGCTCTACCCCACAACTATCCAACATCACATCAACGATGTCTACTGGAACTGGTTCGTTCACATCTGCGTCATCGGAGGCAATTTCTTCTTCCACACAAGCACTACTATCGACATCCACTGATTTCAGGTTTGAAATCTCTCCATGCCAGTGCCATTCTGTATACCCTTGTACAATCCTGTTGCACATGACATGACTTTTGATTTCGTCATCAGTGCTGACTTTCAAGTTGTTACCGCAATGCCTACATGGACAGTAGAACCTATCTCCAGGTTGTTTCCTATGTTCCTCGACAAATCTAATAAGCTGATCAAGACCAAAAATAAACTATGGGGTGCAGCGATTTGGAATGGACATCCATGATTTGTCCATTCTATGATCAAAGAGAAAACAAGTATATATTAGAACAAAATTAGGGTCTACGGTTAAAATATTAGAGTTTATGGTTAAAACTTTAGGGTTTAAGGTCTTATATATAATAAATGTGTACAACCTATCCCATTCTTGAACTCCTAATCTCACTAGTAAGTGTATAATGTGTATTGGGTTTTCAAGAAAATTTCGGTAGCATTTCACCACTGTTCTCCAAGTACATATGTACTTTGAGAACAAACGGGAAAATGCTACTGAAATTTTCTTGAAAACCCAATACACATTATACACTTACATGCTAAGTGAGATTAGGTGTTCAAGAACCGTCCCAAACCGGGGACTATCCAAGATTTACTCCTAATGAGTAAATCTTGGGTGGGTTTCTAGGCCAACAAAATATAACACCAGTCCCTTGTTCACAACCCCATTCAACACACAATTTTCTTATAAAAATAGTTGTGGACAGCCATAACAACATATCAAAAAACTCATGTCACAACAGAAACATGTCCTTAACCTAATATATAGATATTTGTAACAAAACTCATTAGGAAGACCATCCACATTGTTTCCTGCAAGAACACCATGATCTCCCCATACCTCATCCAGGCTCATCATCATATGTGTGATACATAAGCTTAATACAACATTATTTAAAAGACATGATGTTCATGTGACATCAACTTAGGGTTACAACAATATAGAGTGAGAAAGTACTCTATCATTATAATAATCACACAAGAGGCGATGTACCATCATCTCTTACTTGCATTAGGGTTAGGTTAAGAATTATGAGTTGAATTAGGTCAAGCATTGTCATCATATATGGAGTCAACAATACATGATGAACATATAATCCAGTAATCTACATCAACCGTTAAGATTTGGGGCTCAGGATGTGTGGGGGAGTGTTAATAACCGTGAAGCAGATAATAGGCACAGAAGCAGGAGAGGAGGAAGAAGGGTACCTTTTGAGGAAGAAGATGAGCGGCGGCGGTGGCAAGCAGGCGAGCAGGGAGCAGGGAGCGGCGACGCCGGTGAGCAGGGAGCAGGGACCGGCGGTGAGCAGCGAGCAGGCGAGCAAGGAGAAGGGATGGTGGTAGCGAACGGGTGAGCAGGAGAAGGGAGCGGTGAGCACAGCAAGAGCGAAGGGGTGGCGAGCACAGTAGCAGTGACGGTGAGCAGCGGCAGGAATCACGCAAATCGCCAGACCTAAGCGGAGTCAGCAATGAAATAGAGAGAAAGTGGAAGAGTCTGCTTTGCGCGGGTGCTATTAATTTAACAATTGGTGTCGATTATTAAAAACTACCGATGCTTATAAAAATAGGCGTCGGTCAACACAAACAAACTGACACCTATGTTCAATGATAGTCGTCAGTTTCAACTAGAAAAACTGACATCTATCTACATATGCCGACAAAAAAAATTGTTCTCGAATTATGACCATAGTCGTCGGTTGTCGTAGAAAATTGACGCCAAAGGGGGGTGAAAATTTTTGTGGGGACAGCGCGCAAAAACATATCGGTGTCGGTTATTGCAAGAAAATTGACGATAAAAATGGGCCCAATTTCTGTTTCACGAAAAACCTTTAGTCATCGGTTGATTTGTTAACAACCGACGTCGTATGTTAAATTTTAGAGGTAATTTTTTTTCAATGGAAAATTTGGATTTGGAGGTCAATTTTAGGCGTCAGTTGCTTATTGAGGAACTGACATCAAATAAAAAGTGATACCCGTGTATGGTCGCTCTTCACAGATAGATGTCGATTTGTGTATTCAACCGACGCTGTAGGGTTTAGGCGTCGGTTTCTTGTATACAACCGACGCCTATAAATGTGACGTTATAAGCCATTTCTGTAGTAGTGATTGCACCTCTATGAAGGTAGTTTTCACCTTTGTGCTTGCCATGCATCCCAGTCAACATAATATTCCCACTTAATGATAGGATCCTCCCTCAATGTCATGCTACCCTCATTGTTTCCTATAGCAACAAACCTTCATACACATGATCCGACATGGGCCATGCCCCCTCTCTAAAAAAAATATGACCAATTCTATATATGATGACACTGCAACCCATGTAAATTCTACATTTAAAAGAAATTAACTCAAAGAATGATATATAAGGGGACTTTTGATCAAAACATATATTTATATATAGGGTGTACCTCTCTCTAGGCATTACTATTGTAAGGAGTGGGACCCGAGAAGTGATGCACTCCTCACTTAATTTGAGGAATAAACCCAATTAAACCAAACACACTAACAAATATCCTGGAATAGGTGTATTTTATTTTCTCAAATGAATGGTATATAAGACCAAAGTATAGCAATAGAAATAAATGTAATGACTATATTAAATTTTACAAGTTTACATAATAACCTCCCACTTGGGTTTTACATAAAAGAAAACAACTTCTACACTAGGTAGAGGAATGTCCAAACTATCTCAAGTCTATCTCCCAAGAGTTATATTCACTAATCCAATACAGGTCATCATGTTAGGTCCACCATGTCCTTCACCTAAGGGATTGGAAGCATACCCCACAACAAAAGAAAAAATGGACATATAAATATGAGTTGAGAAATATAGGAAAAAAGGACATCAATAAAATCATTCAAGGCTTCCCAAATCGAGAGGGATAAACAACATCCAAATGGATATCAAAGAGAACGCTTTATTGAAGATATCAATAAAAAAGTTTCTTGGCTTTAAAAAGCCCACAATGAAATGTCACAAGCATAAAAGTTGCATGGTGAGTAATAAGTACACTAGCATATACTAAAAAGCAAGATAGAAACCATATTTATTTCATACTAAACATTAGGATGACTAAAACCTTAGTGTCAAATAAATACAGATTTTGAAGGGGAATAGAATCTAGTGCATGATAGGGGAATAAAACCCAATTACTGGTATCATATGTGGTAGGAGAATAAAACCTAGTTCATGGAAGGGGAATAAAACACAATGTCTATAAACATTATAAGTGTAATATGAATAAAATCCAATGTATATATGGTGTCACTACTTATAGTTATGACAAGTCAATCATGCATGCAAATAGGATAGTCAAGATAAAGCATAGTCATTCTCAAATAAGGGATGAGAACATCCATATGATATAAAGTGAGGTTAGAGTACCCATAAACAATCATTCAATAATTTCACAATAAAGATACATCATAAAACCATAAAAAGTCCACCACTTGAAAGCGAGGGTTTAATTTAGTTCAATATCTCAAACTAGGGTTTTGACATGAAATAAGAAGAACAAGATACAAACTAGGATCCATCGAGCATATCTAACAAATTATGGAGATCTAAAGAGATATGAATTAGGATCCATCGAGCATATCTAACAAATTATGGAGATAAAAAGATCTATTTTAGTAAACAGGATCTATATAAGCCATTAAAATATGAAAGAGGAATTTCAATATACTAATACATAGAGGTTCGAGAAGAGAGAGAGAGAAATAAGAGAGTGCTTTCTCAACAAGACTCACAGGGGAATGCAACATACCTCAGATTGAGTTGATAGATGTCCAGAGTCAAAATTAGTTCCACGTCAAGATCACAAGCCACCTATTATATGAATATATGAAATTAGGATTAAGTTCACAAATCATTGCATAAACCCTAAAATTTGCCTTTTTATCATTAATGAATTAGGTTATCAAAGTCATACGGTATTACATATTATACTTTTTTAGATAACAAGATACTCTAATTAATTTTTCTGAGTTATAGTTAATTAGTTATGAATTTTAGAAATTCTAACTAATTAGGAATATCCATGAAAATTACAGATATATTGTATTGGAATCATATGATGAAACTTGTATCATCGTATAGATTATAGTTTTCTAATTTCAAAAAAAATCTTTCTTTTGTGATCTTGTATTGATTTAATATGATTTTTTATTTTTTTCCAATGAGAAATTTAGAAAACCACGTCGATAAACAAAATTGAAACATGGGTATGCCTTGCTGAATTGGACCAATGGGAGTCAGCCACCTGGAATGTATCCCACAATAAGGCATGGTTCCCTGATAAATTAATACAAAAAGATGATACTACCCTCAGAGGGAAAATGAAGTAGCAAGAAAAAGAGAGGAACAGAGAATGAAAAAGGTAACAGACTTTATTCCTCTCTACCATCACAAACTCGAGAGATACATAGAACTATCAGAATTTAATTCACCATGGCCAGCTTGAGCATTGCAATGAGGTGGATCCAGGAGAGAATATTAATGGATTTTGAAATCAAACCCAATTCGGAAAGCAAAACAAGAATCCTATGGACAATAGGTGCACCACTAAGCATCCTCATCTTCAAAGTTGACAATGGAGTTTCTCGAGGATGGTAGTTGAATTCGTGTTTCAGAGAACCAAATGCAAAAATAGGAAACTAGAGTGCAGGTTACTTTAGGACCTCTGATGAAGGTAAAGAAGGAAAGAACTACTACGATGGTTCTCTAACATCCCAACATTCCTCAAGGACCCCAAGCAGAGGTAAAAAGAGGGGAAATGACAGCAACACATCTTTTGGCAAACTAAAAGCAAAGGAAGCTTTACAAGCGATCCTAGAGCATATTTCCAAGCAGATCCATGGTTGGAGATGGCATCTAGAACTTCAGGTGGATCCACGGGTGAAGAGGTGCAGAAATCATATTCAAGGTCTAGAGAAGGGTTTTCAGGGTGAGTGTTGTGTTCCTGATATATCAAGGATCATTTTCCAAAGTCCATGCTTGAATTCAAGGCTCTGGATTAGAGGGAAATTAGTAGGAGGAGTGTAAAATTAAGAGTAATAAATTGTGGCATGAGAGAAACTAAAGAAAGAGGGAATAGGGAGAGAAAATTGGAGAAACTGTAGAATGAGGAAAAAAAGGAAAGTGGTGAAATCAAAAGGTAGAAGAAAGATCCAAGTCCATACGATAAGAATCTAATGGTGCAGAGGCAAATTGAATACAAAACCATAAAGGAAATCCAACAGGACTCAAATAAATGCACCAAACTATAGGGGACCCAGATGAAATTGGGTGACATAAGAAATGTGGGAACTTCAGGAAACTGGAATCATTTATTCAGAGACTCGTTAAATTAGATTATATTTAAATTGTATTCTTTTTCTAATTTAGTATAGGGCTCAAACAAGGATCAATGGAAGACAAATCTGACGTATGGGCTAATTAAAACATGTAGAATTCGAATATAGGCTTGATTTCTTCATTTGGATCCATACTTTACATTATTTAATATTTTAGGTTTAATCTTATATTATCTTCCCTGATTGAAATTAAGACATCTAGGATTATTCAATTAATGTAAAACTTGTCACAAAAGCTAACTAGAACATGGGAATGTCTAATATGCTTCTAGTTTCTTCTTTTGAGACTATGTATTGAGTTATTTAATGGATTTGTGTTAACAAGTGTTATTCATATTTATTAACCAAAAAGATATTTAGGGATAGTCCTAATGACATTAGACTTGTTTTTTACAATTATACTTACATGATTCACTTTCTTACCCTACATGCAACTGCAACCATTATTACATATTTCCTTTTATGAACAAGTATTTTTCTCAACATATTATTAACAAGAACAAGTGCAACTTTTTCCATTACTTATTAATTCTATTTAGGCCTAAGTGGGTATATCTTATATCATGTTTTTTGGTTTACCCAACAATTATATCCATGGATATCAAATTTAGGGGAATTAGGACTTTTATGGATTAAAGGATAGGTTATGGTATGTTACAACTGCTTGGGTTAGCTTGAACTGTGATGGTGATGGTGATGGTTATGGTGATGGTGATGGTGATGGTGATGGTGATGGTGATGGTTATGGTGATGGTGATGGTGATGGTGATGGTGATGGTGATGGTGATGGTGATGGTGATGGTGATGGTGATGGTGATGGTGATGGTGATGGTGATGGTGATGGTGATGGTGATGGTGATGGTGATGGTGATGGTGATGGTGATGGTGATGGTGATGGTGATGGTGATGGTGATGGTGATGGTGATGGTGATGGTGATGGTGATGGTGATGGTGATGGTGATGGTGATGGTGATGGTGATGGTGATGGTGATGGTGATTGATGAACAGTGCAGACACGTATATCTTTGGTATTCCTTCACGTGCAACTTCCAAATGCATTTCTCTAGCTTCTCTAAGACTCATTATCACATTGGATTTCTCTATAAAAAATCTGAATGATCTTGAGCTCTATGTTCGAGTTTTATTTTAATAGTTGGACTTATTACCAGATAAGTACTATCAACCATGAGTTCTATAATAGAGTTGTATTTTATTGACTATGATTGTTTTGAGAAAAGACCAACAGATACGTGTATTCAATATATGATTATTGGTTGGTTGTGTTTTCTTAGAGAAGATCCGATGAATAACTAGTCAGAATTTTGGGACATGTGAATATATGGATGAATAATCAGGTGTTCAACACATTATGCCTTGACTAAATTGAGTGTGTACAAAACATATCGCTAAATAGTTAATATATTTAATACTTGTAAAGTAAATTTTGATTTTTTGTTGTACATTTGATATTAACTCATGGTAATATATGGCATCAAAGGCCCTTATTACATATTTGATATCTTCACATTAAGTTGAGGGACCTTTTACTCGTCAACAATACTTAATATTTGGCATTTTCATCTAAATCTCAACAACATGGATCTCCTATCTTTGATACCTACAAGGCATCGACTTATATAGTAATGAAGCATAACATCAACCTAGAGCAGGTCGATGTTCAATCTAGGGTACTCCAAAGTCAATCACAACCCTCCAACCCTTATCTAACTTATCCTATAGGAAGTTATGATGAATGAAACCTTCATTTGATCTAAGGAACATCTAAACCTATGAGAGACTTGCATGGGTAATAATATAGATCGTAATTCATCCAATCAAAGGAGGAAACACTAGAAAGTGATGAAGGGATGATTATCGTTGTCAACTATATAGGTTGACATAGTCATGTGTGTTTATATGTCCTAATTGTAACATCCCTAGAATTTAATCCTACAATAAACATGATCATTAATGAAATGTCACCGATTTAGTTTCCTATTTTGATGTAAAAGACTAGAGTAACACCTACACATGAGGTTCAATATTTTATCACATCCTATTTTAACTATGTATGTAACTCAACCCTAAATGTTTGAATAAAAAAGGACTTCATATTTATTCATATTATGTTCTATATTATGGTATTGGAGTAGTTTATGACATACTAGATAACCCCTTAAAATTTGGTAATGCATCCCCTTGTAAATTCTTATACACTAATCACCCTAAATGTTCAACTATATAAAAGATGTACATCTCTAACTCAAAGGTAAGGAATGAGTCCATAATTTGAATCCTTGGGTTTGATTTAGAAAATTTTCCAAACTTCATTAGATTTGAGTAACCCTAGATATGCCAACTCATAATAGATATATGGGGGTTAGCTTCACATATATATTGATCTAGATTGGATGTAGCTATTTTCATAATCTGCTCGATTAATGTATGTGTGTCTATGTCCAATCTATTTTAGTGAATCATATGTTGTGAGTTATCTTGGGATTGTTTGAAACCAATAGATCAGAATCCAATGTACCAGACTCCTTCTACCTCCCATCTTCCTCACATCTAGAATCAACAACCCATAACTGACACCAGCAACCCCATCCTCTCTCCACACTCCATGATCCCCATTTTCTCACCACAAATAGTCTCGATGGGTTATTCCAACCCTTATCTGACTTATCCTACAGGAAGTTATGATGAATGAAACCTTAATTTTTTTTGGACATCTCACCACCAATAGTCTCGATGGGTTGTTCCAAGTTGAAATCAGACTATGGAGTTAGACCCAGGCCTTAGTGTAGGTCATGAGGCCCATTCCTTAGTGTAGGTTGATTCAAATAAAATGACCTAGACCAAAGTGCAGATCATGAGACCCAGGTACCAGAGTACATGTCTCCAATATACATTACGTAAAAAGATAAGAACAAAACTTAAAGAAAGGTCATATATTCATGTTAAAGTTTTGATCTCTCCTTTCAGGAGAGTCAGACTTTAATTTATAACCCGAAACCTTCAAGGACCCCCCCCCAACTTTATTACGGGGTCGAAGTAGATATATGGGGTTGAACACAGGGACATGGGGACGCTTAGGATGCTTGAGATTTCATTCTTAAGTCAGATAAGCCAAGACAATAGTTGAGGAAAGTAAGGGGGCTAGAACTAGTCTAGCAGATTGTCACGAAGTAAAACAAAGCAAAGTAAAGAAAACAAAATAGAGTCTGTAGGATTCTACTAATCATGGAGAAGGAGTTTCTAGCTATGTAACCACAAGTTGGGTAGTCTATGCACCCATTCTCAGGAATAGACAACCCTCAAACACCCCAGAAAGCAATCTACATCCAAACTTGGTATGCAGAGTGGTATCTGTTCCTGTGGGGTCATCCCACTTGCTCTTGCGTAGTGTGACTAAAACCCATCGATGATATGAAACCTCTCTCGAGGATAACAAACCAACATCCTAGAATATTCTAGATACCCTCTCAGGTTGTGAATATTATGGGATGTTAGGAACATACGACCTTGAACCGTCCTCTTTTCATATTTTCGATCCAAACTATCTTCTCTGGGCTATTTCTACAACAAATCTCACGATATAGGAAGAAATAGCAGTTCAAGCAAGAAAGAGATCAACCAAACTAGCAATCATAACCAGAAAGAGGATATAAAACATAAAACGTGCAAGATCTGAAATAAAACTATGTGCTTACGGTAAAAGTACATAAACATGCCCAAAATGGGCTACATAGCCAACAAAGAGCTCAATGAGCCATGTACAAGCATAGTTGGCACTGAACAAAGATGGAAGAACATCATTTGTACAAAAAAAAGGAGAATAGTAGAAGAAAGGAGAAGGAGAAGAGATTTATCCCGTGGAGGAGAGGTGGTTCTCGCTCCCTAGCCTCTATATAGGCCAGATCTCGTCTTTTGGGTTTTCCTCCTTGATCTTCTGGACTCCTTGGCCTCCTTTCTCCTTGATTCTGCCCCAAACAGCAGCTCGGTGGATGTGTGGAGGTGGAAGATGGCTGGAAATAGTGAGGAATGGGTAAACGGAGGTGGAAGTGATGATGGATGGAAGCTAACTAAAGAGACGGGTGTAGGATGAGTTCACCGATCTTTCTAGGTCCTTTGAACTCTCCCACTGGTCTTTGGGAACCAAGAGAGGTTGGAACCATGAGGTGGAGACTCTGCAGATCAGAACCCCTCTTTAGGTTGTGGGGGTGTTTATTTATAGGCGCAGATCACCGACTTAGTACCACGGTCAAGGTGTGCACCGACTTAATTTTGTGGTTGCAGTCGCGGTTGAGGTCGTGGTCGCAGTAGTTGAGGTCGCGGTCGAGTTCGTGGAGGTCAAGGTCATGCTTTATGTTGAGGTTGTGGTCAAGGTCGTGGTCAAGATCTGTCTTCTAGCATCGTAATCATGATCTATCTTCCAGCATCGCGGTCGCAGTCTTAGAAGACATATTGCGGGTCATGGTATCGTGGACCAAATTCACCCCCATGGAGAGGGGGGGTTATTAATAGTGTTTGATGGGCCCGCATCGATGAGCTTTCAGATTGGTGAGGATACATCCTGATAAAAGATTGGCCATCAAAATTAGGGTCCAAGATGTCAAAAGTTTTTTTGGGCATGCTAGTCGGTTAGCGGGACCACCGTCTCCTAAGGTGGTGCACATAGTGCGATGCTTAGTCCACATTAGTCATGACGGATGGAAGTCTAGCTACTGCAAAAATTGTGTGTTGGGGAGAAATCTTGGAGAATAGATGTCTTTTCAGGTTTGGTGCCTACAAGTCTCAAAATTGGCTAGTTTGAGCTACTTTATCTATGAAAATATATAAATTACTAAAAGATAAGAAACATGGGATATTTTGGGCATATTAAGGCTATAGTGACACAAAACTATAGATAAATGCTAAGCATAAATATGTAAATTTTGGTGTTATCAACCACCCCAAGCTTAAACCTTTGCTTATCCTTAAGCAAGAATGTGCTCAAAGAACAAAAAGATAACATCCAAATTAAACTTGGCGATGAATGCTAAGGTTAAGAAAAATAGTTTAAAATGTCAATTCTCCTTATCCATGTCGTTTCAGAATAAACCCCACCAATTGAGCACAATCCTACCAAAGTAAGATCAAAGGGTTACCAGGCAAGATTAAGTGAATTCACTGCACCCTGTCGATACTCATGAGGGTTTGAATCATAATTATTAAACATAAAAGAATTGTCACATAGGTGATCACGCAAGTGATGTGCAATGAGCCATCATCATGTATCCATATAGACCAATCAGGGACAACGCGCCTCTCACTTATTCAGGTCCTAAGAAGCAAAAAAAGCAAAAAGACTCTAATGACTTCTAAGGATCCTGATATGTGTTAGGTTAGTCCATGTTACAAGCAACAGTCCATGCAGTCTGAGCCAGTTGACCCAAAGCAGTGAGATGAACTTCTCGTACTGCACTCAAACCAACCCTGCTACTGAGATGATCTCATAGGTATACTAGGGGTTCTTAATGAATCTCTAATGAGCCTTAGGGTGGCACTACCAGGCACGACATACATGCGTTCATGAGCATAGTCATACCTGTTGGGCACCATCCTCAACTCTCCTAGAAGAGAAAACAACACTCATTTATTTGCACTCAGGCTTTTATTATCTGCATTCTATTTTTGTAGGCTTGGGTAAGAACTCTTTTTTATATTTTTGGGATTTTGTGGGCGGCCAAGCCTCTTTTGCAAAAAAATTTATGTTTCATCTTTTTGACTCAATCTAAGGTGAGAGGACGCGCAGTCCATTGAGGAAAACATTTCAACCTGACTATAGCTCAAAAATCATCATTATCTTCTTGATTCCTGAGTGAAAGTAATAATTATGATTCAAGGATCCTTAGAGGCAAGTTGTGAACAACACAACTAGGAGTTTTGATCACACTCTAGCTTCTTTCCAACGGTCCTATATCCTGGATTTGTCATTTACAACATAGATCAAGGGAATAATGTTTTAAGCTATTAAAAAGGCGCATAAAATTAGATTTATTACCAAACTTAAGGAAAGGGTCAATGAGCAAGTCAAGCAAAAGATCGAGCAGTTTAAGATGAAAAAAAGTGCATTCATGCATAAAGATAAGCATTTAGATCTAATATTTGTATTGCACAACCATAATTGCAAAGCTACAAATCACGAAAGTGATTTACACCTAAATGCATTAAGTAAGCGTGCATGTGTGAAGAATGAAGAGGTAGAAGGGTGAATATCCCTACCACCCTAAGCTTAAAACTTTTCTCATCCTCGAGTAAGACCTAAGTTTAGGATAGTAGGGTGGTAATGTATGGAAGTTAGGGTGGGAAATCTTATTAAAGTCCTAAAATGATGCATGTATGCAAGGAAGTATTTAAGCAGTTAGAGGAAAGAAACTATCTAAGCAAGAATGTGAAAAACAAAATTTATTTTAACAAAAAGTGAAAAGAAAGGAATAAGAGGAAGGGGGTGGCTACCCCACGATACTGACATTGGGGTCCCAAATCCTAAGTTTTGGGACTAGTGTCACCTGTGTCTTGTCGATGGGATCTGTCATGTAGGAGAACAAGGAGCGGAGATCTAGGCCCTTTTGAGTTTGAAGTAGAGGAATAGAATATGATGACTCTGTGAACTCATCCTTGTGTTGGCTTTGTCTTGAGCTGCATTGAGATGAATTCTTCGACAAATCATCCTCAAGACACCTTTCAATGTATGAATATGAATGGGAATGCCCTAGGACGTCGACACAGGGTGAGATGGAGGGGAGAGGTTGAAAGTTTTCTATAGGAATCCTCTCTTCTTTCTCCACCTCTAAATATGAGTTTTGATGCTCGGACAAATTTTTATATACATTCTGAGTCATCCAATCATCTTCTGAACAAGAAGTATCCCCAGTTGAATATGTTTGAAGTTCTACCACCCCAAGCTTGTCACCTTCTATGGGGTATGGGGTATCTTCATGCTCAGTAGCCATGTTGTGATGGACTGTCCATCCTGCTCCTCCAATGTCCACCAAGCCTTGTAATGGTATGGCAGTGAATGTCAGCTCATGCTGCTCCAACTCGTCATCATCACTATATTCACTCCATTGTGAGGAATAGTCATCATCATCCTCATCGAATAAATTGTTCCAAGCCATGGTCGGTGTACTGCTCAAAGCAAAGTCGCAAGTCTCAATATGAGAGATATCACCTTGGTCTGGGTCAATGTCTGATTCAGGTTCCTCAAACTGGCTTCCCTGTTGTGAGGTTGTTTGACTTCCCTGGTGAGGGTAGGAGTCATCATCATAATCATCATCAAGCCATTCATGCACGTGGTTTGTAGATTCCATTTGTTGATCAACTGAAGCATATGGATAAAATGAAGGGTTCCCCTGGATGGGCCAGTCTTCACTAAAAAATCCTGGTGAATCCAACTGATAGCCTGAATAGGATGTTGAGGTATGTTCCATATCAGGCCCAATGGTATGGTATTGATGATTGATGCCTTCATGATTGTGCTATGGCGCTTGTAATCGCGTGGCGACTAAATCGATGAGATCTTCAAGCCTCCTGCCCTATTCAACATCCTTATCATGAAGTTGTTGTAGTTGAGCGGCAATGCTTTCAAGATCTGTCAATTCCACCATGCACCACTGTTGGAAACCCGCGGTATCAAATTGATGCACTTGGACGAATCCTTGTTCAATAGTTTGAAGTCAACTTCTACTGCGGTCTACGATCTCAGTGGCTACTTAGAGCTAATGATCTTACTTTTCTAGTAGATGTTGGAGCGGATCTACTTTTTCTTGGAGATGAGGAGCCAAGGAGGAGGTTAGTGCGTTGACACTTTCCCTTTCTAGCTCCACTACTCTAATAAGTTCTTGATCCCATGATAGCACGGAAGTCGAGGGATGATCGGCAATCTCTATTGTTGAAACTTCTACATATGATGACAGTGGAGGCGAGTATAGCTCGACAAGTTGTAGGGAATAGATTTCAATTATTTTCTAGTAGTTAGAACTACAAAAAAACTCAGGGGGACAGGTGGACAAGATGACCTGCCTTGCTGAAGCAAGGTCCATGGCTGAAAAAGTATGAGAAAAAGAAAAGAAAAGTTATTCAGTATATATGAACAAGTATGTGTAAAACAAAAGAAGAATTATGCATATATATACACGCTTATAGATGACAGAACAAAATCTTTTAGGCATGTAAATGTGGAAACCACATCCCCAGCAATGGCGCCAAAAAGTTGATCGGCCTAAATCGCGCGTCCTGAAAGGAGGCAGTCTCAGAAGGAATTAAACTTTAAATTTATAACCTGAAACCTTCAAGGACCCCCATAACTTTATCACGAGGTTGAAGTAGATATACGGGGTCAAACATAGGGATGTAGGGACACTTAGGACACTTGAGATTTCATTCTTAAGTCAGATAAGCCAAGACGATAGTTGAGGAAAGTAAGGGGGATGGAACTAGTTTAGCAGATTGTCACGAAGTAAAACAAAGCAAAGAAAAGAAAACAAAACAGAGTCCATAGGATTCTACTAATCAGGGAGAAGGAGTTCCTAGCTATGTAACCACAAGTTGGGCAGTCTATGTACCCGTTCTCAGGCATAGACAACCCTCGAACACCCCAACAAGCAATCTACATCTAAACTTGGTATGCACTGTGGTATCTATTCCTGTGGGGTCATCCCGCTCGCTCTCACATAGTGTGACTAAAACCTATCGATGATATGAAACCTCTCTCGAGGATAACAAACCAACATCCTACAATATTCTAGATATCCTCTCAGGTTGTGAATATTTTGGGATGTTAGGAACAGACGACCTTGAACCGTCCTCTTTTCAGATTCCGATCCAAACTATCTTCTCTTATCTATTTTTACAATGAATCTCACGATATAGGTAGAAATAGCAGTTCAAGCAAGAAAGAGATCAACCAAACTAGCAATCATAACCAGAATGAGGAGATAGAACATAAAATGTGCTAGATCTGAAATAAAACTACCCAATTATGGTAAAAGTACATAAACATGCCCAAAACAGGCTACATACCCAAGAACGAGCTCAACTAGCCACGGACAAGCATAGTTGGTACCAAACAAAGATGGAAGAACATCATTTGTACATAAACAAAGGAAAATAGTAGAAGAAAGGAGAAGAAGAAGATATTTATCCCGTAGAGGAGAGGTGTCTCTCACTCTATAGCCTTTGTATAGGCTGGATCTCATCTTTTGGGCCGTCCTCCTTGATCTTCTAGACTCCTTGACCTCCTTTCTCCTTGATTCTACCCAAAACAGCAGCTCGGTGGATGTGTGGAGTTGGAAGATGGCTGGAAATGGTGAGGAATGGGTGAAGGGAGGTGGAAGTGATGATGGATGGAAGCTAACTGAAGAGACGGGCGTAGGACGAGTTCACCGGCCTTTCTGGGTCCTTCAAACTCTCCCACGAGGCTCTGGGAACCAAGAGGGGTTGGAAACACAAGGAGGAGAATCGCAAGATCAGAACCCCTCTCCAGGTCGCGGGGGGTGTGTATTTATAGGCGCAAAACACCGACTTAGTACCACGGTCGAGGTGTGCACTGACTTAATTCCATGGTCGAGGTCGAGGTCACAATCACGGAGGTCAAGGTCACGATTGCTTTCATGGTCGAGGTTGCGGCGGTCGAGGTCTGTCTTCCAGCATCGTGGTCACAGTCTATCTTCCAACATCACGGTCATGGTCTTGGAAGACATATCGCGGGTCATGGTATCATGGACCAAACCCACCCCCACGGGGAGGGGTTATTACTAGTGGTTGATGGGCCCGCGTCGATGAGCCTTCTGATTGGCGAGGATACATCCTGATAAAGGACTGACCATCAAAAATAGGGTCCAATATATCAAAAGTTTCTTGGGCCCGCTAATCAGTTAGCGGGACTACCATCTCCTAAGCTGGTGCACATAGTACGATGCTTAGTCCACAGTGGTCGTGACTGATGGAATTCTAGCTGCTGCAAAATTTGTGTGTTGGGGAGAAATTTTGGAGAATAGATGTCTTTTCTGGTTCGGTGCCTGCAAGTCCCAAAATTGGCTAGTTTGAGCAACTTTATCTATGAAAGGATATAAATTACTAAAAGATAAGAAATATGGGATATTTTGGGCATATTAAGGCTATAGTGACACAAAACCATAGATAAATACTTAAAATAAATACGTAATTTGGGTGTTATCAAGTTTCCTTCAGTTTATGTTAGCTTGCATCATGTTTAATAATGTATAGTCATCTTCATATTCTAGTATTTCATATATATACGATACTCATGAAACTTAGGCTAACAATTATTTTTCCAATGCATGGTTGGGGACAAGATGTCCGTAGGTGAAGAGTACAAGAGGATTAGAACATCAGGTTGAGAACATGGAGGACCTAGTGAAAGACTAGTAGTGCCCTGGTGGGGTGCCATTATCCACCATATTTTTAATTTCATGTAGTAAGACCAGCTTGTTTATGTTTAATAGTCTTTGGTTATGTCATTAGTTGTTTTGTGTTTCCATCTTATGTAAACTTTTGAGAATGAAAAATGATATGTGATCCTGAGTTGGTTATCTTTTTAGTTATTCCTTGTGTACGAAATTCAAGAAATGTCATACCCCAATAATATTATTAGTTAGGAATTGATGCTTCCGCTCATGTGCTTGTGTATAAAATTTGGGGTGTTACAACTTGGTATCAGAGCCAAAAGATAATTGGCCACTAGGAACCCTCGTATTCTTAATTAGTTAGAAAGCATTTTAGGTCCACGAGGTATAAATCTCCTTATGAAGTGAGGTCAGACATGCTTATCAAATGAGGAGTTGGTTAAAGGTAGAAACTACGAAAGGAATATAAGTCTAGAGATCCATGTATAATAGGTTATGAGTATTAGGGATAGATGTCTGTCTAATTTGGACCTTATGTATTAACCTTCGCATATGACATGTCCTCTCATTTATCAAAGGTTTGGCCAACCAATTGAGAAGTGTAGAGGATATGCCACAATCATAAAGACTTATTGTGTGTCTCTTTCCTTCTTATCAGTGCATGTGGTATGGGACATGTGCACTATTAGGCTGTGGAGAGTAGCATGATAATGTCTCACATCGTTGGGTATGTGCCTGATCAACATGTATCTGAGGATGTCATAAAGAGGGTTAATACGAAGGACCTAAATTAGATAGTTATCCAAACCTGATACAGTTGATTAGTAAAAGCCATTATTTATGCCAAGGTAAAATGTTAAATAAATTTATGATTAAGTCATAAGGATCGAGAAAGTTAACAAGATTAATTTTAAGAAAGTGATGTTAATTGAGTGATTGTCTAATGTATATGATCACTTGGGTACAATGAGCTCTATGGAGCAATGAGCACTTTGGTGCAAGGTTACATGAAGCACTCGACTTAATTGACTTAGTGAGCAATAATATTGTACTAATGATAAAGGTATGTAAATATTTTTTTTTCATGGTAGATGAAGGTATGGTTTAGTCTTCATTAATAACATATACATGTGTTAGTATTATTAATCATGTTAAACATAATACAATATCATGAACATGTTAGCACAAAATTATGAGTCTTTATGACAATATTAAAGTATTAGTATGCATATATGCAAAATCCTAAGGTGGGTAGCGTTGTGTTAGTGCATACAAATCTTGAGGACAAAATTTCTATAAGGTGGGTGAATTGTAACATCCTTAGAAGTTTCAGTCTACAATAAACATGATTAATAATGAAATTTCACCAATTTAGTTTCTTATTATGATGTAAAAGACTAGAGTAACACCTACACATGAGGTTCAATATTTTATCACATCCTATTTAAAATATGCACACAACTCAGCCCTAAATATGCAATGATGGATGATGAAGGTTTAAATAAAAAAGGAATCCATATTTATTCATATTATGTTCTATATTATGGTGTTAGAGTAGTTCACGACATATTAGATAGCCCCTTGAAATTTGGTAATGCAACCCCTTGTAAATTCTTACTTATACACTAATCACCCTAAATGCTCAACTATATAAAACATGTACATCCCTAACTCAAAGGTACAAACCGAGTACATAGTTCGAATCCTTGGGTTTGATTTAGCAATTATGCCAAGCTTCATTAGATTTGAATGACCCTAGCTATGCCAATTCATATTAGATATAAGGGAATAGCTTCATATATATTGAACTAGATTGGACCTAGATATTTGCATAATGTGCCCCATTAATGTATATGTGTCTATGCCCAATCTATTTTAGTGCGTCAGGCATTAAAGTATCTCGCTATGCCTCACCCTAGTGAGTGTGAGACAATGAAACAACAATTTATAGAGTGTCATTCTTTGACCATAGCTTTTTATTTTTATCATATTATTAATGATAGAACTATTTTTTTTTTGGGGGGGGGGGGGTCAGGAGGTCTTTTTTTCAACCTGCCCTCCTCGGGCGGGGCGGGATTTAATGACAAATCAATAAATTCAATGTCGAGTATAATAGTAGGATAATAATGTTCAATTGAAAGAACTCTAATTCAACGCCTAGCCAAGTCTTTAGGGAGTTACTTATAATGTTGGACTCAATAAAATGTATCGAGAGGGGGAATGTCGAGAGTTATGCTCTCACCTCTCTCTTTTAACTAACTAGCTTTTCTCTCTCCCACATTGGCCACTAAATTTTACATTACAGATCTTATCTTTACATGTTATGAATCATGACCACCCCCCCCCCTCCACTCATGGAAGAAGTATGCTTGGAAGCATACAACATGATCCAATTACATTAGACAACACCACTAGATCATCTATATTTACAAAGTCATCTCATGTTAAGTATCATTGAAGGATATGTTGTCAATTGCATGGCCTCCGGAGTTTTGATATGTAACTCATTAGTTAATTATAGGAATTAAAGATCGGCCCCTTAATTTACTACATAGGACAGCTGTCAGCATTCTTTAAAAAGAAAATTTTAAAATTTGATGAGCATTTAAGGAGTATGTTGTCCTCAAAAGATAACAATACTACATTGCAAAATAATTACAAACCTAACAAGCATATTAGTAGAGGTCGCTAAAGCTAAGAAACCAACAACAACACGTAAAGTGTCGATCAATGACTAGGTCCTTTTCACCCATACAAAAGTCTCTCCCCCGTCCAACCTAGCTTCCTCCCTCCTGAATTAGAAACCTCACTGAGTTTTAATGTCGCACTTAAGATTTGCATGTGGATAGTGAAAATGTAAAGCATAATATGCTCTCATCTCTCTCGTTGAACCAGCTAGTTTTCTCGTTCATCCTCTCGTTTCGCTTTGCCACACTAGTCACTACATCTATGCATCCAAATGTACTTACCTTCACATGTTATGAACCCTCGCACTCCCCAGCCCAAGCCCCCAACCCCTTCCAACAACCCATTGTGTGACGAAAAGAAAAAGAGTAACCAAAGTTTGCCTAGAAGAAGTGTACAATATACTTCCAATTACATTAATGACATTTTCAATAATACAATTACCCGTCTATATTTATCAAGTCTCACATGGGAGAGTATGTCTATATTTTATAAAGTCTCACATGGTTGAGTACGATTAAAGATGTATAGTTTGTTGATTGGCGTTGATTTCACGGCCTTCAAATCTACTACATTAGACATGTTCGTCGCTAGTTCAAAAAAAAGATTCGCACCTGAACTTGAAAACAAATGAGCATTTTAAGTAGTGCGTTTGCAAAATAATTGCAAACCTGACAAGCAGAGGCCGAAAACTGGGAAACAACAAGTGTCGATCACCGACTGGGTCCTTTTCACGCATAAGAAAGTCGTTCACCCGTCCAACTTATCTTCCTTCGTCCCTCCCTCCGTCCCCTCTCTTTCCTCCCTCCCTCCTTAGCTTTGCCCTTTCTCCGGCCCTGGCCTCAGGTCGCCTCGTCGTCGCTGTAGCTGGTCCCGGGGAGCCGAGAGCGGCAGCTGCGGCGGCTGGGATAGGAGTCGGCGATGGGCAACGCTCTAAGGTTCCTGTATGGTAAATGCTGCACGCCCCATGATCAGGATGCCCTTGGTCCCCATGGCGTCACCTCTTCCAACGTCGGCGTCTCCGCTCTCGCCCATGATATCCTCCACTTCGACGTCACGTCCCAGGTGAGCTAAATCGAACTCGCTCGATCGTGTCCATCGCCCCAGTCGAAGGCTGAGTAAAAAGGGGGCTGGGGGTTTTGGTAATTGAGGTGCGGGTGGGCGTTGCGCCGGTAACCTTAGCCTTTTGGTTGTCTTCCCCTAATTTTGACTCTTGCGTATCTGAAAAACTCCCAATTAAAGGTCCCGGACAGGCTTAGCCAGTACGTCGTCTCATCTAAGAAGGCGCAGGCGAACTGGTAAGGGAGCTAGTTACTTCCTTCAATTTGTTGGTGCTCTTGCTTTCTGAGCCATTTTGCTCGGTCTTTCTTATTCCTACTGCTCCTATGGCCGGTAACTTGCTGCTCTGCTCTTCTCCATAAACGCGATCGCCGTCCAAACGAGAAGGTATAGGAAGCTATCGGAGGCCTGGAAGGAGACGAAGCCGCCGCCTAAATCTCCCGAGGAAGCGTCGAGGCTGGTGGTCGCGACCCTCAAGAGGCATCAGAGAGCCGATGTGCAGGTACTGACTGCATTCGTGGTGCCCGCTGTGCCCGTTGACTTTGTAATTGTGTAAACACTACTGTATGCCGGGGCTGGCAAGCTACTCGATCAGTAGCTCGCCATGTTGCCTCGAATTCTCGTGGAGGCGCTTTTTGTCCTCGTTGCGTGCTGTTATTTCTATAACGTAGGTATCTAATTAGTAGTACACATTTGTGTCAACTCACCCCCAACCTTCTGCTGAATCGTCTGGACATTTCCTTTGTCAAACAGGGTCTTCTGCTGTACTATGGCCTGCCGTCCCTTCAGAACATTGGGGAAACAACCCCTGGAGGTGACGATTACACACCTTCACTCCCACCGGGAGTACAGTATGAAATCGAGACATTGCCTGTGAGTACGACCATCTCTTTCTTCTATATGCTTCTCTAGTCTAGCTACCCGTTGTCTTTCGGGTTCTGCCTCGATTGCGATAGCCAAGGATGGCATTTTATTATTTATTTTTAATTGGGCCGTTCTTCTTGGATGTTGGCGCTAGCGCTAGGTGGACGCAAAGGCCGTGGCCGATGGTGACACGATCACGGCATACGTCGATACGGCCGACCCAATGGAATCGGGCAAGGTCCCTATGGAAGTCCGAACTGCTGTGGAGAAGAGATCCAGAGCTCGAGCCGTGAAGAACTACAACCAGGCAGATGCATTGCAGAAGGTGATTACGGATGCAGGATACAGGTTTCTACCTCTCCTTTTCCTGTCTTTCTTCCTTTCAGCACTATGGTTTAGTGGATTTCTGATGGGATCTGTGCTATGTGGGTTGCAGGGTTATCAATGGTCCTAACAATGAGGAGACCTTAGCCCGCAAGTACCGGATACGGCTCAGGTACTGTTGTCGATACGAAGAAAATCCAGTCTTTTTCAGTACTTGTAGCAAAGGTTTGAGTATTCAATGATTGCTTGACTGTCACACAGAGGAATTGACGCCCCAGAAAGCCAGATGCCATTCGGGAAGGAGGCCAAAGAAGCCCTGACCAAATTGGTTCAAGGGAAACGCCTGAAGATACAAATCTATGATGTTGACCGCTATGGCCGGTCTGTTGGAGATATATATTGCAGCTCCACCTTCGTGCAGGTTAGCGGCGGATAGGAGAGCTAACAACACCTTCTTCGATTAAAAAGCGTTGTGCCGAATATCTCATGCTCACTTCGTCCTTCATTGCCTTGCAGGAGTTCATGTTGAAGAAAGGCTTCGCTTGGCATTATGAAGCATATGATAAGCGTCCTCAATTTGCCGAGGTAGATAGTGTGTACACTTGTTTATATGCGCTCCTCCCCACTTTTGTTTCTGACCTTTACATAGTTTCTTGCTGCCATCTCTATGGCATTATGAAGCATATGATAAGCATCCTCAGTTTGCCGAGGTAGATAGTGTGTACACTTGTTTATATGCGCTCCTCCCCACTTTTGTTTCTGACCTTTACATAGTTTCTTGCTGCCATCTCTATTACCGTAAACTCTTCTTATACACAGTGGGAAAAGCAAGCCAGATCTGCTCGACGAGGACTATGGGCTGCACGAAACCCCCAGAAGCCGTGGGAATGGAGGAAGGACAAGCGCAATGGTGCATAATGACCAAAGCCCAGCTGGGTTTTATCAACAACGTGACATGGTGGCAACTGATCTCGGATTTACATCCGAGCCATCAACTTGAGTACCACCAACCTAGTAAACACCCTTATAGATCACTGTTTGTCTGTGAAGCGGGAAGAGCGGAATTCCAATGATGTTACTACAGGTGTCCCGCAGTGATGTATTTTCATTTTAAAAGATTCAAAGGTTGTGCGGAGCTGGATCGGACCTCACATGGCTTTCGCCTCGGTGCATGTATTTATATTGTTACCCCCCACCTCTTCTTATATATCTCTCTCTGTGTGCAGCCTTCCCGAGGTCCAACTTTTCTTTGAGTTATGAGCCGAAATTGCCTGTTTGGTTGGACTGCACTTGAAAACGGTTCTCCATCCTGTTCCAACTTCATAGATCTGGTCTCATGTATAATGAACGCACAGTGTGAAAAGCAACTTGATTGTGTCATGTAGGAAATATTTCAAAACCAGTTGCGCCCAAATTTTTCGTTTAGTTAGTTTTCCTCATTCTAAACTGTTTTCGTTTTTAAAACCTTATCTAGCAATATTAATTTACAATATTAAACCATTTCCAAATAAGAAATGTGTAGAACAAACAAAGCCAAAAAGTAGGGCTTACAATCCTCCTAGATGAGCATTTTTCTTCTAGGTGATCCCATCATGAATTTGTAAGTCGATCCCATCATGAATTTGCAGCAGAAGAACGTCGTTGACGACGGATAGAGTACAACAACCGTAGGTACCACCACCCGACATATCACTGTCTATGAGAGAAGGATGGGCATGCTTCTCACACGAGAAGAATCTTTACAAGACACTCCTGAAGCGCCGGCTGAGGCAAGACAAGTTTCCCGAGCAAGGATTTTCTCACACGTGAACGTCGATCGTTGTCCAGATTTTATTTTTTGTTATATGTTTAATCATAATGATGAAAGACTTATTTACCATCTTCTCAATGCCCCACATTTTATTTCCAGTAAGACATGATCACACCATCATTTTGGTACATGTAAAAAGAAAAAGAAAGAGTCTCCTTTCCAATTAATAAGGAAAATAATTTTCAATTAAGAAGGAAATCTCTTTTCAATTAATAAGAAAAATAAGGACTCATATTTCAATTAGGAAGGAAAATATCTCTTTCTAATTAATTAATAATTCCAGACCAGATCCAAATAAGAAATTCGTAGAACAAACAAAACTGAAGAATAGAAAATAAAACTGACTTAATAACTATAGACCAGATCTTCCGTTGAGCAACATGATGTAATGCTTAAAGAAATCAGCGGCTAGAAATTCTCGTGGTTGAGCGTTATTCTTCAAGTCGGTCCCATCACAAACTTGTAGCAGAAGAACGTCATTGACGACAGATAAAGTACACTACTAGTGCAGTCCAACAACTACATGTACCACCACCTGACATATTATGTCTATGAGAGAAGGATGGACATGATTCTCAGAGGAGAAAATTCTTTACGAGGCATCCTGAAGCAACGACAAAGGCAAAACAAGTTTCTCGAGCAAGTATTTTCTCACACGTGAACAACGTTGGCCGTTGTTCAGATCTTATTTTTTTAGGTGTTTAACCCTAATGAAAAGAGACTTATTTACAATCCTCTCAAAACCCCACATTCTATTTCCAGTAAGTCATGATCACACAATCATTTTTGTAGATGTAAAAAGGGAAACAAAGAGTCTCTTTCCAATTAATAAGGAAAACAATTTTCAATTAAGAAGAAAAACATATCTTTCTAATTAATAAGATAAATAAGGACTCCTTTTCCAATTAGGAAGGAAAATATCTCTTTTTAATTAAAAAGGTAAATAAGGAATCTCTTTTCAATCAAGGACAAAGTCTCTTTCCAATTAATAAGGAAAACAAAGAGTCCATTTTCAATTTGAAAATTATTAATTAAACAATCAATCAATTAGTTAAGAAGTTATTTTTCTATACAAAAAAGATGGGAAAATAGAGGCAATTTTTCCAATCATATTACTAGTTTGTATAAAAAATAAACTACTTTTTTTTGTCCAACCTCCTTATTGACTGGTTGCACTTGCATTGAGACTAGTCCATGGAGATAAATGGCATATGTTCTGAGTCACTCCCATATTCAAAAATAATACATTCTGAGCCACACTTAGAGTCAAAAATATCATGATTATATTTATAGTCTATTCTTAAACTATCTCTAATAAGAATTGTGCAATTAAGGATATTGCCCCAAATGTACATAATATCTTTGACTCTATGAAGTGTTTGAACCTTCCCTGAGAAACTTCAAGTCCACCCACCCCTTCTCCTTTGACTTCCACAGATATGGAATCACCTAAAGTTATGGATTAACCTCTTGAGGCAGGATAAGACACAAATAGGGACTTGTCAACACAAACATGTACATTAACCCCAGTGTCAATTTTCCAGTAAAGCGATTCAACAATTTAAAGGAGTGCATTTTTAAATTAATAAGATAAATAAGGACTCCTTTTCCAATTCAGAAAGTAACATCTCTTTCCAATTAAAAAGAAAAATGTCTCTTTTCAATTAAAAAGGATAACAATGAGTCCATTTTCAATTTGAAAAGGATTAATTAAAAAACCAATCAATTAATTAAGAAGTTATTTTTTATACAAAAAAAGAAGATGGGAAAATAGAGGATACTTTTCCATCATATTCTTAGTTTGTATAAAAAATATACTTTTTTTGTCCAGCCTCCTTATGTATTGGTTGCACCTGCATTGAGCATAGCCCATGTAGATAAATGACATATGTTCTAAGTCACCCCCAAATTCAAAAATCATATATTCTAAGTCTCCCTCAGAGTCAAAAGTATCATTATTACATTTGTAGTCAATTCTAAAACTATCTCTAATAAGAATTGTGCAATTAAGGATATTGCCTCAAATGTATAGAATATCTTTGACTCTATGAATTGTCTGAACCTTCCCTGAGAAACTTCAAGCCCATCCGCCCCTTCGCATTTGACTTTCTAACAACCCCCACAAAACTTTAGAAGTAGTAACATACGGCTTAGTATATGAATCATATAATTTTCTATTTAAAGTAAACAAGATGAACCATCGACACATTTTATCAACCTTCTACCAATTTACAATTAACATACATTGTCAAGGATAGTTTCTTTTGGTTTGGGTTCATCCTCTTCTAAAAATTTATTATAACTCACCATATTCAGCCAAATTTACATTCTACCTTGCCAATGGGAAAAGTTAGTACCAATAAGTTTTTTCAGGCATGTTGAGTGTGTCAATTTTTGTGTCAAAACCATGGTCGGCCATTTCTAACTAACGACAAAAAGGTAATTTCTTTAAGACTAATTGATATAAATTTTTATGTTGTCACACAGCAGCAAAAATTACAATATTAGCTAACAATTTTAGACCAAATCTAGATAAGAAATATATAGAACAAACATAGTAGGAGAATATAAAATAAAAAAAGAGCTAAGAACTCTAGACCAGATTGTCTATTGAGCAATAGAATGTAATATTTATAGATTTTTGTGGCGCACAATCATCTTGGATGAGAACCATTCTTCTAGTCGATCTAGTCGCAAACATGTAGTAGAAGAACGTCGTTGATGATGGATAAGGTGCACTACCAATGCGTTCCAACAATCACAAGTACTACCACATGACATATCACATCTATGAGAGAAGGAAGGACACAAATGCTTCTCATATGAGAAGAATCTCTGGGAGGCACTTTGGAGAGAGACTGAGGCAAGGCAAGTTTTTAGAGCAAGGGTTTTATCACATGTGAATGGACCCAGATGTTGTTCAAAACTTTTTTTCGTTATGTTTTTATCCATAATGACAAGAGACTTATTTACAACTCTCTCAACTCTCACGTCCTATTTCCTGAAAGACACAATCACATGATAGCTCTGGTACACATAAAAAATGAGGAGCCTCTTTTCGATTAATAAGGTAAATAAGAAGTCCATTTTTAATTAAGAAGGAAAACATCTCTTTCTAATTAATAAGGAAAATAAGGATTTCATTTCTAATTATGAAAGAGAATATCTCTTTCCAATTGATAAGGAAAATACGGAGGCCAATTCCAATTAATAAGGAAAATGACTATTTCCAATTAATAAGGAAAATGACTATTTCTAGTTAATAAGGAAAATGACCATTTCCAATTAATAAGAATTTTTTTTGGAAAGCATTAATTAAACAATCAATTAATTAACTAATTTGTTATTTTTTAGTGTAAAAGAGGAGATAGAAAATGGAAAATAATTTCCTAGTCCTATTCCTAGTTTTCATAAACGAATAAATTACTCTTTCCTCCACCTTTCCTTTGTGTTGGAAGTACCTATGTTGGGTTAACCAGTGTAGATAAATGGCATACAACCATCATATACAATATATGATACTTCCAATAGAATAGAATTTCTAATAGATATTCATACTAGTGACACCGTTAACTTAAAACCCCAGATTCAGATATTAGATAGCATGCAACCAATTATTTCTTTTCAATATTAGTTCATTTTAAGGGCTAATTTGGTTAGGTGTGAATGATTTGTTAAGTGAGAAATCAAAAACAATAACTCTACCAGCATGAATTTGGATTACATCTGAAATGTTTGGTTATTTGTTAAGGTGTAAATGGTTTGTCAAGTGGTAAATCGGAAGCAAAGAAATCCAAATGTGTGATACTAAATTACATATAAAATGTTTATGAGTAAGTATTGTGATGTGATCATTTCATTTGGTTGTATGCATTCAACTTGTTGTCGATTTGGGCTATAAAGGGTTAGGGTATAGCCGCACACCCTTTTATATGCCTTCCTTAAAAGTCCTTTACATATCTAGATTTTGTATTTGCATACCTGTGGACCCCCATATCCAAATTTAAAATTGAGGTCAATTAATAGTTATACTTGAATCCAAATCTACTAGATGCTCATACATACTATATGTAATTAACTGTTTAGATAATATTATATAATTTGTTATGTATATTAGACTTAAATAATCTAACTAATATAATAGTTTGGATTATACCATCTGATCAAAAACTAACTATTTTAATTAGAAACTTTAAATAAAATTAACTGAACTTAAAATCAAAATAGTGACGTGGTATGTTATATAACTCGAACCTAGTATTGATTACAATGAACTCGATTCGTCTTCAAACTAAAGGGTATCATATTATTTACTTTAATAATTTGATGTTAATATCATACTCATAACAATATCTTGTGTTAATTAACTAACAACATATGAAAAAATTTCTTACATTAACAATATGAAATTTTAAAGAGAACTATATATTTATATGCTCGTACCACATACGTTGTTGAGAGTAGAGGTACACTACGGGTCTAAATTTTTTATTATATGAATCTATATATTTATACATGCTAGTTTAAATAATTATAGATACTATCAGACCTGTAGAATACCTGCACTATTTATAGCATTTCTATGTAGATAATCTCTCAACACGATGAAGCAGTTGTTCATGTGCACTGTGAGGCTAGGCGTCCCTGAAAACCAACCATGTTTGTTTTTGAGTGGTTGATTTGTGTAATTTCTACAACGAATTCCCCAATTTACGTGGATATGTCTTTCCCACATGTTCGTTCAAGGTGTACATAACCAAACATTTTGATATAAAAAATGGCATACTTCTTTATCTCACTATAGTTTGTAGGCATGTGTCTCATCCAAAATTTTGCTTAAAATAAATTCATAACTTAGATTGATTGTTGATTTAGATAAACAAATATAATGTCGGATGTCTACTGACTAGGATTCAATGAGCGAAATTCATTTGACTAGATCAGGGATAGTTCTGGGTCAGAAATGGCTGACAATCTATTCAGAACCGACCAGACCTAGATATTGGTCACTCTGTCTAGTTCATAATCAATTGGAATTTTGTAAAATTTAAAATTTCTTGATTATAAACTTATTAAAATTTGTGGATTCATATTAGATAGTTGTATAAAAACTCTAATCCACATAAATTAGTTTTTTTAATATTTTAATTCAATATTACTCAGCCCCAAATTATTCAATTTCAAGACCTCAAACAGTGTAAACTAGAAGTTGATCCCAACCGCAACCCAAATTTGGGTCAAATTATCTATGACCAAAAATTGAGACCCAGATTGTACAAACTAGAACCCAACCTCAATTTATCCATACCAGACGGGATTGTGTTCACTAGTTTGAACGTCTAATTGATAGAGACTCTAAAACTGCATTGAATATTAAAAATGGCATGATCATATTTGTATTACACTTGCCTTAGATTTCTCGATACTACGATCCAATAGTTAGAATTTTGTATGGATGTGGCAGACACCTTTCCTTTTTGGGTACTAATTTAGATAACAAAATATGAGCTGGTCTAGTCCTAGTATCAAGATTATGTAGTATGGGCTTAGATAAAAGGCAGATTCAGGGTTTACTCGGGTACTAGTTAGTTTTTGTGTCTCATATAAGTCAAAACAAAACAAAAAACTAATTGAGACAGGACTCCAAAACCTAAATGTGTCTAGTATGCTGCTAGTTGGGATCAACCTAAAATGTAGATTGAGTTGAACATGTTAGTCCAAAGTCACCTCTACATTGTTGAATGTCCCAATAAAATCACGTCAGTGCATATGGTTGTCAGATAGAATGTGAAGAATATGTTATGTGTATTGTAGACAAGAGGCGTCCTAGTCTATATATAGGACAACGGGTAGCTTTCAATACCCATCTACTTAATATGGGACTAATCCCAACACATACACACACTGGCAGGGGCGGAACTAGGGGGGAGGCTGTCGGGGCTTTAGCCCCCCCTCCCCCCAAAAAACTAATACAAATAGTTATCTTTTTAGTATTAAGTATAGCTTAAAGTATAAATAAATACATTAACTATGTATAGGTTTCAAAGAATGAGACTAACTGGAGTGGTATATAGCTTGGTTTTTAAAGAAAATGATGCAGGTTCCATTCTCAATGGGGACAACATTTTTAGCTCAGCCCCCCTCTGTAGCTCAGCCCCCCTCTGTGCTAAAATGTACACATATATGATTTCAGCCCCCCTTAATGTAATTTTCTGGTTCCGCCACTGCACACTGGGAAAAGCAAGCCAGATCTGCTCGACGAGGACTATGGGTTGCATGAAACCCCCAGAAGCCGTGCGAATGGAGGAAGGAAAAGCGCAATGGTGCATAATGACCAAAGCCCAGCTGGGTTTTATCAACAACGTGACATCGTGGCAACTGATCTCGGATTTACATCTGAGCCATCAACTTGAGTACCACCAACCTAGTAAACACCCTTATAGATCACTGTTTGTCTGTGAAGCTGGAAGAGCGGAATTCCAATGATGTTACTACAGGTGTCCCGCAGTGATGTATTTTCATTTTAAAAGATCCAAAGGTTGTGCGGAGCTGGATCGGATCTCACATGGCTTTCTCCTCAGTGCATGTATTTGTATTGTTACATGGAGTCTTGTAGTGCTTGACTTTCTTTACCCTGGAGTCAAATCGTTATTGCCTTTCGCCCCTTGGTCTCTCGTTGTGAAACCTTTCGAAACTCTATCTATAGCTAGAGAAATTCCTATTCCCCGGGGGATTTCCTTTTTCAAGCTGTGAACCTAAACTTGAGGATACGGTAATACATCTAAGAAATTATTCCATCTAACGTACTCCCCCCTAGATGCGGGAATTGCGACATGAACCAAATGTCCTATCCAAGCTAAAGAACTGACTCCGAAAAGTCCTGACAAATGGTGATTCAGACGAGATTCGGTCCTGTGAATTATGACCTTCGCCTGGAATGTAAGCAAATATCTCATTTCGATTGCTCCAGCCCCTTCTCCTTATTGATTTGCTCGAAGGAGAGAGAAATATTTGCTATAGCGCCCACACTCCTCCAAGTCATTCAAGTATTCGATTTCTTGATCCAGCAAGGATTGAGCCCTACTACCTCTGGGAATTCCGAATGACTTCCGTTGCGAAACTGACTACTTCGTTCCTCTTTGCTTTCTGAACTGAGTGCCATTTGATGAGTCGGATCGAATTCGAGTACTATTCAGATCACCTCCTTCATGATCTTTTCTATGGGTAGAACTACTGTGAGCGGTCTCAACTTTGACATCTTTCTTTTCGGGGACCTAGCTTTTTTTTGCTGTAGAACCCAATTTCTAGGCCCATACTTGAAGAAGATGGCTCCATACGGGTTACACTATTTACTTTGAAAGGGAATAAAACCGCTCGTGAACTCGCTGGTTTTCAGGTTCTTTTTGGCTTAAAATTTTGGCTAAAATTTTTTAGGGTTGCCTCCAGAATGGGATGTAGATAGGCCAATTATCAGCGTCATAGTACTTCATACGAAAGATGGTTAGAGCCAGTGAGGTCTTGCAGAGCCTTGCTTTCTATGTCGATCTTGTAGTTCTTCCCTCTGTTCAAGTACCTCTTCTTCTACTCGAGCCTCGGCAGAGCTGATCTCATTCGTATTAGCCCTAGCTGATTTGTACTAGGATTGGGAAGGTCGTCATACTTTGATTTTCACTTTGTCCTAATTATCAGTTTTACGTTGCCGGAAATGGGGGAGAATGACAAAACATCCGGAACGATTTTCGTAGGCAACGGGGAAGAGTCTACCCCCCATGAGCTCGTCAGTCAAGCATGGAATGAGCCTTGTCTACTCTCCCGAGAAGGCATTCTTCAAAACATGGTTTCTCCCGCAGCCCTATTTGTTGCGAGAGAGCCTCACATATAAAATCATTGTTCTATACCCTGACAAATGAAGGGGCATTCCATCAGCAAGCCACCACTCATATGAGGGTGAACGAACTTGACCAAGAGATGCAGGAGTTGATGGAACCCTGACTAAACTCCTTCTATTTCTATAAGTAGATTATTCCTATCCCTTTAGTCTTTCTTTCTGTCCTTGATTGAGTATTGGATAGCAGAGAGATAGAGACTCACCTCTTTCATATCCCGAAAGACCACTTTGCGGAACGAAATCCAATTTCCCCTTTTCCGATCCGATTAGAAGGCTATAGGCCAAGGGAAGGTCCCTAGACATGAAAGCACAGTCATTCACTACACCAACATAAGAACTAAAGAAAACCGTCCGCCTTTCGAACTGTTGTTGAATCCATGGGCAGACAAGAGACAACCTGGTGAACTGAAACATCTTAGTAGCCAGAGGAAAAGAAAGTAAAATCCCATAGTAACGGCGAGCAGAGCGGGAAAGAAGCATCGGCTAGCCAGTTCGGGACGTGAAAAAAAAGGAAAAAGAAGGAAGAAAGAAAAGAAGGCATTCAAGAATGGTCAAGGAAGGAGCACATTCAGGGATGGATGGATCGAGGTCACAAAGTTGCAGCTCTCCAGTGCATATCACCCACTCGCTTCAGTTGTTCCAATTCCACTACACAGAAGCATGGAGTCATTCGTAGTGGAGGGGCCTAACAAAGTTCGATATTCTCCGTGGGGCCAAGAGGAATAATATCCCCTGGCTGCCCCGAGAACAGCCTTACGACACCTTATGAGCCAAAATTTCCTGTTTGGTTGGACTGGACTTGAAAACGGTTCTCCATCCTGTTCCAACTTCATAGATCTGGTCTCATGTATAATGAACGCACAGTGTGAAAAACAACTTGATTGTGTCATGTAGGAAATATTTCAAAACCAGTTGCACCCAAATTTTTCGTTTAGTTAGTTTTCCTCATTCTGAACTGTTTTTCGTTTTTAAAACCTTATCAAGAAATATTAATTTATAATTTAAACCGCGTAGAACAAACAAAGCCAAAAAGCAGGGCTTGCAATCCTCCTAGATGAGCATTGTTCTTCTAGTTGACCCCATCATGAATTTGTAAGTCGATCCCATCATGAATTTGCAGCAGAAGAACGTCGTTGACGACAGATAGAGTACACTATTAGTGCAGTCCAGCAACCGTAGGTACCACCACCCGATAGATCACTATTTATGAGAGAAGGATGGGCATGCTTCTCACACGAGAAGAATATTTATAAGACACTCTTGAAGTGACGACAGAGGCAAGACAAGTTTCTTGAGCAAGGATTTTCTCACATGTGAACGTTGGTCGTTGTCCAGATTTTATTTTTTGTTATATGTTTAACCATAATGACGAAAGACTTATTTACCATCCTCTCAACGCCCCACATTTTATGTCCAGTAAGACATGATCAGACCATCATTTTGTACATGTAAAAAGAAAAAGAAAGAGTCTCGTTTCCAATTAATAAGGAAAATAATTTTCAATTAAGAAGGAAATCTCTTTTCAATTAATAATAAAAATAAGGACTCATATTTCAATTAGGAAGGAAAATATCTCTTTCTAATTAATTAATAATTCCAGACCAGATCCAAATAAGAAATTCGTAGAACAAACAGAACTGAAGAATAGAAAATAAAACTGACTTAATAACTATAGACCATATCTTTCGTTGAGCAACATGATGTAATGCTTAAATAAATCAGCGGCTAGAAATTTTCTTGGTTGAGCATTATTCTTCAAGTCGGTCCCATCACAAACTTGTAGCAGAAGAACGTCATTGACAATAGATAAAGTACACTACTAGTGCAGTCCAGCAACCACATGTACCACCACCTGACAGATTATGTCTATGAGAGAAGGATGGGCATGATTCTCAGAGGAGAAAAATCTTTAGGAGGCACTCCTGAAGCAACGACAGAGGCAAAACAAGTTTCTCGAGCAAGTATTTTCTCACACGTGAATAACGTTGGCCGTTGTTCAGATCTTGTTTTTTGTTATGTGTTTAACCCTAATGACAAGAGACTTATTTACAATCATCTCAACACCCCACATTCTATTTCCAGTAAGTCATGATCACACGATCATTTTTGTAGATGTAAAAAGGGAAACAAAGAGTCTCTTTCCAATTAATAAGGAAAACAATTTTCAATTAAGAAGAAAAACATATCTTTCTAATTAATAAGATAAATAAGGACTCCTTTTCCAATTAGGAAGGAAAATATCTCTTTTCAATTAAAAAGGTAAATAAGGAATCTCTTTTCAATCAAGGACAAAGTCTCTTTCCAATTAATAAGGAAAACTAAGAGTCCATTTTCAATTTGAAAATTATTAATTAAATAATCAATCAATTAGTTAAGAAGTTATTTTTCTATACAAAAAAGATGTGAAAACAGAGGCAATTTTTCCAATCATATTACTAGTTTGTATAAAAAATAAACTACCTTTTTTTGTCCAACCTCCTTATTGACTGGTTGCACCTGCATTGAGACTAGTCCATGGAGATAAATGGGATATGTTCTGAGTCACCCCCATATTGAAAAATAATACATTCTGAGCCACACTTAGAGTAAAAAATATCATGATTATATTTATAGTCTATTCTTAAACTATCTCTAATAAGAATTGTGCAATTAAGGATATTGCCTCAAATATACATAATATCTTTGACTCTATGAAGTGTTTGAACCTTCCCTAAGAAACTTCAAGTCCACCCTCCCCTTCATCTTTGACTTCCACAGATATGGAATCGCCTAAAGTTATGGATTGACCTCTAGAGGCAGGATAAGACACAAATAGGGACTTCTCAGCACAAACGTGTACATTAACCCAGTATCAATTTTCCAGTAAAGCGATTCAAAAATTGAAAGGAGTTCATGTTTAAATTAATAAGATAAATAAGGACTCCTTTTCTAATTCAGAAAGTAACATCTCTTTCCAATTAAAAAGGAAAATGTCTCTTTTCAATTAAAAAGGATAACAAGGAGTCCATTTTCAATTTGAAAAGTATTAATTAAAAAACCAATCAATTAATTAAGAAGTTATTTTTATACAAAAAAAAGAAGATGGGAAAATAGAGGATATTTTTTCATCATATTCTTAGTTTGTATAAAAAATATACTTTTTTTGTCCAGCCTCTGTATGTATTAGTTGCACCTGCATTGAGCATAGCCCATGTAGATAAATGACATTTGTTCGAAGTCACCCCCAAATTCAAAAATCATATATTCTAAGTCTCCCTCAGAGTCAAAAGTATCATTATTACATTTTTAGTCAATTCTAAAACTATCTCTAATGAGAATTGTGCAATTAAGGATATTGCCTCAAATGTATAGAATATATTTGACTCTACGAAGTGTCTGAACCTTCCCTGAGAAACTTCAAGCCCACCCGCCCCTTCGCATTTGACTTTCTAACACCCCCCACAAAACTTTAGAAGTAGTAACATACAGCTTAGTATATGAATCATATAATTTTCTATTTAAAGTAAACAAGATGAACCCTCGACACATTTTATCAACATTCTACCAATTTACAATTAACATACATTGTCAAGGATAGTTTCTTTTGGTTTGGGTTCATCCTCTTCTAAAAATTTATTATAACTCACCATATTCAACCAAATTTACATTCTACCTTGCCAATGGGAAAAGTTAGTACCAATAAGTTTTTTCAGGCATGTTGAGTGTGTCAATTTTTGTGTCAAAATCATGGTCGGCCATTTCTAACTAATGACAAAAAGTAATTTCTTTAAGACTAATTGATGTAAATTTTTATGTTGTCACACAACAGCAAAAATTGCAATATTAGCTAACAATTTTAGACCAAATCTAGATAAGAAATAAATAGATAAAACATAGCAGGAGAATATAAAATAAAAAAGAGCTAAGAACTCTAGACCAGATCATCTATTGAGAAATAGGATGTAATATTTATAGATTTTTGTGGCGCACAATCATCTTGGATGAGAACCATTCTTCTTGTTGATCTAGTCGCAAACATGTAGTAGAAGAACGTCGTTGATGATGGATAAGGTGCACTACCAATGCATTCCAACAATCACAAGTACTACCACATGATAGATCATGTCTATGAGAGAAGGAAGGACACACATGCTTCTCACATGAGAAGAATCTCTGGGAGGCACTTTGGAGCGAGACCGAGGCAAGGAAAGTTTTTGGAGCAAGGGTTTTATCACATGTGAATGGACCCAGATGTTGTTCAAAACTTTTTTTTGTTATGTTTTTATCCCTAATGACAAGAGACTTATTTACAACTCTCTCAACTCTCACGTCATATTTCCTATAAGACACAATCACATGATAGCTCTGGTACACATAAAAAAATGAGGAGCCTCTTTTCAATTAATAAGGTAAATAAGAAGTCCATTTTTAATTAAGAAGGAAAACATCTCTTTCTAATTAATAAGGAAAATAAGGATTTCATTTCTAATTATGAAAGAGAATATCTCTTTCCAATTGATAAGGAAAATACGGAGGCCAATTCCAATTAATAAGGAAAATGACTATTTCCAACTAATAAGGAAAATGACTATTTCTAATTAATAAGGAAAATGACTATTTCCAATTAATAAGAATTTTTTTTGGAAAGCATTAATTAAAAATCAATTAATTAACTAATTTTTTTATTTTTTAATGTAAAAGAGGAGATAGAAAATGGAAAATAATTTCCTAGTCCTATTCCTAGTTTTCATAAATGAATAAATTACTCTTTCCTCCACTTTTCCTTTGTGTTGGAAGTACCTATGTTGGGTTAACCTATGTAGATAAATGGCATGCAACCATCATATACAATATATGATACTTCCAATAGAATAGAATTTCTAATGGATATTCATACTAGTGACACTATTAACTTAAAATCCCAAATTCAGATATTAGATAGCATGCAACCAATTATTTCTTTTGAATATTAGTTCATTTTAAGGGCTAATTTGGTTAGGTGTGAATGATTTGTTAAGTGAGAAATCAGAAACAATAACTCTACCAACATGAATTTGGATTACATCTGAAATGTTTGGTTATTTGTTAAGGTGTAAATGGTTTGTCAAGTGGTAAATCGGAAGTAAAGAAATCCAAATGTGTGATACTAAATTACATATAAAATGTTTATGAGTAAGTATTGTGATGTGATCATTTCATTTGCTTGTATGCATTCAACTTATTGTCGATTTGGGTTATAAAGGGTTAGGGTATAGCCGCACACCCTTTTATATGCCTTCCTTAAAAGTCCTTTACATATCTAGATTTTGTATTTGCATACCTGTGGACCCCCATATCCAAATTTAAAGTTGAGGTCAATTAATAGTTATACTTGAATCCAAATCTACTAGATGCTCAAACATATTATATGTAATTAACTGTCTAGATAATATTATATAATTTGTTATGTATATTAGACTTAAATAATCTAACTAATATAATAGTTTAGATTATATCATCTGATCAAAAACTAACTATTTTAATTAGAAAATTTAAATAAAATTAACTGAACTTAAAATCAAAATAGTAATGTGGTATGTTATATAACTCGAACCCAGTATTGATTACAATGAACTCGATTCGTCTTCAAACTTAAGGTATCATATTATTTACTTTAATAATTTGATGTTAATATCATACTCATAACAATATCTTGTGTTAATTAACTAACAACATATGAAAAAATTTCTTACATTAACAATATGAAATTCTAAAGAGAACTATATATTTATATACTCGTACCACATACGTTGTTGAGAGTAGAGGTACAATACGGGTCTAAATTTTTTATTATATGAATCTATATATTTATACATGCTAGTTTAAATAATTATAGATACTATCAGACTTGTAGAATACCTGCACTATTTACAACATTTTTATGTAGACAATCTCTCAACACGATGAAGCAGTTGTCCATGTGCACTATGAGGCTAGGCGTCCCTGAAAACCAACCATGTTTGTTTTTGTGTGGTTGATTTGTGTAATTTCTACAACAAATTCCCCAATTTACGTGGATATGTCTTTCCCACATGTTCGTTCAAGGTGTACATAACCAAACATTTTGATATAAAAAATGGTGTACTTCTTTGTCTCACTATAGTTTGTAGGCATGTGTCTCATCCAAAATTTTGTTTTAAATAAATTCATAACTTAGATTGATTGTTGATTTAGATAAACAAACATAATTTCAGATGTCTACTGACTAGGATTTAATGAGCGAAATTCATTTGACTAGATCAGGGATAGTTCTGGGTTAGAAATGGCTGACAATCAATTCAGAACCGACCAGACCTAGATATTGGTCACTCTATCTAGTTCATAATCAATCAGAATTTTGTAAAATTTAAAATTTCTTGATTATAAACTTATTAACATTTGTGGATTCATATTTGATAGTTGTATAAAAAGTCTAATCCACATAACTTAGAGTTTTTAATAGTTTAATTCAATATTACTCAGCCCCAAATTATTCAATTTCAAGACCTGAGACAGTGTAAACTAGAAGCTGATCCCTGACCAAAAATTGAGACCCAGATTGTACAAACTATAACCCAAACTCAATTTATAAATACCAGACGGGATTGTGTTCACTAGTTTGAATGTCTAATTGATAGTGACTGTAAAACTGCATTAAATGTTAAAAATGGCATGATCTTATTTGTATTACACTTGCCTTACATTTCTCGATATTACGATCCAATAGTTAGAATTTTGTATGGATGTGGCAGACACCTCTCC
The DNA here is from genome assembly GCA_963693085.1 of Alisma plantago-aquatica. Classification (NCBI taxonomy): domain Eukaryota; kingdom Viridiplantae; phylum Streptophyta; class Magnoliopsida; order Alismatales; family Alismataceae; genus Alisma; species Alisma plantago-aquatica. Next base: position 1,876,354,225 of record OY856409.1, on the reverse strand, counting down.
TTTTTGGGTACTAATTCAGATAACAAAATATGAGCTGGTCTAGTCCTAGTATCAAGATTATGTAGTATGGGCTTAGATAAAAGGCAGATTCAGGGTTTACTCGGGTACTAGTTAGTTTTTGTGTCTCATATAAGTCAAAACAAAAAAAAACTAATTGAGACAGGACTCCAAAACCTAAATTTGTCTAGTATGCTGCTAGTTGGGATCAACCTAAAATGTAGATTGAGTTGAACATGTTAGTCCAAAGTCACCTCTACATTGTTGAATGTCCCAATAAAATCACGTCAGTGCATATGGTTGTCTGATAGAATGTGAAGAATATGTTTTGTGTATTGTAGACAAGAGGCCTAGTCTATATATAGGACACCGGGTAGCTTTCAATACCCATCTACTTAATATGGGACTAATCCCAACACACACACACACACATATATATACTACTATAAAAAGTGAATAGTTTTAATTATTACAATAGTGCCACTAACCAATTAGAACGTAGCATTTTTAAAATGCCACACTCTCCTTAACTTTGTCTCTTCTCTCTTTTTCTCAAGAGTTTTTGTACTTTTAGCAATGGTATTCTCCTTCTCGCACAACAAACCGCACAACAAACCGATCAACACCCACTCTCCTCCCATAGTTGTAATCTACACGCGCCTTGTTGTAACCCCTCTACGGCAAGTTCCTCCACGATCTACCATCTACCATAACTAACCTCCCCACAATTTTACAAAACAAATTATCCGTTTCATCCTTATCCCCGTGATTTCTAACAAATCAACATTGTACGTTGCATGAAATTAAGGTTGCACCTCCCACGTTCATCTCCCTCTTCCACAGCCGTAAAAATACAAGAGTCAGCTTTGGCCGCCATGGTTGCAGCAAAGAAGAGGCCAGGTTTGTGATTAGTTTCCTGATCAACATCATTTCGGAGGCAAATTAGGGGGCCGGGTGATCGCGCCAGTCTGCAACCTTGCTTTGTCGTCATGGTTGCAACAAAGACAGTCAGGTTTGTGGTTGGTTTCCCGATCAGCATCATTTTGAAGGAATATTATCTGCAACCTTTTCCTGATCCTCGAGAATCAAGTTTTGTTCTCCTTTCTTACCTTCCTAACGTTGGGTCCCCTATAGACTCACATTTCTACACCACGTTGTCTGGCAGTGAGGTTTTGGTGGTAAGGTGGGTTTAAAGGTGTAAGCAATTGTGAGAAAGACACACCACTAAAAAATACATATTATAGTAGAAATGTTGCATCAGCGGATCTGAGAAGTCAATGATCGAGTCCGATGTTGCTTCCTAACAAGAAGTGTGTTTAGCAAAATGTTTACAATCATATATCATATCATAGACCATGGCGTTGGATCAATAGTAATGTTAACATGTGTTCTGCAGACATGTTTTCTTTAAACTTGTACGTGCTGCTATTGCTCATTGTGCTTGCATGTAACCTATTAGATAATATACCCAACTTACTGTACAACATTACAATCACATATTAAATATATTTTTTTCTTTGTATTTATAACAATAATCTGTCTTGGAACAGGTAGATGTCTGCAAATAGCAAGCCACGCATTGTGTTACATGTCGTGGATTGAGTACGCCTAAAGAAACAAAACCTAGCAGTTGAATACGTCTATCTCTACTACATTGCTGTCAATTGGACATAAGCTCAAACCGATGACCAAACTGTTGCAGTATACCTACACACGAAAAGCAGCGCCTGATCAAGTACTCGAACATGTGATCAAAGAAACCAAGCAGCCAAGCATGGATACAAGTTGATGTGTTAAATATGTCAACTTTACCGGCCTCCCATTGATCTGAAATCTGAATTATCTGGTATGTGGATTTCTTTCAACTTTCTCCAAGTGTATATGTAAGAATGTCTTTCTTATAATATTTCTTTACTTGTCCCATCTTGACTTTCTCATACCACTAGACCTGCAAAGATTTTTACTCAACTTTTTGCTATTTGTCACGCCATTGCTCGGTATGATACTAATTTGGAGAATGAGGTCGTCCTCTACATCCACCTCCTATATTTATGTGTAGAGTCCTTGCGGTTCAACATTGAAGATATAAACATGCATGTAACAGACAATTAAAGGTTTTCACTGCCGAAGGAGTAATTTAAGGAAGAAGGTGGCATCCTAAAAGTGTTACCTGTGAGGCAGGAAAGATGGGAGCTAGCGAAAATGAGAGGGAGTGATTCATTTGTGTGGTTCCTTCTTTAAACATTATGAGTCTTTTTTTCTAGGGTTAAGAAGTAAATGTTTTCATTTTCCAAGTCTATTCAGAACAACCTTCTAATAACATGTGGTGTACAAAAAAATTTAGAGGGTTGATATTAGATGTATTCAATGAATTTGATGTCGTGACAGTTTGGTGAAATGTTTCATTTCTTAGGTTTCTTTTCTTATACATCATATTTAAGCCCTTCATTCAATTTTCTACACAATTCAGACATATTGAACTTTCTGGTATTTGATTATCAGATAAGAACGTTTCCATTTCTTTCTCATGTTTCTTTCTATGTATCTTTTTTGACATGTTCATGATAGCAAATGTGCCACTACGTTACATATATTTCTAATTCAGGAGCCAATATACCGTTGTTTACATCGCTTTGGGCATTCACTTCCCATAAAGTTGACTTGTGAAAGTCAAGTTGATTTTTTTTCTGAGAAATTATAATTTCAAATTTCAAATTTCCATATTGTTAGAATTCAACGTAGGAATCTCCTAATTACAAAAATAAGGTAGGAATTTTTTGGTGCACCTTTATCTAAGCTATATATACATGTGTATCTTTCATGTTTATACTAATTAATGTAACTACAAGTATGGTATTTCAATTTTGTCTAGGGTATCACTTGAAACTTAACAATATCCGCACACAACATGATCCCAAAAACCATCAAGTATCTTTTGATTTTGACATCCAAAGTGAAAAAAATTAATTGCATAATGCGTGAGATGAGAAGTACAACAATTCTATTCAAAGTTGCATTTTATTGGATTTGAAAAAAGTAACATGTCTTTTCCTTTCCTCATGGGAAACCAACAATATAATTTTTGGCATTTAATCATTATACTTTTTCTCTACTTACAAGGTCAATATCTTGAACTATAATAAAAAGGCACGTCTAAGTCATAACATTATCCAAATTGATTCAGTGTGCATGGTACCCAATATTTTTAATTATAAATAATGATGTATTATTCAATCTCATTAATATGTTGGAAATTTAAATATCTAAATAATTGGGGTTAGAAGTCAAAAATAAAAATTTCAAACCTAAAATCATTGTAGTTAAAACTAAAGTATTATTATAATGTTTATTTTGTTATTTTTAATGTAAAAATGAGGTTTATTGCCTATTCTACTTTTTATTTTAATAAAATCATAGGATTCAAAAATTTTCATCCCAAACATGTTAATATGTAAAAATTGAATTAACATTTTAGCATAAAATTACAATAGTATTATATCAAATTGTGATTGCATTGAAATATCAATTTGATTCATTAGAGCCTACCACAAGTTGCATAAAATGGTAAAACTATAATAAAATACAAGACAAATAGGCAACAAGCTACAATACTATTATATCAATTTTTGATTGCATTAAAAAAATTCGTTCACAAGTATTTGTTATCATAAAAAATTGGCATAAAATATATCGTATCTAACTTAATATGATACTTCATATACAAAAATTTAGATTTAATAAAACAAATGTTACAATATACGTTACAATAAGTATACATAATACCATCTCCTAGATATATTTTCAAAATGCATAGCATGCATGTGTAGAATAAATAATTTTCAGCTTTTTTCGTATGATCAAATAAAGATTTCCCATCCTTTTCTTATTTTACACTAAGGTAAAAATCTTTCCACAATGATCTATGTTGATAAAAATCTAAGGGATTACACTTGGACACCGTCTCCAACATACCTTGTAAATGTATAATAAAATTGTGACCATATATTCATATGATGTGAATCCCTCAAACCCTTTATTGCCTCAAAATATATATTAATATAGAAGGATAAAACTTTTTAGAAGACAACTTTATTTTAATATATAAGCCAAAATGAATAAATCTTGACTACTATAAGAAGACTAATTTTGTCATCTTATTTACACTCATGCCATTTTTCTTTCTGAAAAATGTAATAAATATAATAAGTCATGAAGTTAAATTTTCTTAGACAAATCTCATATGTTTTATAAGTGTACTCTATAGTACCAAAATATTGACTGTATATTTATAAAATTTGTATTATATATAAATTTAACAATACCATAGTTCACATGCATGGGCACGTGTGCATATACTAGTGTGTGTGTGTATATATATATATACTTAACACTCACCCTCAAATGGGTGCATAGACAACATAGGCATCTAGTTTGTTTCATAACAATTTAACCAGACATCTATTTAAGAATTTAATAAATAGATCTGTAAGCTGATCTTAGGATTTGACGGGTATGAGTCTGATCCACTTGTCATGAACCTTTTTTCTAATAAAGTGATAGTCAACCTTGATATGTTTTCTACAATCATAAATGACATGGTTAGAATCTATGTGAACTATATCTTGACTATCACATTGCAATTCCCTGGATTTAGATTGTGAAAAACTCAATTATTCCAAGATGTTCCTTACCCATAGAAGTTTACTAGTGACATGAGCTATAACCCAATATTCAGACTGACACTTGTTTGAAAAATGGCATTATACTTCTTTCTCTTCTAGGAGGCCAAGTTACCTCCCAAGAAGACATAATATCCAATCACATATCATTAGTCAATGATAGAACATGTTCACTATGCATCATAGAAACCAGCCACCTAAAGGTGACAGTGACTAGTATAGAGGAGACCTTTTCTAGGAGATTGTTGAAGCAGAGGATGTGAATAACAATTTTGACTAGTAACAATTTGAGATTAATTGAATAATCCTAGCTACTTCAATTTAAATAGGGAAGATTATACACTTTTACATGTTTAATATCTCATTTATTTAATTTATGTATTCAAATTTCCTAAGATTTTATTTTATTTAGCAAGCACATGTTTACCAGTCAATTCTTATTTTAGTGACCTATTTGGGCCATCTCTACATGATCTGACGGCCATGTGACCATCTCTTACCTCGGGTAGGAGGGTGTCACCAGACACACAATCTACGGCTATTATTCCCCACCTTTCTTGATTTCCTTTCCGATTTTATATCTATGTGATGGATCTTTCTCAAATTTTTTTCCTATGATTTCTTCTTTCCAATCTGTATAGATTAACCTAGATTTTTAGGGTTACTTTTACTTAAATCTTAAAAAAACCTCTCTCGTTTTCCCTATTCTTCCTCAGTTTCCATTCATTTTTCTTTAGCTCAGCTCTCTATGTTTCTGGACACCTATAAAACATAACGCATGGCTTCTCCATTCCTTAGAGAGTCTCCCATTCACCCTAGCGATTGGTGATTGTTCGTCATCCGATTGTTGGTGTCATCTTGGATCTCTAGTCTTTCTCCTGTCTTCGTGGGACTCATGAAGGATCGAGAATGATTCATGTTAATTTGATGAAGACTTTTAAGTCCTTCAATATAACTAATTTGAGGTGTTCTACTCTTCTATCCCTCCATCCCTAACTATTGGTTGGCTAAATGGATTTGGGTGTTTAGTTTTTTGTCATGTTCCACCTTTGTTTCTTTGCTTCTAGCTTATTTCAATCTTTCTGGTGTTATTCTCAACTTTTTACTGGGGTAAGTGGTGGTGTTCCCAATTGCGTTGATGTTTCCCCAGTCCACAATCTCTTCAATCATGCCATGGTGGCATTGTTGTATGAGCTTAAGATCATATTCCAGCTTTGTTGGGATTGCCAAGATCAGTGAAGGTTGCACAATGTAGTTTGTAGGGTTTTGTCATGTCATTCCTTGTCAACCAGTGCTTTGGGTTGTCACAGTTGAGTTGAGAAGATCATATGTTTTCACTTCGTGTCTGGGCAATTGAGGAAGATGATGATCGCTTGTTTTATAGTGTTTTCCTTACTTTGATCTTGAGTTTATCACGTTTCTAAGGGGCAATATCATCTTCACATCCTTGATTTCATATTTTTCATGCATAGTTTTAGATTTTTGTAAAAGACATTCAGTGTCCTACCACACATCAATCTTTTGATACATCATGCAAGGGCATGATGATCTTTTTCTTTTATTTATTTTTTAGAATATTAGTATATCACTCTATATTATATAATTTTAATTAGTTAATTACTAATCAGAGAATATGTAAAAATATGTCCTAAAATAAAAAAAATAAACCCTATTCAATGGTATAAGTGTAACGACTTGAAAACTATGTACAATCTTAGTTTAGCCTTTTTCCTAAGCTTTTCCTTTCATTTCTGTCCTTGATGTTGAAGTAGTGGAAATTACAAATGTTTGGTGTACATTTGTTCCCTATTTTTTCCATTATAAGAATTTATGCACAAATACCTCAGTAAAAGTTTATAAAAGGGTTTAATTTATTAAATATCCACTTAAGTGGGATAAGGATAAAATAAAATCAAACTAGAAGTTTCTATGGCCTTTTTGAACAAGAAAAAGAAAAAAGAATCAAAAACCAAGAAAATGTGACATAAATGAAGTAATTTTTTTCAAATAAGTGAGAATAAGAGTAAATTGCCTAAAATATATAAATTGGAACTCAAAAGATAATTTTCAATCCAAATTTGTTTTCGTTGAGTTCAAGTTTACTTGTGTGATAAGTTTCACAATTTTTGGGAAATTAGTATTATAATTGCATTATTTAAATAGGAAAATAGGAGATATCTAAAAAATATAAAATAAAACAATTAATGGCTCTAAAAGTAATAATTGATGCCAAATTCATAATCTACACAATAAAATCTGCCTTTGGGTGAATTTTCACTCAATTTGGAGAATGTTTGATGAAAAGGTGAGGTTAGGAGAGAGAAAGTGTATAGAATCTTCAAAACATTAAATAAATGTACAAACAACTTCAACATATAAAATTGATGAAAAATTCATTACTAAACCACTTAATGTGACTTGTGGGTGAAGTTTCATCAAATCTGAAGAATCTTCGAGTCATTAATGCCTGAGGAAAGAGAAAAAAAGATTTGTTAATTTAATGAATAAAAAGTTCTCAAAAGGGAAATCTAATTGCATATTCAAATTTCTCATATCAAAAATAGGCTAGTTGTCAATTTTCAATTAATTTGAAGTTTGTTTGTACCCTCAAACAAGGAGAGAGAAATAGAGAAATTAATCCACCCACACTTTATTCCGATTTGATTAGGAATCAATTTAATAGTTGTCACGCGGTTAATTTTATTTTCCCTATTCCGTACAATCATGACCATTGGATTTGTGACCCAATGACTCGCAACTTGTCTCCTTGCTCCAGCCAAATTGGCAACATGCCGCCAAGATCTATACACCTTCATTTTGGGATTTCTCGCTACACACACGATCTTTTCTCACAATTTCTTCTCTATTAGTTTCCATATAGGATTATACACAGTCTGATCTTGTATTTGCATTGATTTTATGAGTATTTGCAAAACCCCCAATTCTTGCTATCCAAACAACGACGACCACTTCCCTTCTTGCAACTTCCCTCATACCCGTCGATAAATAACCATACCCCAAGGTCCCTAGTCCCCTTACAACTCTTCTCTCCACCCAATTGCTCATGAGATCATGTGCTTGACTTCCAGTTTATGAGATTTTCTTCAAGGATTGTCTTCTCCCTCTCTCTTCTTTACTCCTTGACTCAATTCCTTCTAGGGTTAAGTTCGCATTGCCCTCCTTTACATTTTGATACTTTTTGTTTTGAAAAAGATCAAGAATTGAGGATTTTCCCAAATCGAGGCCTAGTAGCTCAGCGCCATGAAACGAGCAGAGATTGGGGACAATCCCTTCCTGCTTTGACTGTTTTGCCCCCATTTCTTCTCTTCTTTCCTCTCTATTTTGCAAGGGCTTTTTTGTCTTTCAGTTTTGTTTTGCCCACTTTGACGTGAGGCTTAGTTGGCTTGGACATCTGAATTGGCACCCTATGGTTGGGCCAAGTCACGCAGCCCACCCTTCTCCCTCTCTCTCCACCTCTCGTGCTCTATTTTGATGATGTGTCATCCTCTGATTGGTTCATATTAGAAAAATCATAACTTTTAAACCGTTCATCCAAAATCAATAATAAATATGTTTTAGAATCAGGGGATTAAGGCCTATCTAATAAAAATACCTTCAAGTATTGGTTTTGAGTTTTGTCAAAAGGTGTTTTCTAGAAAATGATTTTGATACATAAAAATCACCAAAAATACACTTTAATCATCATAACTCCAAAATTGACAAAATTATATGTTTTCTTAATTGGGAGAACCTAATAAGATCAATGGTGATGATTTTAGAATCGAAATCGAATTTTTGTTCAAAGAATTCAAAAGTTAGGGTTTCTTTACATTAATGCATATGATATACCCTAATACATGATTATACTTTGAAAATAGGAAAAGTGAACTTTGGTCTCAATTAAGTGGTGGAAGTGAGTAATATAATTTAATTAGAGAGGTATTGTACATTACTTATAGCTTAAGTTAGTAAATTTGTGATCCAAAACCTAACTTCCTTAATGAGGCATTGATTGAATCCTAATTCTGTTATTATTGCTTCTTTTGATATACTTGTCTCGAACTCAGTAATAATAATCTATTTCTTGGGTCTTGTACTCCATTGCCATATTTCAATTTTTATGATGTTTCTACTTGACATATTTTCTCTTTAGCATGTTCATTTTATTAGACTATTTATGTAACGACCCACACTTTTGAGTGTCTAAAAGAACTT